>HG993124.1:58191047-58865871 GCA_905231855.2 Eristalis tenax | reverse complement strand
GTGCGAAACTACGAACTTTTCGATCCCGATCCTGTCCCTTCTAGGGTTATTCCCTTGAGTTCGATATTGCTAAAGGCTCCCTCGACTTTTTTCCTTGTGCTCGAGAGATTTTTCTACAAAGCCAGCGAGTGAAGAGCAGTTGCTTGTTGAAGGCATCACAGCATGCCTGCATTTTGCTTGCGACTCTGAGTCTTATGTGTACTTCCAGTGTCTTAAGCAGTCACGATGATATAGACTTGTAGGCCTCTTAGATCTTTTCGTTTAATGTGCTAGCATTGACTTGCTGGACTACAAGAGGTTGCATCTCTGCCTGTCTGGTCACTGTCTGTCAATGTTGCTTAGATCAAGGCCTTGCACTCAAGCAGTGGGGAATGATCACGGTAGAAAGAGTGCATGGCCTTGATCTAAGCAACATTGACAGATAGTGACCAGACAGGAAGAGATGCAACCTCTTGTAGTTCAGCAGGGAAAATGTCTGGTCCTGCCATTTCATAGGGCTTAGAAGAATATGACAATACTACTCGCCGCTCAGAGTGAACTGAGAGGAGTGAGACTCTCTGTTCTGAAGGTGGTCCCGGTTCCATCCGCCCTTTGCTAAAAGCCTGGGCATTTTTATAGACGACTGCCTTGAGTCTAGAGGCCTGGGAGACCTCTTAACGTTTTTTTGTAGACGACTGCTTTGAGTCTAGAGGCCTGTGAGACCAGCTAACCTTTTGACTTTTATCAGTTCGTACTTGAAAGTGCCGAGAGCTCTCTTAGATACACGAGATGGCCGCTGGCATCATGTTTACTCATTTGTTCGATCACTCAAGAGCTCGTCGCTTAACTGCTCGTCGCTCCTCATAAGTTAAGCGTCTCGCCGGCGCCACGCCTCAAACACCAGGAAATACAAGATTCCTGTCTTTGGTCCTCCAAGACGAAGCTTGCCGACGCGACGGCTCCGTCACCCAAACCGACAACGAAAGCACGGCATCACTCTCGCTTCCCAGAAAGCATATAAAAGCCAGCACGGCTGCCTACAGAGCACGACTCACGTTCCCCCTTTCAGGTCCTTAGCCGACTCAGTCCAGTCAACAAGGAGAAAGGTAACTGGGACAACAGGGACAAAGAGTCCTCGGCCTGGGCCAATAAGACAACAAAAGAGTGGAGGAGTTCATGGCCCTCCACATCCATGAACAAGGATCTTGTAGGAGCCTCTGAGAGGTCAACCTTCCTCCCGGTAAAGTGGTGAAGAAACTAATCCCATTCAATCTAATCCTAGTGATTATCGATCGAGGCCACCTTGGGTAACACTGGAGGTTGGACTAGACATCAACCTCCTCTCCTGGTGCAAGGCAAATCCGGGGGGAAATACCCCAACATAAAGCCCAGGCCCTGTTGCACCAAAACTTTAAAATAATCGCCCGTCAAGTATCCTTCTTACAGGCCGCAGGTGAATTGTATTGTGGGTGCCAGCTTGAAGCTGTGAACAAGATCCCGCTTAGGCTTTAAACTCGCGCCAGAGTTCTGATGAATCACAGCTAGCCGCAGGACATTCTGCTACCCACTCAGTCGCAGAATCCTGTCCTTCCAACCGCAGACTGAGGAGCTAACAAGAACGGAACTAGACTAGACAACAAAAATAAAAGTGTACGAGCAAGATGGAAGGCAGGCGACGACCAAAAATCCCGGCCGCTTCTTCTTCTCTGTCGTCATTCAGACAAAGGCGAAGCTCCGACGTCGGATCTCCTTCATCGCAAGGTTCGGACGATGCTGCGATTGAGTCTGTACGTTCTGATAGCGACTTAAATGCCGCAAGTAACCGCAACAAACCTCCAACACCGTGAGGTGGCATCTGCCGATCTTATTCTCCAACTAACAACCAGCAAAGACGGCATAGTCCCCATCCAAGAGCCATGGATTAACGAAAACCGAATCTCCGGATTGAGGACTAAAGACTGTAAACTTATACACGCTAACTGCGACACAGACCCTGCATCCCAACAAAAGGAAACCTCAACAAAACCTCAACCTCCTTCTCCATAATTACAGCAACACAGATCTTACAGTCGCCTGAAGACCGGAGAACAAGGACGAAGTGTATAGGATCGGCGCTGCTTGCATGGCCTACGTTGATGTCGGACCCTTACCCTCCGACAAGATTGAAATCGCTGCATATGCGAAAGGAGCGGTCACTCAACCATCCTTGATAAATTCGCAACCATACCAGGAAGCATCAGAAGCATGCCTTTCAAATCTTACTGAACGTCTGAACACCAGACGCTGGACGGTTCTCTGCGAATCTTCAGAGAAGGCTCGAAGGTGGATGAAGAAGTGGGTGTGGGAGTCTACTCTAAGGTTCTCAATTTTCGCCTGTCATTCCGACTGCCAAATCACTGAAGCCTATTTCAGACAGAGACTACAGCGATTAAGGAAGCTTTGTCCTGGCAAAAAAACAATTCCATGTATTGTCATCTGTCCGGACAGCCTGGCAGCGATCAATTCCCCGAGTGTTGTCGCAATAAAATCCGTGACCTCTCTTAATCTTTGCCATCTATCTCTTAACGAGATGGTCTAGCATTTCAACAGCCTACTTATGTTGGTGGCGCGACACAGCGACAGCCCGTGTGAACTGCGGAGCAGACGAGCTCGCTGCAATGGGTTCTACTTCTGCCCTCTCTCCGGATGGAGCCTCGGAAGTTCGAAACGCTTTCTCATAACAAAAGGGACTGGGTGCTTGTCACAAAACATGGCCTACTCTCGATCCAATACGCTCACCTGATCTTTTAGTACGAGCAGGCCTATTCCCTGAAACCTCATAAGTAGTATAACCGAACATTGCGTCATCGGTACTCACGCCTACAGGTTAGGTATTCCTCACGACGACTTCTGCAGGAGCTGCAGAGATGAAGAGGCGAAAGAAGCCATCGTACACCTTTTATTCAAATGCTCCTACCTTCTAGTAGATTTGGTCACTTCAACCACTTGGTAGAACTAAGCAGCATCCAGCCATTTCATTGCTTCGTTAAAAGCTCTAAATGGTTTCGGGAGTAGGATCAACTGGATCCTCGTGGACTACTCTGGACTAAATATTGACTGCTACTCATTGACATGCTACAACACTCCACTCAGTCTTTAGCAAATTCACAGGTTTTTGCTGGAGTTTCCCTCTTCCTTCTAGAAACACGAAGTCGCAGAGTAAGGTTGCTGATATACTTTTCCGACCACAGGCCCTTGGAAAGTGTGAGCAGAATTCAATGAGCTTTTATGTTTACTCATTTATTTCTGAACCTGAGCCTAAACCAGAACATACACGTCGGTCCCAGGCACATACTTCACTTCTTACAACAAGACAAATGATGATGAAGTCATTATCCCGAAAAGGCTATCCCTCCCGAAATGGCAAACAAAATACAGATTGCTCGCCAAACTTGCATGGAACTGCCTGAGTTAGAAACTTTGCAACCTAGGCAAATTCTCCATAAACAGGCAATTCTCGTAGCTCCCCTATTTAGTCAAAAAGACAACCGGAAGAATAGTACCTTCTGATGAATGAAATCGTACGCAGATGGAATTTTCAGAATCTGCAGAAATGCGGAGAATTGATCAATAGCCGCCTTGTCGATCCAAGAGCTGCCAAAAAATGCGCTTCTTACATGTGTACCTACTTCTCAGGGCGGCGTTATTTGTTGTCGTATCGTGGATTTCGTTCTACCTTCCGAAGTCTAAGTGCTCGCCAGTCGAAATGCCCTGTATGCACAACCCAGACACTCAGGCATGTCATCCACCCAGAGCGTAGCTATACGTGTATAGAAAAGGATCTTTAAAAATTGCCCTAAAGTGTCGGCTGAAACCCTTCACTCGTGAGAGCAACAGCGGTTGCTTGCAGAAGCCAGGCAAACGTCTACCTCGACCACAGCGCATTAATACACGGAGCGGAACAATGACATATGACATTTTTATAAATGCTTAAGTCCAGACAAATACTCCATCCTAAGGCTAAAGTCAGCATTGTCGTAAAATTAAAGCTACGCATCCCTTCGTCTAAGCAGACGCTTTTTATGCTACAGTTTCTGTCACAGTACTGAAGGAAGACTGCGTCCTGGAAGAACGCCTAGACCGATGAAGGCAGAAGCATATAATTAAAAAGGAACAGGTAACTTGGAACACTTCGAATCACTGCTCATCCTCTCAGCATTCATCGCTTGTGCCCCGCAAGGATTAACTCCCTTGGGGACTACGACTGCCGCAAGAAAATGAAAAACAATTCATCTTCACATAACGGTTACACATGTATATATATATTTTTTATTAAAATATCTGAAAATAGCAAACAGTTAAATGTTAAAAATACACCGTAAGTATGTAAGGAGTCGCAAAAATAGAACAAACAGGAAAATGATTAAAAATGTAGATAAAACTCGTTTAAAACTCATAATGGCATCAAGTATGTTTCACAGTAATGCAACGTAATCGTCCGACAGTTCGCGGCGTGGGGCGCGACGGTTTCTCAGCGTGCCTCGCCTCCGATAAGAACCACTTGAAATGTGGTTATCGCTGTTCCGGTCCGCCGTTTGTTGGCACAAGCAAAAAAAGTTATTTACAAAAGAACCAAACACAAACGCCTCGCTGAGTTATGATCTGCCAACGGCTTTGACAAACCTCGGCGACTTCCGCGTGCCCGACGGTGTGTTTGCCTTCCGCGGGGTCGCCTTCCGCGCTGAGTTCCCGTTCCGGCCGCGGCGTGGGGAGTTGACGCCGCCAAAGTAGTTTGTGCGACTCTTTGGGGTCCGCGGGCTGTGCGTGCGTTCTTTGCCGGAGATGTTCTTGAATGGTATTGAAGGGGGAGCCTTCTTTGAGAGCAGGGTCTCCTCGTTAACCATTGTGTCAAGGAACTGCTTGTTGGGAACTTTCGCTGCCAGTACGAGTCGCTGTCTCTTTTGAATGTAACCTGGACTCTTGCAGGTGTTCTTCTTCCGCACGGAAGGAGACTCCTCAGTGACTGGTAGTGACGCTTCTTCGGGTTGCTTCTTCAAATTCAGCGGAGCTTGGGGCAGGCGTACGCTTCTGCGGCGACTATTCACGAATGGAGGAGTCGGGACTTCGTTCTCACGGCTGCCCATGCCGTCGAAGAGCTTGGCCTTCGCCATGACCATGCCCGCGTTCTGTGCTCGGAGCCTGGCGATCGATGCGCGTCCGTTGAGTTCTTCTTCGTTGGGAGTAGAAAACACTTTCGTTGCTGAAGCCGGCCTCATGGCTGAACCCGGAGTGCGGTGGGCAGAGGAGATAATTCGCTTCCGGATTGAGCGTGGCGGCAGCATCGGTGTTTTCATCTCTGCTGTTGGGGGCACCGTCTTCACGCCAACTGGAGTGGAAGGGACGATGTCCTGCAGTGACTTCTCCTCCATGCCGAAGTAGTTGGTGGGACGCGTCTGCTGGCCGCCGTCGAAGAACACCTCCCCGGCTGTCCATTGTTCATCAGCGAGTGAGTCTCTCTTGGCGCTGCATACATTGGTCCGCGCCACCTTCTTTTCATCGACCGGTGTACATTGCTGTGGCAGTCCTGTATGCAATGTGTTGGGACGTCCCCTTTTGAGGCTGCACTTGTTGCACATCGCCGCTGTAACGGCTGGCGGATACAAGATCACTGGCTTAGCCGGCTTCTCGGATGTGGAGCTGTCGTGCCAGGTTTTGTTTCTGGTCAGGCGTGCAGCTTCCCTTGATCTCCTTCGCATCGTGCCAATTTTCCTGGCACTTGGGGATCGAATCACTCGGCTCTCCGAACTCCGGCGAATCTTCAGTTCTCTGCTCAGCCGCTTCGCCAAGTTGTCGGTGTATGGAGAACTGAGGCCCTCCGTCTCCTCTTTTGTTTGTTCGTACTCGTTCAGCACCCTCTCCGGCCCGTTCATGTTGGTGTCCTCAACACTTGACAACGATGTGTGCATCTTGCGGTTCAGCGAGCTCAGGTTGTACTCCAACTCATCCGCGCTAGACAAGGAGTTGTGCACTTTTCCGAACTCTTGCGACATCCTCGTCTCGATGGCCGACACACGTTCTATGATCGCCTCGTAATAATTCTTCGGCACCCGGACGTAGTCTGCGTCCGAAGTTTCGCTGCTGTTCTTTTCGTAGTCCGTGGTCGAGTCGGGCACTGAACTGTCGACGAAGCTGACGTTCTCCACGACGGGGAACTCTGCCTTGGGAAACTCGAACTTGGAAATACACGGCATTGACGTGACGGGCGACAAGGGCTTTGTTGTAGTCGAATTTCGCTCCTTCTTGTCGTTATTCTTGTTCTTGTTCCGCGGCCAACCCGATCCGACGATACTCCAACGTCGCTCCATGGATGGGATTGTCGGCTCCGCCTGTGGAGTATTCTTCGCTTGGCGGCGGCCACCCAGACTGAGGCGATTTTTCTTTAACTCCCTGCAAAGCAAACGTTATTCTATTTGTTGGCCGAAGACATTAGTGTGTTAACTTACTTAGTTACGGGAGTATTGGGCAAGAATCCGCCGCTGTTGCTAGGCAATAAGGCGAGTAGGTCCTTTCTGCAAAAATATGATTCACCAAATTAGATGTGACCAACGCAAAAGGAGTCTGTACGAACTTTTTCTTTGCGCTGAAGGCGCACACTGGTTCTGCAAACTTGCGTTTCTTCGAGGACTTCGACAAGCAGGGTGTCACTGTAGACGAGACAACCATTGGTGCTGGGGTCTTGGTAACTTCTGGAGTGCTCCCCAAATTCTCCGCGCTTCCAATCGCTCCCACCATTTTTCGCAGTCCGTTGAACATGTCTGCACGGAAGCATGAAAAAGAGAGAGAAACAAGTCAGTTGAATAACTTGGATCGTCGAAGCAACAATTACGAGTTAGCGAACCGCTGCGTCTTTTCTTCTTCTTCTTGGTGTCCAGAGCCTCGCAAGACTTCGATTTCGACGGTGTTTTCGAGTATATTTCGCTGATGTGCATCTTGTCTACAATGCAGTCGGGAATGGTTCCAATCGCGTGCGCATTCTCAATCAGCAGCTGAACCATTTTCACATGGTTCGTAAAGCGGAGACTGGCGATATCTGAGAACGGCATTAGACCCGGAGTGAAAATAATCGCCAAGTTCTCGACGGGCATTTTGTTCATGTGCGAGTACAGGGAAACCGTGTTCAGGAACTGCATGAAGAACGACAGGGTATTTATGGTAAGCGGCGGGAGTAGCAGAATGACCAGAAGAATCGCCTTTACGCGGTTCTCACCAATTAGGAGCGCACGCAGTAGTGTCTCTTGAATGTATGCGGGCAAAAGGGGTTCAGGCAATTCACGAAAAAATGATTTCACCACATTTGCTACGTCGATTACGTGGTGAGTCTTCCCAAGTGGCAGGCCAGACTCCAAACTGACACGAATCTCCTTCTGCCTCAAT
This sequence comes from Eristalis tenax, assembly GCA_905231855.2. NCBI lineage: Eukaryota > Metazoa > Arthropoda > Insecta > Diptera > Syrphidae > Eristalis > Eristalis tenax. The sequence continues at coordinate 58,858,479 of HG993124.1, read as the reverse complement.
GAAGATCCGGCCTTTCGAAAGAGACCCTCAGTCTCAACTTGTTCAAGTATACGATTGCAGGCGTCTGCTACAAATTGCGGAATTTGCACAACACTTCCACTGGCGAGGATAACATCTGTCAGCTCGAGCAGATGCAGATGTGTGCGAAAAATTCGCTTGCGGCATGTTTTTTCCTGTAAAATTGTGGATAATACAATTACGTTCCCCCTTTGAATGATGTGCATATTTTCTCACCTGCGATGGTTTTGCCTTCTTGTCTTTTCTGTATTTGACGCCAATTTCTTTCAGTTCATGAATTATCAGCGATGAAAGCTTATCTCTGTCGTTTACCTCAAGTATTTGCATACTGTCGCGTATTTCTTTAATAATGAATGTCAAGTAAATGAATGCGTGTATCTACATGGATTATTTTTTCACTAAAAAGCGATCACAAAAACGATACGAAAATTTCGTTTGAATAGAGCTCACGACACTAACGGCGGTTTTTCAATGTTTGTCAGAATTCGAGACTCGTTGCAGATCACAGCTGCGCGAAGTGTCAGATCATGCACAAAGTGTGTTCGTGATGTATGGGATGTGTTCGAATGTTCGCATAGTGAAATTGCTTTTTAAGGAATATGTGTTTTTTATGCGCGATTTCTTTGCTTATAAAATGTATTCATAATAAGAATATAATGTGAATTAAATTTATGTTTTGCATTTTTTACAAAGCCAATTCATAGCACGTCATCATTCAAGGGTTAAAAGAGACAATTATTCGCTGTAAATCATTAAATTTGCGACAAACTTTGACATGTTAAAAACGAAATCCTACAGCTAATACAGCAGAAGTCTAGTAATATTATTGACTTTATGAAAATAGTCAGCTAATAGTCAGTTCCTATCCGTTTATGTAGCAAGAGCGAACACGATCTGTTGCAGAAATAGATGACTACATCAAAATATGAGGAGAAGATCGAGGTAGACTAGAAAGTATGCTATTCTTGAAAGTAATTTACACATCACTCATTCGTCCATCGAAACCAGAAATGAAGTATGATAGAGACACCCAACTTCAGAGCTGATTGACTCCTAGTCCATCGACGAATTTGACGGATAATCATGAACATTTTGACGGTTATTCATGAATTTTTGACAGTTATTCACGAAACAACGTAAATGCCATTCTCTTATTGGTCAATTTGGCTTTAGAAAACAATATTTTTATATTGTGATGGTTGTCAAAATTTTCAAGGCAAGAGAGGCAGAAGTTGGGCTCCTCTATCATACTTCATTTCTGATCGAAACTGTGCAGTGTCCGTAGTGTCCACTCTAGTGATGCATATATAACGGGTGTATACCCTGCCTTAAACACCATATCTTCTCAGACTCATATCTTTCTCTGGAGCGTGTTAAGCTGGACTCTTATATTTAATGATACATTCGACGTGGCATATTCCCCTCATACGTACGATTGTCTTACTGATATAACTGCAAGGTCTCTGCTGTAGCTAATAGGAAAAGAAGTTTAATTTAGTGTTATCTTATAGGAAAGACGATGCTCACAGATCTTATTCTGCTACAATCGAAGTTTATTCAACTTAAATATATTGCTTTCTATGCTTGCCCCACCTTTTGACGTTTTTGTCGAGTTTTGTTTGTCTACCTAGGAACGTGTTTTGATATAATTCATATGATTCACGTGGTCTCTGAATTAAAAAAATTACCGAAATAATTCCTTAATGTCTCTTGACGAGTTATCGTCAAGTGCGCTGATCCCCAAGCGCTCACTGTCTGGCTCTAGTCAGAGCAAGTACCAAAGCATCCTATCGGCCAGTGCCAGATCTTTTGATTTAGATGGGTTGTACTCTGGCCAGATTTTTTTCTTGATGTAGCACAGATTATCAGTCTGGCCCACCTGAAGTAAGCTAATTCAAAGAAGTGCGTAGAGATATTAAGGCCAAGTCACAAAGTCGAGGTCGGGCAGTCGTGCGTTGTTAGAAATCGGTACGTGTTTTATGGAGTTTAAGAGAATGTTATGCCAAAGCGCGGCTCCCTTACAATGCAAGTAAAATAGTCTAAAATCCATTTAGCCACAAAAAATGCAGTTATTTCACATACAAATCTAACAAAATCCCTACAAAAAATTAATTACGCACCCAAATAGTTGCCTCTGTCTGCCAAAAATGAAAAATCATGAGTAAATAAAAGAAACACACTTTTCACAACTGTCAAAAGCCCCAGATTGTAGAAGTAGCTCCACTTAGAATTTTATGCTCGCGCTTACGATATTATGGTCTGCGAACTATCAACGCGCGACCAATGCGTTGTCACTTGTTTAATGGATTTACGTGTATCCTACTTATAATGGCAGAGACCGCTCGAATACGACATTGTGATATGGGTATAAGAATTGACTGCTTGTAGTGCAATCTACACCTCCTCTGTACGCTATTTCTGAGCAGCTTGTGTAGCCTCGAATAGACTGCTTTGTTATCGACGCATATGGCAAACTTCTGCTTTCGTGTCGTGAGATTCTGTGGTGGCCGTGACATTGTGCATCGACCCATATGCACTTGTGCCTACTTTGCGTTCGATTCCAGGCACGAGACAAATAATTTTCACGGCCCCACCCCTGTCGAGTTACTGAGCATGCTCAAAGAGTATTCCTGTCTAGAAAAAGCTCCTCAAACTCACACAACACAAGTGGTTGTTCTTTAAACTAAGTCGGCTTCGGATTGCCCGCTAGTCATATTATTTGGACACAGAAAATTTGGGCGAAATTCTTTAAAAACTAGTTGAAGGTTAAAATCTAAAAACGTAATGTTGACTTGCCGATCTAGAGCCGGTTATAACTAAAGTCGACTTTAGGCACCATTAATGACCCGACTATGAACTTGCGCCATTACGCCATTTCATAATTTTCACTGCTCCACCTTTTTGGAGTCGCTGACAGTGCTCAAAGAGTAATAACAGTCTAGTAACAAGCTTCTCAAACTTGGCCGTTCGGAGTCGGCATAAAACTGAAGGTCCCCTCCTCTCGTAAGAGAACGCACAACACGGGAGATTGCTGAGAAGCTAGTCCCTGAGTCCCCCCTAGTCCCAGACTAAAAAACGTTTGTCTACGGGTTAGGTTAGTGGTTGAAGTGGTTGACTGCTGTTCGGAAAGACTGCGGGCACAGCTAGGTCAGCCTAGGCCCATTTTACTTTAGCCCGTAGAGGGCCAGGGCCTAGCTTCTCAGCATCCACCGTTGTCCGTTTAATGCCGACTCCTAACGACCAATTTGATAAGTTTTTCCAGACATTTAAACTCTTTGAACATTGTCAGTGTGAAAATAATTTTTCGAGGTATCGGCCGGGAATCGAACCCAGCCCTGCCTGGTTGGCGTAGGGGTCGACGCCCATACCCAGAACGCCACGGCCACCCCTTAATGTTTCATTAGGACATTTAAAAACACAATGTTTTAATTTGATGCAAGTTTTATTCGACATCTAGTACAAATCAAAAAATAACACGAACTTATCAAAAAAGTGCACCTGCAGTACAAAAACTTGCCAAAAAATTACTCTCGCGACGGTGTTACAAACGTGAGTTTGCGTAAAAACGTAATCAAGTTGCGAGACCAATCACGTCACACCCTCATCTGATCCATCGTGACAATATGAATTTCCGCTCTTTACTATATGATCTCAGCAAGACGCTAACACCGCTCATATCGTACAAATTTCGTCACGTGACGGTGAGAACATCACCTTTCCCAAAAATGGAACATTTGAAAAATGTACAAAGTGTAGTCTCAGGACTAGTTCCGAATATCTTCTCTTGTACAATTTTTCTAACGTCACGTCACGTCGTCACGAGTTTTTCGATAGTTGAAGGCGTCACATGGGATACTGTTCAGACTTTCACACATCATCCTACCAAATTATAACAAAAATTAATATAAAAAAAAATATTAATTTGATCACGTCACGTGACGCTGATAGCATCACATTGCGTAAAAATCGAATATTTCACACAGAAAAAGGGTTGTGGCAAGGATTGTCATTTGCCCATTGCGTCACGTCATGTTATGTCACGCCGTCACGTCATCCCTCAATTTCGATTATTTGTCAACCACCCGATCCCACAAGGTCGTCAACAATGACTCAATCTATAATTCAATTTCGTCACGTCACGTGATGTTTGAGAGCATCACGGTGCGATATGCTGCAATAAGCGCGTCACTTGCATTTTAATTTTATGAGCTAAACTCATTTGAAAATGTGTTTAAATTCAAGTTCGCTCATTTTTTTCAGAATCAGTAGTTCTTCGTTATTCGTCATCTTTATTGACCCGCATGCTCCACTCAAGAGCTCGCCGAGGCAAAGCACGAACACGAGTGATCTCCAGACTCTAACTTATCAGGTGTCATGCCTCTGCTCAAACAGGCGGGTTTTTGGACTTCGTCAAAACTGCCTGCGGTCGCTTACCCAATGGAATCGCATATTTGGCGCGGAAGCCTCGACAATCTCAAAAGCAAATGAAGAAAGCCTTGATCTTTGCGAGAGAAATGGTTTGGGTGCAATCTTGGTCCTGTTTGCGTTGATGGTTTTTTATTTTTTGGATTCAACGCTTAAGATGGCCACACATCATCATCATCATCATCAATAGAGGACACAAGTGGAGAAAAGCCTCAACCAACTTGGCGTGTGAAAGTGGAGGCAGTTGGCAAAAGATCGTGCTAGCTGGAGAGATTTGTTGGTTGAGGCCCAGGTCCACTCCGGAAAAGCAGAAGCAACACTGCTCGCCTCGGCAGTTTTGCAGCATCCAGTACAAATATGTAATAAATAAAAGGGGTGACAAAGCGCACCCTTGGTGTAGTACAATGCCCCGAACAGAGATGCTAATGTTTGTGTACAGGTAGAGACTGAATGGTGTTCAATGGAGAACCATCAATGCCATACTTGTGCAGAGTTTACCTCGAGGAACTCGCCCGAATGCCTTTTTCAAAACGACAAAACCTCTGTAGATTGGTTTGGCGTACTCCTAAGCCTTCTCAAGTACCATTCTTAAAGCGAAAAGGTGTTCGGTTGTAAGTGGATGAACAGTCCCATTTTATAATTATAGACAGCGCCTCCGATACCAAAGCCTAGACTTTCCCTGGGACTTAAAAGAAATATGTCTCTGTAGTTGGACCAATCGGTTTTATCCCCTTTTAAGAAGAGGAAAAATTACCCCAGTTTCGCCGCCGCCGCCATTAACAAAACGAGACACCTTTGACAGTCAATTTTAATTCAGCATACCTACAACCGAATCGGAATAACGTTACAACTCAAATATACTTAGCTGCTTCACATTCTTTGGTCCAGGTGGACCTGGGCCTCAACCAACAAGCCTCTCCATCTAGCACGATCTCTGGCTAGCTGCCTCCAGTGCCGCACGCCCAGTTGGTTTAGGTCCTCCTACAGCTGGCGGCGCCAGTTGTTGCTCTGTCCCACCCGTCGAAGACTCTTCAGCCCAGAGCTGAGTTGTCCGGGTTGACCTGGCCTTCAACCAACGAGCCTCTCCATCTAGCACGATCTGTGGCTAGCTGCCTGCAGTGCAGCACGCCCAGTTGGTTTAGGTCCTTCTACAGCTGGCGGCGCCAGTTGTTGCTCTGTCCCACCCGTCGAAGACTCTTCAGCCCAGAGCTGAGTTGTCCGGGTTGACCTGGCCCTCAACCAACGAGCCTCTCCATCTAGCACGATCTCTGGCTAGCTGCCTGCAGTGCCGCACGCCCAGTTGGTTTAGGTCCTTCTACAGCTTCCTCTGTTGCTCTGTCCCACCGGTCGAAGACTCTTCAGTCCAGAGCTGAGTTGTCCCCATAGCTGCTATTGATCTAAATAAGGTGCTCGGCAAATGTCCTTAAATGGTTTAGGTCCTTCTCTACCTGGGTGCGCCATCTTAAACGCGGGCGCCCTGTGTTGCATTGTCCCACAGGTACGGAGACGAACACTCTTCAGTCCAAAATCTCTAATCTAAATAAGGTGCTCGACAAATGTCCAGTAAATCCGAAAGTAGTGGAAGGCTATGAGCAATGCCCACTTAAATTGACTGTTTTTACCACAAGAGGTGCACTTGTGAATGGAAAGGAGCACGCACAGTCCTGGAGAATTTCTGCTGAGGCCCCTCCCAGTTGGAAGATGACAAAACCTTCGACATTTAAGACAGCACTTATTGCCACTTGTGATTTCAATGCTTAAGGAATAAGTCTTTTGCCCTTAAGAGGCCAAGCCGATGTAACACATTGAAATCCGAAGGGGAATTCAATAAACGGATAAAGGTCAAAGCGTGACCTTCAGAATGGCATGCGAAAGACATCCCATCCGCAATACATTCCAAGTGTTCACTCGATTGCGAGAATATATTTCTATGCCGAGGGTTCCGTCAAATGGATGTGCAAGCCTGAAAACAGAAGCCAATCGCAATTGGACGGTCCAACCCGAAACGATACTGTCGAACCCCAATTTGGAATTAAAACACAAACCAAATGAGATGTGCTACGATGGGGCTCGCCGGCAAGTTGGGTTCAATACCCAATTTCATTGTAATATGATACAATGACTTCAAAAAATATACGACACAGCATCACCGTCTAGTCGGCACCCGTCTGTAGGCGCGCAAAAGCTCCCCGGCAACCACTGACAGTTATACGTCTGAAGGATAACACTTCCATCAAGGCGTTCGCCGTGCAAAATGTAATTTATGTTGATCGGCTTACAAATATATCCCTGAAAGCCGTAACAACAATGAATTCAAAGTCAGCTTTTGTTTATCCGTTCCCCCAGCGGCCGCCACTCCCGTTCGGCTGCCAGCACACCGACGCACTGGAATTGTCGCTCGTGTGCTTGTCTGTGCGAAAGGGACATTCATCCAAACGAAAAACGAGAAACGAGAACTAAAACCCGCCTCCAAGGTCCAACCCTGGTGGAGACTGGCGGCGAGAGACACAGAGGGTGGCTGTGGAAAATGTTTAATTTATCGAATTGCTGTTGATTTGAATAAGTGGTCATTTGCATATTTATGAGTTCAGCCTGTGCATCCGTCCATGGGCAAAACACAACCGAATCCGAATCCGAAACCGGATCCCATCGCAGTTTTATTGCTCTCGAAGTACAAGTAGCTAGGGGCGGAAAAAATTGGAAACACCATCCGGGTGTGAGCAGCCCGCTGGTGGTGTATCATTACGCACATCGGCAGCGCAGAATGGGTCGGCGCGGGTGGGCCGAGCTCCGGCCATATGCATGCACACGATTATGGGGTAATTTCCTTTCAATATCGGCAAATGGGGAGGTGAGGACTGAGGACTTCAAAGGAGAACACAAAAAAACAAGAGCTCCTTGCGAGGCTTTCAGCCTTCGAGCTATTGGCTCGACACAGGGTAAGTGCCAGCGCGGCAGGGGATTTTCACTCTTTCGAAGGGAAACAACACGTTTAACAACCGGAATAATCGTAACAATAACGGCGGGTACTAATAGATGATAATGTGCATTTGACTTTAACAGCATCGAATGAAAACTCTTTAAAGTCACCTCCTCTGATATGGATGCATGCGTGTGGGCGCGTGTGTGTCTGGCTGGCGAAGGCGTGAGGAAGTTGTTTTTAAGAATTTAACTCAATTGCTTTCGATGCAAAGTGTTATGTGATAGGTGCTAGAGTTAATGGATCCGAATGACTTTTGGGCGTGGGCACAGCTCTACCTTTGGTCGAGTCGGGATTACACGGATTAAGCGCCAGAAAACAGGCCTCATTGGACGGCATTTCCGAAAATTGCTGCTGTAAGGAGATTGGAATTGGACTTTATTTTGTTGATGAAATCCATCGAATTTGCCTAAAGTGAGCTAAGGCGGGATATTTTTATTCAATGGACCTTGACAATGGCTTCTCATTTGGTTGCGGAGGAAAAGGAATATAATTTGAGCACAAGGCATAATCAGAAATTTACCTCCTTCTGAGTGTGTTTCCAGTAGTTTGACTTCCCTGAAGAATCAAATCATTGCTCTGGAGAGACCTTTTAACCATTTGTGCGGCGTCATTGAATTTTTCTTCTTTTTTTTCAGGCGATGTAGATCTAATATGCCATCATGTGACTCTACTTGGGCCTGAACCAACGAACGTCTAGCGTTCAACTAGGGCGATATCTGGCTAGGTGCCTCTAGTTTCGCACGCCAGGTTGGTCGAGGTCGTTCTCCACTTTCGTCCTCTAATGCCCAGGAAACCTTTTGCTCGGTAACTATGGACGGAATTAGTTCCCATGTTCCCTCCTCAAAGCGCCGCATTGGAGGTAAGTGTCAAGGGGCAGGATCTGTGCGTCCAGGGAAATGAGTGAGGGTGAGGAGTTGAAAGGATTCTTTGTTTGAACCCGTCCAAGATCCGAAGTGTCTATGTGTCCAGGACACTTCGGATCCCCATCCTTGGATCGACCACAGCTCTAGAACGCGCTGCCAACACGTAGCTACCAAAGACGGAAATACTGCGCGACGCTTTTTCTGAAATCCCGAATTGGGTGCTGCGATAACAGGGGTGGACAAGGAGCTCATCCGCAACTTCGCAGTGCTTTTAAGGACAATTGCAACTGTGGACGACCAGTCCCAATAAACAAAAAATATATATTTTTCCAAATACAATTGGTACTACGTGCCTAGCAGCGTCCATAAGCTTCTGATTCATCGGAAAGATATAACATCATTTTTTCAATTGCCGATTGGCGTTTTTCTTTTTTGTTTTATTTTGATTTACTGTCCCAATCAAGTAACATTTAAATACAAGTATAAACGCATTTATAAATTTTAAGGGCCGATGTTGAATGTGAACCACACCTAAACGTCAAGTTTGACATTTCTCAATTTCAGACTAACTCAATTTGAACCATGGAAAGATACACACTTGAGCAACGCGTTAAAGTTATTTAGGCTTATTATGAAAATGGGAGTTCAAATCAAAATGCATATCGTGCACTTCGTGATTTTTTCGGTCACAATGTGCGTACAATCGAAAAAATCGTGCAAAAATTTGAGCAAACCGGGTCTGTAGGAGATGTGAAAACACCAGTGCATGCTCATACAGCTCGTACTGCAGAAAATATTGCTGCTGTTCGCGATAGTGTGGCTGAAGAGCCGTCCACCTCAACTCGTCGTCGTGCCCAACAATTGCACCTCTCGCGCTCGTCGTTGATGAACATTGTGCATAAAGACTTGCATTTACACACTTACAAGGTGCAATTGACTCAAGAACTAAAGCCTCTTGACCATTTCAAGCGTCGTCAATGGCCAGAATGGTGGCAAGAAATGGCAACAGTGGATGATCAATTTTCGAAGAAAATCATCTTCAGTGATGAGGCACATTTTCACCTCAGTGATCAGCAGAATTGCCGCATTTGGGCGAATGGCGAATAATCCAAGAGTGATTGTCGAAAAACCAATGCACCCACAAAGAGTGACTGTTTGGTGCGGCATCATCGGGCCGTATTTTTTCCAAAATGAGGCCGGTCAGGCAGTTACTGTGAATGGTGTTCGCTATCGTGAAATGATAACGAACTTTTTATGGCCCGGATTGGAAGATATGTGGCTTCAACAGGACGGTGCCACGCCACACAGCTAACGAAACAATGGCTCTTTTGCGCGACAAATTCAATGGCCGTGTTACCTCACGTGGTGGCGATGTCAATTGGCCGCCAAGATCATGTGATTTGGCACCGTCTTTGGGGTTATTTGAAAGAAAAGGTGTACGTCGATAAGCCAGCAGCAATTCAAGAGCTAAAGGATGAGATAATTCGGCACATTAACGGCGTAGAACCTCAATAATGCTTCAGCTCGAAAATTTGGACCATCGGATGGAGGTGTGCCGCCGAGGTCGCGGCAGCCATTTGGCCGATATTTTGTTCCATACATAATTGAACCACATCAATATTATCATAATAAAAAGAAATGACAATAATTTCCTAAATAATTTGTGTTTTATTCAAAATCAACATCGGCCCTTAAAATTTATTTGGCAATATACGAGTAGTCTTTCATTCTGTTAGCCATTACTTCTTCCATTATCTTATCAAGTACTGGTAGAATAGAGATCGGACGGTAGTTCGCTGGATCATATTTTATAGATGAGTCGAACAAATGCGATTTTTAGCTTCTTTGGGAATTGTCTTACTCCCAAAGACTTATTTACAAGCTGGGTGGTTACCGGTACTAAAGCACTGGCGTTGTACTTGAAGTCCCTGGAAGAGACTTTTTCACACTCATTTTGGTTTTGACATTCCAAATATGTCTAGCATTGGAAGCTGGACATAAAGAACATAAATTAGAAAGGCAAGGCTAGACCACAGTAGAAAATGCTCCGGGATCAGTACAATGATTGATTTAACTAATCACTGGTTAATAACATCAGATCCGAGTAAAAACTCGGTTTACGCAACTAATAGAAATTACGGCGGTTGCAATAACCGACGTTGTTGCACTTACTGGGTCACACTTTTTTGTATAAGAAATGGCACTCAAAATGGCAAAATGTCTATATTTCTAAATGGAAAATGACAATGAAATACAAAACACATTTTTGAAACAAAAAGAAAACAAAAGTTTGGAAACATATACAAAAATGAATATGTGATAAACAGAGTAAAATATTATGGGTTTTTTTTTTAAAGAAGTTAGATATTTTAGACTGAGTTTTTTGCGATTCAATATTCAAAACTGCCCTCTCTTTCGTTTTTTGTAGAGTTAAAATGTCTTCTACTGGAATGTTGTTCTCTGCTCGGCCCATTGCAAACATATATGGTGAAAGATCGAACGGCAACTTCTGTTTTTCAGTCAGTTTCACTTTCACTTGTGCTTTCAATTTTTGCCGGCTCCTCACAATTTGCAGAGGACTCAACGCGTTCGTGAAGCCAACCAGTGATATCTTCAATCGAGTTGCAAATATTGGGAACAATTTCATCAAGCAGATTGAAAACGGATGAAATCAATTCTCTTCTCTTTCCCGTAAGATATTTGTAGATAATGGAAGGTCGTCCTCCTCGTTGGCATTAAAATATTCCAACATTTCTTGATAGTATAAGGGTCTACATTTTCCCATGCGTTTGCTAGTAAACAAATTGCATCCCTTAAGTTGAACGCATTTATTTTTGTTTCCAAATCAATGGCCTCACTGGCAACAAAGTGCGCCAATAAACGTTTTTTTGTAGTGGAGCCTTGTAATGTTAAAAACATTTTGATCCATAGGCTGATGAATTGCAGTGCAGTTTGCTGGAAACATCGTAATAGTTGTGAGTCCATCATCGCTTTGCAGTTCATTTTCTTTAGGATGACACGGGACATTGTCCAAAAGCAGCAGTGCCTTCTTCTCTAGTCCCTTTGATTCGAGAAAATGTCTTACCTACAATTTGTATTCTTTTTCGTACATCGGGAACAAACACATTGTGGACCGATTGTTCGAATAAAAGGAATGTCATTCATGCATTTTTATTTGCTTCATAAGTAGCAGGCTTGTTCGCAAAATGTTTAAATGCTCGGGGATTGGCTGCTTTACCAATGACAAACAGGCTTACCTTGTGCATCCCCGATGTGCACACAAGGAATCTTACTCTTTCCTTGCTTACTTTTCGACCTGGCGCTGACGATTCATTTAAAGTGTTTCGTTTGGCAACATCCAGATTCGTCCGCATTGTAGATTTGATCAGCGGTTAATTTAAGTTTCTTTATTTTTTGTTGAAATTGCATTACGAACGATTCAACAGGTCCACATTTATTGGACAACTTTTCGGCACAAATTGCAAACATTCGAAAACCATGTCGTTTTTTAAATTTCGCAATCCATCCGCTGCCAGCGTTAAATGATGGTTTTTCCCTTATTTCGTTGTGCAATTGAATTGCCTTTGAGCGGAACATGTTTAGCTCTTTGCTTTTGAAACCATCCATATAGACGGCTTTTCCATCTGTGGCTGGCGTTTTCCGGGTCCAGATTCAGCTCTCGCCACAAACTGTCTAAGACTGACTTTCCTTTGCTTTCATCCGGCTCATTGTGGACTTGTGCACATTATATTTTCCACAAAGTAGCTTTCCTGAATCACCCTTATCAACTTCGGATAAAATTTCACTTCTTTTTTTAATAGATAATTTAGTAATATTTCTTGTAACGCCCATACTGAACGAATTTCGCGTAGGTCCTTATGAAAGTGGAACCCATCTAAGGAAACACACTTGGATGTGTAAACACATTTACAAAGAATTCCGTCTAGACCCACACGAAACTAAGTTGCTGTAGAATAACGACAGACGTAACCCACCAAAAGTAGAACATGCAAATAAACAGATGAACAAGTTGCACTGATCGAGGTAACCTTTTTGAAAAGTTGCACTTTAAGAGTCAATACGTGCTACGACTTTAGTGTTGCGAAAATCGAGGAGTGGCGCTAATCGAGGGTTGCGTTAACCGAGTTCGTACTATATTTCGAATATACGTTCCAAAAGCACGCATATGACTAAGATCGACGCAGACATTGATCAGTACATCCATAAAAACGATTTGAAGTGTTAACATTACCAGTGAATGAAAACTTGAACGATATTGATACCACATCAGAGAGCGATCTATTTTAATTATTTTTCCATAGCTTGTACGGGCAACTAAAGGGTGATTTTTTAAAAGCTATAGGAAAGTTTTTCAAAAAAAAAAAACACATAAAATTAAGAAAAATGCATGAAATCTTTATTTGAAGATTATTTCATGCAAATGTTGACCTTGACTGCGCCTCAAATGGTCCATCCGCTTAGTCCAATTTTGGCATACTCTTTCCAACATTTCGGCCGGTATCTCACGAATAAGTGCTTCAATGTTGTCTTCCAATGCGTCAATTGAAGCGGGCTTGTCTGTGTAGACATGAGCTTTAACATAGCCCCACAAAAAATAGTCTAAAGGCGTTAAATCGCATGATCTAGGCGGCCAACAGACCGGTCCCGAATGTGAAATAAAATGTTCACCAAACTCGTCCATTGTTGCGCGTTATGTGTGGCATGTGGCACCGTCTTGTTGAAACCACATGTCATGAAAGTCAAGCTCTTGCATTTTGGGCAAAAAAAAAGTTGGATATCATCTCACGGTAGCGCTCACCATTCACAGTTACGTTACGATTCGCATCATCTTTGAAGAATTACGGTCCAATGATGCCACCAGCCCATAAACCGCACCAAACTGTGACTTTTTCTGGATGCATTGGTAGCTCTTGCAATGCTTCTGGTTGATATTCACTCCAAAATCGACAATTCTGCTTATTTACGTACCCATTGAGCCAAAAATGAGCTTCGTCGCTGAACACATGTGATGTCGCGATGAACTTTCTTAACAGAGCACGCATTTTGATAGTAAAAAAATTCAATAATTTGCAAGCGTTGTTCGTTTGTAAGACGATTCATGGTTAAATTATAGACCAAACTGAAGATGTTTGACAGTGAAACAAAACACGAAACGTGCGTCAGCTGTTTAAACCAGTGTCGCCAAAAAGATAATGGCTAAAAAATCACCCTTGTGGGTACTAGTCTACTTATGTACCGTGTATGTTAAAGCACAGATATTTATGCAATAAATAGTTATTTGAAAAATCACGAAGTTCATCTGGTTCAGCTTGCAGATGGGACTCTCAATCCGTATCGAAGGCCTTTTCTACGTCCCAGAAGCAGGCGACGGTGACCTCATTATTGTTTAGGGCAGCTACAGCATCGTGGTGGAACTTCATCAGAGGATGAATGTTTTTCACACGAGATATTAATTTTGCCGATTTTCCCATACACTCGTCCCACTGTGCACCGGTACGAGGTGCGAGGTTGCAGCATTTTTTTTGCACAGAACCTCGCAACCCAGCCAAGTCCATTGTGGACTCACGGCCTGTGGACTTATGACCCTGCACCCCCGAAAACAGTGCACAGTAGTCCCTGACAGAGTGTATCCCAATAAAATCCGAGTCAACACAAGCCCATTCATTTGCTCACCCCAATCAACAGAATCCAAGGCGACAAGGCTTTACGACATTCTTTGGTTATAAATGCAAAGTTGAGGCACAAAACCACGTGCTCACATAGTTTCGTACCGGTCTAGCCAATCAATTGTCCTCACATCTGAGCATCAGTTTCGAGACAAAAATCATCACCTCTTGTGTTCAGTGTTGACTTTTCAAAGTTTTTGTGGCGCACACACCAACTGACTGGCATTAAAGCAACAGTTTGATACATAAATCCAATTAACAGCATCGAACGACGAAAGCATGCCTCAGTCAACCGATGAGTCAAACAGAGGCTACAATCCTCATCCCTCAATCAGTTCCTCCGGCTATGTGAGGCGAATGTGACAATGAAGGCGGGCCGAATGCACTCCACATGTCCCATCATTTATCAGAGATGCCAGGGATTCCTTTAAGAGTCTTTAAAGCGTAGCATTCCTTTCGCATGGCTGGCGTTTAAAATAGTTTACCACGTGCCTCTGCTCACAAGGATGTGTTCCTGAACGGCGACCATTCGGGTATGGGAGCAATGACACAGGATTTCGTCTGTATCCAGTACAGAGGGACAAGGATGCCTGCCATTCGATTAGCAGTAGGCCTTTGTCCAGAAAAGCTATCGGTTGACGTAGCAAATACTCGGAGAAATGTGGTTTTGCATCCTAAATGGATGATAATACCTGTGTCTTGTAGGACACAAGTCGTTGGTTATTGCTTTGCAATCTTATTGTATTCGGATGTCGATGGACGCTTGTGGTTGGAGCGGCAGCAGAACAACGCTTCGGCGTTCGGCCACACTTTACGGATGATGAGGCATCCAGAGACCGACGCAAACCTTGGCAAACACACAATCCCTCCTCCTCCTCTGGAGTGCACATTCAAGAGCCTTGTTTGGGGGAGGAGTGTTGAGTGCAGGTTTTTCATTGAGAATTGAATTTGAAATAATCTTCGGATCATGGGCAGAGGGAGTGTGTGCGTCGCTGCATTGTTCGGCCGTGTGTGTTAAAACTTCCCCACGATTGGGTCTGATACTGGCACGGGAAGATGACAAGTTTGGTTGACATTCGGTATTCATGTTGTTTTTCTTTTCATGCTAATGGCTGTGGGTGCATGGATGAATGCATAAAAAATCAGATGTCCTGGTGTACGTAGCCAGAAATCGGAAACAAACACTCAGGCGATCGGGAAGAACGTGTGAATTGCAGCAGCAATGAAGCCAGAAACTGAAATTTGGTCTTGTATCCCCCTAGGGCCACTACAATGCCTACGCGAGTTATGCCAGTGCCACAACCCCAGCAACGCCAGCCAGCAATATACCGGATGTCGACTATGTTTTGCCAATGCCAACGATTTAAATTAACGGAAACCGCAATCGACTGGAAGCGGCAATAACCGATCAGCAATTTTAGGTTTTTATTGTTTAGATCAGCAATTGGACACTTAGGCATGAAACACATAAGAACGATTTGTGTACTTTTGGAGGTGATAAAAGAACGGTTTTCCATTACACGTGCCACCGAGTGCGGTTTCTCAAAATGTGCCTCAGCTCTCCCCAACTTTTCAACTGTTCTGCGCCGCGTACTCCTACGACCGCCACGCATCCTGCCATCCTGGGTGAACGGGTTCCATTGCATCTTTTGGTTAGCTATGAACCTACCACTCTTTCGGAGAGAGTAACGAATCCACTGCCATGGTTGTGCCTCTATGTTCATGATCCGTTGTCTGAAAAAGCTGGATGGTAAGGCACAGGACAAGCAGAGGCAGGTATAGTCACTTACCCGCTCATATCCAAAACCTTTATCACCACAGGCAAAGGGTGAGGAAAAGACTGCAGCGAATACACCACCGGGAGCTGAACTCACGAGGCAGCGACTACCAAGCTGCTCTCAGTGAGTTGAACTGCACGCGTATCATGTTTCGGAACGCGGTACAAACGCACAACAATATACAGCAGGAGAACAGGCTCCGCACGATACAGCCAGAACCCGACACATTCTAACAAATTCACCAAATCATCGGTAAGAGGAAGAAGCTGCGACAAACACTGACAACAGACACGCCGGCGGAGAAAGCAGAAGTATTTTCATCCTTTTTCGAAGGTAACTTTCAACCATCACCGCCCGATGACCCGGAATTTGTCACAAAAGTCAACACCTACGTCAATGCACATGAGAATCCATCCGCAACAGACATCATTTTCAGCGAAACCAACCAAGTGGACGACCCGACAGGAAACGATGACCTCACATCTGCTGAAGAAATTGCGGGAACTATTCAACGTAGCCCAACGAGGAAAGCAGCCGGGGCTGACAATATTTCGAATTTCTCCCTGAAGCGGACGCCACAAACGGTGATGATACTTCTCACAATCATCATGAACAATTACATCAACAATTGCTTACTTTCCTAGCAAGTGGAAAATAGCTTACCAATACCAGAAAGGCGGAACGCTACCAGTATTTCAGGATACAGGCCCATCTCGCTCTTCAGCTATAAAAGCAAGATCCTGGAGAGCCTGGTAGAGCGAAAACTAAACATCATTCCGGATATTCAGTACGGATCCCGGGAAAAACATTCAACGCTACATCATCGAATGAAGTTCCACCATGATGCTGTAGCTGCCTTGAACAATAATGATGTCACCGTCAGCTTGCTTCCTGGAGGTAGAAAAGGCCTTCAATACGGTCTGGATTGAGGGACTCATCTGCAAGCTGCACCAGATGGGATTCCCCTCTAACCTCATTAGAATGCTTTCTACATTCCAGGAGATTCTACATCTCAGTTGAAGGCAGCAAGTCAACAGAGCGGAGAACCAAGGCAGGAGTTGCACAAGGATGGTGGATGGTGGAAGTGGCTACACGGCAGATTGACCACATCCAACTGACACAGTGAACTACTGTCTATTTGCAGATGATGACTTGCCGAAATCCAAACAGCTAACAAATTTGACAACTACATCAAATGGGGTATTCGTATCAATGCTGGGAAATCGGTACTGATGTGCTTAAGGAGACCCTCCAGAGGTGGATGCAGATCAGCAGCCAAATGTCGAAGCATAAAGGTAGTGCTCCCTAACGGTACAGAAATAGCAACAAACGAAATGGCAAGATATTGAGAATGACACACGTTGAACCAACCATACCCCATTATTGGCCAGATGAGGGCCATGTACCAGATAACCTTTACCCTGGTATCAAGTTGGCTGCTGTAAAACAACCGTCTTGCCACAGCTAAGGCTTTTTTAGCTTTTGCCAGAGCAGTGTCTATATGTTTGTCAAAATACAGACCGAATGCCAAGATTACTACACTTTTCACATCTAACAGCCGTCCCTGCGGGTCAATAATATCGAGCTTGCGCCAGTTTGTGCGTGTATTCCATGGTGCCATGTACAAGGGGGTCCTGAAAAGGATAGTTTCACACTTCAGGAAGTTAATAATCACCTTCCAGCCGCCGCAAAATCGTTGAATTTGTTCGAAGTCACGTTGCAACAAGATACTTATCACTTCGACCTTTCGACCTGATTTATACGCTACTAGATTGTAGGCAGCATGGAACCTATAAAATCTGCAGTTGTATGCTGAAAATAATATCGGCGGCCTAACCGCCCCTGTTGCAGTCCATTTTTGATGTCCGTGGTAGAAGTTACATCATCACTTTTCACGACGAACTTTCCTCCTGTTATCCGAATGGGTGCCATAAATAGCCATGAATTTAAACAGCGAAGGAAGAAATCGTGCCTCACGAATCTACTACACAGACTGTGTTATACAGCTGATGTCACAGGATGCCCTAAGTTGATGATGTGTACCAATCAGATGCAAATGATCGATGTCCTCAAGGAAACACCATGTCCGTGGTGGATGTAAAAATTATCTGTGTCAGCACTCTGAGCACCACCTTGCATCAAAGACGCTGTCTTATGGAATAGCCCATCTTCATCTTCAAGGAACTTTTAGAAAACACAACTTGACACTAACATCGACTCTGAGCCTGTGGGACAACGCAGCAGAGGACGACCATGTACAAGGTGGCGCACACAAGCCGACGGGGACCTCAGCCAGCTTGGTGTGCGAAACAACTGGCAAGAGATCGGTCCGCCTGAGAGGCATCCTGAGTGCGACTCAGTTCCACCCGGACTGTAACGTCCCAAGAAGAAGCAAAATTTGACACTAAGCGCTGTAAGCCTTCTCGGCAATCAGGGTAAAGGCCCACCTTAAGCTAAGGTCAAAATCGAACGTAAAGTTGTCAGAAGCATCGTCAACTTTCAAAGCTCCAACTATTGCCTGTGGGAACTTAAGCTAAATTCCAATACGGACTGACATTATTATTGTTGAGGATAAATTGCACCGCGACCTTTAGGTCCATTGCGCCCCTTTTCATTCCTTTGATTTCGTAAGAGTTCCCCTCACATGCAGTTCTTTTCAGGTTTGTTTTGAGGGTTAGGACTTCTGTTGCGCAAAGGTGGAAGAGAATTACTCTAGAGTATTCTCTCTAAGCCAGTTTCCTTTGGGAATCTGAGAATGAGAGCTGGTCTAGTGACTTCAACTATTGTCCCGATATTAGGTGCTTGCGCAGATATCTTTGCAAGCTCTGCAAACATCTCAGTACATGTTCTCGAATTTCGTTAAATTCGACCTTAACGTACGTAGAAAGCTATTCAAGTTCACACTTAAATACGACTTGAGCAAACCTAACAAAAGTGAACGAACCTTACGAAAGTGAAGGAACATAACGAAAGTGAAAGAACCTAACAAAAGTAGACCAGAAGAACCAACCTAACGAAAGTGAACGAAACTAACGAGAGCGAACGGACATAACGAAAGTGAACGAACATAATGAAAGTGAAAGAACCTAACAAAAGTAGACCAGAAGAACCAATCTAACGAAAGTGAACGAACCTTACGAAAGTGAAGGAACCTGACGAAAGTGAATGGACATAACGAAAGTGAACGAACATAACGAAAGTGAAAGAACCTAACAAAAGTAGACCAGAAGAACCAACCTAACGAAAGTGAACGAAACTAACGAGAGTGAACGAAGCGTGCACTATAGTCGCATTTATCATTTCAATGTACTCGCTCGATCGAATTTGACTTCCGCCTGCCTACGTTCGTTACGGTTGTGGCTTGATGCGCAAAATACAGAAAATTACTTGCCGCAACATTTCCTTAGCAACATTCCGTCAATACACTTTGCCCAAATCCGTTCTCCCTCCAGTTCGTTCACATGCTTGTTATCAGCTTTGTTAAACCGTCTTCCTCACGGTTTCCTTATTTATGTATTAACCCCAACTAATCCCATCACACGGAAGTTGAAACCAGCTTCAGACAAAGTAACGAATTCACCCGCAATGCAATCTACTTCGACGCAAGCATTTCCAATTAACGCCGCCTTAGCATGCAATTACACTCAACACAATGCACACGCCTGCCTTGAGGGCAGCATTCCTTTTCGGGGAAAATTTCACTTGGCTCCCAATAAATCTCCGAAATCCCCATAATAGAAGCACTTCAACTCATAACTTTCCCAGCCAGTGCGGGCACTTCATTTATCTATCGCATGACCCCATGCCAAGCCATTGAAGTTTCTCCGGTTTATTTATGGCTCGCTCATTGTTTGTTAATTGCTGCCCTTCGGCGGCCTCCCGCTTCTGCCGCCTGGTAATTTATATTAATTTCATTTTTATCTCTCCAGCATCCGTCATCGGTGTCCATTGCATTTTGATGGTCTAGAGCAACCTTAGACCTCGTCTAGCGCCTTCGTCAGTGGGTTTTAGCGAATCATTTACTCCTTTGTCTGAGCACAGACTACAGTGTGGGAACACCAGGCAGATCCTACAGATGTGCACACAACGTGGAAACGCTGGTTACGAGTGTCGGAATGAGACTGCTGCCTGTTTCAACTGCAGCTGGTATAATCCTGTTTGAGATTTAATGCGAATTGACATTAAAGGATTTTCCTTCAGTTTCCTGTTTCCTTTGCAGCATTTTCAGTGCAACCGCTGGGGGAAATCCCTTTAGTCGCTTATGTGGAATAATTTTTATTGTTATCTTGCAAGTCAATGCCGAGGGCGGGCGGGCGCAGCATTCTGACAGACTGCTGCAATCTCCCCGCCCCCATTTTTGATGTAAGCCGTCGAGAAGTTGAAGTCGTTGGATTTTTGCGGTTAATTGCAAGTGAGAATGGGAACGATTTGCTTGAAGAGTGGATCCTAATTTTCATTGTTCGTACAGAGGGGGCTTTTTTCCAGGTTGATTATATTTGGCTGCCATGTCGGTTTGGTTGTCTGCTGGCTTTTGATAGTTGAAGGGACGGACTGGTGTGATGAGGCAGCGATATCTCGTTTTTTTTTTGTACAGTTTCACCACACGACTAGACTAAGTATGAAACGATGGTTACTAAATCATTTGAACGAAACGAATATATCGTGTATGCTTTTGTAGATATTGAGGGGATATTGAACCCAGGGAAACCGCATCGACACGCTCCACAGCGGTCCCGACACGGGCTCACTGTCTCAAAAATCTGTAACCTTTTGATTTTTAGAGATAAAAGCGTGAAACTTCTCTTCTGTCTCGTCCGTAGTACCATCCGTGTCTCCTTCAATGACAAACAACACCAGAGAAGATGGGCTTGAAGTAGGAAGAGTGGACGCATACTCGGTCGGGTGTGCGATTTTCTCCAGAAAGACAACGTCTGTAGGACTGGATGATATGCACCCCGACTTTGTAAAGATTTTACTTCCATTCATAGGTCCTTACATCACCCAAATTTTGAATACCTTAATATCCTGAACTTTGGAAAAAAGCAAAGATTATCCCTGTTCCAAAGAAAACGACGAACGAACGCCTGCATATCGACCAATTGCCAGCCTTCCGTTTTTGTCGAAAGTGTTTGAATCGATTATCATTTAAGAGGCTAAAGATCACCTTGAGGGACACCATCTTTCAAATCCTAATCATTCAGGATTCCGAAAAGGACACAGCTGTGTTACGGCCTTGCCTAAAATAACCGACGACATACGAAAAGCTATTGACGAGGACATAACAACTTTACTACTTAACTCGACAGTGTTAACCCGTCAGTACTTTGTCAGAAACTGTCCTCCCAATTTAACTTCAGTAATGCCACTAATAAGTAAATCTTCTAGTACCTCATTAACCGTGTTCAGGATGTGCCACATGACTCAAAACTGTCCGATGTTATGTTCCCATCGGTGTACCTCAGGGTTCTATTCTCGCTCCGTTATTGTTCTCAATGTTCAATAATGATCTTCCCAAAGTGCTGTCTTATTGCAAATTTCATATACATGCAGATGATGTTCAAATCTCCTTAAGTTGCAAAATTAAACGCCGATTTGAGCTCAATTACGTGGTCTGACGAAAATGCTCTCATGCTTAATCCTGACAAAACCAAAGTCATTCCATTTTCAAAACACCAGCCCTGCCTTTCAAACTCTCCCGCCATCGTATTAAGCTCAGTTCCAGTCGAATATGTAACCTGTGCTACAAATGTTGGTATAATGTGTAGCAGTGAACTAGCATGGACTAACATGGTTAGTATCAAAGGTACATGCGTCTCTTAGAGGTTTGTCAATTGGTGAATACGAGGGGCGTTCAATATATTCTCGGTATCGATATGAAGGAAAATGCGAATTCAATTGTTTTATTTTTCAATATAATCTCCCCTAACATCAATGCATTTGTTACATCTTGAGATAAGCTTTTTTAAACCCTCAAAAAAATAAATTTCCTCTTTCTCTGCAAAATACCCATTTATTGCCGACTTGAGTTCTTCATCATCCGAAAATCTTTTCCCACGAAGACATTTGTTCAAATCCGGAAAAGGACATAATCACTAGGGGTAAGGTCTGGACTATAGGGTGGGTGTTGGATTTCTTCGAAACCACAATCTCGCGCAGCAGCCTTTGAAACTCGCGCCGTGTGAACAGGAGCGTTGTCATGAAGAAGCAGCACACCCGCTGCGAGTTTACCCCGTCTTTTCTTATTAATTTCCTCCCGCAAATTTTGCAAAGTGGAAGCGCAGGATGTGGCGTTGATGGTTTCACATTTTTTTTTTGTACTCAATGAGCAAGGTTCCCTTTGAGTCCCAAAAAACTGTGGCCATGAGCTTCCCGGCAGACGGAGTGACTTTGAACTTCTTCGGGGGGTCTGTTCCTTTTTTATGCAACTGCATGGACTCTTGTTTGCTTTCGGGGTCATAGTGGTGGACCCATGTTTCGTCACCAGTAACAATTCGATCCACCGTCCGCGTTCTCACAACACATCTCCAAAAGCTCTCTACAGAATGCGATTCTCACTCTTTTCTGGGGCGCTGTGAGCATTCGTGGCACCCACCTTGCACTGACCTTTGAAAGGTTAAGATGGTCATGAAGAGTGGTGTGAATGGTACCAATTGAAAGCTTGGTGATCTCTGCCATCATTTTCACCTTTATTCGGGCATCCTCAAGAACAAGTTTTTCGACTTCTTTGATGCTTTCTCCCGTACAAGCAGTAGCCGGGGCGCCGGAGCGGGGGTCGTCTTCAATGCTCTCTCTGCCTCTCTTGAACTCACTTGACCACTTTTGCACAGTTGATAATGAAAGTGCGGAACCCTGGTAAACAGCCACCATCTCTTCATGGACAGTTTTCTGACTTATTCCTTGCTTAGTGAGAAATCTAATTACAGCGCGCTGCTCAATTTTCACCATCATCGTCTCAGTTGAAGTTATGATTCTGTTTAACTAGAGATAGAACGCGAATTAATAATCACATTTATATGAAATTACATGAATGCACTAAAATAATAGTATTACTTGGTAAATAAGTCAATTTATATCCCTAATCAATGTAAAATTAAAGCTTGCCAAATCACTCATAGTCACAATCTTATCGTATGGCTGTGAATGATTTTCTGACTGCGATAACTTCTCTCAGCAAATGTTGTCACGCACGCCATTCACAAACCAGTGCGTACGGGGAGCAAGAGCCAACGGACAGCTGCATCGAATTAACACAGGCACATGGAACGTCTCATCGCTTACAGGAAAAGATCGCGAGCTAGTTGAAGAAGCTGCCAGGCATCGCTTAGATATCGTGGGTATCTCTTCGACGAAGCAAAAGGGGACTCTTCCTGTGGGGAGTTGCACCTCAAATGTCTGCACAGGCGGGAGTGGGGATACTCGCAAGTCCCAGGTTGGCAGGCAGAGTATTGGGGTGCATACCATTAGGAGGGAGAGTCGGCATGTTAAAGCTCAAGCTGGAAAGGTCAACTTTGGCTCGGGTGCAGTTGTATGCATCAAATCTAGAGTCAGAGTATGCGGCTTTCCTGTATGATGTTGATGCTGCCTTGGAAGGGGCAGCGGAAATGGATTCCTATGTCCTGATGGGTCATTTCAATGCTCACGTGGGTGTGGATGCAACGACAGTGGGATGAACGGTGATCCTCACCAGAACGCGAACGGGGAGAAGCTGTTGAACTTTTGCTGTCAATAATGAACATCTTCTTTCCACACAAGGCGTCCATAAATACACTTGGCACCTTCCAGAGATAATGGAGGAAGAGATGTGCCACTTGTATGTTTCTTGGCCCTAAGATTCATCTGACACCGTTTTTTATAACCTTACCCGTCTGTGAATAAGTGTGAGCTAAGCGCAGCTGATTACTCCCGCCTAACTCCATTGCGTTGCTCTATACTCCTAACAAGTGTTAGTGAAAATAAAGTAGTATAAGTGACTTAAGAGCACAACCGTCAAAATCTGAGGTGGACTGGGGGTTTTGCACTGGAAAGACGAATATCTGTTCCTCCATTATCTCTGGTACCGTCAGAGTCTTCAACAGAAGTCGTTGATAGATCCCTTTGTGGTGCCATCGTGCGTGAAACGGACGTTTGTGTGATTTGAGGGCCCGAACTGTCAACTGATCATCACTTGGTGTTGTCTACGCTGCACCTCACTGATAATGTACCTCTCCTGCTAACGCGGGATACCAAGTGTGGTTACACACATGCGGTGGGAGAAACTACAGATCAATGAGTTGGGGCTAAATTTCGCATTTTTTGTTCGAGCGACTTCCAACTGTTCCATCGCGAGTAGAGGAAAAATGGTGACTGTTTTCTACAGCTGTCATTGCCTCTGCACAGGATGTGTGAAGCGTTTATGTGTGTTTAAAATGTCCGGAGCTCAAGAAGTCATCAGAGAGAAGAAGAAGACCTACAGGGACTGGACTGGTACACTGAGGAGCGAAGAACTTGCCAATTGGCTGTGCGAGCAACCAAAGAGCAGTCTTGGAAGGAGTTCGGAGAGAAGTTGGAAAGCGATCATAGTTCTGCGAAAAAATGTGTTCTAGGAAACCATTCGCCGACTCAGGGGAAGGGAATTCCAATGAGGTGGACATCTTATGCAGATGAAGCTAGCACTTTTCGGAGCTGCTCCATCTCGAACAGGGCACTGAGCATGGCAGACCTGTAGTCTTAAGTAAGGCGGAGAATAGTCCAACGGTGGGGGAAGTCATTTTGCCGATTGAATCTCTGACAGTTGGAAAATCCGCCGCTGTGGATGATATCCGGCCACAAATGCTTAAGGCAATGGGTAAAGAGGGGGCAATGGAGGGTGGCCTGGGAACGTGGTGAGACACCTGGCGATTGGCAAACTGGGTGATTGTCCCACTTTTCAAGAAGGGGGACAAAAGAGATTGCTCCACCTACAGGGGCATATCCCCTTTAAGACTCCCCGGGAAAGACTACGCTAAGGAAGCTACGTGTTGACAGTGCTGTGGTCAATCCCAGGATGGGGGATGAACAGTTCGGCAGAGGTACAACCGATCAGCTCTTCACTCTAAGAATGGTCCTTGAGAAGGCTTGGGAGTATGCCACGCCCATCTACAGTTGTTTTGTGGATTTGGAAAAGGCGACCCAACCGAGTTCCTCGACGTAAACTCTGGAGTGTTCTCCACCAGAATGGGATTGATGGTCCCCTTCTGAGGGCCATTCAGTCTCTATACAAAAACGGTAGCACCTGTGTTCGTGGTGACGTTGCTAAATCAAAACCATTCACCGTGGACGTTGGACTTCGCCAAGGGTGCGTGTTGACTCCTCTCCTTTTCATTGTATACATGGACTGGATGTTGCAACGCAGCCGAGGCGGGTAATGTTTCACATTGGGAGGGTTGCGGGTAAGTCATCTTCTTTTTGCAGATGACTTAGTGATCCTCACATCTTCCCAGACGGACCTTCAGGGCGCACTCGATAGGTTTGTGGTCGTATGTACTGATGCTGGAAAGAAGGTCAACGTGGACAAATCGGAGGTTATGGTCACCTCCAGAACGCCTGTTCAATGCATTCAGGTTAGTGGAGTCCCATTGAAGTAGGTGGAGAAGTTTAAGTATCTCGAGTGATGGAAGGACTAATACTGAGCTTTCCTGTAGGATTGGTCAAGCTGGGTCAATTGTGTAAGAGCTTGGAAAATCTGTAATAAGGATGCTGCCAAGTTAGTTAGGTTTTCAACTCAGTATTAGTTCCAACTCCCAGCTATGGTCATGTTATTTGGGTAAAGACCGACAGAATAAAATCGAGATTACAGGCTGCTGCGATACTTCTGGTTTCCTTGTGCTGTTGTGGGAATTACTCGCCAGGGTATGGTGAGAAACTCGGCAGTGCGCGAGCAACTCAACACGGAGCAGCTGCTTCTTCGAACCGAGAGGGCTATGATTCGACTGTTTGTTCACGTGGCGGCCGTTGAATGCAATTCAATCAGGCAGGCGTAGGTACGAGGTAGTAGAACGAGATGGTTAGACCAAGTCTAAAATCGTTTGGGCAGCCCTCCTGGTGAGTTAGGGACTACGGCGGAGGATCGAGTTGTCTAGAGATCTCTCGTGCGAGGCTTACTCCTGCGACCCCTTTAGTGGAGCATGCCGGTCAGAAGATGATAATGATGATGATGATATAATTCATGTTCACATGGATCTCGGTTTTTATTCTCAATTAAACGACTCAACCTCTAATAGTGTCTCGGGACGGACGATTTTCTTGCGTGTGTGAGGGTGCAATCGATGCCTTCCTGATGCGTGTCTGTATGTTCTGTTTCCAGCTCCATTTGCTGTCAATTATAACAGCCTGGTATTGGGCATGGTCAGTGAAATTCAGTTCATTCCCCTCTAGCTTCGGTGGGGCTATGCTAGGGATTTTATATCTTCCCGTGAACAGTACGGGTTCCGTTTTGGACGGGTTCGCATTCAGTCCGACATCGTCTGTCCATGTCGCCATGTCTCTGAGAGATGATGCCATCGCGTCTCTGCTGGGAAACTCTCCTGTGACGGCTATTGCGACATCATCCGCATATGCAATGGGACCCCATCGAACTTAGTTTTTCAAGTAGACTAGACTATGAACCAGAGTAGAGGAGATGTGGGTCTAAAGACTCTTCTCTTCGGACAGTAGTTTCGTAATTGGGATTCAATTTTTCTGTAATTCACGCCGTTGTTTATCCAGTCTCTGATACAGATTTCGACGTCAAGTTTACCTATGTTGTTGAATGCTCCTTCTATATCTCGGGAGGCTACCATCGTGCACTCACGTGCTGGTTCTCATAGTCAAAGGGGTCCTCCTTTCACACAGATCGGTTAGACTGCACACAGATTCCACTCATCGGGCATGCTTTCCCTCGACCATATCCTGCAGATGAGCTGGTGAATGTGGCAACCAGTTGTCCATCCTCTGGCCATTTTGTTCACCGGATAACGTGCTTCTCATGCTCTCTCGATACCCGCGGCAACAAGGCACGTCTGAGAATATGATGGCTCGTCGAGGAGCCTTGAGAACGCCTGAAGTCGACTGCAGAGTGATCAATCTGAATGATTAAGGTACCAACTGAACCCCTTTACATAGTTACGAGACCTGAGTGCCAACTACAGAGAGGCTTCGTTCCGTAACAAAATACAACAACACGATCCAAGCGAAGTCACTTAAGTGCAATTCACTGAAGTAAGGATAGGACAACAACAAGTGGAGACCCTCTCTCGAAGAGCTCCTTTCATGAGTAATTTAGACACAATCTGATAAGTCTACAGCACGTCTATCATAAACGTCCACTTTTTCAGGGGCGCCTTTTTGGCATAAGCCAGGAGTTTCCATCGGGCCATAAGCTACTTCAGCCGTCAACCATTAGCCCCCATCCTACTAGCGCGAGCTGCGCCGGCCATCGGCACTCATCGCAACCGGACCCTTTGGCGAGCCATTGAAGTTTTCCGCTTATTTATGGTCCCTTCATTGTTTGTTAATTGCTTTCCTGCGCCCCCAGTGCAGTAATTTATATTAATTTCGGTTTTATCTGCGCTGCCCTGCCCAGCCACTTGTATCCTTTGATGTTTAAAAGTCTCCCCTCACCAGCTCCGGACGCTTAAAATTCATTATTCATTTCGCTAAGGCATGCACCCCTCCACCTGGTCCTATTCCTGCACTCCAGAATGTACTGTAGTTCTGTTGTCTACTATCAAGTAATGAAATTAAAGTGGAGACCGGTTGCTGTGAACTACCGCTGCCGCCATCGCCCGACTGTCGACTCAAATAAAATGTAGTTATGACTCCATGAGGTACTCCCGTCTTCCCTTTCGGTGCGGGATTTAGAGCTGCAGCTGCCGCTGCCGCTGTTGCGTTCAAACTCAGTTCATATTAGATTTAATACGTTAAAGGATTTCCTATTCCCCCCATATAGGAAGGACGGCCGGGAATAAAAGACTTCTGCAGCACAACTGCAGAGGGAATCCTTTCATTCATTTATGTGAAGTAATTTTTATTGTTTTGCTGGAAGTCCATGTCTACGGGGACAATGCGATCTGATTCGCGACTGTCATAGAGTTTGAATCTGCGATTTGGGTGGTGGGCGGGCGGTTCGTTCCTGTTTGCACTGCTTTGTGTGGTCGTACCTGTCTATCGTTTGCATTCATTGTTTCCGGTTTTCTCCTCGTTTTTTGTTTCGTTTTGTTGGTTCGAGGCTGAGCCGCCGGGGTTTTGTGTGTAATTGAAAGAGCCATGCGATGATGAATCGAAATTCAATGACTGTAACTTTTTCAGTGCGGATAATTGTCTTAATTAAAATCTGAACGGAATGGAAGCGGAACCTGTGGTGTGGTACCTACTCTCTTTGTTTTGAATTT
The DNA here is from genome assembly GCA_905231855.2 of Eristalis tenax. Taxonomy (NCBI): domain Eukaryota; kingdom Metazoa; phylum Arthropoda; class Insecta; order Diptera; family Syrphidae; genus Eristalis; species Eristalis tenax. The sequence continues at coordinate 58,830,339 of HG993124.1, read as the reverse complement.
TTACCTTTCTCTTTGTACCTAAATGCGGCAACGCTTTGTGGTTGGAGAGTTGACTTTCACTTCGGGTTTTGGAAATTGCCGAAGTGGATTACGGCGATTTCATATGAAATTGAAACCCTCTTAAATTGTTTAGTCACCGAGTACGGCATGTGGGTTCTAGTGCAAAGGCGGTTTTTGTTTTTTGCTGAGAAACTAAAGCCATGATTATCACTAAGCAGATAAGTGATTATTTGAAAAATGATAACTGAGAGGAATTTATTGGGTCTACGATTTATTCGTGCGGTTTTTTTTTTCAAATTTTGAACGTTTATTTAAGAACAACATGTACTGTAAGCTATGACTTTTTCCCATATTTCTGGCATTTTGTGGATCCCATCCCAAAAGACCACCGCCGCCTTGGCAGCCAAGAATGAATCAAGCCATTTTTTGATATTCTTTTCGTTCTGCATTGACGGGACAAATGGTAGTCAGAAGGGACAAGGTCTGGTCTTGAAGGCGGATGGAGTAAAACTTCCCATCCATTGTTTTCCAAATAGTTCTTAATCGGAATAGCAACGTGGGGCCAAGCGTTGTCATCATATTCCGGGTGTCTCTCTGCTACTGCTCTCTTCAAACGGATTAATTGTGTTTGGTAGCGTTGTCCATTGATGGTTTCACCCGGTTTTAGCACCTCACAATACAGCACACCCTTCTGATCCCACCAAATACAGCGTTACCTTTGCGCCATGGATATTCGGCTTTGCCGTTGATTTGGCTGGTTGGCCGGGTCTCAAAACTACTTTTGGCACTTTCACCGTTTACCATAAACTTCCACCAAAATACGATGACTTTCGGCAGCAGTTTTCTCCATAAAGAAGAACTCCCCGCAAAAACACTTTTTCAGGCACAAAGTTCGACATATTTGAGTAAAAAAAAAATTATTGCAGTTCACGCTTCAAATGAATGACATTTACTGAAATGACGTACAATGACAGTAGCTTTCCAACGCATGTTCCAATGGAATAATACAAGTAACGCCATCTTTTAGCAAACCGCGCGAATTAAGTTATATACCCAATTACATACATACACTAAGCAATTAGTTTGCACCACTGTAAAGGGGCCGCCTGACTGACTGTGTATGCTGCAAAGGGACGTGGATATAGCCTCAATCCAAGCAAATTGGCTTTTCAGAAGCAAAATTCAAGGATTAAGGTCCATTGTATGCACATTATACTAGCCACATACTGAGCCAAAATAAAACAAGCTCAAAACCTTTATGTGGAAGACTTTATTAACTTGGTCCTGTTGCGAAATACACGTCTCTTCGCGCTTAGGACTGAAGGAAGGAGAAAGAGTTATAATAACTTGACGAAAAAGAAAGAAATGTACACGCGCTACTTCATTAATATATCTCTTTTAAATCCGTCTTGCCACTTTGCTGTGGCAGGACGGAATTATATCCAGGATACTGTTCCGAAATGGCAATACAGCCGATTGCCACACAGGAAAGATTATCGACTTAAAAACAAATTCAGAATATAAAAAAGAGGGCATAATGCTCGAGGCGACAAGGAAAGGAAAATATGTGTTAAATAATTGAACCCAAGATCTACTCGTTATAATTTATTGTAAAGGGTGATTTTTTAAAAGCTATAGGAAAGTTTTTCAAAAAAGGAAAAAACACATAAAATTCAGAAAAAAAATTTCATTTCAAATTCAGTCCATATAATTTAATGTTCGAAGATTATTTCATGCAGATGTTGACCTTGACTGCGCCTCAAATGGTCCATCCGCTTAGTCCAATTTTGGCATACTCTTTCCAACATTTCGGCCGGTATCTCACGAATAAATGCTTCAATGTTGTCTTCCAATGCGTCGCGTCAATTGAAGCGGGCTTGTCTCTATAGACACGAGCTTTAACGCAGCCCCACAAAAAATAGTCTAAAGGCTTTAAATCACACGATCTAGGCGGCAAATTGTCCGGTCCCGAACGTGAAATAAAATGTTCACCGAACTCGCCTCTCAATAAGTCCATTGTTGCGCGTTCTGTGTGGCATGTGGCACCGTCTTGTTGAAACCACATGTCATGAAAGTCAAGCTCTTGCATTTTGGTCAAAAAAAGTTGGATATCATCTCACGGTGGCGCTCACCATTCACAGTTGCGTTACGATTCGCATCATCTTTGAAGAAGTACGGTCCAATGTGTTCCAGATGCCACCAGCCCATGAACCGCACCAAACTGTGCCTGGTAGCTCTTGCAATGTTTCTGGCTGATATTCACTCCAATCGACAATTCTGCTTATTAACGTACCCAGTGATCTAAAAATGAGCTTCGTCGCTGAACACATGTGATGTCGCGATGAACTTTCTTAACAGAGCACGCATTTTGATAATAAAATTCAATAATTTGCCAGCGTTGTTCGTTTGTAAGACGATTCATGGTTAAATTATCGACCAAACTGAAGATGTTTGACAGTGAAAAAAAACACGAAACGTGCGTCAGCTGTTTAGACCAGTGTTGCCAAAACAATAATGGCTAAAAAATCACCCTTTAATTACCTCTTTGCGTGACCAAATCCAAGTGAAAGAAAAACAACTCACATCAGTTACCATCCACCTACACTTTCCATACAACCCGCCACGGTCAACAGTATTTCTCGCAAAATAATAGGCAATGATCATTAGTAAACTGTAATGCAAAGAACAGAACCCCCGGCTGAAGTGCGGATGGGAGAAGGTCAATGTGGGAGGCGTTGGGATATGATTATCGCTGTGAGAACTATGCTGGAGAGAACCGAGCACGCACTGTATAGTAAGGCCAAAAAAAAAGAGTAGCCATACAAAATTACATCGGGTGATATGCACGTTCCATGTGCAGATAGTATAGCAAGCATGAGTGCGTGTGCAGTGACTCACAGCATAGTTTTTAAGAATTGAGTATGAAGCGTTATTTTAAATGTAATTGACAATTAAAGAAATTAAGTAATGAACAATGATTATTAAAGCAATGAATCCGCAACAGATACTGAAGGTATGTTGCGAACCTGTATACTAGCCAAAAGTTACTTAAACATTTTTCTCCGAGGTCAGGCCAGGGAGACCTCACGGTGGTAGGAGACCTCACTGTGGCAACTATCGAACAGCAGGAGAAATCTAATTTGCTCCAATCGTCCGCGTACTTACCGCGTGATGAGGAGGACCCATCATGCAGACGCAGTCCGAGCACTTGTGCAATATGCCAAGTCACGCGGATTGTGTCTGCTGATAGTCTGCGACGCCAGCGGCCACCATACCCAAAGGAGAAGCAGCGACATCAATAAAAGGAGTGAGTCCGTTTTCGTTTTTATTGTTTCCAATGACCTAAACATATCTAACAGAAGTAATACACCCACGTTTCGTAACCGGGTTAGGGAAGAGGTAATTGACCTACGGGTCCAACTCTGTCTTAGTAGCCAACTGGATAGTATCCAAAAGCTGCTCCTTCTCGGACCACAGTCGAATACTCTTCAACCTTAACGTCAATAAAGACAGATCAAAAATCTGCAGAAGACTGACTGGAACCTTTTCTCAAGTCTAGTCGCCAACAGGTTTGCTTTTTATGCTTGCAAAAAGAGCTTCGGCAAAGGATGCGGCTGGCAACCGTACATCGTTCATTGGATGGACACAGCAATCATCAGACCTTCAACTTGTGGGACCCTAGACTGGTGGGCTGCCAGCAACACATAAAGCTACATGAGCATGCTCAACAAAGTAGAAAGGTCAACCGCTGTTTGCACAATGGCACCTATAAGGAGCATTGGATTGGACATGATACTTATCTCCTTCCTTGGACTTGCTTATTAAAGGCTACGCCGCAAAAACCATTCTCAGACTAAGAGGGACCTCTTTGTAAAAACAAGCCAACTATGGACACGCGGCCAAAATCAAAATAATAGACGACCTGGGAAGAGACATGGTTTCAGTAGCCTCACAGCTACAACCTCAAGTATCAATTCTGTTCCCCGACAGGGGAACGCCTTTATCAACGACCACGAGATTGGCCTGTTTACCGACGGATCAAAAATGGACACAGGTACTGGGGTCGAATTCTAAGACACCTTTCACAAAAACTGACATGTGCAGAGTCTTTCAGCAGAGATTCTGGCAATTGATGAAGCAGCAAAGCACATTCGCAACCGATAGCCCATCATCTGCACTGAAGTCAGTAGAACGATGGGGTCAAGGGCTGTTACGAACTACCGCGACTCACTAAGGTCTATCAGTCAGCACAAGGCCAAACTCTGCTGTGTCCCGGGCCACAGCTCAATTGCAGGGAACGAGGAAACGGACGAATTGGCCAGACGGGGGTCTGAAACGGACATCAGCGAAGTGGACACGTCATTACAACCACCGATCAGGGCGTTATACCGGACAGGGTATAATGCCCCGGCTTGCAAGAAACGGCTGTCCTGGGGAAGCCCTGGGGAAGCATAGTCTTCCAGGATGATGTGATGAATGATTCCTGATTCCTGGCTTCCAGAATCCCAGTCCGTACTTGCCGCAAGAAATTGTACACCTCCTTGTTCAAGTCCTTGGCACGGGCCAAATCCTTTTCACCGCCAACTTGAGCTTCAATCAAGACAGCTACAGTCTTCAAGCCAGACGAAATGAATTGCAACAAGGCCATTTGTGCTGTGGCATCCTGCATGGACGCAGACGAAGGTGTGAAGTGCCACGAATGACTTCCTGCTCCTTTGGCTTGTCCAAATGGGAATAGAGAACCTTCTGAGAAAGGGTCAAAGGCCTGCCCAAGCGATCCTGGACGATTTTCAATGTCTCCAGGAGGTTTTCGTGGAGGGTGGACAGGAGGGTGCACATTTTTGTCGAACTTAGACATGACCACTTTGGAAGCGACGACACAAGAGGTGTGGAAGTTGCGTGAGTCTGATGCCATTGCGTGTCTGAAGGGAGGAAATGTGAGAAAAAGTTGGGAACAATTATTCAGTTTTAATCGAAAGGGAAGGAAGATTATCTCAAATCAAACGAACGACAAATGTCAGCCATGATGCTGTCGATTTTTATAGGATTACACAGCCTTATGGTTCTGGAGTAAATCCGAATGGTGTCAATGATTGGACTAAAAGTCACGATCAATTGATGAAGTCAGAGAGAGATGCGGACTGCTGTTGATGACGAGTGGGAACAACGATCGAGTAAAGGAGAAATTAGCTTTCCGAAAAATCGGCATAATGGTGCAGACCAATGGCTGCTAGCTGGAGAACAATTCTTTAAGACCACTTTCTGCCCCTAACCGTCGGTTGTGCTATACAAGTGCCTGTCTTATTCGTGATGCACCGTATATGCAATCAAGCGTTGGTTTCAGTTAGACGATAAGATGTCTGCAAGCAACACTGTGCCGACCCGGGCGGCGATAAGATCGAGGCAGTATGAGCGCCTGTCAAGATACATATTTGTTGATGATTTATAACGATGTCAAGTGCTACTGCTGGCAAGAATATTGCATGGATTCATGTGGATGGGTGGATAAAGGGGAGATCTCAAATGTCTGTTCGTCCTAAGATTTGCTGTTCCACAACGACTGGTGGAGCTGCGGCGACGACGAAGAAACCGACACGATCCAGCATCTCCTCTGCTTTGGCCCTTCTTCGCTGGGCCAAAGATTCTTCACAGAGGCTGCTGACCTAGCGCGTGCAGGCACATCGGATCTTCTAAGACGGGAGTGGTTTAAGCCATCACGTGACACAGGATAGGCCAATAGAGTGTGCACTCCTCACAAATGAAGGAATTCACAATGGGCGCTAAGGTCTCCTAAGGTCTCCAAAGTGGTGGTTGTTTATCTTGAAATTATTTCTTGAACAATTCAGTTACGCGCCCGCTGCACCACTTTCCATTCAGCAATTATGGCATAACTTCTCAAGGACATCAATAATATATTGTGCGGGGAAAAATAAAGCCCATGCATCCACCTTCTGAACACAGGAAGTCCATCAAGCATAATCCCTTGATCGCTTCACTGCAACACGCACCGTCTCAGACCCTACTGCTCGCCCCTTCACTGTCGACCATCAGTATTTCCTGGCTGCAATGCCATTCCAGTCACTGGCTGCATACATCAGTCACCGTCAGTCAACGGCATGAATTTAATTTTCCACAAACAAATTCTCATGCGCAAAGAGTGCAAAACAGAATTCCCATGGACCATCCACTTGAAGCATCACAGCTCACAGTCCCTTCTTACAGCCGGTTGTTTGGTAGGATCATTTGTAGACGGCAGCATGATTGTGCTAGTGTCCAGGGAGGCAGACTGCAACAGGTTGCCCATTGAAATAGAAAACCACAGGACCGGTGACAGGATTTCCATCTAGCAGCACACATCACATGCATGCTCACAGAAACCACAGGAAGTCAGGTGATTCTTTTGGCTACTTACATGCAAGGTGTGAAGGGCGTATGCGAATATGCAGCAGCCACCAGGACAATCCATGGGAATCAAGGATTTCTTGTGGTCTTCGTAATTAAAACGTATTGGATGGGCGAAAGCTTTTATGGTTGTCTTCCACTCTATGCCCGGATTATGGACAAAGGAGCCTGCTTAATGGGGTAATAGGCTTAGGGCTTAGGGTGCGTGTGTGTGTGATTACAGGCGCACCAAGGGAAGGCGAGAGCATGAGAATGTTTGATTGGATTAGCAGTGGTCTTTGTCCACACATAGGCCTCTCAAATGCCGTTTGAAGGGTTGATTTGACACTCTAATTGAAGGCACTCAGGTAATAAAAGGACAATGACATTTATTTCAATAGCCGTATGAGAGCAAACTCTGGGCAACTCGAGAGTACACACACGGATTTGAGCACTGACGTGGTTGGATGTGTTTATCCAGTGGAGAGCAAGCAAATGTTTTCCTGATTGGCAAGGAGGTGACTGCGAAGTGTTCATTTGCGACGGAATGGGTCCAGAAATGTCAAGATTCATTCACTGGATGGGTTTTTGTAAGAGTCATCTGCCTGCAGGACGTGCAGGATTTGAATTGAGGAAAAATAAAGGGAACACTTCTAGCGATCGGTTTGGGTGCTAGAAGTGCCCATACCGCAACGTCGCGTTCGCGTGGTCGGACTTTGACATTTTCAGGAGGATTTTATGTCTAAATGGGGCGGTGGATGAAATTTCACGGAGCGTAAGCGCTAGCCGTAAGTAGAGCCAGCAAGGAAGTACTGTACTTTTTTAGCTTGGTACAGGCAGGAACTTAAAGACTAACAATTGGACTAAAATCTAACTGAAATTAATAAATATCTTATAAAGGGTGGTTTTAAGGGCCGATGTTGAATGTGAACCACACCTAAACGTCAAGTTTTTTTCTGCATTCCATTTGACATTTCTCAATTTCAGACTCAATTTGAACCATGGAAAGATACACACTCGAGCAGCGCGTTCAAGTTATTCAGGCTTATTATGAAAATGGGCGTTCAAATCAAAATGCATATCGTGCACTTCGTGATTTTTCAACTTCGGTCAATTTAATCGTCCAAATGAACAAACCGGGTCTGCAGGAGATGTGAAAACACCAGTGTATGCTGGTACAGCTCGTACTGCAGAAAATATTGCTGCTGTTCGCGATAGTGTGGCTGAAGAGCCGTCCGCTTCAACTCGTCGTCGTGCCCAACAATTGCACCCCTCACGCTCGTCGTTGATGAACATCATGCTTAAAGACTTGCATTTACACGCTTACAAGGTGCAACTGACTCAAGAACTAAAGCCTCTTGACCATTTCAAGCGTCGTCAATGGTCAGACTGTTGGCAAGAAATGGCAACAGTGGATGATAAATTTTCGAAGAAAATCACCTTCAGTGATGAGGCACAGTTTCACCTCAGTGGTCATATAGTCAAAAGCAGAATTGCCGCATTTGGGCGAATGGCGAATAATCCATTGATTGTCGAAAAACCAATGCACCCACAAAGAGTGACTGTTTGGTGCGGCATCATCGGGCCGTATTTTTTCCAAAATGAGGCCGGTCAGGCAGTTACTGTTCGCTATCCTGAAATGATAACGAACTTTTTATGGCCCGAATTGGAAGATATGTGGTTTCAACAGGACGGTGCCACTTGCCACACAGCTAACGAAACAATGGCTCCTTTGCGCGACAAATTCAATGACCGTGTTATCTCACGTGGTGGCGATGTCAATTGGCCGCCAAGATCATGTGATCTGACACCGTCTTTGGGGTTATTTGAAAGAGAAGGTTTACGTCGATAAGCCAGCAGCAATTCAAGAGCTAAAGGATGAGATAATTCGGCACATTAACGGCGTAGAACCTCAATAATGCTTCAGCGTCATCGAAAATTTGGACCATCGGATGGAGATGTGCCGTCGAGGTCGTGGCGGCCATTTGGCCGATATTTTGTTCCATACATAATTGAACCACATCAATATTATCATAATGAAAGGAAATGACAATAATTTCCTGAATAATTTGTATTTGATTCAAAATCAACATTGGCCCTTAAACTTTACTAGCTGACCCGTGCCCACTTCGCTGCTCACTAAACGCTTTTACTTGTGTGGTTCTTAGTACTCAGTGTTTAGGATTTATATCGTGTTTATGTTATTTCTTATTGGCTGATAGTATGCATTGGCTAATATTTTTAATTGTTTAAGACTTCTCTGCATACTATGTTTGTTGTTGTGCTTTTGTTTGGTAGCAAAAAGTATTGGTTGTCCGGAGTTCCAACTCGAGGAATCGCCTACCAAGTGGACACAAGCAGCCTCGTATACACCACGACCACCACCAGGCTGTCTGGGGTGACTGCACAGCACACAGCGGCCATAAACACCCGACCATAACCATTTAGGACACTGGGAAAAACATTCCTTTCGCAAGTCAATTCCTGAGAATGTTTGACCCTGTTACTTATTAATCGTGGGCGCAAATGAAACTTTTACTGGGAACTGCAGCCTTTTGAACGATATTGGCAAATCCGTCGGAATTATGGGTATCCTCGGAATATAAGCAAGTTGTCCCACTGCTGGCTCCGTGAGGATGGTCGCTACGATTTTATTGTCCTGCAACTCTTTTATCAGTAGCCTTGTGCCATTACACATGTTGGGAGGGCTCAAGTTTCTTTACAGCATGTTAGGAATGCCGATTTTTAACCTTGGATTGTGAGGTGGCCAGAAGGGCCAGAAGGGCTCAAAAAATTTAAAAATTCTTGAGAATAGTCCTCAATATTAGATACCGTGTCAACTGATTTATTTAAAATCAAATTGTTTCTTTCATTCACTGCATCGTTTCTGGGTGACAGTATTGCCCTTGCACAAAACCAGCAATAAATTCTCAAGACTGGGATATATTGCGTCTATGGCATGTTCTAATCTATGAATCATGTGGCCTAATCTATCGTCAAGTTCAATTTCAGGGCTACTACAGTTGGTGCTAGTGATGGGCGCATTCGAATGATATCTCGAGTGATAATCGATTATTACAACATCTCGAGGACACCTCGATTCTCAATCAATCACTCGAATGACTACTAATCTCTCGAGTGACTACTAACCACTCGCATGGCTTCTAACTGCTAACACAAGAGAACTCGATTAATGTACCAACAGCGCGAGAATGAGTAACAAAAAATTCTTGTCGAGAGCTACTGATCAGGAACATGAAGAGGATGAAAGAAAAACGCAAAAGAGAAGAACTCAAAAATTACTCCACTACTCAGTTCATTTCTTCATTTGTGTTTGCTCTTATGCATATCTTACCCGTAGGTATTCATGTATGTGTGTATATCTAAAACAAATTTTGCTCAAACACAATTCATCCAGAAAAAAGCATAGTTTTCTGGGTGAATTGTGTTTGAGTAAATGTTGTGTATGGTGGACGGGATTGTTTTTTGTTACTGTCGTGTTTCTGCTATTCGGTGTATTTTACGCGAAACACTCAACTTTAATTTTTAATTATTATTCATACTCAACTGAATTACAAGTATTTTTTCTTTACTTTTATCGAATTGTCTAGTCTAAGCATACAAGACTTTATTAAATTATTTTGTTAACCTTAAGATTACAAGAAATACGCGTCTTTGAATTTTTAATTTACGTTAATTTTGTTCGTTTTTGATTCTACCAAAATATAATCTATATAAAAAGTATTTTACGATGTTTTTATTAATGCACCGAGTAGTGGAGTAATACTTTTTCCTTGCGTTTTTCTTTCATTCTGATGTTCATTCTATGTTCCTGATGAGTATTTATCGACGAGAACTATTTGTTACCTGTCCTTGCGCTGAAGTAAGACATTTATCGAGTTATCTTGTGTTAGTAGTTTGTAATTAGTTAGTAGTCACTCGAGTGATTAGTAGTCATTCGAGTGATTAGTAGTCACTCGAGTGATTAGTAGTCACTCGAGTGATTAGTAGTCACTCGAGTGATTAGTAGTCATTCGAGTGATTAGTAGTCACTCGAGTGATTAGTAGTCATTCGAGTGATTAGTAGTCATTCGAGTGATTAGTAGTCACTTGAGTGATTAGTAGTCATTCGAGTGATCATTCGATTAGTAAAATATCTCGATTGCTAAAGTCTCGATTCTTAAAATCATTCGACTATGCCCATCACTAGTTGGTGCTATGAGGAGTAATTTTTCCTTCTCCAAGCTTGAGTAGTCGTTGAGGAAAGTCATTGTCGTAGTTGTCGCTCAAATGGGCTCGCAAATTTATTGGCAAAGCTAGCTTCGTTTCAACAGAACTCCCTAAGGAAGCAGGCTCGGATTACATTAGCGTGTGTTCCTTTTGTTATTACAGGCAGTGTTTGCCGAACACTGCAAAAACAAAAGTAGCAGCACCCATGACAGCATCTGAGTTTCTGAGCTCTTCAACATGCGCTCTATGACTCATCGCACATTCATCCCATATGATCAATGATCCATCTTTTAAGAGTTTGCCAAGCGGTGGAGCATACGGATTGTTTTGTGAAAATATTGTCAGTGAGAGCTTGAATGTGGAGTGCGCTCATTTATAGAGTTGCAGCAATTCCTGAAGAAGCAACGGCCAGTGCAATTTTTCCGGATTGTCCTACTTTTGCCAATCCTCCCAAATTTTGCGAGGAGTGTCTTCCCAGTGCCTCCTGGGGCGTCCAGAGAAAATATTTGACACCTGTTATTTACCACACTGTCAATAATTGCTGTGACCAATTTTGGTAAGTTTCCGTTGACAAATACTTAACGTTCTGAATTTTAGAAATAATGTCGACGGTGCCAGGTTTTGAGTTTATGCAATGGAAACAACAAATTTTTTGAAAAAAAAGTATACCGAAAAATAAGGGGTATCAGTCGTTACCAGTCAGAGAATTGTCAGGTAAGGATTTTATTTTTTCAGATAATATTTGTTTTTTTTTACAAAAAGTATACAAAATCAAAATCAGCATGACTGTTATACACATTTTCAAGAGTTCCCTGTCATAATGTTTTCTCTGTATTTTGCAATATTTATACAAATTAGTCACTTCCATTTCGTTCAGAAGAGTTGCAATTGCTTGTTCCGATAGATCCTTTCCAAGACAGGATCTCCTCGGACACTTGCCTATGAAATGTATGGTATCTTCCCTTTCCTCTAAATTGCACATGCTGCAGAGTATAGGAAGATCTTCGATATGTGGTTCAAAGTTAAGTTTGAGAAGTTCACCTCGAAGCTTAAACATTACCGAAATTTCCTGGCTGCTATTGGTGTCCTGAAAGTAGTTTTTTCTCCCCAAGTTATGGTTTAGTCGGCTGTATACATTGCGATGCAGAGTTCCCTCCGCTTTAGCTAGAAAATTCAATCTCGCCTGCTCATCGACTTGTTTTATTAATTGGGACAGAGAACTTTCTCAGTTTCGGCCATCTGCATTCAGGACTACACCGGAATCTCGAGCTAATTGCAATCACTCTGTGAACCATGCAGTTTCGATCCGAACTGTTTGTAGCGCCACTATTTTCGGGAGTCTGTTATCTGCTATATTCATCATCCGTGGCGTATAATTTATTTGCATCTTCAATGATTTGATATATAAAGGATATAAGCCTGTTCCACCATAAGCATATAGTTTGGCGTGTTTGGAGGAAGTTTAAACATTTTTTTAATAAAAAAGCGCTGCTATTTTTCTGCTTCCTTATAAGGCTTATACCCCCAAACTTGGGCCTCGTACAACATTTTTGCCGAAACAGTTCCTTCAGGCCGCATTTATGGAGGTTTTAGCTCGCATTGGCTTGTCGTTCAAATGCCTTTTTATATTTAAATGGCTTGTTAACCTAACTCCAAGACACTTGTATTCATTTACGACCTAGATCAAACTCCATAGAGCACAGTACTCACTCAATGATCTTGCCAATAGCACGATATCATCCACAAACAGAAGAGCTTTTATAAGGATTTCCGCACACTCTACACCTCCATTCCAAGGGTAAATAAGGTTGGGCTACCACCACATACTTTTTCGCCTAAACACTATTGCAGCGAAGCAGCAGAGCTATCCAAAATAGCGATTCTAAATATGAACTCTTCCGGCACATCCACCTCTGTCATATTTTTTGTATGGTCTTACAACTTCACCATACTTTCCACCGTTTTTCCTCTAGAGGTGATCGTCACTCCAGTCCAAAAACCAAATCATGTCATAGGGCACTCGTATGCGCACGCACACTGTTGCCACGCTCGCTGCTAAAACCACCCTGATCGCCACTGCTGCACGACTGCGGGCAGTGGTCTCCGCTTAAAGGAAATCGTGACGGTGCATGCTTCGATTGATTGCTTTCAGTGAATTGATGGACAAGGATTATTATCTTACTTTGAAATATATTATTAATCGCAATCAAATATAGCCCATGACACGCAGAAATAATCCAGCATTCTACTCGTGGAAGAAAATTGGATCAGTACTTCCAGGGATTAATGCCTACAAACAAACAAACTCACAAGCTTACAGATTTACCTCTTCATTGTATACTAGCGCAGAAGTGTAGATGAAGGAGGCAGGGATAGTTAAGACGACGTGAACAAGGAGTGTCTAGTGGATTGAAGGGAAGAGTTTTAAGATATGCTTGCATTCTACTGATGGGTTCAGACATGCCGTAGTCGGCACCATGGAGGCGAGGTCGGAAAGGAGGAACAGACCTAAGGCGACGGGGGTTGGAGTTTAGTGGAGTCATCTTCAGAATCAATCAATTGTTCCTATTCAGGCTTGGTCCAGACATGGAATGTCAGCTACTTCTCGACGTTGTCTGAGGGTATGCCATGGGATCAGCTGTAGGCGATTTATATACGAGGGGCGTTCAATATATTCTCGGTATCGGGGTGAAGCTGTGGTTGTATATATAAATTGACTTATTTATCAAGTAATACTATTATTTTGGTGCATTCATGTACTTTTAGCGCGCTGTAATTAGATTTCTCACTAAGCAAGGAAAAAGTCAAAAAACTGTTCATGAAGAGATGGTGGCTGTTTACCAGGGTTCCGCACCTTCATTATCAACTGTGCAAAAGTGGTCAAGTGAGTTCAAGAGAGGCAGAGAGAGCATTGAAGACGACCCCCGCTCCGGCGCCCCGGCTACTGCTTGTACGGGAGAAAGCATTAAAGAAGTCGAGAATCTTGTTCTTGAGCTTTCAATTGGTACCATTCACATCACTCTTCATGACCATCTTAACCTTTCAAAGGTCAGTGCAAGGTGGGTGCCACGAGTGCTCACAGCGCCTCAGAAAAAAGTGAGAATCGCATGCTGTAGAGAGCTTTTGGAGATCTGTAGTGAGAACGCGGACGGTGTTGTGGATCGAATTGTTACTGGTGACGAAACATGGGTCCACCACTAAGACCCTGAAAGCAAACAAGAGACCAACCGAAGAAGTTCAAAGTCACTCCGTCTGCCGGGAAGCTCATGGCCACAGTTTTTTGGGACTCAAAGGGAACCTTGCTCATTGAGTACAAAAAAAAAAATGTGAAACCATCAACGCCACATCCTGCGCTTCCACTTTGCAAAATTTGCGGGAGGAAATCAAAAAGAAAAGACGGGGTAAACTCGCAGCGGGTGTGTTGCTGCTTCATGACAACGCTCCTGTTCACACGGCGCGAGTTTCCAAGGCTGCTGCGCGAGATTGTGGTTTCGAAGAAATCCAACACCCACCCTATAGTCCAGACCTTGCCCCTAGTGATTATTTCCTGTTTAGGGATTTGAAAAAATGTCTTCGTGGAAAAAGATTTTCGGATGATGAAGACCTCAAGTCGGCAATAAATGGGTTTTTTTCAGAGAAAGAGGAAATTTATTGTTTTGAGGGTTTAAAAAAGCTTTTCTCAAGATGTAACAAATGCATTGATGTTAGGGGAGATTATATTGAAAAATAAAAACAATTTAAATTGAATTCGCATTTTCCTTCATATCGATACCGGGAATATATTGAACGCCCCTCGTGGAGTGGTTAAGGCAAGGCTATCAGACCACGGAAGACCGCGTAAAGCAAAAAGAAGGAGTCTCGGCGAACTTTTAGACCACGGAAGACCGCGTAATGCAAAACGTAGTAATCTACGTTGGACAGCTTCTAGACGGTTTGAGTGATTATCGCAGTGTGGAGACCAGTTTGGACTGGCGTATTCTAGGAGGGGCTGAGCCGTTTCACACGCTGGCGATGCGCAATTAAGCTGATCTGCGCTGAACCAAATGGCGCTCGTACTGGCTGTCCGCGACGACGAATATATTTTCTTCATTTCCTGGTTGGTGTCTTGATGTCCAACAGAGTATACTCACGCTCAAACTTGTCCACACTGAAGCCACGATGACAACCGAACTTAAAACAGCGTCGGAGTTCCGATAAATTATTTATCGAAAGCATGAACCGATGTCTGATGAAATGGCAAACCTCACTGACTGACTGTTGACAGCTGCTGAAACATAACACTTGTTGCTCGGTGCCAAACCACATCTGGATCACCTACCAAGTCTCACGATCGATCCTGCATCCCTTGGAAGCAGCAAACCACACGACGGAGAGAGAAAAAAAAACGAAAAACGCAGCTTAATCAAATCACTTTAATTATGTTGCATGCACACGAACAAACCCCATTCTCCCTCAAATCAGGCATGCACTGAATCACATCACAACCCCAGGGCGAGGGAGCGAAGCCATGCCGGCCATCAATCATCACTTAAAGGCTACGCCCACGAGCATATCTGTCTGGTTTCCGACATCAGCCACTGATAGGTGTCCATAAATCTGTGCTTAAGGAGTATCGGTCCGATTGTGTCCATCACCCTCTTGTTGTGGGCATTAACGTAGTTCGCCTGTAATCGAATGAGCACGAATGGATTTTAATTACGCTCGCACATCAAAGGGATCTGCGAGCACTGGCCATACGGATGACACACCATTCCGCAGGACCAACTCATCCGTGATTTTTTTGTTTTTGTTCTTATTTGCTTGTGCTTACCTCTTCCTTAGTGAGGAGATTTGTATCGATAAGCTTCGTCTGTAGTGGAGCGTACGTAATTGATTTGAATGTTAGTCCACCCATTCCACTGAAGGCATTTTCGATTTCAGATTTAATCACCTGAACGACGTCCTCGATCCGTATGCCGTACTCGCCGTCCTTGTAGTACCCCGGCTCTGCGCGTCCACCACACACAGTCACGGTTACGGCAGGAAGACACGACAAATCACAGCGGCAAGGATACACATGCAATGAGAGTGAAGAAGCATTTTTATTTGCAGGAAATGCCCGTGCGCCCGCCCGCTCGTTGTCAATGAGCGCGGTCCTCCCTCCCAGGGAAGGGTAACTAATTTACCATTAGACGTGAACATATTCTCCAGGGCTTTGGTAGTCGCTTTGGAACTAATCAATGGCGGGTATTCATGGACAAACAAGTATGCACCGACACCGTGTCCAGTGCCATGACCATAATCCAAGCCAGCTTGCCAGAGTGGTCTTCGTGCGACATGGTCCAAGTAGCTTAACTGCAAAATTTATTTCGATTGAGAAATTTTCAAGTGAGGCTATGATGGCGTCTGTGCGGGACACATTTGCTTGTTATTGGGAAAATATCGAGAGGAACAGGGAACAGGGACTCAATGGTTTTGTCCTCGTAACCTGAAGCAGCCCGCCCATACAATGCACTTACCGGTGTACTTTGTGGGAATACGGAAGTCGCCAATGCGATGAAACCTTTCAGGACCCGTGTGTAGCTGCGTTTTTCTTCGTCCTTTGGCACACCAAAGTGCACTGTTCGGGTGACATCGGTTGTTCCGTCCCTGAAAATAAGCACACAAAAGGCGAAACGAGTCGTGAGCATGACACGAACATTGCTGAATGTGCGTCATGTGTACGTATGCATTGGGGTTGGTTGACTGCGCTTCGGTCTTGAATGTAACGCGATGGCTGGTTGAGGAGGGGTGGTTGGGGTGGATTAGAAAACGTCGAGGTACCGGCGGCATGGATTAGGTATGTAATTGGTTTTTGGACTGGTGGTGGCGGCGGGTGAGTTGGCTGAGTGCACGGAAGGGGCTTTGTGCGTGAACAGCTCTAAGCTGTTTGGAGATTACGTGCTTAATTTGTGTGCGACTGAAGCAACAACTTTTCCATGGGGAATCGTTCAATTATCGAGAAGTTGATTCTCATTAGGAGCACTGGCTGAGCTGCGGTCTTTAAAGATTTGTCTGCAAAAGGGATTGTGTGAACGACGTGCGTTTGTGGTTGCAATCCGGGGTCGATGTCGGCACACCGCTCAGCAGCGAGCGACCTGAGGAGGGGAGCTGTGCCAGATGGGGGAATTTACTTGAAGTTTCAAGGTTCGCCATGGAGTCTGGCGCTGATCAACCCGGGCGAAGGTGGAAATCCGCCGGCTTGAGGCAAGGCAAAAGCAAGAAGGAAATTTCAGCGAGGCGTAGGCCTGGCTTCCAAGCACAACTGGTTGCATTTAAACTGGCAGGAAGGGGCAATAAAACAAGCAAATCAAGGTGATTCCAAAAAAAAAGAATCTCCAACGAAGCCGACGTTGATCCTTGAGGCAAAGCTGGCTTACGGAAATAGCTCCACGAAGAGGAGCACTAAATCACCCCCGAAATTATTTCATACCTTTCTAGGGCCTTATTTCCCTAGAAAGGTCCCTAGAAAGGTATGAAATAAGACCCCAAATAGGAGTGAATAAGTAAAGTAAGGAAAACGAGAAACTCGGAATGCACAGAACCTCGCGCCTAACCCAAATTCTGTAGTGACCCAGGCAAGGTTGTGATTTACCAAACCAAATGTAAAATTCGGCCTCATCTCGCTTTGAATATGAAAATAAGGGCAAATAAAGTTGACCACATATCAGAAACGGTAGCAGAATTGTAGGGTTTACTCAGAGTTGTACACATGCCACGGGCAAGGCTATTGTTGAGCTTAGCAAAGCGGGTCAGGTATACGCACCAATGGAACGCAGTTGATCTGTTTCAAGAATATGGTATTTGGTGTCACGGATAATGTTCCTCACAACACCACACAGCACATTGAAAGATAGTTCGGCTATCAAAAGCGGATCCCTAAAAAAAGTGCCAAAAGGTGGATGAAACCAATGGTAAAATTGGCTCAAAGAAAACGTCGTATCGACTTTGCCATGGGTTTTGGCTGCTTGAACAGCAACGAAGATAAATAGGATGGGCCAGGATAGTAGAAGGTACGTTCGACGACCAAAAGGCAAGGAACTCGATCACAGGTACAGCTCTCTCGAGTAGCTAGCTAACTAATGAATAAATTTATTCCACTCAACAAAATAATAGCTCGGTAGTTATTTGACATTATTTTGTAGTACTGCTTATGTCAACTATGTCTAACTTCACATGATGTGGGTGTGAATGAAACAGCTTCATTGGCAAACGGCTTGACGT
Source organism: Eristalis tenax (assembly GCA_905231855.2). Taxonomy (NCBI): domain Eukaryota; kingdom Metazoa; phylum Arthropoda; class Insecta; order Diptera; family Syrphidae; genus Eristalis; species Eristalis tenax. Next base: position 58,812,486 of record HG993124.1, on the reverse strand, counting down.
ATATCCTTAATTTTCCGTTTCGTTTGATGAATTTTGCGGATATTTTCAAAGTTTTGAGACAACTTTAAGAATGGAAGTCATTGACTTGTGAATGCGGAAGAGACCTTTAAGTCCCTGTCCCACACGGAGTGAGTTCAAATTTAGTGAAGAACGTGAAAGTGCATACATGTGTTTGTAAACGCTTGCTCTATTAAAGGATGAAGGCAACGTGAATAATACTCAAAAACCAATTCAGCGGTGGCGTAAATATTGGGCTATTGAAATTATTGGGTCTATAACTATATATTCATATCTATATATATATTCATTTACTATATATTCTATAATTCATGCGGTTTGCTAAGAGATGGCGTAACTTGTATTATTCCATTGGAACAAGCGTTGGAAAGCTACTGTCATTGTACGTCATCTCAGTATATGTCATTCATTTGAAGCGTAAACAACAATAATTTAGTTTTTACTCAAATATGACGAACTTTTAGCCCGAAAAAGTGTATTTTCATGTAGTTCTTCTTCATGACTTTAATATGAAGAAAACTGCTGCCGAAAGTCATCGTATTTTGATGGAAGTTTATGATGAACATGCGCTAGCTGAGCGAGCGTGCCAAAAGTGGTGATTCTGGCTAGGAAGACGATGAACGTCCTGGGCAGCCAAAAAAGTTTGAAGATGAAGAACTGGAAGCGTTACTCTATGAAGATTGAGCTCGCAAGGGTGTACCTTAACGGTCATTTAAACACGTATAAAAACAGCTGGATGTATTCAAAAGCAAGGAAATTGGGTTCCACATGAACTCAAGCCGAGAGACGTCGAAGAGCGGTTTTGCATGTCCGAAGTGCTGCTGGAACGCCACAAAAGGAAGTCATTTTTGCATCGGATTGTTGCTCGTGATGAAAAGTGGATCCATTACGACAACCCAAGCGCACAAAATCATATGTGAAACCCGGCCAACCAGCCAAATCAACGGAAAATCCGAATATCTGTATTTGGTGGGATCAGAAGGGTGTGCTGTATTATGAGCTGCTAAAACCGGGTGAAACCATGAATGGACAACGCTACCACAGTTAACCCGTTTGAAGCGAGCAGTAGCCGAAAGACGCCCGGAATATGCCATCAGACACGAGGCAATTATTTTCCATCATGACAACGCTCGGCCCCTCGTTGCTATTCCGGTTAAGAATGAATGGGAAGTTTTACCCCACCCGCCTTATAGCCCAGACCTTGTCCCTTCTGACTACCATTTGTTCCGGTCCATGCAGAGCGCCCTCACTGAAATACGGTTCACATTAGAGCAGAATATCAAAAATTCGCTTGGTTCATTCTTGGCTGCCAAGGCGGCGCAGTTATTTTGGGATGGGATCTACAAAATGCCAGAAAGATGGAAAAAGTCACAGCTTCAGGTGGGCAATAAATTGAATAATACTGTTGTACATGTTTTTCTTAAATAAAGGTCCAAATTTTGAAAAAAAAAACACACACGAATTAGTTTTTTAGACCAAATAGAAACGCCAAGGATTTACATTTTATGAACAGATTAATTATTTATGTTTTATTACAAGTGGTGGTTAAAACGAGAAAGGATAGCTGACAGTTGACAGTTCGTATTATAATATCAGAAATGAAGTATGATAGAGATGTCCAACTTCACAGCTGATTGACCCCTAGTCCATCGACTAGTTTCAGAGGCTTTTTGACAATTATTCATGAACTTTTGACAGTTATTCACGAAATAACGTAAATTCCGTTCTCTGATTGGTCAATTTGGCTTTTGAAAACGGTATATAAAATGGCTATCAAAAAATTTAAGGGGCAAGAGAGGTAGAAGTTGGACATCTCTATCATACTTCATTTCAGACTTTACCTAGAGAATTACAATTGATCAACCTCAGAAACGGGCAGATAGCTTTAATGGACAGTCTCGTATATTCCTCGAATAGCTGCTAAACGACTACTGAAAAATGCATTTATGTCTTAGCTGACAGTTAACTCCTATCTGGCTGTTGAAAAGTTGGTCCTAAAAGGTCTAGACATTTCTTGTGCCTGGTTTCATCAAACATTAATGACAACCTTTGTTTTGCGAAATTGATCACCAACACACTGTGTTGTAGAGCTCTTGTCTTCCCGCATTTCAAACCTTTCACTATTTCTGAAGCTGCAGCGATAGATTGAACTGAAAATAAAAGTGGAGCTATCAATATAAATTGATGAATGTTCTGAAAAACATATTCATCTTCAACTCAGCTGGGAGTAACTCCTTCAGCTCTGTTCCCAACCATACACCACTTTTATTCGATTTTTCCTCGCTTCCACTCAATGTGGGATCCGTTCGAAGGCTATGAATATTCGCAAGAGATCATTTTACACTTGCCAAGGTAATCGATGTAAAACGACACCATGTACATCACAAAGAATTGTAACCATGACCTTGATGACCGACAGACCCACCTTCGCACCCCCGATACCGCCTCTGCCTTGATTGTTCCTTGTTCTCTGCTGGGCTGGAATGAACGCGTGTTTCGTTCATGGTAACGAAATTGCGCAAAAACTCGTTCGGATTGCAGGTGAACATCGTCAACACTCCTTTGAAGTGGTCACACGGTTGCGCTTACGGACAGCTTTTTCATGTTTGTGAATTCATGCAGTTGATGTGCTCACAGCCTCAGTCACATCAAGCACTTTAATTCTCCGACTGTTCGATGTCGTTTTAAGAATTTCATCGACGATGTCTGGCGTGACGAACTCTTAAGGGGAGATTTTCCTTGTTATCGGTGGCGGTGTCCATGGGTTTGGGTCTAAACGTAGTAGATTTCCACACGACAAATTTTGCATGAGAAAGTAGCAGCTCTTCTGATTTTTCTGTCAAAAAATGAAAATTAAATTTCAAAACAGAGGCGAAATAAATAGGATAATGCCTGAAACAAGTACAAAATGAGAGAGATGAGAGGATCCTAAAACGTAAGACCATCGCATGTCATTATCGAACATGTGGGAACATTTTTGACAGATTGGTGCGATGATAAACAGCTCACCACATTTTAACGACAAAATCAATTTGAATTCGGACCAAGGAGGAAAAAAGTAAAATTTTTTTGTTTTGACATTTCACAAACGAAAACAGCTGACACAATATCTTCATCTGGTATTTGAGAGAGAGAGAGTGAACAGCTGATTATCGCAGTGCGTCATCGCACCCCTCCGTAACATTGAAGTCGAACGCAGCAACGCACTATTGTGTTTCAGGCATAAGTTGGTCGTTAAGGAAGTTTTAACTGATTAAGGGTCGTTCTGTTCACAAAAACTGTGAGTTGATCAGCTTCGGAGTTGGTCTCAACTCGTTATTTAATCGGCGAAGTTGAAGGGAAAAATCCCACGGTTGTGCTCAACTAAAAGTTGTGAGTGTTGAGATGTCCAGTGAATAGCTCCGACATGTCCATCTGAAGAAGAACGAATGGAAAGCAAGAGGGAACAAGAGTAGACAAGCAAAAGAAAAATTATGAGAGAGCCAACAAATTCACTTGAATTGCCTAATTTGCTTTATTTCTTCGATATCTTCGAAATTTGTTTCTATTTCTTAAGTTTTATGGAAGGACGCCCTTCAACGTGTACATTTGAAAAAATCAGTGCGCGCAACTGCTACACTTTAGCATTCCTTCTCCAGAAATGAACACTTAAGCCGTATCGGATAGCTCTTTATAGATCTACAGAACACTGCGGTCCAGCAAGAATTTTCAATACGGTGTACTCAAGACCAAGACATGTAGTTAAGAGATTGCCCGGAGTTCTTGATGTTTGCACGGGTGCACGGCAACTGCATTACCTTCCAGTTGAAGCTAAGAAAAGCTTGCGATTGCATATGGTGCCTTGCAAAAAATTGATTTTTTTCTTTTTGGCTTAGTTAATAATAATCTAGAAATAAAACATGTTTGATCAACATACTGGATAGATGCGGTTTTCATAAATGTAACCAGAAGCCCGGCCCCAATTTCTTTCAACAAAATAATAAATCAAAATTATTCACTTTTTGCAATTTCCTTTTTTCTGATTGTTGACACTTTGTTGTCGTCCACTCTCAAATCCCAGCGAAAGAAATTGTAGTTTTTACGACAGGATGTCGTTTTCGAACGACTTGGGTAATCAGGAAATGGCATAGTTCAACGACTCAAGCTGACAGCTTAAGTTTGTGTACGACAAAAAACGACATACAGAATACGGGTTGCGTTCTGTCGTGTCGTTTGTTGTCGTTTACGACATGGGGAATCAGGGTGAATAGTTGGATATCTCTATCTTCCATTACATCGTATCGAAAAGTCAGTAGCTTCTCTCTTTGCACGGCAGTGAATCCTGTATTAGTTCGAGCACCACTAGTTTTGTCCGCTTTGGGAGACGAAAACGATGAATGAAATCACAATCATCCCATCTTGTATACATACGTGAACAGGTAACTACGAAACGAGAGAGAGCAAAACCCCTCATATCATCCCTTAACTTCTGATATTTCCATAAGTTGAGAAAGTGACGAGTTGACAAACTCATGAGTTTTAAGTTGAAAGTTGAAACCATAAAATTTGAGGGAATGAAAGCAAGTCTAGAAGTTGCTTACAGGCTAAATTTCAAATTTGGCCTTATTTCGATGTAATACCTACAGAAAGGATTAGAAATGACCTTTCGAACCGTTCAATTTAAGTTGTTTTGGATGGGTTCAAGTCTGATATCCACCAAATAAATGCTGGTGTTCCCCAAGGCTCGGTTTTGTCTCCGACACTCTTTCTAATTTTTATAAATGATCTCTTGTCTGCTACTTCTAATCCAATCCATTCCTACGCTGATGACAGCAAACTCAGGTTTTCATATTAGTTCCAAGACTCTCGACCCCGCCCTTCGGCCGTAGAGTTGGAACTGCAGCTTATGTTAAGCACATTGAATTCTGATCTTGACAGGGGAAGGAACAATCGAGTGGAATTCAATGCTTCAAAAATTCAATGCTTGAACCCTTGTTAATCAGCCATTATCCATGAATGGCACCCGTGTCGATGAAACCGGAAAGCTTTCCATCCTCGGTATCTGTATCAACACAACACTTAGTTGGAAACATCACATATCTGAGGTCGCCAAAAGTGATGCCAAATGTTTAGGTTTCCTCAGTCGATGCAAGAAATACTTCACCCCTTCTGATTTGGCTTTCATTTATAAGGCGTATATACGCCCCAAACTTGAGTACAACGCTCATATCTGGTCTGGTGCCCCCAAAACCACCCTGCACTTACTAGATCCTAAGAAATCCAAAAGCGAGCGATAAAACTTATAGGAGGCACCAATAGTGCGGAGTGATTGGACTCGCTCGAACATCGACGTACCGTCTCGTCTCTATCCGTATTTTAACGCTATTTTAACAAACGATGATCAAGTGAGTTTGCCAACTGCATTTCTCCTCTCCACGAATTCACCCCCAATAACCGTCTCGCCAGGAATGCTCATTAGTTTACCCTTAAGCCTACTTTCGGACGCACAGTTAAATGTAGAGACTTGTTCATCAGCCGCACGACACGAATATGGAATGCTCTTACCAGCGCAATATTTCCCTCAGAATACAATCCGCAGATATTTAAAACCAATGTGCCCAGGTAATTCCTCTTCACCTTCGGCCCGTGCTGTGTCTTGGACCCGGACACTTGAGGGTTTTAACAATCCATTGTGCGCGCAAATAATAAAAACAAACCGTTGACAACTAATTAGAAACCATATTTTTAACTAAAAACGAAAGTATAAGATAATCTTAACAAATCATGGCGAAACTTACCATATTGTCTTATTATGACTTGCACTTAATTGGAAAGCCCCTTTTGCTCCAACACAGCTAGGTAATGATTCGGCATTGATCTGATATCGCGTACGACGCTTCCTTCACCTTTTCATACAAAACATCCAAATTGGAAATGTTTTGAGTACTGACGGCATTCTAAACATCACTCCAAAGGTGTTCTATAGGATCTGAGTCTGGACTTTGTGATGGCCAGTCAAGTACACGCATGGGGTTTTGCTCAAAAAATGCTTTTGAGGTGTGTTTAGGGTCATTGCCTTGTATTTTCCTCCGCCCATGGTAGCATTACAGTTTTGAATAAGTCAACGTACTGCTCCTTATTTATTTTTCCCACAATACGATGAATTGGTTCAACGCCGTTCCACGAAAAACATCCCCAAATAAAAATTGAACCGCCGCAATGCTTATCTACTGGAGAGGTGTACCTTTGATCGAGGTCTTTGCCTTCAGCTGACGTACCTTCCACCATCGGGGCCCATCCTATTTATCTTCATTTCATCGCTCCATACTACAAATTTCCATTAATTTGCCGTCCAAGCAGCCAAAACCCATGGCAAAGTCGATACGACGTTCTCTTTGTGTCAATTTTACCACTGGTTTCATCGGCCAAGTCTTCCAGCTTCTGTCAAACGGCGAGCAACAGTTCTGTCAGACACATTGATGCCCGTCCATAATTTCACACTGGATTGCTTTGGCACTTTTTTTGAAATCCGCTTTTGATAGCCGAACAATTCTTCTGTCAATGTGCTGTATTTTTTAAAATTTTCCGTGACACCAAATACCATCTTCTGGGAACAGATCCACTGTGTTCCAATGCGTTCATTTGACTGACCCGCTTTGTTTAGCTCAACAAAATCCTTCCTCGTGGCATGTGTACAACTTTCTCCTTTGCCCATGTTCTCTTTTTTTTAATTTGTAAGCCAGTGTGTAATATTTGAAAATGAATTTCAAGTTTTAATATATTTTAGCAGGGTGGGCAATGTTTTTTATTTAGAACAATTGTGTGTGTTAGTGTGACCACTGCTGAAATTAATGGTAACGTTTACCTCCTGGAGACAATAGACACTTGTGGCAACAGTCATACTGGTGATTATCTGTTATCTCTGGCTGTAGACAGCCTTAAAAAGTGCCAAAGCTTTGGTTGTAAAGTCCGTAGCTTCGTAACTGACAACGCTGCTAATATGACAAAAATGCGAGGACAATTAATGCAATTAGAAGACGATCAGATCGGCGATATTATAACATTTGGTTGTTCTGATATTGAAGAACCGGAAATAAAAATTAATGTGAAAAAAATCGTCAAATATTTCAAGTACCATCATTTTCCACAAGCAAAGTACAAGGAAGCTGGTGGGAAAGCACTTGTACTACCTCAAGATGTACGTTGGAATACATTAGCAGAATGTATCGAATCATATGTCAACAACTGGCACTGTCTTGTCAAAGAATGCAGCGAGCAAAGGTCTGTATTAGAATTACCAATTGTGAGTCCAAGATGTTGAGTTCAAGGAAAGTGTGGAAAACTATATGAAAAAGCTGAAAAAAGTAGCAAGAGCTCCCGATCTCATTCAGAAAGATATGCACGTCCTAAGCGAATGTACACACATATGGAAAAATCTCCTCTCATCGGACTGGTTGCCAGAAGAAGTAGACAAACTTAAAGCAAGATTTAAAGCTGCAATGACACCTACACATTTCGCTGCTTATATTTTAGACCCTAAGTATAAATGTGAAGGGCTGTGGATGTCCACACGCAATGAAAGATGTCCTGAAGTACCTTGCAAGGAGTTTCCCATTCCCATTGGGTTACATGTTTAAGAAAGAACTTGCCATGAACACGCATGTGCCAGTGTGGTGGAAATCACTGAGCAGTAAACTGGATCCAGGGATGCCCGACATCACATGTCAGTTATTAACAGCAACTGCGTCTTCCGCAGGAATTGAACGATTATTCTCGACTTTTGGACTGCTGCATTCCAAATTAAGAAACAGACTCGGGACTGAAAAGGCAGCTAAATTGGTGACAATAATGAGGGCTCTCAATCAACACAGTTTGCTTGAGAAACTAGAGTTCGAAGTTTAACTTAGTTAAACTATTTTAATAATAAATTGAAAACTGATTTTTTAAACAATATACAAAGCAATTTAAACAAATATAAGGAAATAATAAAAAACATGTTTTTTTGTTTAATAAAAAAAAACATGTTTTTTCATGTTTTTTTGTTTAATAAAAAAAAACATGTTTTTTCCCCAACCCTGTATTTTAGGTAAAACAGAGTCGTTTCTAATTAGCTGGCAACTCAAAAACTCTATTGACCGAATAAAATATTCCTGTTATGCAAGTCAGATGGTTGGGTGTTGCGGAAATCGGGTAGGCACTGACTGGCGTCAACCTGGCGATGCCCAGTGTTGTAACTTTTTCTACACACCAATTGTGCTTATTTTACCTCCAAGTGGTAGCCATCGGGTACTGGTTGTAGTTCAAACGAGCTCAACTTGCAAAACTTATAAGTGCGACCTCTTGTCCTAGGGGTGACAAAAAAGGAACTGGCCCTCCAGGTTGGAGGTTGTGCTGTCGGGGTAACTGCCCGGCCACATAAAAAAATATGTAGTTACGAAGCAACAACAAGCCTCGGAAACGGAGGATTTTACTGATGCCAAGCCCTGCAAACGATATACGGACAACGATCTTCGGATCTGTACTTGGAATGTAAGGTCCCTTTATAGGCCACGTGCAGCCGAACAATCAGCGGAAGCCCTAGACTGCTGCAAAGCAGATATAACCGCCATCCAAGAAGTGCGATGGGATGGACCGGGCAAAAGAAGGCTGAAAAACTGTGATATATTTTACGGTGACTGCTACAAAGAGCAAAAACAGCGCCTATTTGGATGTGGATTTGTCGTTAGAGGCAGACTTAGGCAAGAAGTCTTATCGTTCAGATCCGTGAACGAGCGCCTCACGACAATTCGCATCCAGGCTAAATTTGCCAACATAACATGCCCCCACAGAGGAGAAAGATGACGACACCAAAGACAAGTTCTATGAGCTCCTGGACAAAACTTATGAGCAATGCCCTAGCTACGACATTAAAATTGTCCTTGGCGATTTTAACGCAAAGCTTGGAAAAGAGAACATCTTTGGTAGTACGGTCGGAAAGCACAGCCTACACGACACCACATCCGATAACGGATTTAGGCTGATCGACTTTGCTGCGGGGCGAAATGTTGTAGTAGCCAGTACAAGATTCCCACATCTCGATATCCACAAAGGAACATGGCGATCTCCTGATCAATCAACCGTCAATCAGATTGATCATATTGCGATCGACGCAAGGCACTCCTCCAGTATTATAGATGTTCGAACGTTCCGAGGCGCCAACATTGACTCGGACCACCACCTTGTTGTAGCCAAGATAAGGTTGCGGATATCCCGAACACCGCCAAGACAAAGAAATACTGTGAGGAAGTATAACGTCAGCCGGCTACAATCGCAAGAGATAGCCAAATCCTTTTCCGATCGTGTCTCCCTTAACCTCTTAAGAAATCCTACGCCGCCAACATCAAGTATTGAAGATCAGTGGCAGCATTGCCAAAAAGCCATCAGAGATGCCGCCTCTGATGTGCTGGGTTTCAATCCGCCACCACAACGAAACCCCTGGTTTGACAACGAGTGTCGGCAGGCGAATGCAGCCAAGCAAGAAGCATACAAAGCGGCACTGCAAAGAAGGACAAGAGCTGCTCGGGAGCTCTACGAGCAGAAGAGGAGAGACGAACACCGGCTTCTCAGGAGAAAAAAGAAGGAGCATGAGAAGCGCGCGATCGGCAATCTAGAGGGATATTACTGCAGGAATGAGGTAAGGAAATTTTACCAAAGGGTAAAGTTAACCAGTCAAGGTTATAAATTCCGAACCGAAGCCTGTAAGGATGATCAAGGGAACATCGTAGTAGAGTCACAGTCGATGCTGAGGATATGGAGAAACCATTTCTGCAGACTGTATAACGGCGACGAAGAACCGAATTCCGCTGTCAGGCAGAACGAACCACTCAACCCCAATGAAAGGGACGATGAAGATCAACAATTCCGTCCACCCGACCCAGATGAAGTGAGGATTGCCATATCCAAACTAAAATCCAACAAGGCTGCGGGAGCTGACGGCCTACCCGCCGAGCTTTTTAAGGCCGCAGGCGATGATTTGGTAAGGAGTATGCACCAACTCATCTTTAAAATATGGTCGGAGGAAAACATGCCCGATGAATGGAACCTCAGCATAGTCTGCCCGATCCATAAAAAAGGAGACCCTTTGAACTGCGCCAACTACAGAGGCATCAGTCTCCTAAGTATTGCATATAAAATCTTATCTGCCGTACTGTGTGAACGCCTAAAGCCATTCGTCAACAACCTGGTCGGTCCATACCAGTGTGGCTTTAGGCCAGGAAAATCCACCATCGACCAAATATTCACACTGCGGCAGATTTTGGAGAAAACCCAGGAGCAACAAATCGATACCCACCACCTTTTCATCGAGTTTAAGGCCGCGTATGACAGCATTTATAGAGACGAGCTATACAGAGCAATGTCTAGTTTTGGCATCCCTACCAAACTCGTCCGTTTGTGTAGGATGACGATGGAGAATGCACGCTGCTCCATCAAGGTCGGTAAAGACCTAACCGAGACCTTTGATGTCAAAAAAGGATTCAGACAAGGCGACGCGCTGTCATGCGACTTTTTCAACATCGTTCTTGAAAGAATTGTTCAAAACTCGAACGCCAACACCAGAGGAACAATCTTTCAGAAGTCCGTCCAACTACTCGCCTATGCCGACGACATTGACATTATCCGAAGAACGCAGCGTGATGTCAATGGCGCTTTTGTGGGTATTGCAACGGAGGCCGCGAAGATGGGTTTAGCGGTAAACGAGGGTAAGACCAAGTATATGCTGTCAACGAGAATGGACACCCAACACCGACGTCTCGGTCAGAACGTCACAGCAGACAGATATAACTTTGAGGTAGTCAAAAACTTTGTCTACCTAGGCACCGCTATCAATTCAGACAACGACACCAGCGCTGAAATCAAACGAAGAATAACTCTTGCCAATCGCTGCTTCTTTGGGCTAAGAAAGCAATTGGTAAACAAAGCCCTCTCTCGAACAACTAAACTAACGCTTTACAAGACCTTAATCGTCCCAGTCCTGCTATATGGCGCGGAGGCATGGACTTTATCAAAAGCGGATGAAGCTGCTCTTGGTTGCTTCGAGAGGAAAATTCTTCGTTTGATTTTCGGTCCCGTCTGCATCGATGGTGAGTGGAGGAGGAGATATAATGACGAACTATACGGGCTGTTTAGCGACATCGACTTAGCCAGAAGAGTGAAGATCCAACGATTGAGGTGGCTAGGTCATGTAGAGCGGATGGAAACCAATGCTCCGGCCCGAAAAGTCTTCGAATCCACCCCCGAGGGACGGCGCAGTAGAAGAAGACCGCGACTCAGGTGGCGCACGCAAGTGGAAAGGGACCTCAACCAACTATGCGTGCGAAACTGGAGACAGCTAGCTAAAGATCGAGCTGGCTGGAGACACTTGTTGGTTGAGGCCCAGGTCCACCCCGGACTGTAGCGCCACCTTAAGTAAGTAAGTAAGTAAGTTATGCAAGTCATACAATCTGGCAAAATTGGAATTCATGTTTTTTAAAAGGTGGGGGGGGGGGGGAAAGACAGAATTAACCATAGCAATCAATTTACCGTTATGTTATTAACAGTAATCGGAATCTGAGTAAACCCTACAATTCTGCTACCGTTTCTGATTAGTTGTCAACTTTATTCGCCCTTATTTTCATTTTCAAAGCGAGATAAGGCCGAATTTTACATTTAGTTTGGTAAATCACAGCCTTGCCTCGGTCACTACAGAATTTGGGTTAGGTGCGAGGTTCTTACTCTACTTTACTCTACATACACATTCGACTACCCATCACTATCCCTGGCGTCCGAGAGTTGAACTTAAACAAGATGCCTACACACACGAAGCTTCCCGCTGTGCTGGCAAAATGCCTTAACGTCCTAGCACAACGCACCGAACCAATTCAATCGCCAACAAATCCTCTCAATTTTTCTTCAAGAACATTCTTCAAAATATCGATTGAATCTGAAATTTACAGCCAAAATCCAGCCATTTCAGATTGAGACGCTTTAATTTTCCCATCCCGGGCACACCCACACAATTCAAAAAGCAGACATTCTTGTTAGATCAAAGCGAAATCAACCAACGACCAGAGCATCTCGACACAGCCATGCACACACTGTAAAAATAACAATTTACCACCCAGCACGTCAGCACGAGGTGCATGTGCTGTCCATGTGCATGTGAAGTGTGCACACCATCGATGCGGTGCACACGTTCCAAGGATACATACCAGTATTGACCACCCGAATCCACTAGATAAATTTCATTTCTCGTTATTTGTTTGTCCGTCTCCACAGATGGTGTGTAGTGCGCCATGGCAGCATGCTCTCCAACAGCGCTGATCGTCTCGAAGCTCAGGCCACGAAAATGCTCCTGCTGACTGCAACGACATCAAAACAACATATAATAACAACAACAACGTCTCAAGCAAACGTTTACAGAAAATAAATACAGAAGGGCTCCGGCGGCGGTCGAAAGCAGACCGCCCGACCGAAGATGTGCTGCTGATGCCGGAAAGGAATGAACTCATAAAATGGAACATGATAGGTTGTTGTTTACGGAATGGTTTACTGGAGTGCACTAAGTATCCTCGAGACTTCGTTCCCACTTTGTCGCTTTGGGAGAGAGAATTGAAAAATTTCCCCCATCTTAAGTTCCGCTCCGAAGGACAGGGTGCTGATGAATTTTTCAGAGCTCGACAATTTGAGGGATTACGTCTAAGATGTATTTTAGCGAAATAGAAGTACCAGCGATGCCAGTCGTTAGTCCTCACTGCTGCACTGCACTGGCATCCTTCACCTTCACCAGTCGCCGATGCGATGGTCGAGTGCTGGCAAATACAATAGACGGCAGCGAGTGAGGGTTTATTAGCTTTCGGTGGCGGTGTTTTGACAGTCACATATGTTGCCAGTTCCGGCTGGAGAAGCTGTGGAGTGAATTAATTAAATTCCCGTCCACCAGTTCAAAAATTGACACAATGTTGACCAGGCCAATCCTTGAGGTGCATTATGCAAGCATTAATTATGCAAGAAAGGACACATGCCCAGCTACACGTGCATGTGGTGCGCCTCAAGGAGAACAAAGTGTATGTCCTCGAGGGGAAATTATTAGCTGCATCCTCGCATTGAGCGGCCATAATAGGATTAATCTGCGTGACTTAAGCATCGTTACTTGGGCATCTGTTATTGCTGTCGTCGGTGGGAGGTGGGGTCACCCCTTTTGGTGTTTCTATTAAATTACGGCAGCTCATTGACCACCGTTGGAACATTCGATTCAATTTGATTGATAGACCAACTCTGACGATGATCGCGATGAGGACGAATTTTTCTTAAGAAAAAACAGTGGGTCGACGCAACAACGACTCACATTTCTCGAAATTTAAAGTGTCCCATGCACACGACACTTGTGTGCACATTTCGGTGGTCACAAAGACGGTGCCGCAAATATAAGGAAAAATCATAGCCCTACCGAAATTGAGCCAAAATGGAAAGATGCAATCTTCGACAGCGACACTTTTGACGAAACGAGAAGCTCCACCGCCTCAGATAACACTGGGTCGGCAGAGACACTCTCACAGCAGCTGATGAAACCGAGAAGAATAGCCAGTGGTAGGGGCAGGCCGTGTTGCTGGTGAAACGAGGAAATCCGAAGACTTAGGGCAATGTGCCTCAAAGCACGACGGAAATCCCAGCGATCCAGGGGTGGACGCAACTCTCTGTATTCAAACTGGCCGGAAGGGACCTCGAAAGAGCGATAAAGAAAGCAAAGCGAGGAGATTTAGAAGCCTCTGCAACGAGGCGGACGTAGATCCATGGGGCAAGGCTTATAGGGTGGTGACGAAGAAGAGCAGACTTCCAAGAACGACTATCTGCATTCAAACTGGCTAGAAGGGACCTAGAAAGAGCGATAAAAGAAAGCAAAGTGAGATGCTTTAGAAGCCTCTGCAACGATGCGGACAGCCTTGGGGCTAGGCTTATAGGGTGGTGACGAAGAAGCTCAAAGGCAAATCACCTGGACTGACCTGTCCGGAAATGCTGACAAACATATTGGAGCATCATTCCCCCGAAGACCAACCTCTGCCACATGGGAGATCAACTTGGAAGATATTCCAGAAATCACAAATGTTAAGGGACAAGAAAGCGCCTAAGCCAGAGGGTATCCCAAATAAGCAATAAAAGCTGCTGGTATGGCGAGACCAGACGCTTTCACAATAACTTATCCAAAGTGCCTACAGAAGGTGTCTTCCCCTCGCAGTGGAAAGTCCACAATCTGGTGCTTACCAAAAGGAAGCAAACCTCCGGAAGAACCCTCGTCGTATCGCCCGATAAGTCTTCTAGATTCACTCGGAAAATTCTTGGAGCGAATCATATACAACAGGCTCCTTAAAGTAGCAAGTGAGTATTTGATCAACGTGATCTCCTGCCATATGGCTTTTATCACGAGTTCATTTACTCCTAAGGACCAATTTGTCGACGCTGGACGAGACGCCTTAAGCAGGAATCTCAAGTACCAAGTTCGAGTTCATGCTTATGGACACTTACGATCATGTGAGACCGATCTAAAACCTCTGCTGCTGTTCGGGTCGCAGCACCCGGTTGTGTGTCTGCCACGCCACACAGATTTGAATCAACACCTTCACGTCTCAGAGTCGCACACACTGTCCTTCCTCAGTCTGATGAACTTCAAGTCATGCAGGTATGTTCTCCATCTCATCCCGCGTTTTTTGGGTATTAAACCACAGCCACCACGATTCTCCCACTTGGGGGCCAACCTCAAGCGATCAGGCTGAAAGCTATGGTCTCAGGGGCATATTCCTGATATCCCGTGGAACCAGAATATGGTCTGGTCAGGCTACCAGTAGGATGCCATAACATCCCAGGACTGGCCACCATAAGGTTATGGAATGCATTAGCATTCCCCAGTTTCAGTGAAACTATTTCTTATCCGAGCTTTCAGACAGACACGCCTGAGCTTTGGAATAGGGACGTTTCCTAAACCAATTACTCTAACTCGGGGATTTTAGACGCCTCGTGCGACAGGCATGCCTTACCTCGGGTCAATTCTAAGCCCCCATCCCGTAGGGGGACCCTCAAGTAGCAGAACAAAGTGGAGCCAAACCACCATGGCTTCAGAACATCGCTCTGCATTATCGACGCCATAAAGACAAACTACGGCGGAAGCCAAAAGATAAAAAAGGTGGAAATGGGGAACCGAAGACTACTGCGCCATAGTTACACTGGACGTCAAGAGCACATAATGAGAAGTTTGTCCAGAATGGACACACCAAGCTACCTTTCAACAACAGGAATTTGATGTACCAGACTGACGACGGCGTTGAGCAGTACAATGTCAGAGCAGAGGTACCACAAGGATCGATCCTCGGACCTCTCCTGTGGCACATAATGTAATGCGGTGTATTGCGACTGACGCCGTCAGAAGGAGTCAGAGTCATCGGATTCACTGACGATATAGCCATCGTCACCGTAGCTAAGCACATCCACGAAGTGGAGAGCGCGAAAAATGTGGCCGTCGTCAAAATCAAAAATTGGCTGGAAAACGCTGGCCTGGAGCTTGCTGACCAGAAAACTGAGGCTGTTCTTATACGAGTGGAATACGCGAGCTTCCGGTTTGGAAACCAAACGATAAAATCCAAGGAGTCACTAAGGTACCTTGTGTGGTATGCTCGACTATGGGCTTACTTTTTAGACCCATGTCAAGTCAAGTCGTCGCTGATACCAGCAGCTCTCTCCCGGATGATGCCAAACGTCGGTAGGCCTGGATATGCCCGGTCTCTAGAGTCGGATCTCCTATACGCTGCCCTCGTTTGGGCGGAAGTACTTGCAGTGGAGCAACAAAAAAGAAGGATAACGTCGGTGCACAGAATCACAACAATCTGTGGCTTCAGAACTATATCAGACGAAGCAGCTTGCGTTCTAGCAGCTATGGTCCCCATAGACATTATCGCAAGCGAAATGCAAAGAGCGTACCTTCCGCGAACCGCAAACCGGCAAGAAGAAAAGAAAATCATACAAGCCCAGGAGAGGGCTGGAACTAAGGTGCAGTGGCAAGAGCGGTGGACCAACTCCACTAAAGGACGATGGACCCACAAGCTCATGCCAACCATAGAACCATGGACATCAAGGCAGACAGGGGATCGAAGGTGCATTGTCCAGAGCGGTGGACCAACTCCACTTAAGAGACGATGGACCCACAAGCTCATACCCACCATAGAACCATGGACATCAAGGCAGACAGGGGATCGAAGGTGCAGTGTCCAGAGCGGTGAACCAACTCCACTAAAGGACGATGGACCCACAAGCTCATACCCACCATAGAACCATGGACATCAAGGCAGACAGGGGATCGAAGGTGCAGTGTCCAGAGCGGTAGACCAACTCCACTAAAGGACGATGGACCCACAAGCTCATACCAACCATAGAACCATGGACATCAAGGCAGACAGGGGATCGAAGGTGCAGTGGCAAGAGTGGTGGACCAACTCCACTAAAGGACGATGGACCCACAAGCTCATGCCAACCATAGAACCATGGACATCAAGGCAGACAGGGGATCGAAGGTGCAGTGTCCAGAGCGGTGGACCAACTCCACTTAAGAGACCATGGACCCACAAGCTCATACCCACCATAGAACCATGGACATCAAGGCAGACAGGGGATCGAAGGTGCAGTGTCCAGAGCGGTGAACCAACTCCACTAAAGGACGATGGACCCACAAGCTCATACCCACCATAGAACCATGGACATCAAGGCAGACAGGGGATCGAAGGTGCAGTGTCCAGAGCGGTAGACCAACTCCACTAAAGGACGATGGACCCACAAGCTCATACCAACCATAGAACCATGGACATCAAGGCAGACAGGGGATCGAAGGTGCAGTGGCAAGAGTGGTGGACCAACTCCACTAAAGGACGATGGACCCACAAGCTCATACCAACCATAGAACCATGGACATCAAGGCAGACAGGGGATCGAAGGTGCAGTGTCCAGAGCGGTGAACCAACTCCACTAAAGGACGATGGACCCACAAGCTCATACCCACCATAGAACCATGGACATCAAGGCAGACAGGGGATCGAAGGTGCAGTGTCCAGAGCGGTGGACCAACTCCACTAAAGGACGATGGACCCACAAGCTCATGCCAACCATAGACCCATGGACATCAAGGCAGACAGGGGATCGAAGGTGCAGTGTCCAGAGCGGTGGACCAACTCCACTAAAGGACGATGGACCCACAAGCTCATGCCAACCATAGATCCATGGACATCAAGGCAGACAGGCGATCGAAGGTGCAGTGGCAAGAGCGGTGGACCAACTCCACTAAAGGACGATGGACCCACAAGCTCATACCAACCATAGAACCATGGACATCAAGGCAGACAGGGGATCGAAGGTGCAGTGTCCAGAGCGGTGGACCAACTCCACTTAAGAGACCATGGACCCACAAGCTCATACCCACCATAGAACCATGGACATCAAGGCAGACAGGGGATCGAAGGTGCAGTGGCAAGAGCGGTGGACCAACTCCACTAAAGGACGATGGACCCACAAGCTCATGCCAACCATAGAACCATGGACATCAAGGCAGACAGGGGATCGAAGGTGCAGTGTCCAGAGCGGTGGACCAACTCCACTAAAGGACAATGGACCCACAAGCTCATGCCAACCATAGAACCATTTACATCAAGGCAGACAGGCGATCGAAGGTGCAGTATGCAGAGCGGTGGACCAACTCCACTAAAGGACGATGGACCCACAAGCTCATACCAACCATAGAACCAAGGACATCAAGGCAGACAGGGGACTGCAACTACCACCTGACGCAGCTTCTGTCTGGGCATGGCGACTACCGCCAGTACCTATTCAAATGCCTCATTGCCCGGAATGTGGAAGCACGAAAGAGGATGCGGAGCACGAGATGTTCACAGGACGGACGTGACAAGTCCAGAAAACATAGTCAGTTACATGACGCAGCACTGCACAGAGATCTGCTCATACGTAGTGCGTGTGCAGGAAACACTGCTAAACGCAGAAAGGCTAAGGGCACAAGAGGCAACTTCTGGCAACTGAGCATAGTTGCCAACCAGGCCCGCGAAGTAATATGCGGGGAGAGTGGTAGCAGAGTGCAGGGAGTGGGTTGGTACGTACGCGTATTCACAAAATTCGATTGCGAATCGTGCATGCTCATGGCTCTCGCTATTGGTATCTTTAGAAAATTGCCACATCATTCGACGTAACCAAAAAAAATATGCGGTCTGGCCGTGACACAAATTCGTACACATTAGGTCTTCGTTGGACTTTGACGGCGAATGAACGGCGTGTCAATATAGATCTGTGGGGTAGGTAGGATGACTGCTTGATTAAGAGAAAACCACTCCCACCCAGACCATCCGTTCCATTGTGCTGTCACTTGACCTTGTCGTAAATAATAATTGTGATTGTTGTATTCCCTCTTGGGATTTGTTGACCGCTTGTCATTTCTTCTCACCCCTTCTATAGCCATTTAGTGGCTTTGAGAAACTGTACGATATCTTTTGGATCTTTTCTTATTCTGTGTTACTCAGATCGTCTACGTTGTTGAAGTAATATTCTTATCCTCTTCTTCTTCATCCATGCAGCTTCTGCAAAAATCATTATAAGGTGCCCCAAGACTTCTGGCATGGTTGCCTAAGAGACAGTGGCCAGTTAGCACCTTCTTTGGTGGGATCAGAAGGGTGTGCTGTATTGTGAGCTGCTAAAACCGGGTGAAACCATCAGTGGACAACGCTACCGAACACAAGTAATCCGTTTGAAGAGAGCAGAAGCCGGAATACGCTCGGAATATGCGACCAGACACGAGGCAATAATTTTCCATCATGACAACGCTCGGTCAAACGTTGCCATTCCGGTTAAGAACTATTTGGAAAACAGTGGATGGGAAGTTTTACCCCACCCGCCTTATAGTCCAGGCATTGCCCCTTCTGATAATCATGTGTTCAGGTCGATACAGAACGCCCCCACTTGGAAATACGGTTCACATCAGAGCAGAATATCAAAAATTGGCTTGACTCATTCTTGGCTGCCAAGCCGGCGCCGATCTTTTGGGATTGGATCCACAAATTGCCAGAAAGATGGGAAAAAGTGACAGCTTCAGGTGGGCAATACTGCTGTACATGTTCTTCATAAATAAACGTTCAAATTTCGAAATAAAAACCCGCACGAATTAAGTTAAATTTCAGTGCAATTTCACTTTGATTGTCGACACATTTTCGAGAGTCTCTTTTTGGTGGGATTGCCCTATTATTCTGTTGAACTCTCTCTCTCCTGTTTTTAATTGTTCACGTTGTCGAGAGAGAGAGAGAGTCTACTGCATTCTAATGCATTTTCCATGCAATATTCATACCGGCCCATCGGGCTATCCTACCGCCTAACAAACAGCTGCCCATTCGTAGGGTTAAGGACGGATTAATCAAACGCTGTACTGCTCAACACGTCGCACACAAAGAGTGTGTGTGCAAAGCCGACACATCGTTGCAATGCATTTCAAGGTATTCGACATGTTTCACGCCATTTTTCATTTTTTTGCAATTAGTTCGGTCGCGCACCTGTTTGGGGCTTAATCACTGCACTTTTGGCTTATTAAAATTACCGCGTTCTATCACAGCTCATTTCGCATTCCGTGTGCAAAAAACATTAATTTAGACTAATTACGGCAGAAAATCCTATTACACAAATATCGAGTCCAACAAGAGTTCTGTTTAAATTGTTTGATAGGAAATTCCATGTGTTCAGCCGAAAAAAAATGAGGAATTAAATGCACACACGTCATCTGTCGTAGCGGGGGATTAATTGGAAGCCGCTCGCAATGATTAAATTGCAATTCTTACTGCGGAGAGTCACACTCACCCCCTGAACTGCTCCAGCCTTTGGGCGCCTGACATTTCCGTGACGTTGTAGCTGTCAATTGTGGTATTCAGCCAGTGCAGGTATTGAATCAGCGCCAGCCCGTCTCGAATGTGTGCCTTTTCCAGGTTCTCGGCCTCCACAGAGTTCTTCACGGACTTCATTTCGGCGATGACGTCCTTAGCGACCGACCGATTGGTGGGGATCAGCTCCGATATGGCTTGGCTGACACTGGTGGAGGTGAGGACCTTCCCCGTCGTTGAGTTGATCTGAAAGTGAAGCTCGGTGAAATGCCTTGACGGGCAGCGGTGTGCGGAGACTCACCAGTTCCTCGACCCCGGCAAGAATCTCATCGTACTCCCTCACGCTGACATTGGCGTCCTCTTTCTTCAACTGCCTCAGAGTTTCGTTTGACAACTTGTCCCTGTCCGTGAAGAGGACAGTGCTCCGCGAGGTGACTATCAGGTAGCTGAAGAACACTGGATTGTACCTGATGTCTGACCCCCGCAAGTTGAGAAGCCCTGCGAAGAGATACGAATTCGAGTTAAAAAGCGTCTCATCACCCCGTTGTGGTGTGGAGTCCACGGCTGTTGCCAGGACATTGTAGCTCCGCCCGCGTTCAATCCGTACATCGATTTGCATTTTGAACAAATCCGAAGATTTATCCGAACCAGCCACTGTCCGTTCCGCGAGGATATCACTGTGGGAAAAAGGTTTCATTCAAAACATCCGCGTTAAGCTGCTTACATGCAATGTCGTCCAGCGTTGTTACAACAATGATTTCGGCATCGTCCTCTCTTTTGACTTGATCCATCAGGTCGCATACTTTTGAGCCCGCCACTTTACCTGCTCCTCGTTCCGGTTCCCAATCGATCGAGGGGATGATGGGTTGTGCAATGCCAGCCGGGAAGGGAGAGAAGAATATGAAAAAACTTAGTGCACTCATACGTCTGTACATTGATTAGGGTAAGTGGTTATTTGCATATTTTTCGAGTCCACTGAAGGAACGGTTCGCAAAAATAGAAACACAAGAGCACCCTGGAGGGGGCGCATGCTGCCGGTGATGGTGATGGGCTGTGGGGGACGTTGCCATACTGCAGGCATCATCTAACATTTGGGATTTCCATGGTTGTTGCCGTATGGAGTTCTAGAGAAAATAAATTCAATTCCGAGGCAGGTAAAGGAAATGGCGGAAATTTTGCGGAAAAATAAAACAACAAGCCTTCGGAATTCTCAAAGTCCGTGGGTATTTGCCATGAATTATGCTTCGTTTCAGGCAGCTGAAGACATTCGCTCTCGGAACAGTGAGCTTTTGTATTTGAAATTTATCGTTTGCTTGCCCGGTGAATTATTGAAGCCCAGTAATATTTCACTCTTTCGTCGGGGTGAGGAATCGTACACCCCTTTCAGTTGTGACGTAAATTGCGATGCCTTCCTTGTGAGGTTTCCAAAATTGCATTGTGCGGGTTTACACAGAACTCAAAAAGTGAAAATTGGTGATACTTAAATATAGGCGTCCCCCAAGGATCTGTCCTTGGTCCCGTTCTGTACTTGATTTACGTGAATTCCATATTTGCTCTTCCATTTTGTGGTAATGTTAAGGATTTTGCTTTTGCCTACAGCACAGCAACCAATCTAAGCCTAGTTGCGGAGATTTACCACGATGCACATTTGCTCCGACTCTGGTTTGCAAACATAAGCAAGTTACGATGTTAATGTTCTTCAGTAAAAAAATCGCCAAATGTTGAAATCTGCTTTCACGCAGCCACCTGCCGAAGACACAACTTAAATTGCGTTTGTGCTGAACAAAGCTCTGGTGTTCTATTTAATGATCAAATGAGCTTTGACGCAAACTGTTGCAATATCGGGATTGTTTAACAATGCAAATACTGAGTAATTTAAGTTGGTACGACCAAATTTTTAAGTTTAAAACCGTATTTGTTATCCCTTAAGGATTTTTTTACTGCCCTAGGGATTATTGTTCTGCCAACACATTAATTTGGGACTTTTCCAGTCCAAATTGCAGTCTGGTATAAGCTCACGGGGCGGTGCCTATCGTTGTCAACTTCAGCAGGTGACTATTATTCCAAAAAAAGCAATTAGAAAAATATGTAAAACGACCCCTCTGGCTCATTCAATGGAATTATTCAGGAAATTAGATGTAATGGCCCGATGATGAATGTGAACCACACCTAAACGTCAAGTTTGACATTTCTCAATTTCAGACTAACTCAATTTGAACCATGGAAAGATACACACTCGAGCAACGCGTTAAAGTTATTCAGGCTTATTATGAAAATGGGCGTTCAAATCAAATTTCATATCGTGCACTTCGTGATTTTTTCGGTCCAAATGTGCGTACAATCGGAAAAATCGTGCAAAAATTTGAGCAAACCGGGTCTGTAGGAGATGTGAAAACACCAGTGCATGCTCGCACAGCTCGTACTGCAGAAAATATTGCTGCTGTTCGCGATAGTGTGGCTAGAGAGACGTCCACCTCAACTCTTCGTCGTGCCCAACAATTGCACCTCTCACGCTCGTCGTTGATGAACATTGTGCATAAAGACTTGCATGTACATGCTTACAAGGTGCAATTGACTCAAGAACTAAAGCCTCTTGACCATCTCAAGCGTCGTCAATGGTCAGAATGGTGGCAAGAAATGGCAACAGTGGATGATCAATTTTCGAAGAAAATCATCTTCAGTGATGAGGCACATTTTCACCTCAGTGGACTCGTCAATAAGCAGAATTGCCGCATTTGGGCGAATGGCGAATAATCCATTGATTGTCGAAAAACCAATGCACCCACAGAGAGTGACTGTTTGGTGCGGTTTATGGGCTGGCGGCATCATCGGGCCGTATTTTTTCCAAAATGAGGCCGGTCAGGCAGTTACTGTGAATGGTGTTCGCTATCGTGAAATGATAAAGAACTTTTTATGGCCCGAATTGGATGATATGTGGTTTCAACAGGACGGTGCCACTTGCCACACAGCTAACGAAACAATGGCTCCTTTGCGCGACAAATTTAATGGCCGTGTTATCTCACGTGGTGGCGATGTCAATTGGCCGCCAAGATCATGTGATTTGACACGGTCTTTGGGGTTATTTGAAAGAAAAGGTGTACGTCGATAAGCCAGCAACAATTCAAGAGCTAAAGGATGAGATAATTCGGCACATTAACGGCGTAGAACCTCAATAGTGCTTCAGCGTCATCGAAAATTTGGACCATCGGATGGAGGTGTTCCGCCGAGGACGCGACGGCCATTTGGCCGATATTTTGTTCCATAAAAAGAAATGACAAGAATTTCCCAAATAATTTGTGTTTAATTCAAAATCAACATCGGCCCTTAAAATTTAATTACATAATAAAATGTATTACCTGTAAGGCACTTGTAGTACTTTAAAATACTCAAAATATTCTTTAAGACAGCTGGATATTTACACAGCCCTATTTCAGATGCTTATGACCTACGAAGCAGCTCTGAAGCCGTCGTCTGTATTCCCCCTTTTCGTACTTCAAGCATGAGAAACTTTTATTCGACCACTTCTTGTGAACTACTTTAATACTCTACCCGTAGAAATACGAATCATTAGACCTCTTTTCGAATTTTAAAAGAATTGTGGCTTTTTAATTGCGATCACAATGAATCTGAAACTTTGTTGCGTTTTATAATTTGATGTACTTCGAGTTTTTGAAAGTTATGGTTTGAATTTATGAATGACTGAACTACATTTAATGCATTGCATTATATTACTACATTACAGCAGTGGTTTGCTAATGCCCAGCCAATTGAGTTTGTAAAAAAGACCTTCTTACCAAACGGTGTCACAGGCCTTCTCAGGCAGGCACCCGTACATTGTTTCTGGCTCTTGTTCCATTGGATATCCGACACCAGTTTCGACGCGGCGTGAATGGTGTCATGCCCCGCTTTGAAACCGAGTTGGTTATCAGAGCTCTATTGATCACCTTATCGAATACCTTGCTGATGTTCGGAAGGAGACTAATTGCCCGGAGGTTGCACGGATTCGAAGAATCTTTTCCTCGCTTGGATATGCAGTTATCCAATGCTCCGGATAGTGTGCATTATTCAAAGCATTGTTAAACAGGATTGCGTACATATTGACCACTTCCGGGGGGAGATGTCTCAACACAATGTTCGAGATCCCATCGACTCCCACTGACTTCTTCTTTTTTAGTGACTCGAAGACCGCTCGGAGATCTGTCTTCGAAATGAACGAGGGATGAACCCTCGATGACATTATCTGCCATGTTCTCGTCATTGAACACGACAAAGCCGTTGTTTTCAGATCGCCATTGTTGCAGATCTTCACGAAGAAGCGTGTTGTTAACCAACACGGGGTTTTCCAGGTCGTGGATCGGGCGAACACTCTCGTTCACCTTGTACACTTCCTGAAAGACCGCGCCAAGTACTTCCAATTTTTCTTGCGGATCTTCGACCGCAAAGAAGTTGTCGTCAAGTACAGCGTTATCTGGATCAACACCTGCTGTAGTCAGTATTTGTTGAATGTCCGTCGTTCTGGGGTCTTAAGACACGGAATCTCGCTTTGCTTAATGCTACGAAAGAATATATTTATTTGAGGAAACATGCTCGGGTTGTTGGATCGAACAGCCCTAATCTTATTGTTTCACAGGTTGGCAGAAAGACTTTAATTCTGTGCAATCAATGTTTTAATGTTTTTGATGAGCGATTTCAGTGTCGCAACTTCCTCGTCTCGTCTGCCCGTAAACCGCCTGTACAAGGTTTTTAATCTTGACAGGAGTCTACTTTTGTGCTGGTGGAGTGCGTCGATTTTCGCATTGTTTTGGTTGTTGAACTGGTTCTTCAACTCGAATGAATATCTTTTCAAAAACCTTACTTATGCAAGAAAGAAGACCGATCGACCGGAGATTTGATGGGATAGTTTTGTTTTTGTCCCACAGCTGTTTTCCAGTGCGTGGGGTTGTATGCATTACTCAGCGCATTGTTGAACAGTGTTGTGTAAATCTGGACCACTTCGGGAGGAAGATGACGGAGCACAATATTCGTTATTCCATCGATTCCCACTGACTTGTTTTCCTTCAGTGAGTTAAAGAGAAACCGAGATGTGATTTCCATCATTGGCGACGGCACTATGTGCCATATTTTCGCCACTGAATGTATGTTCACTATGTCTATCCACCCCACTATACTTCTTTATTTAAGTTGAAGTGACATTTCCCCTATTTATTTGTTTAGACAATGTCACTAACTACTCTCTTAATTTATATTCCATGGATTGTTATAACTACTTGCATAAGATTATATAAAAAAGAGAATAAAGGAAAACAAAAGCCCACAAGAATAGTTACCATGGTGTGGTGAATTCGTTGTCTTGTCAAAATAATTCTTGACAGTTAATATATTCGCCCTCTTTTCAGATTGCGGCGGCATTGGGAGCAGAAAAATATAAAACAAAATAAAGAATAGTGGCGCAAATTCATAGCCAGCTCATTGATGGTGCCTAAAGTCGGCTTACATTATAACCGGCTCTAATTCAAAAATCAGTCTTTTCAATGTTCATGGAATCAAATCACAAATACAGTCGACTCTCGGCAATTCGAAACTGAAGGGACCTTGCAAAATATTTGAATAAACGAAATATTTTCGAGTTGGGGCGAAGGACGAAAACAAAATGGGGTGATGGCACCAGTAGTCAGCCCCTTAACTTATTTTTGTATGTTTATTTGGTCCTTGAAAATTCCTCGAAAATTCAATATTCTACTTTTGGAAAGAGAATTTGGATTATTTGATTAGTTAAAAGATGTAGATTATAAATTGTAAGCGTTGTTTAGCCAAGGTCCTTCGTAAAAGAAATTATTTGTAATAACATTGAAAAAGAAGACCTACAGAGACAGGATTCTCTTGATGGACTCTGCTTCTCGAGAACCTGCAAATTGGCTGTGCGAGCAGCTGAAGAGCAGTCTTGGAAGGAGTTTGGCGAGAAGTTGGCAAGCGACCATAGTTCTGCGAAAAAGGTGTTCTGGCAAACCATTCGACGACTCAGAAGAAGGACGTTCAATCTCATCGAAGGAGTAAAATCCAAAGATGGTGTTTTGCTTTCCAATGAAGGGACATCTTACGCAGACGGAGGGAGGACTTTTGGAAGCTGCTCAATTCCGAACAGGGCATTCAGGATGGCAGACCCGTAGTCTTGTGTGGGGCGGAGATTAGTCCGACGGTGGAGGAAGTCATTTTGGCAATTGAATCGCTTAAAGATGGCAAATCCGCCGGTGTGGATGAAATCCGGCGAGAAATGCTTAAGGCCATGGGGAAAGAGGGGGTTTTATGGCTCTCTCGTGTCATTCAAGACACCTGGCCATTAGCAAACTGTGGTTATTGTCTCTCTTTTCAAGAAGGGGGACAAAAGAGATTGCTCCACCTACAGGGGCATATCCCTTTTAAGACTCAGATGAACAGTTCGGCAGAAGTACAACCGACCAGCTCTTCACTCTGAGAATGGTCCTTGAGAAGGCTTGGGAGTATGCCATACCCATCTACAGTTGTTTTGTGGATTTGGAAAAGGCGACCCAACCGAGTTCCTCGACGTAAACTCTGGTGTGTTCTCCACCAGTATGGGTTTGAGGGTCCCCTTCTGAGGGCCATTCAGTCTCTATACACAAACTGTAGCACCTGTGTTCGTGGTGACGTTGCTAAATCAACACCATTCACCGTGGACGTTGGACTTCGCCAAGGGTGCGTCTTGTCACCTATCCTTTTCATTGTATACATGGACTGGATGTTGCAACGCAGCCGAGGCGGGGAATGTTTCACATTGGGAGGATTGCGGGTAAGTCATCTTCTTTTTGCAGATGACTTAGTGATCCTCACATCTTCCCAGACGGACCTCCAGGGCGCACTCGATAGGTTTGTGGTCGTATGTACTGATGCTGGAAAGAAGGTCAACGTGGACAAATCGGAGGTTATGGTCATCTCCAGAACGCCTGTTCAATGCACTCAACAGAGGAGTCCTCTTGAAGCAGGTGGAGAAGTTTAAGTATCTCGAGTGATGGAAGGAGTAATGCTTAGCTTTCCTGTAGGAATGGTCAAGCTGGGTCAATAGTGTAAGAGCTTGGGAAATCTGTAATAAGGAGGCTGCCAAGTACGCGGGTTTCAATACAGTATTTGTTCCAATATTCCTCCTATGGTCATGAAATTTGGGTAATGACCGAAGGAATAAGATCGTTGTTACAAGCTGCTGAGATGTGATTTCTCCGTGCCGTTGTGGGAATTACTAGCCGGGATAGGCTGAGAAACACGGCAGAGCGCGAGGAACTCAGCATTGAGGAGCTGCTTCTTCGAATGGAGAGGGCTATACTTCGGTGGTTTGGTCATGTGGTACGAATGTTCCCTTCATCCCGACTTCCAAGGAGAGCGTTGAATGCGATTCCATCAGGTAGGCGATCGCTTGGCAGACCCAGGACGAGATGGTTGGACCAAGTCCAAGAACTCGCCTCGTTACGCTTGGGCACAACTCCTGATGAGTTAGAGTCGATGGCGGAGGATCAAGTTGCCTGGACATCTCTCGTGCATGCTTTACCCCCACGACCCCTTTAGTGAAGCATGCGGGTCAGAAGATGATGATGATGATGAACATTGAAAAAAATGTGATTCTGGAGCAGTCAGCCCCTTCAGAACCAGTTGCCAGCCCCTTGAGTATCCAGTAGTCAGCTCCCATTAGCGGCCAGTCATAGCGATCATTGAAATGCATCAGGCTAATAATAGAAGCTGGTTTGAAGTATTAAAGTTTAAGAATTAAGTATTCTCTTGAGTGCACAAAAAATTCTATATATTCACCACTCTTTGAGGAGGGCGAACATACAGAAACACATCTAAGGGTGGCAACATTTGTCCGTAAGTGTCTCCTTATCATGCCCAGAGGAAACCTTGTACAAGTTCTTCCAACCTTTAGGGCTCAAAACAATCCGTGTTTTTAGAGACAGCCAGAAGGAAGTCTCGTGGCCATTAAAAATCCTTCTGAAAGCATCGTTCAACACGTCTGCCGCATCGATTTCCTCCAAAAATCCCCTCAGATCCCGGAACCACTTCCTGACCGACTCCTCTGTCACTATGGCCCGTCCTTTTGATAGTCCCTCTGGTGTTCTAAGGGACAGTTTAGGGCTACGTTGTATAAAGTCGGTCTGCTAAAATTGACTCTTCCTTTCTTGGTGTCATTGTGGGCAAAGATGTTCTCCAAGATTTAAACTCCAAACTGTAGTCTACGGGTAGTCAGTATTCCATAAAACGGATGCGAGCTTGCAAGGATGAAACTCCTAATTTTAGAGCCTCTTGATTTCATGGCTTTACTCTCAGTAATGTCAAACCGTTCATCTCTGATGGTTTCGACTCAGATAGAATACATGAACTCGAGGAAGACGTGTTTGTTAAAGTCGGTGCTACTTAGCCATCTATCATTGTAACAACACCCTAATTGCCACCTTTTATGCCCATTTTGACATGAGTTAAAAAGTTGTCTGTTCAAAAGTTCTAAAAAAAATATTTGTATTTGTGAGGAGAAGCCTCTTTTTCACTTGACTACAAATGACCAACACTTCTTATCAATTAACTTACTTATACCCAATGTCAACTGCATCGAAATTCGTAAAGGCAGCGTCTGCATTCGTCGTCCAGAGAGTGGTGTCGTTTGCCGGGCGTGTGCAAGGTGAAGTATTCCGCGTGTCTCGTTGGAACTTGACATTATTGTGAGCGACTGCGAGTGGGCATGCATTCGACGTTAACTCATGTGAACCGGACATGCGTTTCATGACCTACAGTGTCTTCACAAAAATGAACTCCTCCTCGGCCTCTCACATGGCATTGGCACAATCCATGCATTGCAAGGGAAATCGTAAAATACACGCCATTGCTCCATTAAAGCGCCTCGTTCTCCTTTAGCTCTTGCACCATAGAGATAGAGAATACTTAGGCTTTCAGAAATACTTAGGTTCCCATTGAAGCCTCTTGGAGCATTTCTGTTACAAAACATTGAAATGGCCCCCAAAAAAGGTGACTTTTCTTAAAAGCCTCGTCTACAAAATTGGTAAGCAGTACAAAGAGAAACTGTTGACGCAGTTTGAAGGCCAAATGAATGCCCTTTAAAAAAATTAAATGACCTTAGGTTCCAAAGTACGTAATTTTAGGAAATATGCCATGTCAAAGTTGGTTAACAAATACGTCCATGTTTGTGAATTTCAAAGCCCCAACTTTGAGGTAACGCCACAGCCAAACCGGTAGTCAAAAGTTAACAAAATTTTGGCTTTCTAAGTTCTCATATTTTTAGAATCGAAAAGCTTATACCATATAGTCTAGAAAAATATGTCACTTCGGGTATTTACAAGCGGGTTCCTGAGATATCGAGTGGACAAATTAGAGCGATGCCGTGCCGTACCTACACTTGCTCTGCTCTGCGATGGAACTCTTTCAAATGCTTGATGGGCAATTTATCTTGGAAACTAACCATTTCCACTGCGGGACCACTGAGACCGTCCGTCGACCCCTACGATCTTGACCCTTCACAACCCAGGTTCGATTCCCAGTACGAGCAAAATACATTTCACGGCCCCACCTCTTTTGAGTCACTGACAATGCTCAAATAGAGAAAGATTCTCAAATTGGCCGTTCGGAGTCGGCATAAAACGGTGGTTCCCTGCCACTCATGAGTGGTGGCTGGGAAGCTAGGGCCTGGCCCTCTGTCGTCTGCAGCGCCACTCATTTTATTAGAAACTCGATTGCTTGCGATAGTCGAATCGTGCTCAATCGAATGGAATCGTGTAAAACTTTGTTCTAAACCGTGTCATTGCCAGGCCGTGTAAAACCCAGAATTGGGTATTTTTCTTTTCCCAGCATTGCACTCGATCTTTGGGAATGCGTTCCAAGTCAATTTTCTCTTTTGCCACTTTGGAAGGAAGCTTTGCACAAAGCCACATGATGCCCTCTTTTATTCTCGATTTCTTTGAATTTTATTGATTTAGCTCATTCCATGCACACGCATAGCTACTTTTGTAATTACGACCTGAATACACCCCCGTCCTCGGCACTGAGAAACGGCAACCGAATTAGGAGATAAGACATCTCCCCTTTGAGGATCACACTAACAACAACCATGTGTCTGCAACTGAAACATGTAAGTCTTCACAAAAAGATGCGAATAAAGACCGCTTCGAGGAAGATTTATATCCCACCTCACTCATCCTCGCGCATACACAAACCAGAATGAGATTTAAATTCACACACAATCGCACATGTGCCATGAGCAATGGGAATTAGAAGAAAATCCCCACTTACTGTTAATTAAATAATTCCCTTTGATGTCTCGGAAATGACATTCTCCATCCACTCAAGGCAACACTGCCACCCACCATGCACCACTCCAACGACCCGAGCCGCTCCTGTGAACCTCAGCTCCGGCGGCAAATGAGTGCGATAAAAATGAAATTAAATTTTAAAAGGTGCGCACAATAGAGACGCCTTTACCGTCACCGTCACCATCACCCCCCCCCCCCTCTCCCCCCTCTCCACCCACCACCCTCCCACCAGCATGCCACCAGCGACTCACCTGTAAATTCAACATCCAGCGGAATAATATTATTCCGGCCTGCCGGCGGACGACTTATCCAAATCTCGTCAATAAGATTCCTGGAAACGCTAATTAATTCATGTCCGTTTGCATTTAGTTGGTCGGCGATTTCCCGAAAATTTGACGCTTTGATGAGGAAAGGATCCACTCCCACGGTCGAGTTTGACGGTAGATTGTTAAGCAGCCACTTTGTCATGTCAGGCACATTACTGAGTCCTGCGAGTAGTCCAAGTGAGAAGGGAAATGTACAGAATAAGAATAGTAAAACAAACAACAATTCTACAAGCCGGACGGGTGGTTGAACTAGAGTTGAACGAATTTTTGCATTCATTCATCACCGCGCCGGGAGAAGGAGAAGCGTGAATTTTTAATGATGACTTCATAAATATTTATGCCCAAGGGGGTAGGCGAGGACACGGAAGCACTGCCGGGGTATACATAATTAATACTTGTTTAGTGACAGCCGGTCCCCCACGGATGTGAGTGATGGAGAAGATTTATGCGTCCTGCTCGGAGCAATTGGGACGGCCTTAGGGTGCGCGGCGCGATTAATGAAAGCGAGCGGTTCCTGTAGACGCTGCATAATTGGATATCTAATTTTATTGGACTAATTAAGCTTTACGGCAACCAATTTGGGGTTTACGAGCGGATTCCTGAGATATCGAGTGGACAAATTAGAGCGAAGCCGTGCGGTACCTACACTTGCCCTGCTCTGCGGTGGAACTATTTCAAATGCTTGATGTTGAAAAGGAGAAATTTATCCTGGAAACTAACCATCGGTTGATTGCAGACCACGAGGATTTGTGGGAGTCAACGAGCTGTGGACTGAAAATGACGACTTAAGGTCTGACTAAGAAAGACTTAGGGAAGCACGAGCGGCCTTTTTGAGACCATTCAGTAAAAATATGCCGCATAGGGCGAATTCAGCGATATTTTCAAAATGTCATAAGGAGCGGAGAATTCGTGGGCCGTCAAGGCAGAAGGGTAAGCCATTAGATTCGAAGTTTCTGCAATATGAGCGAGAGAGAGAGAGACTTCTAATCACAGGAGGATACAGAAGGGCGCGGTCAAGGCGATCGAGGGGTGCTGCGACAAGAATGATGTCCGAAAGGTTACAACAGCTGTCCAAGTGGTATTCGGTTCTGACAGGAGCTTAGTCGTAGTAGAGGCCCAGTCGAGACTGAGAATCGAGAAGGATCACTTCAATAATCGGCGATGACGACTCTTGATAGACAAGAGTTCCATCCCCCCGAATTAGACGAGGTCAAGATTTAGACGAGGACATCTTTAAGACAGCTGAAAATGATCTGGTTGGGCGGTAAGATATGGCCAGAGGAAAGCACGCTCGACGAGATCCACTAGAAAAGATACCTCTTCAACTGCGCCAATTACGGAGGGACAAGTCTGCTTAACATTAACAGCAAATAAGATTCTAACTGCCGTGTTGTAAAGGGAGATTTTTTAGCTATTATCTTTTTGGCAACACTGGTTTAAACGGCTGACGCACGTTTCGTGTTTCGTTTCACTGTCAAACATCTTCAGTTTGGTCTATAATTTAACCATGAATCGTCTTACAAACGAACAACGCTTGCAAATTATTGAATTTTATTATCAAAATGCGTGCTCCGTTAAGAAAGTTCATCGCGCGCTTCTTCCATTTCATGGTCAGTTCAGCGACGAAGCTCATTTTTGGCTCAATGGGTACGTAAATAAGCAGAATTGTCGGTTTTGGAGTGAATATCAGCCGGAAGCATTGCAAGAGCTACCAATGCATCCAGAAAAAGTCACAGTTTGGTGCGGTTTATGGGCTGGTGGCATCATTGGACCGTACTTCTTCAAATCGTGAGATGATATCCAACCGTGAATGCACAAAATGCAAGAGCTTGACTTGCAAGACATGTGGTTTCAACAAGACGGTGCCACATGCCACACAGCACGCGCAACAGTGGACTTGTTGAGCGGCGAGTTCGGTGAACAATTTGTTTCACGTTCGGGACTGGTCAATTGGCCGCCTAGATCGTGCGATTTAAGGCCTTTGGACTATTTTTTGTGGGGCTATGTTAAGGCTCATGTCTATAGAGACAAGCCCGCTTCAATTGACGTATTGGAAGAGAACATTGAAGCATTTATTCGTGAGATACCGGCCGAAATGTTGGAAAGAGTGTGCCAAAATTGGACTAAGCGGATGGACCATTTGAGGCGCAGTCAAGGTCAACCGTACCGTACTATCGATCGTACTATCGTACTATCGATTCAAATAAAGATTTCATGCATTTTTCTGAATTTTGTGTGTTTTGAAAAACTTTCCTATAGCTTTTAAAAAAAAATAAAAACATATCACTGACGTGGCGATGATCCTTCTTAACCTGAACCATGGCCACATTCTACAGCTGTGACATCAAGCATTTTTAATTTTACAAGCAAAATCTGATAGTGAAGTAATAGTGGTAATTGAGGTGTGGTAACGTTTAAGAAACAAGCCATTATTTGTGTGTACTGGATACGTGAACGTTTGTGTTTCGAGCCCTTTTGAGTGGAGACGTTAGGTTAGGTTGAAGTGGCTGACTGCTGAACTGTAAGACAGCAGCCACACTTAGGCCAACACAGGCTCATTGTGCCCATTGTGCTACAACGCGTATCTGTGAATTAAAGCCAAGTTTACGAACTCACCGAGATTTTTAATACGGATTTAGGCAAGGCTACGCATAGTCATGTGACTTCCTCATCAGAAAATCGTGCAAGACTCACACGTCAACACAAGGGGCACCATATTCCAGAAGTCCTTACAACTGTTAGGATACGCGGATGTCATTGACGTGATCGGCAGAACACAGCGAGCCGCCCATGCGGCGTTTGCTGGCATTGAGACGGAAGTGGCTAAAATCGGTCTATTTTTCGGTCTATTTTTTCACAACAATCCAACATCCAATGCTAACTCAGTGGAAACGCAATAAGTTATGAAGCATATGACAGGACTAGCACATACGGCAGTCGATTTAAACGTTCAGATATTGAAAAAAACGACTTCTTCAGTGTCTTCTAGAGATGCTGTCCAATTATTTGTGAATGCACTTGAATGGGCAACTAGCAATAAAGTGGAACACACGGATGTTTTGGTCCTTAAAAGGTTCCGAGAAAATACTATTTTAATAGAAAATAATTAACTATTTGAGCACAGCTTAAGTTGGTTGAAGTTTTGTTTCTTAAGTCCAGGGGATTTATTATTTTTGGTGGGTTTTATTTTTACGGATGAGTGGTCTATACTGAAAATTAGATATTCTGTTTTATTGAATGTTGTCTTGTTTTTCAGTAATTGCAAAGAAAAATTGTGATTGCATTAATTTTTCGATTCAGGCACATTTTGATGCAATTTGCTTCAAGGAGTCTCAGCTCGTTCTAGTGAACAAACTCGATACAGTGAACAGGCCCGGTTTTTATTAGTTCACTATATCGAGCGTCTACTGTATGAACAAAATTCATATATTTGAAGCTGTTTTTGAGGTAGCGATGCTGTACGCGGCGCAATTAAAAGCCTGGTGAGGAGGTACAGCAACTACAACGCTTTTATATAAAGAAGGTGTTTAAACTCAGGCTCACCTCCTCTGTGTCAACTCACCCAAGATCCAGATTCTACGGATTCTAAAAATGGCAGATAACCGACTCCCAGAAATTGTCTCCCTACAAACAATTCGAAAAAACAAACTGCGTGCTTCGAAGAGTGGCTGAAATTGGCCAGCGTGTGTGGTCAGAAATGAAATACTGAAGAGATATGGAAGTTCTACTTCTCTTGCCTTTCGGTGTCATTTGACAGCGATTTTTAGACGGACGTCTGTGTATACGTGTGAACTAAGCGAAGCTAATTACTCCCGCCTAACACCAGATGTGTTTTTCGCAAGCCAGAGACAAAAAACCAGAGATAATGACGGGATGGAGATATCCTACTTCGGTCATTTTTACCCCTTGTCCTTGTCGGCATTGAACCAGAAAGGACAAGAGTGGAGTGGAATTCCCTTTTGCATTTTACACATGCTCTTACAAAGTTCCCGGCTCCACCACTGATCGCAACACCGTATAAAAAACCCTGTTAGATGAAATCAAGGGGCAAGGGAGGGTGAAGTTTGATATCTCTATCCTCCATTTTCTCTGGTATATACGATTAAATTTCAATTTGCATGTTAAAGGCGGATAAATTGTATTGATTCATTCACTAGTACGAAACCGCGAGGTTATATTTAAATGTTTGTCGCATTTGAAGTGATGGTCACGCTACACAATCGCAATCCGAAGATTGTGACCAATAACGGTCAACCATCACCTTATGCTACGTTTCCCCTGAACCGAAACCAGGTCCGGATGATCCTTTAGTGGAACCTAGCTTGAAGTGGTTTCGATTTCAAAGTTCAAGTCACACGCTCTCAACTTATGAGTGCCCATTGAAACAAATGTGAATGGCCGCAAGAACGGCTGTCTGTTGACAGGACATAATAGTGTGAGAACACCAGAAAATAGAAAGAGACAAAATGAGAAAATAAACAGATATTCACGCTGTAGGCTTATCACATCCTCTCACGGACGGATGAACTCGAGGAGGGTTAAACGAGTTTTATCAGAAACCGCGAGGTTTCCAGACTCCGAAAACGTATGGTGGAACCTGGTAGGTTCGAGAAAATGCATGGATCGGTCGGTGGAAACGTAGCATTACCCGATTCCATCCCCAACTGCCACAAATGTCATTCATGTCGTCGGTGCTGCCAAGACTTTATGATGAATTATTAAGCGCCTATGATCGTTTATTTTGTGCCCTTATAATTAGGCATAAATACGCTTGCTATTGCGTTGCTCTACACTCCTGAATTTTCTGGGAAATCGGTACTTATGTGCTTAGGGGGACCATCCAGAGGTGGATGCATATCAGCAGCCAAATGCCGAGTATCTTGGACATAACTTCATGAAAAGGTTGGAGATCAACAGTCATTCGAAACTGAGCCTTAAGAAGGCCAACCTAGGCTTCCATCGCATCCATCCCTTGATGCGCAAGCACAATGGATTAAGCCAGAGGACACAACTGCTGCTATACAAGCAGCTTATACGGCCGATCTTAAGGTAGAGCTTCCCAAGCTGGCACACCATCTCTAAGACCGGCATGACGAAGCTCGAAGCTCGCAATTTTCGAAAGAAAAATACTGCGAATATGTACCAGACTCACCATCGACAGGGACCGTCAAAGGCGCCACAGCAACAATAGGCACGCATCATCCCCCTGCAACAGTACATGGTGACAGTGTTCAGGAAGCAGCTACTAAACACCAACAACCATCCTAACGAGGAAATCGGTAACTTGAGAAACACAATCCCCGGACAACGCTTCCTCAACGCGTTAAGTCTGCTAAAAGAGCAGAACTTTCCAACGACGTCGAACAACGAGCTGCATGGATTCTACCAGAGCAGCGATAGCAATCACGATCGAGGCTAAGTCGGCTAACACATGGCCACCCCATGCTAAAAGGACCACCATGGACTCACGGACTTGAACAACCCGATGTAAGTAGCAGCCATTATACCGACGATAATAATAAACATTAAATTAAACAAAGTACATCAGTTGGGCCCCTATTGTTGAGCCAACACCCTCACCTTTAGTTTGTAAGTCTAGTTGTTAATTCAATTGTAAAAATAATTCTGTTCCAATACATTTTTAAATCGCTTTTAAATCTACACTCCTAACAAGTGTGCCTTAAAATAAAGAAGTTTCCGAGATTTGAGAGCACAAACGTTAAAATCTGCTATCAACTGCGATTGACTAGGGGTTTTCCACCGGAAAGTTGCATATCTCTTTAGTACTTCGTTTCTGGG
This sequence comes from Eristalis tenax, assembly GCA_905231855.2. NCBI lineage: Eukaryota > Metazoa > Arthropoda > Insecta > Diptera > Syrphidae > Eristalis > Eristalis tenax. Next base: position 58,776,126 of record HG993124.1, on the reverse strand, counting down.
TGTGGTGTACTACTGCATACGGATGGTGCAGACTGGAGCAGATTACTGTACCAGATAATAAGACATGTTGATGAACAAGCCAGTACATCGCTGCATGCTACAGCCGGCTTAACCACAACCTGGAGAGCAGACATTATTTCGAAGGTGCATTGAAACCTCCAATATGGGACTCTCCAAGGGACTAAGAAAATGCGAACCAACTTGGAGGTGGCCCGATTTGAGAGTACCTCTAAATTGCCAGAACAAGAGCAAGGATTTTTTTTACAACACATTTCCGACATTTCGGGGAAATCACATATATTTGATAGATGTGCGCAGATGTACACATCCACACAATCAGCTCTGCCAGTTGTGATTTCCAGCTCTCGTTGCTATTTGTCCCAATTTAGAGGTTGTTTTTCAGGCAACAGAACATTTCAAAGGTGCTCCGTTTACAGAGGTTCAGTTATATGAAAAAACCGAGTGTATGCATGAAGTGCGATTCAATTCGGAGGTGTCCCAATTACATTTTGGAGGTCTCACTGTATCGGTAACACACAGGATATTTCAGTAATACCCAGATCACAATGTTGAGATCGCGCGCTAGTGCTGTGACGCTTTAAGTAGGATACGTGTAAATCCATTAAACAAGTCACAATGCAGTGGTCGCGCTTTGATAGTTCACAGACCGTGATGTCGTAAGCGCGAGCACACATAATAATTTATAGCTTAGGTTTGCTACGAGATGGCGTGACTTGTATTATTCCATTGGAACATGCGTTGGAAAGCTACTGTCATTCATTTGAAGCGTGAACAACAAGCATTTTTAATACAAACTCGGACTTCTGACAGTTGGGAAACAAGTTTCCCTTATTTACTCGTGATTTTTCATTCGTGGCAGGCTGGGGCAACTGTTTGTGTACGTGAATAATTTTTTGTAGAGATTTGATTTGAAATAACTGCATTTTTTCTGGTAAAATGACCATTTTACTTGTGAAAAGCGCGGCTCTTATTGAGATTTGAAATCGAGACGGAACCGCTCTTTGACATAACATTCTCGTCTATTAACTGCCGACAGCGAGAACTCGACATTGTGATTTGGCCATATTGCTTTAACTCCGTGGAGAACTTCTAAGGCTTAGTTTTGTCTCGAAGAAGGGATCTCCCTATAATCTGCAGCATTTGCAATTTAGATGAGAGAGGGATGATCTGCATTTCCTAGGTAAATGTCCCATTCTAAGGGAAACTAGAATTGGGATATTTTTGGGAAAGATCGCTACTCAATGAAATGCAAAATTGCTCTAAAATATAGGCAAACTATTCTAACAGGGAACTTTTGAAAGTTGTATTTGCACAGAAACTAGTTATTCATTACGTAATATTAGCACTATTGTCAGTCCATGATATTTGATTTTGCTTTTGTTGTTGCTGAACTGCTGAAGAGATAATTTGTTCAGAATTAAATTAAGATAAGATTTTTGTGCCCATAGACGGACAACTCCTTTAGCCGGACAGAAGCGCTGCTACCGTCGCTGTCCGCCAACTGTATACATGAACTTTTAAGGGGATTTGGATGTATTGTGTTGTATATTGATTCTGTCTATATATTCTATATTGGAACTTAATTCGTGTGGTTTGCTAAGAGGTGGCGAACTTGTATTATTCCATAGGAACATGCGTTGGAAAGCTACTGTCATTGGACGTCATTTCAGTATATGTCATTCATTTGAAGCGTAAACAACAATAATTTTTTTTCATTCAAATATGTCGAACTTTGTGCTTTAAAAAGTGTTTTTGGGGGTCCTTCTGATTACTTTAATATGAAGAAAACTGCTGCCGATTTTGGTGGAAGTTTATGGTGAACATGCGCTAGCTGAAGGTGTGCGTGGTGATTTTGTCCTGTCCAACCAGCCAAATCAACGGCAAAGCCGAATATCCATGGCGCGAAGGTAACGCCTCGTATTTGGTGGGATCAGAAGGTTGTGCTGCATTGTGAGCTGCTAAAACCTGCTGAAACCATCAATGGACAACGCTACCGACCACACTTAATCCGTTTGAAGAGAGCAGCAGTCGAAAAACGCCCGGAATATGCGACCAGACGAAAAAACAAACCGCACCGCACGAAGCTATAGACCCAATTTAACGATCCTATGACGACCAACTGGTGAAAATCGCACAAGACTGAATTTCTTGAAGGTTCCCTGCTCATAGCGAACTAAGTGAGTAAGTGAGTAAGTGAGTAAACTGAGCGCTCTCTGGAACTGGAACTAAATGCGGCTAGCTGTGGTGCAGAATTGAAGTTTAAACGGGAGTACACACTCGCTCAACTGAAGCTTCAAATTGAATTCAGTTCAAGGCTGAAGCGAAACTGTGGAACCGAATAAATGTTCATGAACAGAACTTTAAACCTAAGGCGGAGTTGAAACTCGCGCTGTGAACCTGGGCATACGAGTGTAATTGAAGTTCAAAGTGACCATAGTTTAAAGATGGACTTCGTCGAACATAGGCGTAACCGTGCAGGATTAAGAAGGAATCGAAGCTGTTCACCATTGCAATCTGAAATCATGGAAATCCTAGAATCAACTGTTAGAGCGATGTCAGACCTACCTCCTACCTCTGCTGTCCGATACCATGCAGATTGTCAAGAAGTCCATGGCCGACTTATCCACCACTCAATGTGTTCCTGTCCCCGTTCTCTAAACAAAACACAAATTCAACACGTTGTTGCTTTGCCGTGAACATGTGCAGCGACATTGGAGTGACAAATGTGTTTGCCTTTGTGCGACGACGGTCGAAGCCGTGACCGACATCATATTCCACCCATGCACTTACATAAAATCCAATTGAATTAAGGCCACACATTGACCTGCCGATCCACACATAGCGCCGATTACATCTTGAATAGTTTGAATTATGCAGCTTCTACCCCTTGTTTCTGAACTAGGATTGACTAAGCGTATCAGTCATGGCCACTCACCTGACACTCACCTGACCGTAGGCACGAGATGAGAACGAGCATGTCTCTCAAATTGTAACCAAAGCCACTCTATACACCGCTCACCCATAAGAAGCCGGCAAAATTACTTGTCATAATCCCATTAGGAGTAAAAGGAGATAATAATAATTATCATCTCCTAATCACTGCATCACTGCATGAGCCAGACACCGGCACAGCATTTCCATTGTCCAGTGCGTAGCTGAGTGTCCAATTCAGGACCAATACTTCCATTTTATCTAATCTCTCCCCCGACTGAAGCCATGCACATTGAACTCCCCAGCTCCAGCTGCAGCTTCAACCACCCGTTTATGTGGAGCTCAGGACACAGCAGCCCGTACATACCTTTCTTCATTAGCGTCCAGCAGTTTGGATCCAGTTGCTGTTCAGCCTGCAGATAATATCTTGAGTCGGTCCACAGGACAGCCTCGGTTGCAGTCACAACAGCTTCCCCGGCAGACCCAGTGAATTTGCTAATGTATTGCAGGCGTTTGTCATGGTCGGCAATATATTCGCTCTGCAAGTGCATGCACACATTCACAAGACGGACGATGTAGGAGTGGCATCACAGTATAATTGGGAATAGAGAAGATTTTGGTATTATTTCGATATCAGATAATGCCGGTCCGCCTCGTGCTGATGACACGAGAGCGAGAACAGAGCCGGGTAAACTCCGACAAATCTCCAGGACATGTACACACTCGCACACACATACCCATGCATCCATGATATACTCAATTAAACACACAGAGGCATAAAATGCAATGATGGCGTTGTTGATGACACAACTTACGAACCTGGTGAGCATCGTTCATTGGGACAATGTAAGCCTGAATGCTAGTGGCAGCACTGGCGGTCCTCCCTTCCAATATACTGGTGTCATTCATTAGGGCTCGGATGTGTCCTAGTATCTCGCCCACTTCATTTGTGCACTTGTTTTCCCTCGCAAATGACCTGGAAATGTAGATTATATCTCGTGAGTGCGAACTTTTGAGTGCGGTGTACTCGGTGGTGCTTTGTGATGGTGCTGGCAATGGTTTTAATCAAATTAAATTAGTCGTATGAGAGCTTCGTGCAATCGATCGGGTCTGTGAGTGCGGTCCTAACTGCGAGCATCAGACGTGCGGGTCGGTGCGGAGTGAATGTGCAGAGGAGCAACTTCGTTTTTTGGGAACCAAGTGAAGGTGGTTTACGAAATTCGCTGCTGCATCATGATCAAATGCAGATTAAGGGTCTGACTCCACGTCAAGATAAATCAGTGTCAATGGTCACTCGCCACTAATGGGTGGCGCTACAGCCTGTAGAGGGCCAGGGTATAGCTTTTCAGGAACCACTCGCGTTGGGCGCGCTATTGTTCTTTCACGAGTGGAAGGGAACTGCAGTTTTATGCCGCCTCCGAACGGCCAATTTGAGAAGCTCCCTCTAGACAGTTGTACTCGTTGGGCATTGTCAGTGGCTCGAAAGGGGTGGGGCCGTGAGAATTACTTTGCTCGCATCGGGAATCGAACCTAGGTGCTGTGTTGTTTTGCGAATCTAGCGGAACTTAATTCAAAAATCAAAGTCGTTCGAATGGCAAAAGTTTCGTAGCAAACGACACTTAAACCCCTGGTTCTGGATGTTCAGAAAAAAATATCCTGGAAGCGCTATTTTCGTTGTGTGGCACCTCAAACAGCAAACATTTTTCAGCAAGAGGAATGTAAAACATGACGAGACGCAAATTCATTTTTGAAAGTCTGTTCAAAGTCGCAATTTGCGAACAAAATGGATAAGCCTCAGTCCTTCAAGCCAGACTCTAATTACTGCCACTTGCTGAAGTCGCACAAGGATCAAACTTGCCTTAAAGACTCTTTTAATAACCGGCAAGAAACTGAAAAGGATAGCGTCTTCTAATTTTTTTCGATTTCCTGGCTGTTGTTCAAGGAATCTTTAAGGCTAGTTTGATCCTTGTACGACTTCGGCAAGTGGTAGTAATTAGAGTTTGGCTTGAAGGGCGTAGGCTTACCATTTTTTTTTTTTTTGTTTTTGTAAATTGTGACTTTGAATAGGCTTTCAAAAATATACCCAAATGTACCCACCGGGAGATAATGTTTAGAATGTTCTCCTGCATGTTGCCTTTCAGAATCCTTTTTCACTTTTTGTCCTCGGCTGCGCACCCAATACATTATTTTTTTTAAACAGGCCTACCTCGTGCTCGGGCGATGAAGTTTTCCATCTCATTTCCACATCCATCGGGATTATTGGGCGTCGTTAAGCCATAGGAACCCATCTTTTCTGAACATATTGGTGAAGATTTGAACAAAATCGGCCCAGTGGTCAGTTAGTTAGAGGCGAGTTAAGTGAGAGAGTTACGTGGGTTATATGTCCCCTATCTCTGACCACATATGGTTATAGGTCCCAAAACCTTCATAGAATCAAATTTATACTATTTTCGAATAAAACAATAGTGTGTCTAGTACATCGATACCAAGCGCCACAGGAATTAAGTTCCGCTGGATTTACAAAATGACACGCTGTGCCACGTGCGTGCTACGGCCGCCAACAATTCGGCACTAATTCTACGTCAAAATTAACAGAGTCAAGGATAACTTTGTCCTGTGTAAAACGGAAACCGGAACGTTAACCGAGAAAGGCCTCATTCTGACTTCCTTCTAAATTCTAGGAGGTGTTCAACGAGGTGGATGTAGCCCTCGTTGAGGAGGAACGGATAATAGGCCAGGGCGACCAGGTAAGGATGATAGGAAAATAAATTTAAGAACGGTGTTGGATTGGGAAATGATTCGGGCTTTATTTTGAAACTACATTCATGCCATTATCAAATGGCTGCTTAAGCTTCAAGCGGTTGCTTTGGTCCACTTGTTCATGGCTCGATACCCCATATTATTCGGGAAATAGCTTGTCTCGAAAGTTGGCCAAGCTTATCTTGAAAGTTGATCGGAGTTGATCGACTTTCTAAAACATTTTCGTCTCCAGGTCGTGCATAGTGGTTGGCTTGTTAGCGTAGACTTAGGACCTGACCTGACAAAACTCCAGAGAAAATCGCGTGTTGTTAAGTCGCATGATTGCATCGACCAGTTGATGATCATCGTGAATTGACGCAGTCGTCAAACTTCTTCTTCACAACTTCAAACGTCGCTTCGCTACACAGAAACCAATTTGTGTGGCCAACTCTACAAATGGTGATGTTAAAAAACCGTAGTAGCTTGTGATCAATTCTACGAGTAAGCCGCTTCCTAAAAATGGGTGAATTTTTAAAAGAAATGGAAGTATTATTTTCTGGCGCCTGTATATAAAAGCGGTTTAAGGCAGGAAATAGAAGACTATCGACCAATATCGAAGCTTTGGTCAAAGAAAAATTATATTTCGTGGTAAAAGAAATTATTTCTAATAACCAGCTTGGCTTTGTGCAGGTCAGGTCATGTACAAGGTCATGTACAACTAATTTATCATTATTTTTAAACTAGATTTACACAAATTTAGACAATCAATTACAAGTTGATGTACTTTGCACCGATTTCTCGAAAGCCTTCGATAAAGTACATCACACGTTGCTTTTAAACAAGCTAAAATCTTTGGGATTCCATTCTTCAATGTTAGAGGTGTTTTTCAATCCCTTAAAGGACAGGAAGCAATTGGTAACGATCGATAGTTTTAGATCTCGAGTAATGAAAGTTACATCGGGCGTTCCACAGGGTAGCCATGTGGGGCCATTACTCTTTCTTTTGTTCATAAATGATGTTCACGAAATTTTCAAATATTGTCAAATTTTACATTCGCAGACGACTTTAAATTGTGTTTACCCATAAATAGTTTGACTGATTGCAATAATGTCCAATTGGATATCCATTCACTAGTGGAATGGTGCAAGCACAATGGATTAAAGCTGAATATTAAAAAATGTACGGCATATCGAATTACATATCCGGTTGTCTACGATTATTTCATAAGTGATCATAGACTTAGTCGCCTAGCAGAGGTTAAAGATCTGGGTGTAATTTTTGATACTAAATAAAATGTTTTATTACATTAAGATTATACAAGTTAAATTTTAAGGACCGAGGTTGAATGTAAACCACACCTAAACGTCAAGTTTTTTTCTGCAGTTCATTTGACATTTCTCAATTTCAGACTAACTCAATGTGAACCATGGAAAGATACACAATCGAGCAACGCGTTAAAGTTATCCAGGCTTATTATGGAAATGGGCGTTCAAATCAAAATGCATATCGTGCACTTCATGATTTTTTCGGTCCAAATGTGCGTACAATCGGAAAAATCGTGCAAAAATTTGAGCAAACCGGGTCTGTAGGAAATGTGAAAACACCAGTGCATGCTCGTACAGATCGTACTGCAGAAAATATTGCTGCTGTTCGCGATAGTGTGGCTAGAGAGACGTCCACCTCAACTCGTCGTCGTGCCCAACAATTGCACCCCTCACGCTCGTCGTTGATGAACATTGTGCACAAAGACTTGCATTTACACGCTTACTCGTCGTCGTGCCCAACAATTGCACCTCTCGCGCTCGTCGTTGATGAACATTGTGCATAAAGACTTGCATTTACACGCTTACAAGGTGCAATTGACTCAAGAACTAAAGCCTCTTGACCATTTCAAGCGTCGTCAATGGTCAGAATGGTGGCAAGAAATGGCAACAGTGGATGATCAATTTTCGAAGAAAATCATCTTCAGTGATGAGGCACATTTTCACCTCAGTGGACTCGTCAATAAGCAGAATTACCGCATTTGGGCGAATGGCGAATAATCCATTGATTGTCGAAAAACCAATGCACCCACAAAGAGTGACTGTTTGGTGCGGTTTATGGGCTGGCGGCATCATCGGGCCGTATTTTTTCCAAAATGAGGCCGGTCAGGCAGTTACTGTGACTGGTGTTCGCTATAGTGAAATGATAACGAACTTTTTATGGCCCGAATTGGAAGATATGTGGTTTCAACAGGACGGTGCCACTTGCCACACAGCTAACGAAAAAGTGGCTCTTTTGCGCGACAAATTCAATGGCCGTGTTATCTCACGTGGTGGCGATGTCAATTGGCCGCCAAGATCATGTGATTTGACACGGTCTTTGGGGTTATTTGAAAGAAAAGGTGGACGTCGATAAGCCAGCAGCAATTCAAGAGCTAAAGGATGAGATAATTCGGGACATTAAGGGCACAGAACCTCAATTATGCTTCAGCGTCATCGAAAATTTGGACCATCGGATGGAGGTGCGCCGCCGAGGTCGCGGCGGCCATTTGGCCCATATTTTGTTCCATACATAATTGAACCACACTAATATTATCATAATAAAAAGAAATGACAATAATTTCCCAAGTAATTTGTGTTTTATTCAAAATAAACATCGGCCATTTTTTTTAACCACCCATTTACAATCGCGAAGTCTAACGCTAGGTTCGGTTGTCTGAAAAGAAATAGTAAAGACGTTCGGGATATAACTAGTCTTAAGTCCATCTATTGCTCGTCAGTCAGACCATGCTTAGAATACTCCTCCACCATTGGGATTCCCCATATGATGCACAAGAACCCAGATTCGAAAGGGTACCTCAAAATTTCACGAGATATGCTGTCCTTGAATTATATTCCTCCGAAGAACTCCCTAAATATGACGGTAGATGTAAAATAATAGGCTTGCAAACCTTAAGTTTCAGGCGTTAGGCAGCGTCAGTCGTGTTCATCCGACGTGTAAATTCACCAGATATACTTTTCCTCATGAATATATGTGCTCCCAAAGATCTCTTCGGGTGAGAAATTTACTATACGACGAGGGGCATATGGCAGGCAACTATGGTTGCAATGAACCCATTACAAGGTGTAAGTTGTGTGAACAGCCAGCCGCTAGCTCAGCGCTTTAAGCCGAGCATGAATCCGACACCGTGGGAGCTTCGCCGACCAACCACCGTTTGACCGAGTAACATCGAACGAGTAGAACAAGTAGAGTAAGTTAAGTCTTAAGTTGCCTTTGGGCTGAGTAACGTCAGCAGTTTAATTTTAATAAATAAAATCCCTCAAGAGGAATACGAAAAAGAATGCGTGTTAAATGTGTATAAACACTTTTAATGAACTTTGCAACGAAATTGCTTTTAGCTTGTCTCGATTGGAGCTTACAAAATTTCACCCATGCACTATTCTTTAATTAGTACTGTTTATTTGATGTAATCTGTGCGACGCAAAATCGGTAGATGATCCTTAGCCGCGCAGCAAAAATCTGCTGTGTGAAGCGATACTGAGAGTAACACTTAGAGAACGTAGTGTTTTGTGTGCTCTGGCAAAAATTATTTTTCGATTCTGATACGTTGGGCTGCATTTCGGGACATCGGAATTTTCACGAATTTTTGCATACCTGGCATCGTCGATTTGAAGCCTTTTGTCAGTTCAACCTCTGACTGCCATAACGGCCCTAATAGACCAAACTATGACTTCACTGAATGCGCCAGTCTGCTTTCTCCACAGCTTCAAAAATCATTACGTGGGCGATCCACACACATACTGGCATCCGTGCCAATGCACGTCCAACACCGATGAGTGTCTTGAGCGCTGCTCTGCTTAGTCCGAGTAGACGAAGTGAAGATGTTTAAGTAGAGTGTTAGGTTAGGTTATGTGTGCTGCTGTTGCAACTAACTAGATCATCCCCAGCTGCTTTCAAGGCTTAAGTCTTTAACGGGTAAGGCAACTCCAAGACTTCCCTCAATTGCGGCATATCTCTTAACGAGATGCAATTTAAAATCCATCATATGCCGGGACACTGTGACGTTCTGGAGAGTTGCGAAGCAGACGAACTCGCTAGAAAGGCCACAAATTCTGTACTCTTTCCGGGTGGAGACACACCCTTCACGCCTATCGCTGGTGTAAAACGTCTGCTAAAGCTTGAAACGCTTGCTCAAACAAACCGCAGTTGGGCATCAGGCACAGGATGCCTCATTACCAAACAACCCTGGCCTAAGATTAATCCCAGACGATGGCTTAGCTTGAACAGATTAAGCAGGTCGAGTCTCGGAGTTCTTATTGGCGTTCTATCAGGGCCTTGTGCCATCGGAACTCACGCCTGTAGAAGAAAATTCTATATACACACACTAAAGTGCTCACGTGCGCATGTTTTCAACACGCACTCACCCCCACTAAAGTGCTATAAAGTCTCTCTCAGCCTTTTAATAAGACAGTAGCATCCCAACAAATCTCCCGTCGATAAGTCTTCTTCCTTGCATTAGCAAGGCTTTTGAAAAGACAGTCACTCGAGCCCTGAAATGGTGGGTTGAGGACAGAAGTATAATTCCGGATAACCAGTTTGGATTCCGGGCGGGACATGATACCATACCTGCCGCGTCAAAACTGGTGTCCGACATACAATGGAATAAAAATAAGATTCAGTGCACAGGTGCCTGTTTGGTAGACTTGGAGAAGGCGTTCGACACCGTTTGGTTGGAGGGCCTCTTCCACAAGCTGGTCAGACTGGGCATAAGTAAACCATTTCTATACACGATCTATGACATGATAACAGGCAGCAAGTTTATCGTGAAAAGTGGCGACGTAACTTCTACCACGGTCTTTGACATTACAAATGGTCTGCTACAGGAGGCGATTGGTTCACCGATCGTGTTCTCAATATTCACTGCAGAGCTTATAGGTTCCATGCCGCACTTAACTGCTTACGCCGACGACCTAGTGGCGTACAGATCAGGTCCGAAGGTCGAGGTAATAAATAGCTTGCAGCATGACTTCGAAAAAAATCGAAAAAAATGGTTATCTACTTCCTGAAGTGCGAAACTACCCTTTTCAGGACCCCGCTGAACATGGCTTCGCGGGATACTCGCCTAAACTGGCGCAAGTTCGGCATAGTTGACCCGCAAGGACGGCCGTTAGCTGTGAAAAGTGTGGCTAGATATCTTGGCAGTTGGTTGGATCAATATCTGTATTTTCACAAGCATATAGATATTGCGGCAAGGAGGTAGTTTTTTAGTAGCCAACTTGGTACCTGGGTGAAGGTAATCTGCTACATGACTCTTACCAGGCCAATCATGGCATACGGGTGTCCACTGTGTGTTCAACGTGAGTCCTTCCCAAATGGGAAAGATGAGGTTGTTCGCGAGACAATGTCTTCGGACCTGTCTCCGCTTGTATCGTACACCCGAGTCTGAGTACAAGAAGTACTATCCTAACGAAGTCCTCTACAACGAGGCAAACGTATTTTGTAGAAGGCACATTGCACGAGCTATGACTTCTCCCAACAGTCTGGTCTCCGGGACTTACTACCCCAATATTATGTACCACGAAAGGGGGTGCCTTACCGGCTTTATTCTTCCCGAAGCATTTCTCTATTATGACACGACTGGCTGTTTAGACAGACGGATGCCCTGTAATCCTCTGCCCTCCATGTCGTACGCCGAACAATGGACAGGCGACTTCAATACCAACCGGATGTCGCTCGCACCCACGAGGATCTTCTTCGGTTCAGTAGACCGATCTCTGTTCGAGGCAGGAGAGAGTCTGCCAAAGAGCGGCAATTTGACTGGTGGTTACACCAAAATCAGTCTCCGCCACCGCTGGCCTTTTTAAACGACCCGGTAGTTGACGATGGTGGCCAGTTTGCATAGAAAAAGTTTGTTAAGTTAAGTTAGCCAAGTTTTTATCAGATTTCTTGGTACATAAGCAATTAATACAAGTCTGTACAAATAGACTAATTCGAAAGGCACATGTATAAATTCGATAAGATTAGCTTACAGTACCCGCATAGGGTCAGTGGGTTAGTATTAAGAACAATTGTGAATTGTTAAGTTAGTGAAGCTATTGGGTTTATAACTTAATTCGTGCGGTTTGCTAAGAGATGGCGTAACGTGTATTATTCCATTGGAACATGCGTTGGAAAGCTGCTGTGATTGTACGTCATTTCAGTAAATGTCCTTCATTTGAAGCGTAGGCACTATAATTCTTTTTTCACTCAAATATGTCGAACTTTGTGCCTGAAAACGTGTTTTTGTGGGGAGTTCTTCTTCATTGAAGAAAACTGCTGCCTAAAGTCATCGTATTTTGATGGAAGTTTATGATGAACATGCGCTAGCTGAGCGAACGTGCCAAAAGTGTTGATTTTGGCTTGGAAGACGATGAACGTCCTGGGCAGCCAAAAAAGTTTGAAGCTGAAGAACTGGAAGCGTTACTCTATGGAGATTGAGCTCGCAAGGGTGTGCCTTAACTGCCATTTAAACACGTATAAAAGCAGCTGGATATATTCAAAAGCAAGAAAATTGGGTTCTACATGCACTCAACCCGAGAGACGTCGAAAGGCATGTCCGACATGCTGCTGGAACGCCACAAAAGGAAGTCATTTTTGGATCGGATTGTTACTGGAGATGAAAAGTGGATCCATTACGACAACCCAAGCGCAAAAAATCATAAGTGAAACCCGGCCTACCAGTCAAGTCAACGGTAAAGCTGAACGTCCGTATTTGGTGGGATCAGAAGGGTGTGCTGTATTATGAGCTAAAATCGGGTGAAACCTTCAATGGACAACGCTGCCGAACACAATTAATTCGTTTGAAGAGAGTAGTAGGCGAAAAACGCCCGGAATATGCGACCAGACACGAGGCAATAACCTTCCACCATGCCAACGCTTGGCCTCACGTTGCCATTCCGGTTAAGACCTATTTGGAAAACAGTGGATGGGAAGTTTTACCCCACCCGCCTTATAGCCCAGACCTTGCCCCTTCTGACTAGCATTTGTGCCGGTTGATGCACAGCGCCCTCACTGAAATACGGTTCACATCAGAGCAGAATATCAAAAATTGGCTTGATTCATTCTTGGCGCAGTTCTTTTGGGATGGGATCCACAAATTGGCAGAAAGATGGGAAAAAGTCATAGCTTCAGATGGGCAATACTTCGAATAATACTTTTTGTACATTTGAAAAAAACCGCACGAATTAAGTTACAGACCCAACAGTTTTCATTTATTTTGTCTAGAAAGTAAGTTACATTAACTAAAGGGTGATTTTTTAGCCATTATCTTTTTGGCAACACTGGTTTAAACGGCTGACGCTCGTTTCGTGTTTTGTTTCACTGTCAAACATCTTCAATTTGGTCTATAATTTAACCATGAATCGTCTTATAAACGAACAACGCTTGCAAATTATTGAATTTTGTTATCAACATGCGTGCTCTGTTAAGAAAGTCCATCGCGCGCTTCTTCCATTTTATGGTCAGTTTAAGACGAAGCTCATTTTTGGCTCAATGGGTACGTAAATAAGCAGAATTGTCGATTTTGGAGTGAATATCACCCAGAAGCATTGCAAGAGCTACCAATGCATCCAGAAAAAGTCACAGTTTGGTGCGGTTTATGGGCTGGTGGCATCATTGGACCGCACTTCTTCAAAGATGATGCGATGCGTAACGTAACTGTGAATGGTGAGCGCTACCGTGAGAAGATTCAAACTTTTTTTTGCCCAAAATGCAAGAGCTTGACTTGCATGACATGTGGTTTCAACAAGACGGTGCCACATGGCACACAGCACGCGCAACAGAAGACTTATTGAGAGGCGATTTGAGATCATGATCATGATCACGATCGGCCGCCTAGATCGTGCGACTTAACGCCTTGAGACTATTTTTTGTGGGGCTATATTAAAGCTCATGTCCATACAGACAAGCCCGCTTCAATTGACGCATTGGAAGACAACATTAAAGCATTTATTCGTAATATACCGGCCGAAGTGTTGGAAAGAGTATGCCAAAATTGGACTTAGCGGATGGACCATTTGAGGCGCAGTCAAGGTCAACATCTGCATGAAATAATCTTCAAACATTAAATTATATGGACCGTACTATCGACTCAAATAAAGATTTCATGCATTTTTCTGAATTTTATGTGTTTTTTTTTTTTGAAAAACTTTCCTATAGCTTTTAAAAAATAATAAAAACGAAATAACGTTGAAAAAAAAAATAAAAACATATCACTGACGTGGCGATGATCCTGCCTGAGCCTGAACCATGGCCACATTGTCTAGCTGGAACATTAAGACTTCTTACTTTTGCAAGCAAGGTCTGATAATGAAATAATAGTGGTAATTGAAGTGTGATAACGTTTAAGAAACAAGCCATTATTTGTGTGTACTGGATACGTGAACGTTTGTGTTTCGAGCCCTTTTAAGTGGAGACGTTAGGTTAGGTTGAAGTGGCTGACTGCTGAACGGTAAGACAGCAGCCACACTTAGGCCAACACAGGCTCATTGTGCTCATTGTGCTACAACGCGGATCTGTGAATTAAAGCCAAGGAGATGACTGACTCTTATGGTGCTCAGTTCAGTCAGGTTATCGAAGTAATGGGCCGCCAGATGCCTGAATCTGCGGGAAGAGAGAACACTGCAGCACAGCACTGAAGGTGTTCAATTGTTTCTTCCTCATCCTCGTCCCTACAGCTTGTCAGAAGTCAAGGCCTAGTCTAGAGGCGAAGAATTCCAATGGCGCCGGTTCTCAGTTTCGGGCATCACCCGGCTGAGATGAGCAACTGGAGATCTCACTTCAGAAGAGTGCCAAATGACGATGAGGGCATAAATAAAATACCGCTGTCAGGCAGAGTGCTTCACTCATTCCAAGTCTATAAAACTAGTTGGCTGAACTGCAAGCTGCAAGAGATGAGCAGGAATCCTTTCTCTTTGGGTGACCCCACGGAATTGCAAACTTAACCAGCTACTTGACTTGGGGGTCGTCGCCGTGATCTACAGACATTCATTGTCTCTAATATTCCTCGGCTTGTCTTTCGATTCAACTGAATTATTCTTACTGTGTGACAGAAGCAACCTCAACTCGATGCTGGTCCCTGCCATTGCCCTCGTTTCTTGAGAAAAAAAACCCTAACACAGCTACATTGTAATAATCGACCCTCATTGCAGCTCATTGTCACGGCACAACAAGGCGAAAAACAAAAACTCCTTTTGACACAAACGAAAACACCACCAGAGAGCACTTGTTGAGCACTTGAAGAACGCTTCAAAACTTGAAGCACCACCAGAAGTTTGAACTCACCTCCCGTAGACACCTGCGGCCCACTCCCCAGCTGTCAGCAGAACTGCACAACTTATCATCAAACCCCAACCTGACATACTTCACAGTGTAACTACTCGACCGACGTCTGAATTGTAACTGAAAACACCGCAAGCTGCCGACACTCGTACCGAAAATCGTAAACACATCCACCAGTGCACGCGGATATCTTGGCGAATGTTTTCTTTTCTTATGGCCGTCAATAAACAGAATTGATACCGCACCGGACACCTACGCGACGACAGCAACGGCAGTAACAAAAGTAGAAACGAACCAGCACACAAGGGAGAACCGAACTTATTCATATCTCATCTGAGTGTCGCGGTAATAAATCACTCGAACCAGGTATTTAATAACCCATTTGTAGACGACTGCGGAAGCCATTGTGCCAACAATCGACCTAGATCTGATGCGATACACAGCAACGACGACGATGACCACCGAGACAACGACGACGTCGACAGCAGCTACGACTTGTCCATTCCGGATGGATGCCGTGCCATTCCCTGGACGGCTTTGATTTGTTGTGACAAATGGGAAATATGTTTGAACAATGTCGCACTTAAGCGAGCAGCAGGCATGTTCTTTAAATTGAATTATTTGCTCCTTGTCGGGGGGTAATTGTGTGCGGCGCTGTGTGGGAGGGCGGTCGTCGTTTCTGTCTGTGCCAACGCGGAACATGGGCACGGTCAAGATCAAGTGTTCGGAGGTAAATGAAATTTGTATTCAGTGTATGATTGTCGCGGCGAGTGGGTGCACTGAATGGGCAACGAGTTCATTCATATGCGATGGTGCGGGCTGTGACCTTAAGTACCCCGAATGGGGTTGATTGGAGGAGTGGAGGACTATATTTAGACTTGAAGAGTACTGCAAGTGCCTTTGTCTGTTACTTTAAAAGAAATTCCCCAAGATTGAAATGTGTTGTCTTGTCCAAATTGTCACTTTATTGACTGCAGATTGTTAAACGTGGACTTCAAGAAATTGATTGGCTGTTGACCATTTCATTTCAAAACGAATTCAAAAGTCTCAATCTCCCCACAACCTCCAGTCTCTTCCATTGCCCACCAGATGGCAGGGGAAACATTAGAAAGCGTCGCCTCACCGCAATCAGCTGATTATGACTTCCATTGAATCTGACAGATGATGGCTGTGCAATTTCATTCCGTGAATTGCATCTATAAGCACTTAGCACCAATTTAGCGAGTTTTTGCATTTAAGAGCTGTGCTCAGACCAGGCTCTCTTTGTTTATAGCTCAACTAATCTAATCACCTCATTCTATTCTAATCCCACGCTGCAGGTACAATAAATAAAGTCGTCTTATCGACGTTGATCCCGATCGATTGCCCCAACTGATATCTAGGTTTGTTTTGTACAACACTCCACTGATTAAGTGTTTATTTCAGTTTATTTGAAGTAGTTAAACCTGGCGGCAGCAAATTGTCTCTTTGCAAGAGCCATGAAGGACACAACTAAGATTCTAAACAAGCTGCGAAAATTAATGCAACATCCAGCTGAGCAGACTTCAGCAATTAGCGCTTATCTTGTGCCTTCCGATGACGCTCATCAGGTGCGGGCGTAGAGCAGCCAAATCATCAAAGTTTACTGACCTAAATTCACCTTCATTTGCAGAGCGAGTACATCTGTCAAAGAGACGAACGACGTGCCTTTGTTAGTGGCTTCGATGGTTCAGCTGGACTCGCTGTTGTTACAACTGACAAGGCATTGCTCTGGACTGATGGGCGGTACTATCAGCAAGCAGAAAAGCAATTAGATTCCAATTGGACGTTAATGAAGGATGGTAAAAAATGGTCTACTTCTCTTCAGTTTAGTTATTGAAAACATTTCTCTCGCGATGAAGGCTTGCCGGGGACACCGTCCATTGGAACGTGGCTCGCAAAGAACTTGGACAAGGGCTGCACAGTTGGCGTCGATCCTAAACTGCTGTCCTATCGCCTGTGGAAACCAATTCAGAAGGATCTCAATGGAAACGGTAGCATTTTGACACCAGCATTATCGTGATGGCAAACTTTATTTACCTTCCATTTTAGAGTGCGCCCTTGTGCCGATAGAAGAGAATCTAATCGACGCGATTTGGACCGATCAGCCTGCTCGTCCAGCGAATCCAATCATCACACTCAGTCTTGAGTTCGCGGGTAAAACAATTGCCAATAAGTGGGAACAAGTGCGGAAGCAAATGACTGAAAAACGAGCCAGCGCCATAGTTGTTTCAGCACTCGACGAAATCGCTTGTAAGACGTTGCTCATTGCTCACCTGATTCCTATTGTGAACAAATGTGTGTTTTTGTGTGCCTAGGGTTTCTCAACTTACGTGGCTCAGACATCGACTACAACCCCGTGTTCTTGTCGTATCTGATTATCACCCACGACCAGCTCAAGCTCTTCGTCGATGAGTCCAAACTGCCCGGCGACTGGGCTGAACATCAGAAAATCAACGAGGTGAACATCGCGATCGAGCAATACGATGCCATCAAGGATAATTTACTCCAAATCGTGAGTCTGAAGTCAGAGTGCCTGTGGTTCAGATGTTGACTTGACATTTTCACCTTTCAGGTTGAAGAGGCAACAAAGAAGATTTGGATTTCGATGAGTTCCAGTTACTTCCTTACGGCGCTGATTCCAAAAGTCAAACGTCATCAAGAAGTAGGTTATGCCTCAAGTGTGCCCCGTCATTCTCAAATGCTCTCTCGTCTAGATCACTCCAATCGCAGTCATGAAAGCGGTGAAGAACTCAACTGAGATCGACGGCTTCATAAATAGCCACGTGCGCGACGGTGTCGCCCTGTGCCAGTACTTTGCTTGGCTGGAAAAGGCCATCGAAGACGGCACCCCAGTGGACGAGATATCGGGTGCCGATAAGCTGGAAAAGTTCCGATCGTAAGTAGAAATTGTGACATCGTGCCATGATCTGATCTAATGCGACGTGCTTAGGCAAAAAGAACATTACATGGGACTCAGTTTTACCACGATAAGTTCGTCGGGTCCAAATGGCTCTGTCATACATTATCACCCGAAAGAGGAGACCAACCGGCCGATAACCAAGGACGAAGTGTACCTGTGTGATTCTGGAGCGCAATATAAGTATGAACTCGGTGGTGGCTATCATCCGGATTCTTGACTGGATTCCTTTTCAGAGATGGCACAACCGATGTTACGCGCACAATTCACTTTGGCGAGCCCACGGATTTCCAAAAGGAGACCTACACTCGCGTGCTAAAGGGGCAATTGACCTTGGGTTCCACAGTTTTTCCACGGAAAGTCAAAGTGAGTATGCGCTTAGGAAGGGGACATAAGCTTCCTGATTAACCTATGTCATCAGTGATGTTTTCCAACCCGACAAGAGCACTCTGATAATCAAGAAGCAGTGTCGGCGTGGTATGACTATGTTTGAAACCACCAGGAAATCACTTTGCCTGGAATCTGATTAGATTTGATTGGTCTCCGAGATAACGTTAGTCTTTTATCTGAAATTGTTTTCCATACACTCAGGTGTGTGTCTCAGGCTTATCGCTGTGTCGCAAAGCAACATACGCGATAAGGACACAGCCATTCCATTTATTCGATGTCAAACACCGAGCGATAAACGCGATTGTTGTAAAAGGTCATGAGGTTTTTTTAACATGGTTCTGAAAATTGATTTGGTTGACATCATATGACTAATCAGACATTTTTTTGGGATTAAAGGAATGAAAGAGCAACCAGGGGCTCGAATTTCGTGTTTCCAACTGCGTCGAAATAGTGGAGTCTTGTTGGGAAACATAAAGTTCAAATTCACATCCCAAACTTCCTAATAATGATGGCCCAAGGAGTTGCTGAGCAATTCCTGCTTTTCATCGGTGACGGTCCTGGTTACGCTGTTCCCACTCATCCCTGTATGTCCTTTGTAGCCTTTCTTCTTTTCTTCTGGACCTGGGCCTCAGTCAACTTGCTCCTTCAACTAGCAGGGTCTTGGGCTTTGCCAGCCTTTCTTCTTTTTTTTTCTGAACCTGGGCCTCAGTCGACATGCTCCTCCAATTAGCAGGGTCTTGGGCTTTGCCAGCCTTTCTTCGTTTTTTCTGGACCTGGGCCTCAGTCAACCTGCTCCTCCAACTAGCAGGGTCTTGGGCTTTGCCAGCCTTTCTTCGTTTTTTCTGGACCTGGGCCTCAGTCAACATGCTCCTCCAACTAGCAGGGTCTGGGCTTTGTCAGCCTTTCTTCTTTTTTTCTGGACCTGGGCCTCAGTCAACCTGCTCCTCCAACTAGCAGGGTCTTGGGCTTTGCCAGCCTTTCTTCGTTTTTTCTGGACCTGGGCCTCAGTCAACTTGCTCCTCCAACTATCAGGGTCTTGGGCTTTGCCAGCCTTTCTTCGTTTTTTCTGGACCTGGGCCTCAGTCAACATGCTCCTCCAACTAGCAGGGTCTTGGGCTTTGCCATCCTTTTTTCGTTTTTTCTGGACCTGGGCCTCAGTCAACTTGCTCCTCCAACTAGCAGGGGCTGGGGCTTTGTCAGCCTTTATTCATTTTTTCTGGACCTGTGCCTCAGTCAACATGCTCCTCCAACTAGCAGGGTCTTGGGCTTTGCCAGCCTTTCTTCGTTTTTTCTGGACCTGGGCCTCAGTCAACATGCTCCTCCAACTAGCAGGGTCTTGGGCCTTGCCAGCCTTTCTTCGTTTTTTCTGGACCTGGGCCTCAGTCAACATGCTCCCCCAACTAGCAGGGTCTGGGCTTTGTCAGCCTTTCTTCTTTTTTTCCGAAACTGGGCCTCAGTCAACATGCTCCTCCAACTAGAAGAGTCGTGGGCTGCCTCCTCTTTCGTACACGGTCCATTTCCAGCTGCTTATGCCATCCGAGGAGAGGTCTTAATCTGCTACGTTATTCCTCGGGGTTGGACTCGCAGACATTCCGAGCCGAAGCGATAGTGTCCATTCTCTTTACATGACCGAACCATCTGGGTTGAGTGAGGCAATGTCGTTGTACAGCTCGTTGAGTTTGTCGTTCGTTGATCTTTTCCGCCAAACTACTTCGCAAACGTGACCGAATATAATTTGAAGTGCTTTCCTCTCGAAGCGACCAAGAATATCTTCGTTCGCGGAACATATTGTCCCTGCTTCTTCTCCATACGGCAGGACTGGGACTATCAAGGTCTTATATGAAGATAGCTTGGTTCTTCGAGACAGCGATTGGCCAGAGCTATCCTTCGTTTCCAGAGTATACTGCGGAGCCTAGACAGACAAAGTCCTTACCTACGAGAGAGTGTGTCTGTCTATTGTGACACTTTCTCCAAGATGCCGGAGTTGGTGGACCTCTTTTGTAGACAGCATGTCTCCAGTGAAACTTTTCTCAACAGATACCCCTCTCATTGTGTGACAGTTCGTCATGGTCCCGTCATAAATGTGTTCATAAATATTTGTGTACTTCAACCCCTTCAGTACGGACACCCCTCTTTAACGGGCACTCACTGTACTTTGTCTTCGCCTTATTCACCGGAAGACCTAACTTTGCCTAACGACTGGATGGCGTTAGTGGAGTTCGAACCAGGATCCCAGTGGTAGCAAAGGTCCAGTTGCCATTTGCCATTGATGGACCTCTTTTGTGGCGTTAATGGAGTCCTCGGTTCGAATCCCAGTGAAAGCAAAGTTAATACGCTTTTATCTGGTTTAAGGTCCACTTACCATCTGTAGTCAATCATTGGTAGTAGTCTGGCTGTGACTACCAATGAATCAGGCTGTGAATCAACATGGCCTAAGTGTGCTGGTGACTTGACTAGCAGCCCCCTTCCCAACCTACCTACTTCGCCGCGTCCTTCTCGATGCTAACAATTGGCCCACTGGTAGCCCGTTGAGTTCTTCCGGTGATGTCACGGTCATCGGCATATGCGAGCAGTTGCTCAGACTTGTGGAAGATCGTGCCTCTAGCCTTGACGTCTGAGTTACGCACGATCTTATCGGGAATTAAATATGTTACAAGGTCGCATGAGAGTGCATCACCTTGTCTAAAGGCTTTTTTGAAATTAAAAGTCTCGTTGTCCTTTTGAGGGGATTTCGTTAATGCCTTCGCCAGATTAGAGCCGGAAATTCACACAAAATGTGCTCGGATGTCGTATCCTCTTCCAGGCAAGGCGCACTTACCTTGGCTGTGAACAGGTTAATTTTGATAATTAGGTCGCACTGCCCAGCGAGGAAGCTCGTTAGACTGTCTATTCTTTCCTTGTGGAGGCATAGGATTTCCTTGCAGGAATAAGGCCTGATTAATCGTTTGGATTGCCGGAGACCTTCCCCATTGATCCACAGCTCTAGACGGAGTTTGTTTTCCCATCGTTGCATCTGCTATCCAGTTGAGCCAGCCAGAGCGAGCTCATCAGCGGATGCAGTTCCCAAGTGTCCAGAGACCCCGCCGAACTTCACCTTCATGTGACTGGCAAGGGATTATAGCAGCATTTCACCGTTTTGCACGATAATGCAACTAAGTGCTGCCTGCCTGTCTGAAAAGACTTTATTTCTAGCTCCTTTAATACCTTTAAAGGGTTTGTGACAACTGCAACCACATCTTGGTGCAGCTCGTAGAGGTCGCTGTTTTGTCTCCTAATCTTTCGAAACAACTCTGCAACAGCTTTCGGCCCCAAATACAAGTCTCAACACGAATTCTCAATTGTCTTCTTTGTTTTACATTCGACGCTTATAACAGCAGAATGCCACGAATTGATTTTCTATGAAATGCATTTAACAGGGTCAAGTTCTTGATACAATTGCAAGGGAAGCTCTTTGGGAAGTCGGCCTCGACTATGGCCACGGCACTGGACACGGTGTGGGACACTTTCTGAACGTTCACGAAGGTCCCATGGGAGTCGGCATTCGTCTGATGCCCGACGATCCTGGTCTGCAAGAGAACATGTTCATTTCAAATGGTGAGTTCAACAGCTAACACATTCGCCACACACGGAGGGTTATCCTTTTGATTTGTAACAGAACCTGGTTTCTACAAGGACGGAGAATTTGGCATTCGCATTGAGGACATCGTTCAGATCGTTCCGGCCAATGTGAAGTACGATTTCGGAGGTCGTGGCGCCCTGACCTTCAAAACCATCACCATGTGCCCGAAGCAAACGAAAATGATCAAAAAAGAGCTACTCACCGAGAAGCAAATCCATCTCCTCAATGATTACCATCAGCAGGTGTACGCAACGCTTTCGCCAATCCTGCAAAAGGCGAACGACACTTTAACCCTGGCCTGGCTGAAGAGAGAGACCCAACCCATCTAAACACGTCATCATTTAGTTTGAAAATTTATTTTGAAGGATTTATCAGAAAATAAACGTTTATCTTTAATTCGTATGCTTTGTTCGTCAATCATCACCTACATACCTAAATAACTACAGTCTAACAGTCTAATTAAGAACAACAAAAAGCGAATCGCATCAAGTAGTCATCAAGTAGTAAAGCCTCTTTACGGCGCAGCTCTGCGCTCACCAATCCAAGTTCTCCTGGGCATGGGCGAAGGTCTTGCTGTTGTCTGAGTAAAACTGATTGTACCAGCTGCGGAATGACTTGATCGAGTGCTCCTCCTTGACGAGGTGAGGTTTACTGCGGAACATTTTGTGATTCCACATGTTTATGTCACGTTCAACCTGGAGAATGCGATCAATTAAGGAACCACAGCCGAGATGAGGGCTTCATTTTTGACTTACCATAATGCTCTCAGCAATCATGGCGAACTTCATGAAGGGTGCGATGATTTTTGGGGCATAGAACCGATGGATAACCTTCTGAACCAGCGGCTCAATGGGCGTCACTGACTGCACGGCCACAAATCGTCCGAACGCGGATTTCATGTGGAGTTGAACATACGCTGGACCAACCTGATTGAGAAGATGATTAAGTGGTGTTCACTGTGAGGATGAACTATGCAAGTACCTGGAGACCAACGACATCAACATTGCAGACACGCATTTTTGGTAGAAGCTCCAGCGAATGATTTAGTGCCAGGGTGGAAATATGCTTGGCGTCTGGCTTCGAGCCCCTCCATCTGAAATCAAACAAAGAGCTTGGAATCGTGTCCAGCTTGATGTGATCGTCAAAACTCACACTGCCTCCCAGTGGTGAATTCCCACATTCGTCAGGGAGCTGTCATTTGGATTTCCGCCCGCTAACACACTTGGATTGTGTATGGCTGTGAAGTGGGCTAAATCTGCACCGTTTTCTGGAATCTCTTGAATGTGACAGCTGACAATGAACTCATTCCTGCCGTGGTACACAAATTCGTTGCTTTCGATTCCCTCGATCACTGGCAATTCCCAAGGTTCCTCATCTTCAGCGTGATACCACACGAATATGAAATCATGCATTTCCTTGGAGATCCACTTGCGAACTTTTGATGCTGGAGGCGCGCTGCATGTGCTGTAGGGCACATTCACGCATCTGCCATCACTGCCGCGGAAGGCCCACTGGTGGAAGGGGCACTCAATGTTGTCGCCAATCACTTTGCCACCAACCCCCAGATTCGCCCCTAAATGTGGACAATAAGCATCGAGAACGTGCACCACGTTCGATTCTGTGCGGTATACCACGAATTGTTCGCCAAGACATGCTACACTGGTGGCCTCCCCTTTCCTCACTGCAGACGATTCGGCAATGTTATACCAGCCATTCGGAAACGGCGGAGGCAACTCGCTTATGCCGATCTTTCGCAGCCTTCGTATTCGGTTGATGGCGTCCCGCTTCTGTGTGGATTTCATATTGCGTTCGCGTCCCAAAGCAAGATCGAAGCTGACCTCTTCAAGTCCCTGAAGGAAGGAGACGTTAGCCCCTCGAGATGACAGACGGGATGGATGGCCTTTGGACTTACCTTCTTCCAATCCAGGGGCACGTGATAAAGCCAATAGTAAAGGGCGCCTACTGCGATTGCCGCCAAGACTATCAGCACTGATTGATGGTCAAAGGACTCCATTGTCATCTCCATTGGCTGCATGAAGTGATTCATCAATTGTGATGTATTCAGCCTTGCAAAGTCCATTTCCTGCAAATGTAAACATCATCAGTAAACTGACATTACATGCGGTATGTCATGAATAGGATTTCAGTTCAGCTTGAATTATGCTACCTTCGCCACTTGATGCTCGACTTGGAATGAATACAATTTGTGCTTTGCAGCCTCGATCATTCAGGAAAACGAGCGGAGGATTGCTCTGCTATCTCGAATAAGAGTCAACAAGTTTACCAATTTAAATAAGACAATCTGCGCAGTGCTCCCAATTCAGATGTTCGCTGATCAGCAACTATGATGATGAAGGAGACGTCTTGAGCTCTGAAGCGGTCTTGAATATGAATTACTCTTGTTTTTGTTTTTGCTGTCCACCGGAATCAATTCCGAAATCAAGACAAAGCAGAAAATAAATTCTCACTGTGGCGGCGATGGACGGGACTCCATTAAGTCGACGAAAGGGATCGTACAACACGAGGCAAAAATGAAGGCATTTGAGTGCAGTGGAGGGTCTTTGTTTCCGCTTTAAAGTCCAACCGACTAGCTGGCGAACAGTGATATGTGTGCGACCACTCCATTGTCAGATTAGAATTTAACGGTAAGTATGGCGAACTGACTGCAGGAACAGATCAGCAGTGCACATACATTAAAAAATGCTAGCGGTCGACACGCCACCGGGCACGTTACACGGCGCAAATACTCCGGTAAGGTGTGCATTTAATTTAGAAAATGTATGCATATCGGTATCGTATTTGCGGTACATTTAGAGCACAAGTGGCTGCAGCAAGTGAAATAAATCTGTATTTTGGATTGTATGCGGCTTGGAGGTAAAGACGAGTGCATGCACTGCATTGGAGGAAAACAAAATCAACGCAAAACATACGAAAAGTGATTCCGAGACTGGATGGAGAGGCACGTGCATTATTTATGAGAACTTCGATTTACTGCAACGAGAGTTGGAACTGCGTTCCAATTTTTCTAATGTTTTGCGATCTTTCATTTGGCTTATCCGATTTCCATTGTTTGAAGGTGAGCCGAAGTGTCTGTCTTGTGGTCGAAGGTATGAATCTACGTTAATCCGAAGCGACTGAGGTGTTGAGCAGGGGTCGACAGTTGTCAGACTATCTGACCTTAATGATGCTACCTGGCAGACTTTTCTGAGTCTCGCTAATTGATGTGGAGTCTTTGACAGATTGTAGGAAGATCTGGCGGGGGATGTAATCATCGCAAGCCACACTGATTCCGCTCATCAGTATGTCCACTTACTTCGCGGAGCTAAAGGGTGATTTTTTAAAAGCTAGATTTGAAGATTATTTCATGCAAATGTTGACCTTGACTGCGCCTCAAATGGTCCATCCGCTAAGTCCAATTTTGTTCACCGAACTCGCCGCTCAATAAGTCCATTGTTGCGCGTGCTGTGTGGCATGTGGCACCGTCTTGTTGAAACCACATGTCATGCAAGTCTAGCTCTTGCATTTTGGGCAAAAAAAAGTTGATGATATCCAACTCACGGTAGCGCTCACCATTCACAGTTACGTTGCGATTTGAAGAAGTACGGTCCAATGATGCCACCAGCCCATAAACCGCACCAAACTGTGACTTTTTCTGGATGCATTGGAAGCTCTTGCAATGCTTGTGGCTGATATTCACTCCAAAATCGACAATTCTGCTTATTTACGTACCCATTGAGTCAAAAATGAGCTTCGTCGCTGAACACAATTTTTCGGAAGAAGCGCGCGATGAGCTTTCTTAACAGAGCACGCATTTTGATAATAAAATTCAACAATTTGCAAGCGTTGTTCGTTTGTAAGACGATTCATGGTGAAATTATCGACCAAACTGAAGATGTTTGACAGTGAAACAAAACACGAAACGTGCGTCAGCTGTTTAAACCGGTGTTGCCAAAAAGATAATAGCTAAAAAATCACAAGCAATTAAGCTCTATTCAGGGAACACATTGTCTGCTTTGAGGTCTCCTTTGCCTTGCGTGTACTCCAAGGACGAGCAGACCTCACCTCACATACTTTCCGAACCTGTCAACTGTTGTGGCAGTTATACTGACTACTTGTCTTTAGCTGGAGCTTGTGCCCTTGGGCCCGCATTCTTGGACATTGAGCTAGCCTTCAACAATGTACAAGCCGATGTAATTAAAACAACATTTGAAAAGGCCAAGGTTGCGCAATCGCTTGCCTCAGTAAAAGAAGGCCTGCTTAGCAAAAGAGTCTGACTCTTTTCAAATCCGCGTCTACCGAGGGGAATCATATCTCCCCTATGATTGATATGATATGATTCCCCCCCCAAGGGGAATCATATCTCCCCTTCTCTGGGTACTAGTCATCAATGATATACTTGAAGGACCTAGACTCACGGGAGCCAAGGCAATCGCCTATGCCGACAACGTAGTCGTAATTGCCTGTGGTAAATTTCTCCCAACCGTTAGTGAGCTAGTTGAGTTCGCAATGAACACCCTTCTCAGGTCGACAGGTCGAGGGATCAACCCTCAAAAGAAGGATCTGAATGAAGAGTCATTCCATCTTTCAACCTTCCCAGCTATTGAGGGAACGACCCTCACCCTTAAGGAAGCTGCTAACTAGAATACAGAGCCATGCATGCCGCGGTGTGACAGGAGCAATCTCCACCACTCCAACGACGGCTTTAGATGATCTACGGGATCTTCTTCCATTCGCCCTCTATATGCAGAAGACTTCTTCCAAGAGAGCCATAAGGATCAAAGGCTGTCGTGTCGTGTGTACTCGACACAAGTGACTACTCCTGAAAGACCGTTCAGGTGTCATTTCCCCACAAGGGAGGAATGCAACGCTCATGAACCTATCCACCCACGTCCATGATGGAAAATGGCACAGGCGCAGGCAATTTCTCCGAAGAGTTAAGCGTGCACTGCTCTAGCAGACTACCTGGGAATGGCAGTGGTTTTCAAGCGGAGGTCCCGGCGGTCAAGGAAGCGGCCAAAATGATATCATTGCTGGAAGTACCACCGCCCTTTCAAGTCCCACCCGGTCACATGCTGTCGGGAAGAGCTCAAGTTTTTTAGCACTCGATGCTGGCTCCCAGGTCACAGGGACGTAACCAGCATATGAACTTGTCAGGAAAGGGACCGAAGTCAACCCATCCCAGGCAATTCCTGGATTCATTGATCCACCTCTGGCCGACGTCAAGAAGAAAGAGAAGGTGTCACTTGTGACACCTCCCAAATGCTATGGCCTAAGCTTAACAACACAGAAACCGACAAACTCCTTCAATCCAGTAAAAGGCTGCTGCGAATGGAAGTCGGCACTGAAAACAAAATGGGACCTACCCAGGATACCATTGACAAGGACTGTGCAGACGAAGAGGAAATAGAGGATGCTCCTCACTACCTTAGTCAACGCCCCAGTCTCTGCCTACTGAGACACAGAACTGTGGGAGAATTATTGTTCCAACATCTCCAAGACCTTGCAGAAATTCCATGTTTATTTGCAGGATCGTCAGGATTTCTGGACCAAGACCTGAAGGAGGACACAATTATCTCAAGCGAAGCTACTGCAGTAAAACGACAGCGAAAATTAAGTATTCTTCCACGTTTTTTCACATTCCAGACAGAAGGGCGAGCAACTTTTTCGACAGCCGCCATGACCAATTAAGGGCTATGTTGGATGGTAGCCAACGGTCCAGAGATAATGGAGGAAGTGGAAAACCCCCCCACCATCGCAGTTGCACACTTGTTATCGAGCAACGCAATGTTGTTAGGCGGGAGTAATCAGCTGCGCTTAGCTCACACACGTATTCACAGACCCTGGCTGTGAAAAGGTTTTAAAAAAACGCTGTCAGATGAATCTAAGGGGCAAGAAACGTAGAAGTGGCACATCTCTTCCTCCATTGACTCTGGTTCCGGCTAGTACTTACTCCACACGCCTGTGACCCATGGAGAGCTCGTACCCACGCTGCATATCTTTTAACATCTCTATATTGGTGGTGTAGAGACATGCTCAATGGGATGGAGATCAGGGCTCTCGGCATGTAGACGCGCATTTGGTGCGGCCAAATACGCGCATTTGGTGCGGTATTATTGGAGTAATTATCTCGCTGGAAATGGCAGGCTCCCCCAGTTCAGCACTTGCTTTAAAATTTCGTTTAGGAATGCCAATGTACCCGAATCGGTTCTCAATTCCTTCGATTAGTTACATCTCTCCGTCCCCTGATGACGCCATTAAGCCCCACGCTATAACACTTCCACCACCGCACTTCACTCTTTTGACTAAATTCTTTGTGTTATGGGCACGACCCTCAAACGGTCGTCAGATTCAAAATGTCCGAATAAATAAGCAATCTTTGCGATGAAACTAAATACCGTTGCATTAACAGTGTTCAATGAAAGAGTATTATCGCCTGTACGCCAACTTTGGTGGATTGAATTTTCGAACTATTTTGGGATCTGAAAATTTAATCATTGTCTTATTCAACTATATCTTTACAAAAAAATGGTTTGGAAATAAGAGTTATTTTACGTACGCAGACTTTTGTGGAGCACTGTACTTGTTATGTACCTACCATCGAAACCCCCCAGAATATGGGCATCAAGGGATGATTTGTCTGTGACTCAGAGACAATCTACCATTTAAGAGGTCAAATCTACACCGGCAGTGCACCGAAGGGAACACGTCGTACTTGATTTGGTTCAAATGTATTCAAGTTCAGGGCCCACCATTTACAGTGATCATTTTTTCACACCGTTTTCCTTGGAAGAAACATTGATAGAAAACGAACAAGCTTTCGTGGGTACAATTCACTACAACAAACGGCTTGTCCCAGATGAATAAAAAGTACATCCCAACCGTCTAGTAAAGGGTGATTTTTTAGCTATTATCTTTTTGGCAACACTGGTTTAAACGGCTGACGCACGTTTCGTGTTTGGTTTCACTGTCAAACATCTTCAGTTTGGTCTATAATTCAACCATGAATCGTCTTACAAGCGAACAACGCTTGCAAATTATTGAATTTTGTTATCAAAATGCGTGCTCTGTTAAGAAAGTTCATCGCGCTCTTCCATTTTATGGTCAGTTTAAGACGAAGCTCATTTTTGGCTCAATGGGTACGTAAATAAGCAGAATTGTCGATTGGAGTGAATATCAGCCAGAAGCATTGCAAGAGCTACCAATGCATCCAGAAAAAGTCACAGTTTGGTGCGGTTTATGGGCTGGTGGCATCATTGGACCGCACTTCTTCAAAGATGATGCGATGCGTAACGTAACTGTGAATGGTGAGCGCTACCGTGAGAAGATTCAAACTTTTTTTTGCCCAAAATGCAAGAGCTTGACTTGCATGACATGTGGTTTCAACAAGACGGTGCCACATGCCACACAGCACGCGCAACAATGGACTTTTTATTTCACATTTTATTTCACGTTCGGGACCGGACAATTGGCCGGTTAGATCGTGCGATTTAACGCCTTTAGACTATTTTTTTGTGGGGCTATGTTAAGGCTCATGTCTATACAGACATGCCCGCTTCAATTGACGCATTGGAAGACAACATTGAAGCATTTATTCGTGAGATACCGGCCGAAATGTTGGAAAGAGTATGCCAAAATTGGACTAAGCGGATGGACCATTTGAGGCGCAGTCAAGGTCAACATTTGCATTTTTTTTTTTGAAAAACTTTCTTATAGCTTTTAAAAAATCACCCTTTATGTCAAACACTGTTCCATTTTCGTTGATTATTCTTCATTCTCACATTACTCGGGAGGCCCAGTCACTTAGTTTGGCTCCATCCTAGGGTTAAGGACGATCGTCTCGCGGTTGTGAAAAATGGTGCGTCACCTTGTGTAAATCCTTTTCTCACAAATTTATTGAAATACTCAAAAATATATTTTTTGGTTTCCGTTCCGTTTGGTAGCCGTGGTGGCACAAATATTTTGCCGCCACTCAGCGGGCATGTCTATTATTTTTTGTGTATGTGGCAATGTGTGTCCAAAAGGACGAACATTCTCCAACACGAATAAGGTAAGTTTGAGCTGACTTAGGCCGCTTTTGCACACGATTTTACAAAATTCCCATTTTTTTCAATCTCGAAACCAATGGGATTTTAATTCTTACTTTTTCGGTTTCCCAACATTTCTCACAGATGTATAGCAAGCTTCAGATAGCCAACATTGAGTCACATCTATATTTTCCTTGCCAACAACATTGAAAAGTTGGCGAAGAATTCAGCATGTGTAAAAGCGGTCTTGTTTGTGCAACTACGTGATGTTTTTATTCGATGTATCGAAAACATCGATATTTTGCAGCTATGCATCGATGCATTACATCGAATAAAACGTCGATGTGTTATTTGTGTGAACATCTCTAGTTCAGGGCTGCATAATGTCATGAGTGTAGGTTAAGAACAAAGCCAGAATCAGGCGTATAGAACACACCGTTATTGTTTTGTTTGAATTTACAGTAGACGCTCGATATAGTGAACTAATAAAAACCGGGCCTGTTCATTGCAGCAAAAATAGAATGTAATTTAAATTTTTTCCGCAAGGTTAGACGTGGCCGACTGTTGCGCAGAAAGACATCAGCCACTCTCGGGGCCAGCATAGGCCCATTGTGTTACCACTCGGATCTAGGGGTACCTACTTCGCCTTAATAGAGCACAGAAGATGGCTGACTCGAATGCTGCTCAGTTTAGTCAGGCTATAGACTGGTTAAAGGCTCCCTCAATATCAACAAAAGCAGTAAGAATAATTTTTTGTCTAGTACCAACAAACGAGTGCAGGGCTGTTTCCACAGATTCGCCCTTGTTGTGGACACGCTGAGAGATCGACAGTTTATCAGTGTTGAATGAATACGTCGATCAGTTTCTGTAGTGTCTAGACTTGTGGGTCTTAGATCCATGCGAGCATTTCCCAGTCTTGGGCATGAAGACCGTGGTGGTCGTTCTCCAAATTCTAGGGACGTGACCAAGATCTGAACATCCTTGAGAGATGGTGACCAACCAGGTAGAAACGAGACCTGCAACCTTTTTTAGTTCCACTGGGAATATGCCATCTGGTCCTGCTATTTTGCAGGGTTTGAAGGAGTTGATAGCCCACAAGACAGTATTATCGGTCACCCTAAGGGAGCTGTGATAGGAGGAGCTTCAGTGTGTTTCTCACTATCAGTACAGCCCGGGAAGTGGGTGTCAATAAGAAGGCCTACACTCTCCCGACTGCAGGTGGTCCAGGTTCCATCAGCTCTTTGCATAAGGGCGGGTATTTTGGGAGATGATGTCAATATTTTCCGCAGTCTGGAAGTCTCGGAGACTTCCTCAATTCGTAAATCGCACTACCTTCCCAAACTGGGAGTGGGTAATTTACACGCCTGCTGCCTTCCTTGGATGTAGTACCTGTTTCTCAGGCTTCCTCTTCGGAATCGAACACTGATTCCGCGTTACCCGTGGTAACCATGGTAGTCCTAGGTACTACCATCAATAGTTGATAGGACAGCCTTTGTATTCTTTTTTGCACATTTTTAAAGCTAAATATCGAATACCTTGCCACTAATTACTATTTCCACAAATGAATACAATTAAAAAACAAAAAATTTAAACTACGCACGAGACATCTCCAGGCAACTAGATCCTCCGCCATCGACTCTAACTCACGATGCTGTCACTTTGCTTTGACAGATTAATGCGACGTGGTTAGCAAGAGAAAAAATCCATTGTTCTTCCTCATCCGATGTGACAGTCAGAAGATGAGTGAACCAAGGAGAGGAAATTGATCATGCCAGGTGTGCAAAAATTAGTGAAAATTCAGATTTCTTGAAATTCACCCTCTGTCAGTATGCGAAAGATGCCAAGATCAGATTGCCAAAATGAGGAGAGGACAATATTTATAAATAAAGAATATTTTATCTTAAAGGAAGATAAAACGTCTGAAAAAGTAACACATTCCAGGGACTTAGAAAACAAACCTACAACAAACTTAAGCTGTGCTTAAATCGTTAGTTATTTTCGTCTGCCCTTTCATTGAACTTATGTCAATTAATGTCGCCTTTGCCTGAAGACCTTCAATGACCAAAACGTCCGTGTATTCCACGAAAATAATTGGACAGCTTCTCTAGAAGACATCCGAATAAACGTATTTCTTTGTCTCCCTGTAAAAACTTAGTTAACAAATTTTTTATAATTTTTTTAAGTGAAGAATGAACAGCAAATGGCTTGTAAATAATCGTACAATGCACTGATCTTCCATATTTTTTGTAAGAATAGCTCTTTTTCCAAAAAAAAAAAACACTTCCACTAGACTTTTTTAACTCAAAAGTCACAAAACCGACACATACGAAAACTTGAACTGGACTTTAATTCGTAACAAGATACCCAGCAGCTCAGAATTGTACATCCAGGCTAGTGCTGAGTAGGACACGTATTTGAAATGAGTTTGTACGAGGTACTCGATTCAGAAAGTGAAGTGGTTCAGTGCCCCACTGACATCTGAGGTGTAACATTTGACACATACGCTCGTCAGACGTTCATCTTTGGATGGCGTTGAAAGTGTTGTCACTGTCAGATGTGAAGGAATGATTGAAAAATTTACATGATTTTCCATTTTCCTTGCTT
The DNA here is from genome assembly GCA_905231855.2 of Eristalis tenax. NCBI lineage: Eukaryota > Metazoa > Arthropoda > Insecta > Diptera > Syrphidae > Eristalis > Eristalis tenax. Next base: position 58,743,560 of record HG993124.1, on the reverse strand, counting down.
CTATTACTTACTTACTTACTTAGTGTCCCATAAATGACAACGAAAATGTCCCAACCAGAACTGAAGTATGGTAGAGATACCCAAGTCCATCGACGAATGTCATAGATTTTTTGACAGTTATTCATGAGTTGTTGACGGTTATTCAAGAAATAACGTAAATGCCGTCCTGTGATTGACCAATTTGGCTTAAGAGGGCGATATAGAAAATGGTTGTCAAAAATGTTAAGTGGCAAGAGGGGTAGAAGTTGGGCGTCTCTATCATACTTCATTTCTGGTCCCAACTACACACCAGTATGACAGTTGCAGTCAATGAATCAGCGCACACTTTGATTTTTGCTGATACTTCGTCTACTCAAAGGGAGAAATTATCTCTGAGTATGCCAAAAATCGAAGTGTGAGGGATATTTTTTTTCGAGGTGTTGGGACATTTTTGTAGTGATGTATGGGACATCTTGTATAAGTAACACAACACTAATCCAGACAGAAGAATAGTTAGAACAGAAGAACTGATGAAACATAAACTTACGCATTTACTATTTTGGTGGACTTTTTTAACGAAGGTGTGAGCCCGGGGGCTGTCAGGCGGGGGCTGACCTTGCAAGCTATTACCCTACTGCATAGCATAACCGACTGCAAAGCACCCTTTAAGGGGTCTTAGGCGTGTTCTTGCATGCCGAAAGGTTCAAAGACAGTACCAAAATTTATTACCATTTTTGTTCACAGCCTGTATACAAAATTGAGTTCACCAAATCGAGCGTCTACTGTATTTTGCTGTCGTTCCTGTATGAAAATGCAAATATGCCGTGATCATTTTCCATTACTCATATATCGCCATGATCTTCGCACGAAAAGCACTGAAGTGAGGTTCAAGTCGTTTAGAACAACACTAGAGGCGGGATCTTCCAAAAGTCTGTACAATTGCTGGCACACGCGGACGACATTGACGTGATTGACAGAACACAGCCAGCCGCCAGTGTAGCGTTTGCTTCTATTGAAATGAAGGCGACCAAAATGGGTTTAGCGGTGAATGGGGACAAAGCGATGAAGGACAAATTACGCAAACAATAACTCGGACAGAATGCCACCGTAGACAGCTGAAGCTTCGAGGTGGTGAAGTACTTCGTTTACCTCTGCTCCCAAGTAAAGAGCACACAACACCAACGCAGAGTAACTCTTACCAATCGCTGTTTCTTTGTGCTCAGGTAAAGCCCTATCTCGGAGGATCTAGCTAACATTGTATGTAGACGACACTGATCATCCCTGTCCTGGCGTATGGCGCGAGTAATCTCAAAAGTAGATAAAGAAGCCCTTGGTATTTTCGGGAGAAAAGGGCCGAGTTCATAAACGTCACACTGTCGCAGCCCTGCAAGACTTGCGTTCATAATTGTAAGTACACTGCAGGGCCTATGCATGCTGTCGGCAACTGCGTTCATGAAAGCAATGTGACAGTCAAACTGCGATCAAATTGGCAGTGATTTTTGTATTTTGCAGGGAAACCGAAAAGTGGACTTTTTCATGCAAAACTGGTTCAAAAAGACTTTTTTCTTTAAAAGCTTGGCCCTTTTGCTGCGTATTTTGCTAATGTTTCTTTATTTATTATTTTTGAAACTTGGTCAGTTTATTATAAGTGTCCAAAAATAAATTAAATTCGAGGGTTTCTGGGAGAAGAAGATTCAACCATGAACTGTACAGCGGCATGAGCCTAGTCAGGCGACCACGGATCCCCCGCCTAAGACGGCTAGGCCGTGTAGAGCCCGAAGAATCTTCGACGCCGAACCAGTTGGACTACGCCATAGAGGACGCCCACAAAACCGATTGGAAGAGCACCTCAACCACCTTGGAGAGCGAAATTGAGCTCCCCCCAGATAGCTACTGCAGATCGTGCCACCTGGAGAGGCTTGTTGGTTGAGGCAGAACTCCACCCCTGAATGTAACCCCACTAGAAGAAGAGTACACACGATACAGTCCACTTCCGCATTTGCCTTGTCGTGCACGCGTAGCCACGCACAAAAACATCGTCTAGTTTCAAACAAACCATGACGTCAGTCCCCGTTTGATGCTGAGCTGTGTACAGGTCGCATTCATATGTTTACCAAAACGTGTGAATCGATCGAAACACAAAATGATTGTATGCATGCGGATCGTTCTAATTGAATCGTGGACAACTTCAAGACTCAAACAATTTATCGTTAATTAGACCAAACCCGTTTTCGTCGAAAGGGGGTACATGTGAACCGGGATGTATTTAAACGTTTTTCTTTATCACTCACTGGTTTCATTCAAAGAGCTTTTGTTTTTCTTGCTTTTGACTTTTTGGTTCAGAGACAGAATGGAAGTTGTTTCTTGTTCTTGACAAGTCACATAATACAAGTCTTTTGGCACTTAATGAATATTCACTTGTTGTAATAAAATGTACACACATGCAGCTTGGATCAAGTTAAGGCAACACCTTGACCTTTGCTCACCCAAAAAAAAAAATCGTCATTGCAGATTTGTCCAATCATACAAATCAGAATTACACTTGAAGTGAATTGCAAACATCACGTGATAACTGAAAAAAAAATTGGTAAGGTTCGTGCCTCCTAAAACATCGAGATAATCTGGCAACAAATTCGGTCAATCGAAGATAGCACCGCACCGAATTTTTTTCACAAGCTTTTCCAACTCCTGCACCACTCACTATACTCACACCCTTGTATCCTTCGGAGGAAGTTCCACAGTCATCAACACAACACCACACTTCAGCAGCCACAAGTTAACCCTGCTTACTCTAACAGCTTACTAACTAAAGCGCGTCAGTCAATAATATTTATAACTACGAGAGCAACACCTTCAGTTCCTCGCGCCTAGTTCAATAAAGAAGAGCAAGCAACAGAAAAAAAAAGAACGCTGTGACAAAAAGTCGAAAAGAAACAACAAATAATCTAGATAAGACCTACTCTCTCTGGAAGGCTCAATCAAAAACACATATCAGTGACGTCTCAGTTTGTATTTTGCCCATCCTTTTGTACAATCGAAACGATTACACAGGCGAGATAGCGCTTACTCGTAATGGTTACCCACCTGCAATTATTCAAGTTCGTGCGTACTCGATCAATCACAGGGCCGTCCTAAGGGTGAGTTGCTGTATTCCAACGAATGCCATTCAATCGATCAACGGTGACGTAATGGATTCCATCGATATAAGTGTGTAACTCTAATCGCAAGCGATAAATTCGACTTTGAGAATGTACAACACTTTGCTGTGGAATAAGCGGCGCTATTTGCGACAATTCCCCTCGCTGGAGTGGTGTCGGTAAACAAATAGTTTTTGGACTTTATCGATAAGCGAATAACCTGCATCATATGAGCATAGCACGCGGAAACTGTGTCTCACCGCGATAAGCGGCTTTTTGAAAACTTTTAACACTCTTTATGGGATGACTCACGCATGCATATGGGAGCGCAGACCGGTGGTGAGTCAGTTCTCGGGGATGTTTGAGGGCGTGTGACTCAGTTATTACAGCAACAGATTGGCTGCAACTGAGACTTAAGTTTCGAGTGCTTGCTGGCTTCACTTTTGTCGCCGCGACAGATCATGGCGAGGGCAATATTTCAAAAATATTTCAAGAATAAAAGACTCGCGGAGAAGATCCATAAGACGTGCTAGCATCTCGATATTTGACGGCTAATGTCGGCCATATTGTCAAAGCAATGCCTGTCAAATTCAATAGACGATGACAATTCTCATGAAATAGCCAGAAATGAAGTATGATGGAGATGCCCATCTACTACCTATGGTGCCCCTTAAAATTGTTGACATACATTTTTTATATCGTCTTCTTAAGCCAAACTGACCAATCACAGAACGGCATTTACGTTATTTCGTGAATAACTGTCAACAGTTCATGAATAACTGTCAAAAAGCCTGGACTAGGGATCGATCAGCTGTGAAGGTGGGCATCTCTATCATACTTCGTTTATACTGGAAATGGCGTTCAAAAAATTGTGAAAATCGTCAAATTTCATTTTCGAAACTGACTCTCTCTGAGAAAACAGCCCTGCACCCGCTTGCTGGCACTACAGAAAAATCCGATTATGAGGAATTTCTCCCTCACTGCTTTTGTTGATTTTGTGGGAGCCTTTGGCAACATAGAACCCCATGCAATACCCTCAGCACTCAACAGACTCGGGAATCGCAAAGCCCCTTATGACCTTAATTCACCATCTTCTCAATAACAGAGTGATAAGCTCGAAGCTAGGTGCTACCAAGATCCCCAAATCTGTGAACAGAAGCACACCGCAGGGTGAAGTTCTCTCCCCTCTACTGTAGTAGTCAGCGAACTGCACGTGTGGCACTTGAAGGGCCTGGCTGCAAGGTCATTGCCTATGTTGCCATGTGTGAAAATTGTGTATCCACGATATTTGCAATCTCAGGGACATTATGCGCCCTGCTCTCCCCAAGCGACTATCGAATGTGGCCTAGGCGTCAATCCACAAAAAAACAGACCTAGTCCTCTTTACTAGGATGCACAAAATCGCTAACTTCGACCCTCCTACACTATGCGGGACACCCTGAAAGCTAAGTGACAGCGCAAAATTCCTAGGTCTTGTATTAGGCACGAAGTTAAGCTGGAAGTTAAATATCCAGGAACGATGGCCTCCACTGTTCTTTACTGCTCAACAAGGGCCATAAGGTGCAAATGAGGTCTACAGCCCCACATGGTCTACCGGCTATTTCAAGTGGTCACACCCAAACTGTTTGTTGTATGGCGTCGCAATTTGGTGGACTCCACTCCAAACAACCACACACCACTCGTCCAAGAGCAGATAATGGCGCGCGTATGTATCAGTGGATCATTAAGGACTACCTCCTCGGAAGCTCTAAACATCCTCTTTAACCTGGAGCTAGCTAGATGGAGCTAGTTGGTAGACAGACAGCAGCTAGTACCGCGATCAGACTAAGATCGATCGCATTCAACAATCCTCAACAGGCATAGATACAGACCTCACTCCTCTTCGAGAAGAACCCCTCGCATCCGGAGTCTGCACACCAGGCGTTGGAGTGTCCACTGCGAAGCTTCACCGATGGATCGAAGATGGATACTGGCGTGGGGGCTGTTGCCTATTCCAAGGATCTAAATATCATGCAGCAGCGCCTTTCATGCTGAAACCATAGCGATTAAGGAAGCTCTCTCATGCGCCGACATCATCATCTGTTCCGATAGCCAGGCAGCGATCAAATCTCTAAACTCAGTCACTCTTAAGACTTCCCTTAATTATCGCCTATCATTTAACGAGATGGCCAAGTACATTAACATCCACCTTATGTGAGTGCCGGGACACTGTGACATTCCAGAGGATTGCGAAGCGAACTCGCTAGGAAGGAGAGCACAAATTCTGCACTCTTTTCGGGTGCAGACCCACCCTCCAAGCCTATCGCTACTACAAAGCATCTGCTAAAGCAGATGGACATCAGGCACAGGATGCACTCCTGCTGACCCAGGGTCTAAATGGTTCGACGAGGAAGTTCCCTCTCTCCCCAGCCACCAGAACTTTCGATGTTGTAAAGCAACATCCCGAACATCCTGTCTTGAGACCGACTTGCTGAACCGGATAAGACCCTTTTCAGCTAGTTGTGCGACGGCTCTGGCCTGCGATCGATCCCAGACGATCGCTTAGCTTGATAAGATTAAGCAGGCCGAATCTCAGATCTCTCATTGCCGTTCTTACAGGGCACTGTGCCAGCGGAACTAACGCCTCTAGACTAGGCCTTCCGTATAATGACTTCTGCAAAAGCTGCATGAACGAGGACGAACAAGAAACCATTGTACTCTTGCTATGCAGCTGCAGTGCTCTCTCTTCCCGCAGATTCAGACATCTGGCGGCCCACTACTTCGATAATCTGCCTGACCTGAGCAACACCAGAATCAGCCATCTTCTTCGCTTAATTAAAGGCAATTATTGCTTTGCGAAGTTGGTATTCATAGATCCGCGTTGTAGCACAGTGGGCCTAAGTATGGCTGCTGTCCTTCCTTAATCTAACCTCACCTTCGGCACTCTTCGGCACTTTTATGGTCCCAACAACTCATTTAACTATTTGACGTTCACTGGTCTGAAAAAGTGTGGTGTCAGCACAGTCGTTCGCTGGAGCAGGCGAATTCTGCTTGTACCCCTGTATAATCCACATGAGACTTGAAACTTTATGTAAACGACCAAAGATAACCCCTTTCAGTCTTTGATTAACCCCTAAGTAGCTCCTCATCTCTAGCCGAATTCCGAATGATCCAAGTCCAAACGAGGAGCATCAGCATGCTTCAGACAATGTTACCGACGATAATTGTGAACCGAACCATCGATTTGTACTTCTATCGAAACGAGAATGAAATACTGTACGAATTGAAATATCATACAGTTCCATGGCGACAGTTATTATGGAAGCATTGAGTGATGGAAGCTGTTTGTGTTGGGATTTGAACCCAAGAAACCTTTAGGGTTCCCTAAAGGCACCCTAGAATGTCTCTTTAATGATTTTTTTTTTTTTCGGAAATACCACAAAATAATCGAGATTCGACTTTCTGTTCCGACGATGGAGACGATTTCGGTGCACGGAAATGCACGACGAATGCAAAGCCCGTAGAAACCACGTTACCTTGCTGAAAGCCAAATTTGACTATGACCGTTAATCTAGGTTTCTTTGGAAGCAGGTGCGAGATATCGGACTTACTTAAATGAACAAACGACCTAACGATGATGGCATAGATCCCGAGGACTTAAATATTCGTTTCACTTCTGTGCCGTCCGTAGTACCATCCATACCAAATGGGGTACTCGTATCAATGGTGGGACACCGGTACTTATGTGCTTAAGGAGACCATGTCGAAGCATAAAGGTAGAACCAAGGTGCTCCCTAACGACACAGAAATCACGACCGAAAAGGTTAGGTATCTTGGCGTATACTTCACGGAAAGTCATTCGAAAGAAGGCCAGTCTAGGCTTCCATCGCATCTATCCCTTGATACGCAAGGAAAATGGATTAAGCCAGAGGACAAAACTGCTGCTATACAAGCAGCTTAACGTACGGCTTCCCATCTCTAAGACCAGCATGATGAAGCTCGCAATTTTCGAAAGAAAAATACTGCGAATATGTACCGGAGTCACCTTCGACAGGGACCGTCAAGGGCACCACAGCAACAATAGGCACGCATCATCCCCCTGCAACAGTACATGGTGACAGTGTTCAGAAAGCAGCTACTAAACATCAACAACCATCCTAACGAGGAAATCGAGAACCTGAGAAACACAATCCCCGGAAAACGCTACCTCAACGCGTTAAGTCTGCTAAACGAGCAGAACTTTCCAACGACGTCGAACAACGAGCTGCATGGATTCTGCCAGAGCACCGATAGCAATCACCATCGAGGCTAAATCGGCTAACACGTCGCCACCCCATCCCAAAAGGACCACCATGGACTCACGGACTTGAACAACCAGAGGTAAGCACCAACCGACGATAAAAAAAAAAAACATTAAATTAAACAAAGTACATCAGTTGGGTCCCTATCGTTGAGCCAACACCCCAACCATGGTTTGTAAGTCTAGTCAATTATAAAAATAATTCCGTTCGTAAAAATCTCTCTCCTCACGTTAAAATCTCTTTATTAATTTAGTACCAGTGCGGCAGAATCCAAGGTAATGTTGCAACTTCCAGCATAAAATGTCATGGTTGACTCAATCAAAGGCCTTGGAAAGATCAAGAAGACAAAGAATGGTTATCATCCATCTATCGAATCCTTGTCTGATATCATCTAGAACCTTCACCATAGCGGAGGCGCAACTATGCTTTGGCCTAAACCCAGATTGGCAAGGATGCAGCAGAGAGTGGGTGGAAAGATGCTCTTGAATCTGTTCAAACAAAACTCTCTCATAGACTTTCGGAAGACACGGTTGGGTGCTGATCGGACGGTAATCATTTGGGGAAGCAGCCTGACCACATGAATTACTTCTGAGCGTTGCCACGCATGTTTCTTGTATAATTTGCGCGCGTACAAGGGATTGTTAATAGCCTTAAGTGTCCGGGTTCAAGACACAGCACGGGCCGAAGGTGTGGAGGGAGAAAGGGAGAGGAGGTACCTGTGCAGGTTTTTAAGGAGGTTTTAAATATCTGCGGATTGTATTCTGGGGGAAAATTATATCGCGGCTGATGAACGAGTCTCCAAGTTTAACTTTGCGTCCGAAAGTTGGCTTAAGGGTAAACTGATGAGCATTCCTGGCGAGAAGGGTGTTGCGGGTGAATTCATGGAGAGGGGGAATGCAGTTGGCAAGCTCTCTTGAACATCGTTTGTTAAATTAGACGAGAGAGTTGTTAAAGAGACAAGACTATATTCGTCTATATTCAAGCGAGTCTAATGACTCTGCAATATTGTTGTCTCCTATAAGTTTTATCGCTCGCTTTTGGATTCCATCTCGTAAGCGTCGGGTGGTTTTGGGGCCACCAGTCCAGATATAAGCGTTGTACTCAAGTTTGGGGCGTATATACGCCTTTTAAATTAAAGCCAAATTAGAAGGGGTGAAGTATTTCTTGCATCGACTGAGGAAACCTAAACATTTGGCATCACTTTTGCCGACCTCAGATATGCGATGGTTCCAACAAAGTGTTGTGTTGATACACATACCAAGGATGGAAGCCTTTCCGGTTTCATCGACACAGGCACCATTCATGGATCATGGCTGACTAACAAGGGTCGCTTGAGTGACAGCGGACATCATTGAGTTTTTGAAGCATTGAATTCCACTCGATTGTTCCTTCCCCTGTCAAGATCGGAATTCAATGTGCTTAACATAAGCTGCAGTTCCGATTCTACGGCCGAAGGACGGGGTCGTGAGTCTTGGAACGAATATGAAAAGCTGAAGGTGCTGTCATCAGCGAAGGAATGGATTGGATTAGAAGTGGCAGACAAGAGATCATTTATAAAAATGAGAAAGAGTGTCGAGGACAGAACAGAGCCTTGGGGAACACCGGCATTTATTTGGTGGATGTCAGACTTGAACCCATCCAAAACAACTTGAAAGGTAATTTCTAATTCATTGAAGAGGAGAATCATCGACACGATTGGTACGCATTTTCGACAAGAGACCTTGATGCCAAACTCTGAGATAAGCTATCAGATCACCAGTGGTCCTGTTGCTGCGGAAACCATACAGCCTGTCATTAAGAAGCTTCCGCGATTCACGATATTTCATAAACTGACGATTTGAGCTGCGTTTCCATGACCTTAGAAAGAAGGGACGAAAGTGGTATGGATCGGTACGAGGTGGGTGACGAAGATTCGCCCTTTTTAGGGGCGGGCTGGACAAATGCTGTTTTCCATCTGCTCGGAAGGAGACCTAAAGAGGAGGATAGAAGCGCAGAAAAACACCTCTCCAGAATAATAGGGGGACTACCCTCCAGGCCAGTGGATTTGTGCACGTTGAGATCTTTAAATACTCTTGCAACTGTACGAGTGCGGAAGTGGAAATCAATGCCCTCAAGTACAGGTGGCGACATATTGGAATCTGGCAGTGGTGAGCTAGCTGCAAAATGCGCCGCAAGCAGATTCCCTTTGTCTAAAGAGCTGACAGCTGGGATGTCATTGTAAATGAGCGTGGAAAATGAAGACGAGGCGGAATTCTTTACGTTTTTTTACAAATGGCCAAACTTTTTTGCTACCCTTGGGACATTGTAGCACTTTTTACCTCGATACGAGAATTTCACACGTCTTATAATTGCATTACAGTCATTTCTGGCCCGTTTAGACTTATTCCGGTTTCCCCCAGGAGGGTTGGCTTTGTACGAGTATATCCCGAAATTCAACTCTCTCAGCCTGATAGCCACTTTACACCTCGAGTCATACCATGCGTTTGCTTTGGGCTTGATACACATCACTCTCTGAGGAATGAAGGATCTCATGCCCAGCAGAAGAATGTTTGTAATCATATCAGCAGCGGCATCCACGTCACTATCGAGGAAGCATAGTGACCAGTTAAAATTCCTAAAGAAGTTGTTTAGACCGCTCCAATCGGCTTTCTCGTATAGTCATACTGTTCTCTTAGGAATTTGTCCTCTAACTGTTTGTGGCTATAACGAGAAATTAGCTGATACGACACAATGGTCAGACGAGCCTAGAGGTGACAGAATGTCAATAGAATATTTGTCAGGATGAGAGGTGAGAAACAGCATGCATTGTGCAAAGATTGGTTCCACTTTTCGGTGAGATAAGCTATCAGATCACCAGAGGGGCTGTTGCTACGGAAACCGTACTGCCGGTCATTGAGACGCTTCCGCGATTCAAGGTATTTCATAAGCTGACGATTTAACAGCGTTTTCATGACCTTAGAAAGAAGGGACGTAAGTGCCACGGTACGAGGTGGGTGACCAAGATTCGCCCTTTTTAGGGACAGGCTGGACAAATGCTGTTGTCCATCTGTTCGGAAAGAGACCTAAAGAGTAGGATGGATGAAAAAGCTCACGCAGTGGTTTTGACAGCGCAGAAGAATAGGGGAGATACCGTCCGGGTCAGTGGATTTGAGGAAAGGTCGACGTCATAGTGCAATGATCAATGACATGGGTAAGGTGCCTCAGGATGGTTGGTGGGTTAAAATTGGTTTTAATAAGAAAAATGGCTATGCATCCTCACCAATCGCATTTGATGTCGAGCCACTACTTCCTCACTAACCGCTCAGAAAGCAGCTTCAGTGGCAAAAGTAGAATTGGGACTTGCACTGAAATCGAATCTTGCAGTGTTTACTGCCTTATTTCCCCAGAAACGCAATAACTTCGATTTTTTTTTCATTCATTGACGCAGCTTATTTTCACTTAGACAGGAACTGCAACGACCCCAGTTTATATATTAATTGTTGGCCAAATGGCGCGTTCCCAAAGTGGAAAGTTTCGTCGGATAATTGCTAACAACAAATGAACTATGCAATACAAAACAAAAAACAAACGCCCACCAACAACAGCAAACAATAATTAACAACAAAAAAAAACCAAAATTGTCAGAAAAAAATTTTTTTAATCGATTGAATGTGCTGTTTGTGCTTGTTGTGTGTGTATGATTTTTTTTATTTTTATCACATCATGATAAACTACTTAATGCCTTTCTAAACTTTCAATCACACATTACGAGGCATGTTTACGTTTGGAAGCACCTTCATTTCTCGGTGCCTGGCGAAAATAATATCGATGATTAAATGTTCGTTGAAGTGAAACAAACGCGCGACTCCTGATGTCAGAGAGACATGTATGCGTCAGCAAAGGCGTTCATTGATTTGCCCAACACTTGGTGACGTCTGCGAAGAGACATTCTATTGGAGTTGGTGGTGATTGCAATCTGCTGAGGTTGCCAAATGCCACCTTCCTAAGAACACTTGAAAAGCCCCAAAATGAGGTCACTGTAAACTGCCTGATAACCACCTCAGTTGGGACATGTGTTAAGCCCGCTATATTTATCTCAAGCGGCGAAGTTTGAAGAACCTTTTCGTGGGTCTTCCTCTGAGTGAGCTCTGTGTATGCCAGAGACTTTGAATTCAACCTCTTCGTCGGTCCAACTATGGCAAGTCCATAAAATTTACCAGAAATGAAGTATTATAGAGATGCCCAACTTCACAGCTGATTGACCCCTAGTCCATCGACGAGATTCGAGACTTTTTGACGGTTATTCACGAAACAACATAAATGCCCTTCTCTGATTGGTCAACTTGGCTTTAGAAAACGATATAAAAAATGGTTGTTAAAAATGTTAAGGGGCAAGAGAGGTAGAAGTTGGGCTTCTCTGTCATACTTCATTTCTGATATTTACATGCGGCTAACAGCTATAAAACGAACTGTCAACTGTCAGCTATCCTGCTTCGTTTTAGACAGGTCTATAACTTAATTTTTTCAAAATTTGAACCCTTGAAAAAAAGCTTGTATAGTATTATTCAAAGTATTGCCCATCTGAAGCTATGACTTTTTCCCATCTTTCTGGCGTTTTGTAGATCCCATCGCAAAATAACTGCGCTGCCTTGGCAGCTAAGAATGAATCAGGCCAATTTTTGATATTCTGCTCTGATGTGAACCGTATTTCAGTGAGGGCGTTCTGCATGGACCGGAACAAATGGTAGTCAGAAGGGGTAAGGTCTGGGTCATTGGGCGGGTGGTGTAAAACTTCCCATCCACTGTTTTCCGAATAGTTCTCAACCGGAATAACAACGTGGGGCCGAGCGTTGTCATGATGGGAAATTATTGCCTCTTGTCTGGTCGCATATTCCGGGCGTTTTTCGGCTACTGCTCTCTTCAAACGAATTAATTGTGTTCGGTAGCGTTGTCCGTTGATGGTTTCACCCGGTTTTAGCAGCTCACAATACAGCACACCCTTCTGATCCCACCAAATACGGACGTTCAGCTTTGCCGTTGATTTGACTGGTAGGCCGGGTTTCACATATAATTTTGTGCGCTTGGGGTTATCGTAATGGATCCATTTTTCGTCACGAGCAACAATCCGATGCAAAAATGACTTCCTTTTGTGGCGTTCCAGCAGCATTTCGAGTGACACCCAATAATTCTGCGAGCTCAATCTCCAAAGAGTAACGCTTCCAGTTCTTCACCTTCAAACTTTTTTGGCTGCCCAGGACGTTCATCGTCTTCCAAGCCAAAATCAACACTTTTGGTACGTTCGCTCAGCTAGCGCATGTTCATCATAAACTTCCATCAAAATACGATGAGTTTAGGCAGCACTTTTCTTCAATGAAGAATAACACCCCGCAAAAACACCTCTTCAGGCACAACGATCGACATATTTGAGTGAAAAAAATGATTGTTGTTTACGCTTCAAATGAGTGACATATGCTGAAATGACGTACAATGGCAGTAGCTTTCCAACGCATGTTCCAATGGAATAATACAAGTCACGCCATCTCTTAGCAAACCGCATGAATTAATATGGATGGTTTCAAAAGCAAAGAGCTAAACATATTCCGCTTTCTAATGGAATTATCAAATCAAAGGCAATTCAATTGCACAACGAAATAAGGGAAAACCCATCATTTAACGCTAGCAGCGGATGGATTGCGAAATTTAAAAAACGACATGGTTTTCGAATGTTGGAAATTTGTGGCGAAAAGTTGTCCAATAAATGTGGACTTGTTGAATCGTTTTAAATTATTTTAAAAATTAACCGCTGATCAAATCCACAATGCGGACGAATCTGGATGTTGCCAAACAAAACACTTTTCAGCGAATCGTCAGCGAAAGGTCGAAAAGTAAGCAAGCAAAGAGTAACATACAGGGTGCACAAAGTAAACCTGTTTGTCATTGGTAAAGCAGCCAATCCAAGAGCATTTAAACATTTTGAGAACAAGCCTGTTACTTATGAGGCAAATAAAAATGCATGGATCACATTCCTTTTATTCAAAAAATGGTTTCACAACGTGTTTGTTCCCGATGTACGAAAATGGGTTGAGCTGAGAAATGAGTTTTTCTTTAGAGGTAAGACATTTTCTCGAATCACAGGGACTAGAGAAGAAGGCACTGCTGCTTTTAGACATTGCCCCGTGTCGTCCTAAAGAAAATTAACTGCAAAGCGATGATGGACTGATAACTATTATCAATTAGTTGCCAGTGAGGGCATTGATTTGGAAACAAAAATAAAAGCGTTCAACTTAAGGGATGCAATTTGTTCACTAGCAAATTCATGGGCAAAAGTAGACCCTTATACTATCAAGAAATGTTGGAATATTTTAATGCCGGACGAGGAGGACGACCTTCCATTGTCTACACTGTCTACAAATATCTTAAGGGAAAGAGAAGAGAATTGATTTCATCCGTTTCCAATCTGCTTTATGAAATTGCTCCCAATATTTGCAACTCGATTGAAGATATCACTGGTTGGCTTCACGAACGCGTTGAGTCCTCTGCAAATTGTGAGGAGCCGGCAGGAATTGAAAGCACAAATGAAAGCGAAGGTGAAGGTGCCCCGGCGCCCACATCCTTCAACATATGCTTACAATGGGAAGATTCCGAAGAGATAAACATTCCAATAGAAGACATTTTAACTCTACAAAAAACCAAGGAGAGGGCGGTTTTGAAAAATATAGAAATGTAGACATTCGACTACCCTTTCTTATTCACTTCTTGGCCCAGTAAGTGCAACAACCTCGGTCATTGCAGCCACCGTAATTTCTATTACTTGCGTAAACCGAGCTTATGCTGTACATCATATTCTCGTAGCATAACGCAATCAACAGAGACGCTGATGTGCCGTGTAATTAATCGGTTTATAAAGTTGAAATCCTCGGCATTTCTAATTTACTCCACCGCTGAATTGGTTTTTTGAGTATTATTCATACCGCTTGCGTTTCTTCCCTCCCTCCTTTAAAAGAGCATGCGTTTACCGACACATGTGGACACTTTCACGTTCTCAAAGGCCAACACTTCCTTCAGACACTCCACCCTCTCTACATTCTACCCCGCCTTTAACGTTCATTCCTAGATTCCCCGATCGAGGTTACGAACGATTAACATCTCTGAAACACACTGACCACCAGACCCAGAGACGAACGAATTCATACGCATGACTGCTATAAGCTTGCAATCGCAGTCTAAAGTCTCCAACATGTGTTCTATTTTTTTTTTGCTTGTCAAAATTTTGAGCAACATTGAACACCGTTAAGCTCATCAAACGATAAGCAATTCGTTAAATATTATGACTGAAGTCTTGGAATTCTTCAATGGGCTGCAGGTGTTTCCTATCTACAAAAGGTATAAAAAGTTTATTTGCTCTTTTCCTCCTTATCGACTCGCATGAGTATAACGTGTTCTTTCCACCGGTGCACAGGCACTCCGGCTGTTGCTAAACTTGAAGACGTTAGAAACGATATCGGACGATTTCTTGTAGATTACAGCACAGATTCTACTTTGTATGTATATCTGAAAGAAAGGCACTGATTTGAAAACGAGGAACGCAGATACACAATTGATCGGGGCTACATTTTAACGAGTGTAAGTATTTTATAATCATTTATTCGCTGGATGGGCGATGGTCTATTCAGGGCGGAACTGCAGTTTTGAGAGATTTGAGTTTAACGCGCTATTCAACTGACTGAAGGTGGAAGCGACTGACTGCTGGTATAGCCAGCATGCGCCCATTGTGCTACAACACTCTGTCACACAAACCAATTAGTTTCACTGACACTTTTAGGGCAGTTTTGTTGGCTAAAAGTTTTAAGTTTTAAGCACAACTTGAGGATTTTTCTCCTCAACTTCTGGATTTCCTTTCATGCGCCCAAATTTTATGGTTTCAACTTTCAATTTACAACTCATGAGTTTACCAACTCCTCACTTTCTCAACTTATGGAAATAGCAGGGGTTAGAGGATGAAATCAGGGATTTTACTCTCTCTCTCTCTCTCTTCTCTCTCTCTCTATCTCTCTCTCTCTCTATCTCTCTCTCTCTCTCCTTCGCTCTTATCTTCCACTACCGTATTTGCCTGCTCATGTGTGTATACTAGAAGGGATGATTCAGCGAAAATTATAAAGAAAAAAAAATGCTGTTCTGAATTTCTAAATACATTTTTCTATGCACACCCGGGTGTGTTGGCTGTAGAAAGAAGAGGTAAATCGCAAAAACTGCTAGTAAATCTGAAATTCATTTTAGTTTTTCTTTCTTTGGGATACGATAAAAACCAATGGCGCGAATTCATATTCATTTAAAGTCGACCTTAAGAGGGACCTATTCGGAAACGCAAGCTTTGCAAAGGAAACGTTTTGCAAAGCAAGGGCAACAAAACCAGAAATGAAGTACGATAGAGATACCCAACTTCTACCTCTCTTGCCCCTTAACATTTTTATAGCGTTTTCTGAAGCCAAGTTGACCAATCAGCGAACGGCATTTACGTTATTTCGTGAACAAGTGTCAACAATTCATGAATAACCGTCAACATTTTCATGATTGTCCGTCAAATTCGTCGATGGACTAGGGGTCACTCAGTTGTGATGTTTCTGAACAAACCAGTTGAAACGTCAAAAGCATACAATTGCAAAGCATGCTTTCGAACAGACTATTTATTTTTTTTCTCTGACAAATAACAATGAGCTTTTTGGAATATAACAATATTTCGTGCGGTTTGCTAAGAGATGGCGTGACTTGTATTATTCCATTGGAACATGCGTTGGAAAGCTACTGTCATTGTACGTCCTCTCAGTACATGTCATTCCTTTGAAGCGTAAACAACAATAATTTAGTTTTTACTCAAATATGACGAACTTTTTGCCCGAAAAAAGTCTCTTTTCGGGTAGTTTTTCTTCATTACTTTAATATGCCGAAAGTCATCGTATTTTCGTGGAAGCCTATGGTGAACATGCAAACTTATGGTGCCAAAAGTGGTAATTTTGGCTCGAAAGACGATGAACGTCCTGGGCAGCCAAAAAAGTTCGAAAGTGAAGAACTGGAAGCGTTACTCTGTGGAGATTGAGCTCCCAGAATTATTGGGTGTCACTCAAGCAGCCATTTCAAAACGTTTAAAAGCAGCTGGATATGTTCAAAAGCAAGGGAATTGGGTTCCACATGAACTCAAGCCGAGAGAAGTCGAAAGGCGGGTTTGCGATGCCACAAAAGGAAGTCATTTGTGCATCGGATTGTTGCGACAACCCCATGCGCACAAAATTATATGTGAAACCCGACCAACCAGCCAAGTCAAAGGCAAAGTCGAACATCCATGGCGCGAAGGTAATGCTCTGTATTTGTTGGGATCAGAAGGGGGTGCTGTTTGTGAGCTGCTAGAACCGGGTGAAACCATCAATGGACAAAGCTACCGAACACAATTAATCCGTTTGAAGAGAGCACCAGCCGAAAACTCACGGAATATGCGAAAACGCACGAATTAAGTTAAAGACCCAAAAAAAAAGGGAAAAAATGGGTTTCAAGTAAGCTACTTCTTATTTATAAAAATTTTGCAGGGCGGGATACGTAACAATCTGGCCTTTTTTTAAATTATAAACACTTTTCCGGGTGACGTGTTCTATAGCCATTTCAGAATGAACACAACAACCTTTCGGGAAGGGATATCCTCGGTTATCTTAGCTTTAAATTTCCCCGTAATCTTTTTGTAGAAACTTGAGTTGATTTTAGAGTCTTATTGGCAAAAACTCAAGCTGCAAAGCCCGGTCTAAATTTGTGTTCAACATTGCATTATGGAAAGTAGCTAACGGTTGCACATATCGCGACTTATCGGATCGATTTAATATTGGTCAAGGAACTTCGCATTCAATTGTTATCAAGGTTATAAAGCTTATAACTAGACAGTGAAATAAGGTCATAAAATAGAGATAGTTTATGTGGTCTCCTATCGGCCAGTGCCCCGTCATAACCGCTTAATTCCTGCGACGTCAGTGCGGGTTTCGAATTAGAAGATCCGACCAAGTTTTCCTGGATTTTGTGCTGGTGCTTAGTTGAGACCACCTAAGACCAGCAGTTTGCAGGCAACGTGAGGATGGATTCTGACTTCGACTAGACCCATTGGTAAATACACCTCCATGGCAGACGAGCTGTCGAGTGCGGAACATTGCTTGGCTAGTTCGTTGGCTCTTTTATTACATGGGATGTTTATGTGCCCGGCAACCGCAACAATTGTTACCTTGAATATATCTGCGAAAGTAGTCACCTATTTCACGTCGATACAATAGCTTTAATGGTCGTTTGGCTATCAACGAAGACAGCTATTGTTTGTATCGAGCCTGTGCGTTCGAACCATAGGCGCCGCAGAAATGTTGCCAAGAGCAGGGGCAATAAAATTTTTTTTTCTCATTTTTTTTTTAATTCCGTTATACTAAGAAATATCGGAGCCAGGAAATATTAATCGCAGAGTCAGGGGCCGTGGGATGATGGTGGAAGGCATGGGGATGATATTGGAGGGCAAGGGGGTGATGGTGGAGGGCAGGGGGATGATGGTGGTGGACAGGGGGATGATTGCAGAGGGCAGAGGGATGATGGTGGAGGGCAGGGCGATGATGGTGGTGGGCAGAGCGATGACGGTGGAGGGCAAGGGGATGATGGTGGTGGGCAGGGGGAGGGTGACAGGGCAGGGCGATGATGGTGGTGGGCACGGGGATGATGGTGGAGGCAATGCGGGCGCCTATGGATTGAGCTTATAAGACGACAAGCTTCCTTAATTGCCAAGATTTTAGCTTGCATGATACTGACATTGGGAAGTCTCACGGCGGTAAATATATGTATTTAGCCAGCCCCGACTCCGTAATCCATCCTTGAACCATCTGTGCACTATCATGTGCCCACTATCCCAGTCCTCTCTTGTCGGAAGTACTACGTAAACGTGTTTTTCAAAATCACAAGAAGTTGGTATAAAGCCTGTCTTACTTGGCAATAATTCTCTCGGTATCGAGTCAAGGATACAACTGTGCCTGTGACCATATGATTGTGACGCCCACAGCTTCGATTCACTGAGTCTTACATCACTACATGTAGTAAGGCTATGTATGTGGACGTCTCTGTCAAGGCATCCGAAGGAGTTGTGCTTAGGGCACCTGTAGTCCCTGTGCATGCCAGTCTTTGCAATTGGTTAAGTTTAGTCAGTATTTCTGATT
This sequence comes from Eristalis tenax, assembly GCA_905231855.2. Lineage (NCBI taxonomy): Eukaryota > Metazoa > Arthropoda > Insecta > Diptera > Syrphidae > Eristalis > Eristalis tenax. The sequence continues at coordinate 58,724,963 of HG993124.1, read as the reverse complement.
GAAGGCTGGCCAGCATACCAATGAGCCGTTGATTAAGGTCGATTTTTCAGCTGAGTTAGGGTCAAGAGGTGCCTTGCGCTGGGTGTTGGGGATAGTTGTTGACCGTTTAAAGGAGGTTATAACCTTAATCTTGGTGAAAAGTCCGATTTTCGTTTTGCCTGGGCTTATACTGAGGCCATAACTTGTAGCTAAGGTGTAAAATTTCTCCAAAGCAAGTTCCATGATTTCGCTGATCACGGGAGGAAATTTTCAAGGCACAAGAATCACCAAGTCATGTGCCCATGCCACTACTTTAATCCGTTCCTTATCAAGCTGTAAGAGTATTTTATTCATGGCAATTAGCCAGAGGAGGTGTGAGATAACGCCTCCCTGGGGTGTTCCTCTGCTGGCTGTTGAATACCACTCCCTAGCCTGGTACTGATCATGATGATAAGATTATCTATGCTCAGACCGGTTAAGGACCCATGAATTGCTTTAGTAAATACGTTGTTAAAGAGCCATCCATTAAGAGACAGACTCACTCTCTCTCCTCTCTCGGTGGTTGGGTACCCCATCGTCGATCGATGGCGCTCGGCTCCCAGATTTCACCACGTGGAGGTGAGAGTAGGAGTTCGTTGATAGAGGCTGAGTGCAGACTCCTGTGCCGCAAGCATGAATTGCTTTAGTAAGTACGTTGTTAGAGAGCCATCCATGAAGGGAAATGAGCCTTGGTACAGACTCACTCTCTCTCTCCTCTCACGGCTGCAGCCGCCAAGGCCAATGACGGTTGATGAGGTGAGAGTAGCTGAGGAGTAGAAGGAGTTCGTTGATAGAGGCTAGGTGCAGACATGAATTGCTTCAGTAAGTACGTTGTTAGAGAGCCATTCATGAAGGGAAATGAGCCTTGGTACAGACTCACTCTCTCTCTCCTCTCACGGCTGCAGCCGCCAAGGCCAATGACGGTTGATGAGGTGAGAGTAGCTGAGGAGTAGAAGGAGTTCGTTGATAGAGGCTAGGTGCAGACATGAATTGCTTCAGTAAGTACGTTGTTAGAGAGCCATCCGTGAAGGGAGATGAGCCTTGGTACAGACTCACTCTCTCTCCTCTCACGGCTGCAGCCGGCAAGGCCAACGACGGTTGATGAGGTGAGAGTAGCTGAGGAGTAGAAGGAGTTCGTTGGCTAGGTGCAGACATAAATTGCTTCAGGAAATACGTTGTTAAAAGCCCATTCTATAACTAGGAAAGTGGCTAGAGTCAATTCTCTATGGTAATGAGATTTGTCAACAGCGCTCACCACTCAGTGTAGTGCTGTTTCTGCTGATTAGCCTTCTTTATGCCCGTGCTGGGATGTTAAGGATCCGTTCAAGTGTCTTCAAGCGAAAGGATGTGAGACTGATTGGTCTGAAATCCTTCGCATTTTCATGCCCCCGTCTGCCAGGCTTCGGTACGTCTCCCACTAGGTGGCCATCACTAGAGCAAGTGGTGAATAGAATATTGGAGCACTGGAATGCCTTATCTTTTGAACATTTGTACGCCCTTCCAGAGCACCTCTAGACCTTTGAAATACTCTCGGAACATCAGAAGCTTGGGGTTCATTGGTTTAGCAGTTTTAATTCCACGATTTGTAACCATTTGACAGGTGGAGACTCGCCGACGCCCAATAAAATTAGTCGTAAACATGAAGAAGTGATAACCCGTGAAGCCAATCATTTTAGGCTTTCTTAGATAGGTCTTATAGACAATTCGTCTGTCAGAATATTCCATCTGACAACTTCATGGTAATCCAGTACAGTCAGAGTCACTTTATGGAACCCCCAAACGGAGGCATACACACATATCAGCTTACACCCAATTAATCAGCTTACTCTGTCAGTTCCCAGCTCTCGAGAGCATCGTATCTCTCAGCGGACTACCCTAATCTTGACGATAACCAATTGTTACTCAATCAATTATATCGCACAACTGAAATGATTCTTGTTACGCTACGCCGACCAAATCCCGCCGCATGCCACCTAACAACAGCAGGGAAGTCTGTCAAAAAAAGCAAAAAATAGATCACTGCATTCTAATCGCGCACGTCCCTAATCCCGTGGGACAAGCGAACACCTTCGATAATCCCGTGAATGAGCGGGAACGAACCAAGCCACCTCCAGCTATTGGGGACAACTTTCGCATTCCCAATGAGGCCGAAAGTACAAAATCCAGCGCACAGGGACTACTGTTTTTGTTTCGCACTTTCGGGTTCATTTTACTTTTCCTCCGCGTCGGGCGTCCGCGTTGCGGCGCTTTACCAACGATCACCTGAACTTAAGTCCAACGGGGGGTGAGGGGATGACTGTTTGAAATTGAAATGATAAAACCGTCAAGACGTGTGTGAATACGAGACTTGTTGTGGATTAGAAACGATCCATTTATGCACAGTTCGCCGATGTAACAGCGCGACGATGTCAACTAGATCGATTTGGAGCAGCGGCCACTTAATGCCGCCGCCAGTGAGAGTCGGCTGCTGCGGGAGGGGATTTGACAGAAAAAGAAACGCAGAAACCCCCGAGACCCCCGAGCAGTAGCTACGTCTGACATAATCCCCGGAACGCACGGCAAGCAAACATGACCTGAAATTAAATAACTTGGCAGAGCCCCTACGGGGCGATGGGGGACAGGAGATCTCCTTTGCTGGCGCATAGTGGGACAGAGGGCGCAAGCAGGCGTCTTGCTGGGAATTTGGAGTTTATCGTGTACTTTACTGTCACATCAGTCGTGGAATTTTCGTGGAATTCTTAACAGATGAAATCGCTCATCGCTCGGGGCTTAAACGCCCAACTATTTAGACTATTTAGAAGGGAATTCGCGAAGATACTCTTTGGAGGCACATGTGAAATTTAACTGTGATGTGTACTCGCATTTATGTCGAATATGACAAAACAATGGGTGATTTTTTTGTCCCTTCCTGTATTTTTGACAGCTCACGCGTTACGCGTTGCATGTGTCAAAGCCATGCTCAGGTGGCATTGCCTTTTGATCACAGATGACCAAATAGAGGCATGCGTCTTCCTCGTCTCTTGCCACTGCATTTATTTTGACAGCTTGTTGTCTTTGCAGTGTCATGAGAGAGGTTTCGAACGGCTGCAAGTCTTCCCCTCCGGCATAATGCGGTGAACTAGGGCATTTATTTGAAGAAAGTGTTCGTTATTTGAGCGTTATTTCAAAGCTCTATGTTTCACCACAAAAAGGAGGAGGAGCTAAACAAAGCAGCTTGTGTTCAGAAGTATATTGGAACGCATTGAGCTACGTTACATTCGAATTTACGTATTTTGCCGTTGAAATATTAGAAAATAGCCCCCCCGCCAGCTGACCTCCAAGTGGTCGGAGGCAGGCAACAGGTTTGGGGTGTATGAGTATACATCCCAAGCCTGGGTAACGAAGCGCAACCCGATTGGCCTCGGATATTGCCCACCCTGGTGTGCCAGGGCCCCATTTGGAACCAGGCCTGAATGGTGGCAGTATGCGAGCGTCTGGTCTGGTCTGTCCTGCTCGGCAGCCGGTCGGGCATAGCCCGAAGGAACTATGAGCAACCCAGCAGTGGTCTCGTGAGCCGCTATGGGACTGGGGGGAAGTCATGCCATGCAACTCGCCTGGCAACGGACAACGGCATCGAATTAGGATAGGCACATGGAACGTCTCATCGCTTTCAGGAAAGGATCTCGAGCTAGTTGAGGAGGCTGTCAGGTTTCGTTTGGATATCGTGGGTATCTCCTCCACTAAGCGAATGGGACGGGTGGCAACTCTTGCACCTCAAATGTCTGCACAGGCTGGAGTGGGGATACTCACAACTCCCAGGTTGGCAGGCAGGGTATTGGAGTGGATACTATTAGGAGGCAGAGTCGGGATCTTAAAGCTCCAGCTTGACAGGTCAACTTTGACTCTATTGCTAGAGTCTCTAATCTAGAGTCAGAGTACGCGACTTGACTGGACGAAGTTGATGCTGCTCCTGATAGAGCAGAGGAGATGGATTCCTATATCCTGATGGGTGATTTCAATGTTCACGTAGGTGTGGATGTAACGACATGGGGGAGTGTGATTGGGAGGAACGGTGATCCTCACCAGAACGTGAACGGAGAGAAGTTGTTGGACTTTTGCTGTCCATAATGAACACCTTCTTTCATGGTACCGTCAGAGTCTTCAACAGAAGTCGTTGATAGATCTCTTTGTGGTGCCATCGAGTGTGAAACGGATGGTTTGCGGTGTTCGAGTGATGAGAGGGGCTGAACGGTCAACTGATCATCAGTTGGTGTTGTATGCGCTGCACCTCTCTGATAAAGTACCTCACCTGCCAAGGCGGAGGCCAAAAGTGGTTACACACATACGATGGGAGCAGCTACATAACAATGAGTTGTGGCTAAATTTTGCGCGGCACATATCTGAAAGGTTTGAACGACTTCCAACTGTCATTGGACGGCTTTCAACAGCTGCCATTGCGTCTGCACGGGATATTTGTGGAGTGAAGGGGCTTGAAGTGACTGCTAGTGGTGAGAGAAGAACTGCGTGGTTTAAAACGCCCGGAGTTCAAGAAGCCCTCGGAGAGAAGAAGAAGACCTACAGGGATTGAATTCTGTTTCTCGAGGCCGGTATACTGAGACGCGAAGAACTTGCAAATTGGCTGTGGGAGCAACTGAAGAGTAGTCTTGGAAGAAGTTCGGCGAGAAGTTGGAAAGCGACCATAGATCTGCGAAAAAGGTGTTCCTGCAAACAATTCCCCGACTCAGAGGAAGGACGTTCAATCTCAACGAAGGAGTCACATCCAAAGATGGTGTGTTGCTTTCTTATGAGGTGGACATCTTTCGCAGATGGAGCGAGCTGATCAATCCCGAAGGGGGCATTCAGGATGGCAGAACCGTAGTCTTGCGTGGGGCGGAGAATACTTCAACGGTGGAGGAGGTCATGTCAGCGATTGAATCGCTAAAAGTTGGCAAATCCGCCGGAGTGGATGAAATCCGGCCAGAAATGCTTAAGGCAATGGGTATAGAGGGAATTTTGTGGCTCTCTGACGTCGTTAAAGTGGACTGGAAACGTGGTGAGACACCTGGCGATAGGCAAACTGGTGTGATTGTCCAACTTTTCAAGAAGGGGGACAAAAGAGACTGCTCCAACTACAGTGGCATATCGCTCTTAAGTCTTCCCGGGAATGTCTATGCTAATGTGTTGAAAGCGCGTTCTAGAGATATGATTGAGTCCAGGATGGACGCCTTTCGTCCCGGCAGAAGTACAACCGACCAGCTTTTCACTCTAGGAATGGCACTTGAGAGGGCTTGGGAGTATGCCAAACCAATATGCGACTGGATACGCTTTTACCTGGTTTTCACATCGGGTCCAGTCACTGAAGTGGTCGAGTAGTGGTAGTAGTCCGACTGTGGGCATTACAATGGACCAACATGGTCTAAGTGTGCTGGTGAATTCACCAGTAGCCCCCTTATCTACCCTGCCCTGCCAAACCAATCTACAGCCGTTTTGTAGATTTGGAAAAGGCATACGATCGACTTCCTCGAGGTAAACTCTTGAGTGTCCTCAACGAGTGTGGGATTGATGGTCTCCTTCTGAGGGCCAGTCTCTATACACGAACTGTAGCAGCTGTGTTCGTGGTGACGTTGCTAAATCAACACCTTTCACCATGGACGTTGGACTTCGCCAAGGGTGCATCTTGTCACCTATCCTTTTCATTGTATAGATGGAATAAATGTCAAATCGTTACCGAAGCGAGGAATGCTTCACATTGGGAGAGTTGAGGGTGAGTCATCTTCTTTTTGCAGATGACTTAGTTATCCTCACATCTTCCCAGACGGAACTCCAGCGCGTACCTGAGAGGCTTGTGGCCGCACGCGCTGTGATGAAGGTTTATGTGGACAAATCGGAGGTTATGGTCATCTCCGGAACGCCTGTTCAATGCACTCTACAGATTAGTGGAGCCTCATTGAAGCAGGTGGAGAAGTTTAAGTATCTCGGGTTCTTTCTCACGAGTGATGGGAGGAGTCATGCTGAGCTTTCCTGTAGAATTGGTCAAGTTGGGTCTATTTTGAAACAGCTTGGTAGATCTGTAATCAGGAAGGTCGAGCTTGGTGTCAAAGCCAAGTAAGCGGTTTTCAACTCAACTCTCACCTATGGACTGAGATGCTGTTGTGGGAATTACTCGCCGGTATAGGCTGAGAAACACGGCAGTGCGCGAGGGCTTCAACATCGAGAAGCTGCTTCTTGGAACGGTGAGGGCTATGTTCGTTGGTTTGGTCACGTGGCACGAATGTCCCTTTCATCACGACTTCCCAGGTGGGCGTTGAATGCGATTCCATCAGGTAGGCGACCGCTTGCCAGACCCAGGACGAGGTGGTTGGACCAAATCCAGAAACTTGCCTGGTTACGCTTGGGCACAACTCTTGATGAGTTAGAGTCGATGCCGGAGGATCGAGTTGCCTGGAAAGCTCGGTGAGGTGAGGGGACTTTTGTGCTAGTGGTTTTGGGAAGCTGATGATGAGCTGATCCCAGCTGAGCTCTGCGGGGCTGAAGGTCTCCGGGGACCATCAGGTGGCAAAGTGGTTGTGAACCTTTATTGGAGATCAGGTAACCCACATATTCGACGCTCTTTGCACCAAATCTGCACTCCTCTTGGTTGATGGTCAGGCTGAAATCGCGAAGGCGCCCAAACACGGTCCTTACATGTTCCCTGTGTTATACTTCGGGTGTCAAAGCGATAGAAAGATCATCCAAGTACGCATGCGCGAAGTCTAGATCCCTTAATTATTCTCGGATAAACCGCTGAAAAGTCTGCGCAGCATTACGCAGGCCAAATGGCATGGGTCTTTGGAATGTCTTCTGCGCTGACTAGACCGATGGTGCTAAATATGCTTTTGCCATGGGTAATCGATGTATAGTCTAGGATGAGAGCTCCAGGGGGGCGATCCGGGACAGTTTGTGCGTTCAGCTGGCGATTATCGCCATAGGCTCTTCAGTGATCAGGGCTAGCACACGGGCTTTTTGATGAATGGCAATACCCCTGCTCGACCATAAACTGAAATTCTATTTTCGCTACTGCCAGGAGTTCATTGTCACTGTCATTGCGGCTGTGTAGCCCATGTTTGCCTGTAACATGTTTGAGCCCTTCCTTTTCGCTGCCTGCCTTGGCATTCAAATTCCCAAATTTGACAATGCCTCCATTTGGTGTTGTCCTGGATTCGGCACTTAACCTGTTGTAGAGAAGCTCCTTATCCTCACCAGACGAGCCTTCTGTTGGAGCGTAACACTCTAGGTCTAGAGGGTGCCAGGAGATTAGGCTCTTTCTCGCTGTTGGTGTAAGTAAGAGTCCGACTCCACGTTCCAGTGGGTTACCGCTTGGTACAGTGTGGTACGTGTTGGGGACTGGCTTCTAACCAACTTATTTCGCGAACTCCTAGTGTACCCAGCTCATACCGCATGCATTCTTGTTCGTGTCCATGGTGGCCCTTTGGGGATGGGGTGGTGATGTGGTAGCCGACTTAGCGTCGATGGTGAATGCTATCGCTGCCCTGGTAGAATCCATGCAGCTCGTTGTTCGACGACGTTGGAAAGTTCTGCTCGTGGTTGAGGTAGCGTTGTCCGGGGATTGTGTTTCTCAGGTTCCTGATTTCCTCGTTCGGATGGTTGTTGATGTCTAGTAGCTGCTTTCTGAACACTGTCACCATGTACTGTTGCAGGGGGATGACGCGTGCCTATTGTAGCTGTGGTGCCTTTGACGGTCCCTGTCGAAGGTGCGCAGTATTTTTCTTTCGACTATTACTAAGGTTCCTGACAAGCCCGCGCTTGCAACTTCAACCGACTCGTATAAGGGTTTATACGAACAGTCACCGGGTACCACCACTAGGAGGTACAGCAAGCACTTCCATACGACCCTGATTATTGTGCTACTGGCAGTAGTCAGTAGTTTCCTGATCAATCGCACAGCGTTACCTAATGGAAGACTATTTGCCCCATAAATGATTTCACACCAAATCCAGTGACAATCATGTGTCCATTTACCCCAACCAGAGACATGACTCACGGCCGAGGGTGAACGTTTATCGTGATTCATTGCTCACTTGTCATGGTCGCTCCGATATCAAAACTAATTGCTCTTATCTTCGTTTATCTTTGGTGGCGTGGTTTATGCTCCAATCTTCAGAGATAAGAGACATAAAACAGTTTTTGACATGTGTTCAAAATCAATGTAACGCCAATCGCCTGATGTTGCTGCCCATAGCTCGCGGATCTTAAACTCCCACATTCCCACTCAAGGACTGGATTTAAGGAATAGTCTCGGTACTCAAGATGAACGCTGTACTGGTCAGGACGCCGTTGTAAAAGGCCTCGGTGGATACGAAAAAGAATTGCTTCGAAAGTTCTCAATTTTTGGACGACATGGGCAATCACTGGCGCAAAGGACTGTAGTCAGACACCTGGGGGTCTGTAGATGCTGCTCTGGCCAGGGCCCGGTCTTACAAAGAGACTGTTCTACAACAGCCAACTCGATGCGAGGGTGCAGGTAATCTGCTACATGGCCCTCATCCGGCCAATGCTCACCTATGGCTGTCCCGTGTGGTTCGACGTGAGTGCAAGCTTGATGGGAAGGATTCGGTTGTTTGAGAGGGCTTGACTTCGCCTTTATAGAACTCTGTCCAGGGGACTCCAGCGGGATTTAATCCAGTGTTTGCTTTGCATCGATAATAGGCCACAATTACTTTGTGCTGAGGCAAGACCATCTACGTTTGGTGTGAGCGTTTCAGTCAGCGTTTCAAGCTTTAGTGGATATTTTGTAGTAGCGATAGGCTTGGACGGCAGGAAGGAGAATTGAGGCGGTGCCCTCTGCTTCGCAATTCTGTGGGATGTCACTGTGCTCCGGCACCCACATAAGTTGGATACGTACTTGCGCACGTCTCCCTGAGGTCCTGTTAGGCCCATTTTCGATGGTTCGGTTCACAATTATCGTCGGTAACATTCTCTGAAGCATGCTGATGCTCCTCGTTTGGACTTGGATCATTCGGAATTCGGCTAGAGATGACGAGCTACTGTAGGGGTTAATCAAAGACCGAAAGGGGTTATCTTTGGTCGTTTACATAAAACTTCAAGTCTCGTGTGGATTGTACAGGGGTACACGCCGAATTCGCTTGTTCCAGCGAACGACTGTGCTGATCCCACACTTTCTCAGACCAGTGAACGTCAAATAGTTAAATGAGTTGTTGGGACCATAAAAGTGCCGAAGAGTGCCGAAGGTGAGGTTAGATTAAGGAAGGACAGCAACCATACTTAGGCCTACTGTGCTACAACGCGGATCTGTGAATACCAATTCCGCAAAGCAATTATTGCCTTTAATAAAGCGAAGAAGATGGCTGACTCTGGTGTTGCTCAGGTCAGGCAGGTTATCGAAGTAGTGGGCCGGAAGAGAGAGCACTGCAGCTGCATAGCAAGTGTTCAATGGTTTCTTCTTCGTCCTCGTTCCTGCAGCTTCTACAAAAATCATTGCAGTCTAGAGGTGTGAGCAGCTGCAAAGCAAGTGTTCAATGGTTTCTTCTTCGTCCTCGTTCCTGCAGCTTCTACAAAAATCATTGCAGTCTAGAGGTGTGAGTTCCGATGGCACAGTGTCCTATTAGAACGCCAGCGAGAGATCTGGGATTCGTCCTGCTTAATCTAGTCAAGCTAAGCGATGGTTTAGGAATGATCACGGGCCAGAGTTGTTTAGTAATGAGACATCATGTGCCTGATGTTCATCTGCTGCGCTTTGATAAAGTGTTTCAAGCTTTGGCAGGTGCTTTGTAGAAACAGTAGGCATGGAGGGTAGGTCTCCACCCGGAAAGAGTACTGAGTCTGTGCCGTTTCTAGCGAGTTCGTCCGCTTCGCAATTCTCTTGAATGTCGCAGTGTCCCGGCACTCACATAAGATGGATGTTAAAGAACTTGGCCATCTCATTAGAAGACAGGCGGCAATTAAGGGAAGGCTTGGAGAAGAAAGTGACTGAGTTCAGAGATTTGATGGCTGCCTGGCTGTCGGAACAGATGACGATATCTGTGCTTGACATAACATTATTTTTTAGTCCTGGCAGAGCTTCCTTAATCGCTATTGTTTCAGCCAGAAAGGTAGACATAAGGAGAGCTGGCCAGTCCCCACACCTGCATCCGTCTCCAATCGGTCTGTGAAGATTCTCAGTGGACTGTCTAGCGTCTGGTTATCAGACTCCCAGTAAGATCTGGGTGGTATGCTCGTTGAGCAATTTTTCTCGAAGAGGAGTTTAGGTGCAGTGAGGTCTATAGATATACCTGTGTAGGATCGTTGAATGTCCAGTCTGAAGTTCTTTCCAGCTGTTTAGTGACCTTAATCTGATCGCCGTGCTGGCCTCTTAAGGAGTATGTTAGGAGTATGTTTAGTGCTTCGGATGAGGTAGTCTTTGACGCTCCACTAATGCATACGCCCGCCATACTCTGCAGTCTAGCGAGTGGTGTGATGTTGGTTTTCTGATCGAGTGCGGGCCACCAAATTGTGACGCCATACTTCAGGAAGGGGTCTGACTTCCGATGCATATAGCCAGTGAACCATTCGGGGCTGTAATACCCATTTGCCCTCTATGGCCCTAAGCCCTTCTTGACACGTCCCTGAATATTCAGCTTCCAGCTTAACCTCGTGCCTAATAAAAGACCTAGGAACTCAGCGCTGTCCTTTAGCATTGAGGGGGCCCCGCATAGTGTGGAAATTGGGGATTTTATACTTCCCAGTACAGACGACTAGGTCCGTTTTTTGCGGATTGGCGCCTTGGCCACTTTCGCTAGTCCATTTCGCTAGCTTCGACAGCAGATTGCAAAATTCTTAGCTACTGCGATGGCAATCTCATCTGCATAGGCAATGTCCCTTCAAGTGTCACAAGCAATTCGTCGACCAGTATGGTCCACAGTAGAGGGGGGAGTACTCCCCCCTGCGGTGTGCCTCTGTTCACAGATTTGCGGATCGCGGTTTCTCCAAGCTTCGAGCTTATCACTCTGTTATTGAGAAGCTGGAGAATAAGTGTCACTAGGGGCTTTTCGATCCCGAGTCTGTTAATCCCGAGAACGTTGTTAAAGCCCCCTCGATATTGACAAAAGCAGTGAGGGTAGTTTCCTTATGCTCCAGAGATTGTTCTACAGGCCCAACTACAGGCAGTTTCGACAGACTTGCCTTTGTTGCTGGCATGCTGGGAGATCGAAAGTTTATCAGTGACTCAATTTTTCAGTCGTTGTTCCTGATGTCCACCTGCTTTAGTAGATGCTTTGTAGTAGCGATAGGCGCGGAGCCTGGGTCTCCGAGTTCGTCCGCTTCGCAATTCTCTGGAATGTCGCAGTGTCCCGGCACTCACATAAGATGGATGTTAAAATACTTGGCCATCTCGTTAAGAGATAGGCGGCAATGAAGGGAAGTCTTGGAGTTAGGACTGAGTTTAGAGATTTGATCGCTGTCTGGCTATCGGAACAGATGATGATGTCGGCGCATGAGAGAGCTTCCTTAATCGCTATGGTTTCAGCATGAAAGGCGCTGCTGCATGATATTTAGATCCTTGGAATAGACAACAGCCCCCACGCCGGTATCCATCTTCGATCCATCGGTGAAGCTTCGCAGTGGACACTCCAACGCCTGGTGTGCAGACTCCGGAGGATGCCAATCGGGAGGTTCTTCTCGAAGAGGAGTGAGGTCTGTATCTATGCCTGTTGAGGATTGTTGAATGCGATCGCGTCTTAGCGATCTTAGTCTGATCGTCGTACTAGCTGCTGTCTGTCTACCAACTAGCTCTATCAGTGGCAGGTTGCAGAGTATATTGTGTGCTTCCGAGGAGGAAGTCCTTAATGATTCACTGATACAAACGCAGGAGGCCATTATCTGCACTCGGACGAGTGGCGTGAGGTGGATTTTCTTTTGGAGTGCAGTCCACCAAATTGCGACGCCATAAAACAAACAGTACGGGTCTGTCCACTGAAACGTATAGCCAGTGGAGCATTCGGGGCTGTAGTCCCCATTTGCACTCTATGGCCCTTTTCGAGCAGTAGAGAGCCGTGGAGGTCTTCTTGACACGTTCCTGGGTGTTAAGCTTCCAGCTTAGCTTCGTGTCAAACGTAAGACCTAAGATCATGTAGCTTTAAGTGGGACTAATATGAAGGAGGACCAAAGTCGGGGATTTTGTACTTCCTAGTGAAGAGGACGAGGTTCGTTTTTTGTTGGTTGACTGTTCCATTTCACTACCTCGGAGAGCAGAAGATTGCTGCTGTAGCCTGATCGTGGCTACACATTTTCCAGACACTAGCATGGCAATATCATCTGCACAGGCAATGACCTTGCACCCAGTCCCTTCCAGTGTCACGAGCAGTAGCCACACGTAGTCCCATGTCAAAATGCGTCGTGCCAAAAAAGATCTTCCTTATAAGCGTTATATGCGACTGAAGCGATCTTTAAACATCACATTTCCTTAAATTCCTCGCCTCCGAAAACACCTTCCTTCTGTAGTAGTCATTAGTATATAAGTGGCAACACTTGTGTCAAGTAGCAAGTGGCAACACTTACACACACCTTATGTTTGGAGAAGTTGGGAATGCCGACCAAGGGCACTAAAGCGGCGCTAGCTCTTACGCTGAGCAGCGTACCCCCCGAGCAACGTGGTGAGCCGCCATTGAAGGTGACCAAGAGTACAGAGATGGTGAACGACGACAAGGAAGAATATGACTCAGAAAGTGATGGCGACGAATCGGTAGGAAGCGAAGTGCCCAGCGCAACAAATATTATGATGAAAAAGGAGAACGAGCTATTGCAACGGGAAATCAAAGCGCTGCAAAAAGAAAGAGAGCTACTGGTAAGAGAAAATGAATTATTGAAAATGGCACAGTTGAGCACCAACGAAACTACAACGGGAGCTGCAAATGGAATGGTAAGAGAATTTCCCAACACAACAACAACAGGAGTGACAACCGGATCGAGTAACGCAGAGCAACAGTACGGTTTTTACAGAGAAATGTTACCAGAATTTGACGGCAGCGGGGACGTAAATGTATGGCTCATGCGACGACAAGATGTTACGCACGCTGTTCAATGCTAAGCTCAAAGGCAAAGCACAGGAGAGGTTATATTCTCAGCCACATTTTCTACGCGACGGGATCGACAAGCTTTGCATCGGGCTTAAACAATTCTTTGGGACACGCGAGAACAGGCTGATGGCGAGGCGAAGATTCGAATCGAGGAAGTGGCTGCTGACGGAGAACTTTGCTGAATATTTCCAAGACAAAACACGATTGGCGACCGGATTGAAATTGGACGAAGAGGAGCTCGTCGATTACATCATCGAGGGATCGACGACAAACTATAATATTCGCATGTACGCACATGTGCAACATTTTACAACAACGGCTGAGCTCTACAAAGGCTTCTACAAAGTCATGCAACTGGGGACAACGGGAACGAGAATGCAATCAACTTCACGAGGAACGGCAACTGGAATGCAGGAGCGAGGCGTAGCAGCAACCAGGTCAACAACCATGCCTACAACAAGTGCAACAACATTACGGTGCTACAATTGCAACTCGGCAGGTCACGTGGCTAGTACCTACAGGAAGCCGAGGCGCGAATACGGGGCATGTTACACTTGCGGTATCGTGGGCCACGTAGTAGCAGCTTGCCCACAGCGGAAGTCAGCGGTACATCACCTAACGGAGGAAGATCAAGAAGACGACTATGTAAGACAATTATATTTTATATTTTCAAATTTCTTCAGGTTGCCTCATAGACACGGGAAGTCCGATTAGTCTGATCAAAATATGTACGAGAAAAAATTATTTTGGAATAAACAAAGGTAAACTTAAAATATTCGGGAAATTGTCAGGCGTTATTATTTACAATGGCAGTAAAGTGCCTATTAATTTAATGGTCATAGACAATGAGACTACGGGATATGAGGCAATCTTGGGAAGAGATTTTTTGAAAAGTGCGAAATTTAGACTATAGTACTCTGATTTTACGTGTTGTATTCTTTTATTGACGAAGTTTCGGTAAGATTTGTATTGGGTTTCATAACTCATGCACCTTCTATTGTTCTTCCATTTATTGTAGAGCTTATCTCTTTCCTTGCAGAGACTCATTATTTCCACTGTCATCCATGGATTTTGCTTTTCTCTTTTTCTTATTTTGATATTTATACGAGATTTTTCATAAACTCCATTGAAAATGTTGACAATCTTTTCATAGTAATCATCCACATTTGTTGCATTTCCCAAAATACTCCAGTCAATCCTCGATAGTTGTTCGTGTACTCTATTATCACTAAGAATAGTTTTTTGCAATGTTTTGCTCTGGTCTTTAGTGTTTTTTGGTACACCACACATTAATGTGTAGTGATCCGATATGTTTGTTTCCACAGTAGCTGCATAGAATTCATTATACGCACTTCTTACTAAACAGTGATCGATAGTAGTACTTGAACCTCTGTTGAGATCAACTCTTGTATTGGTTAGAGCTATATTTTGTAGGCCTTTAGAATTGATCATATCTAAATATCTCGTTGCAAATAATTCTTCTTCTCTTTGCACATCTATGTTTATGTTTATGTCTCCCATTACTATGATGTTTTGTCTTCTGTTTATGGAGTTCATTTGATTTTCCATTTCTTCTATGAAATTGGCTTCACTCAACTTTGGTGGTCGATAAATTGCTAATATGGTCCATTCTTTTTTTCCTTTAATTTGAATCTGTATGTTCTCATAATACGTTGTTTCGTAATCTATTCTTTCATATGCTATTTCTTTTCTTACATACATTGCAATCCCACCACCATTTCTATTTTGTCGATTTATGAATTCTGTGTTGAATCCGTCCAGCTGATAAAGCCGGTTTTCATCATCACAAATATTTGTTTCAACCAAAATAATTATTTTCACGAAGCGAATTATTTTATTAATGTTACATAGAAACAAATCCCAATTCTTCCTCAATGATCTAATATTTAAGTATACACATAAGAAGTCTAAGTTTTCCATTTCATTATTATTTATGTCAGTAAACGTATTATGCACCCTATAATCGATAGTTGACATTTGAACACACTCAATTGCATTGGTATCACTGATGTCAGCCATGATAACGATATGTCTTTATTATGATGTTTTGACGTGTGACAGCGATCGATTTTAAGCTATTCTGTTTACATCGTCGACATCAGCGATTCGCAATACGGTTGTGACTTCGTCTTTGCGTGCCAAAATTTTTCCATCGCGAATCCACACAAATTTCCAAGCAGCGGTTCTGGCTTTTGTTTTCGCTTGCCATAATAGTTCTTTGTTCGCTGCCGTAAGCTGGCCGTTAAGGTAAACCTTGCTGTTTAAAATTTCGGCTTTTTTACTTTCGCTAATTTCGTTGAAGTTCAGTTTTAAATTAGCGTTTCTTACCAATAGCGGCCCCTTTACTTTGGCGAAATGCAAGATTTTTTCTTTGCACAACGTATTTGTGAAAGATACCACTATTTTCGGTGCTTTTGTGTTCTGTTTTGTGTTTATACGGTAGATATTATTAATATCGGTGATACTGATTTCGGTACCAACTGCTTTTGCAACTTCGGTTACCATCTCAGTTAAATTTTCACCTCTTGTGTATGGTACATTCGTTATTTCCACATTGTTTTTGATTATCTCTTGTTCCATTCTGTTAATTTGTTTTTGCATTGTTGATATTATTGTGTCTTTGTGTTTACATTGTTCTTTTAGATCGTTTATCTGTCCTGTCAGTGCATGCAAGAGTTCATTGTTTTTGTTGATTGTCTCCTTCATATCATCGTAGCCCCTGGATAGAAACTCCACAGATCTCAGGTATTCCTTCAGCGTTTCCTTTATTTCTGTGATGTCTTTTTTAACATCTGCGCTGAGTACCTCCGCAGAACTACTAGTTTCGTTTCTATCTTCAGATCTATCTTCTCGAGGAATTTGATCAGCTACGGAACGAGTTCGGCAGTATTGACATTTCCAGGACTTTTTCTGCTCGGTGGACATCCCCCTGTAAGTTCTAGCTGTGATGGTGGTACAGCCGAAATGCAGTTTTCTGGCACAAGAGGAGCACCTAACACATTCGCTTTCGCTGGCGATTTCTTCCTCGCAGTTTCCGCACCTCACCATTTTCGTTTTTATTGGGCAATTTTATAGATGCAATATGTAAATTTAAATAAATAAATGTGTAGTATTATACAAATGTTAGTTATATAAGCATATATGTGTGTTATTATATTGCTTTTTACAAAATACACTTGATTACCACCTTTGTTGTTTTACTTTAACTTGAACTATATTACTTATCACTTTACTAGGTTAAAACCAAAATGAAACTAACGCTAAACGACACTAAACCTTTCCATTGTAGACCGCGGCTTTTGTCATATGCAGACAAAAGCGAGCTTAGTTTACTTCTAAAGGAGTATTTGCTTAAGGGTTATATTAAAGAAAGCTATTCCGAATATGTATCCCGAATAGTTTTAGTGAAGAAAAAGACAGGAGAGATGAGAATGTGTATTGATTCTCGAACTTTAAACAAAGCGACAGCAAAGGATAGTTATCCAATTCCGGTAATAGACGACTTATTGGATAGGTTAGAAAATAAAACGAAAACACGTATACATGCATGAAGAGTCGGTCAAATATACGTCGTTCATAACTCCGTTGGGACAGTTTGAGTTTTTAAGAATGCCGTTTGGCTTCAAAAATGCACCGTCAATTTTTCAAAGACATATTAACAAAATTTTCGCGGATATGATTGCAAATGACGAGGTCATAATTTATTTAGATGACATAATGATCGCTACAAACACATACGAGGAACATTTCAGAATTCTTGCTGAAGTTTTTAAGAGAATGGTGGCAAGCAAGTTAGAGTTGAGAATAGATTAATGTAAATTTCTGCAAAATAAAATAAACTATTCAGGATTTATAATTACAGGAAAGGGTATACAGGCTGATGGAAAAGGTGTTGAAGCTATTAGAAAATTTCCCATTCCGCAGAAGACTCACGCGGTCCAAAGCTTTTTAGGGTTATGTCCGTATTTCCGGAGGTTTGTAAAAGATGTCTGTTTTATCGCTATTTACGACTCAGGATAAATTCCAATTGATTGACCATCTCGACCAAGAAAATGAGTCAAACAAATCGTTTGATGTGCCCGTCATCGACTGAATAAATACAGACGCGAGTTACATTTTCGAATAATAACCAATAACTGATGCAGAAGCTCTTACGTATGTATTTATGTATCTGTGTACTCGAATTTGGTTTTTAAGTGAAAATTAAGGGGGCAAAGAGAACAACAACAAACCAAACTGAAACGCATACGAATTTTGCATTTTACTCGAATTTGAAAACGGCAGACACTGGCAACAACAAGACAAGAAGAAGAAGAAGAAGAAGAAATACTCAAAGTTATTCACCCACCCTCCGCCGGCATGACTGAAATATTAAAAGACCGCTAAATGCGTTCCAAAGCGAGCATAGAAGCATGTTCGCATGGCCGACGAGATTGAATTTCAAAGTGTAACACATCGAGAGCATTTTAAAAAGTTTGTTGGCTTTGTTTATGGTTTTCGAGGTGTATTGACCCGAATTGCGACGAACACACGGGAGTCCATGGAAAATTATGCATTTGGGTAGGACGGGCCAAGAACAAGCTTACTCTGTTTTGGTGTGCGAGCAATTGGATTTGTTTTTGCTTCGTTCTGGTGTTCCGCAGCAGAATGCTGCCAATGACAGTTTTATGGACTCGCCTTCGTTGCCGGTCTGTCTATTCTAGCTCCGTCGCTTCTGAAGATACCGAGGAAGACGGGGAGTTATCTGCTTTTAGCCCATATGTGCCTGTACACATTTAAACGCAGATTTTGGCAAAAAGTTGGAAGGAACTTTGCTATGGGGACGGACATGATGCTGAAATTGAAGGTTGAAGAGTTTGCGACATGACAGGACTTAACTGACTGCCTTGAGTTTGGTGGGTCACATGCACAGGACAGGTCCGAACCGAATTGCAAGTATGGCCGCCAACGACTTCCCACAAGAGTTGGGTGCGACATCTGACAGATGGGACGTCTCCCCAAAAGGAAGATGGACGCATAGGCTCATTCCCGTTGTCGAGAACTGGACATCAAGACCGACAGGAGGCTGTAACTAGCACATCTCACAGTTTCTGTCTGGACACGGCGGCTATCGAAAGTATCTACTCAAGTGAGGACATGATAGTTCGCCGCTGTGCCTAAAATGTCCAAATGTTGAAGAGGACGCAGAGCACGTAGTTTTCAACTGCGGACGATTTGCGCAATATGCAGATGGTAAATCTACCCGATAACCCGATCGCGTCCATGACAAGATCAGAAAATAGTTGGAATGAGCGTACATAGCGAAAGTTAAGGCAGGCCGAAGCAGAGAGAAACGTTCAAGAGGCCGTAAATCAGGCGTAAATCACTTACCAGCCCCACGAAGTAATACCTAACGGCAGTTCCGCGTGCAGAGTGGTAGAAGAGTGCTGGGTGTGGTTTATGACGTAGGCGCGAGGAGACAGGAGAACGGGTTACCAGTATCTTGACGGAGATTCCACATCCATTGGCTCTTACCATTAAAAAAACCCCACCCACCTACACCCAGTCAATGTCATCGGATTCGCTGACGATATGGCCCACGTCACAGTAGCTAAGCACATCCACGAAGTGTAGAGTGCGACAAAGGAAGCCATCGTCAAAATCAAAAATTGGCTCGTAAACGCTGGCCTGGAGCTTGCCGGCCATAAAACTGAGGTTGTTCTTATTAGGAGCGCGAGCTTCCGTGGTGGAAACCAAACGATAAAATCCAAGGAGTCACTAAAATACCATCATAACACTAAATGCTCGGCAACAGGCTTAATTTTCAGACCCATGTCAAGTATGCCAGCAGCTCTCTCCCGGATGCTGCCAAACGTCGGTGGGACTGGATATGCCGGGTCTCTAGAGTCGGTTCTTCTATACGCTGCCCCCGTTTGGGCGGAAGTACTTGCAGTGGAGCAACAACAAAGAAGGATGATGTCGGTGCTATCGGACTCTGCGCAATCAACACAATCTGTGGCTTCAGAACTATATCAGAAGTAGCTTGTGTTCTAGCAGCTATGGTTCCCATAGACATTAGTGTACCTTCTTCTAACCGCAAGATCAAAGGCGCAGTGGCAAGAGCGGTGGATCAACTCCACTAAAGGACAATGGACCCACAAGCTCGTAGAACCATGGACATCAAGGCAGACAAGGCACTGCAACTACCACCGGCTACAGCGAGTACCTATTCAAATGCGGACACGACAACTCCGGAATGTCCAAGCACGGAAGAGGATGCGGAGCACGTGGTGTTCACATGGCGGACCTGGCAAATCCAGAAAACATAGTCAGTTACATGACGCAATTGGAGCAACACTGGACACTCCGAAAGGCAGAAAAACTAACGACACAAGAAACTATTTCTGGCGACTGAGCATAATTGCCCACCAGCCCCGCGAAGTAGCCGTTCCGCGGGGAGAGTAGTACAGGAGTGCACGGAGTGGGTTAGTACGTAGGCGCATTCCCAAAATCGATTACTTGGGTTTGCGAATGGCGCGGGCTATCAGTATCTTCAGAAGATTGCCACCTCCTTGGACGTAACCAAAAACAAAATAAAAAAAAAAACATTCTCTTTTGCACCCCCAAACTACGCATCACCTTCTTTTCGGGTTATTGTGCTTGATCTCGATTTTTCTTTAATCTCCTTTTAATTAGATCTTAGCCATCATAAATTTACTTGCTGTCTCACATGTGGTACATCGAGCAACGTTTTAGACTCTCCCACTCTTCTCGGTCATGTCTACTCCCCTCTCGAACGAGCACACTAGGTAAATTTTGTACACAAGCCAAACACCAACTTGATGCTGAAGGACATCATCATCATGGTGATTATCTTCTGGCCCGCATGCTCGACTAAAAGGGTCGAGGGGTAAACCACCGTCAAGATCATCACCATCATCATTACGATCATCATGTTCTGACCGGCATGCTCCAATAAAGAGGTCGCGGGGGTAGACCACGCACCAGAGATGTTCAGTCAGCTCCATCCTCCGCCATCGACTCTAACTCAGGACTTATGACCAAGCGTAACCGGGCGAGTTTTTGGACTTAGTCCAACCATCTCGTTCTGGGTCTGCCTAGCGGTCGCCTACCTAATGGAATCGCACTAAACGCTCGCTTCGGAAGTCGTGATGGAGGGGACATTCGTGCCACGTGACCAAACCAACCAAGCATAGCCATCGCCGGTCGAAGAAGCAGCTCCTCAATGCTGAGTTCCTCGCGCACTGCCGTGTTTCTCACCCAATCCCGGCGAGTAATTCCCACAACAGCACCGAGATATCTCATCTCAGCAGCTTGTATTCGCGATCTAATTCTTTCGGTCAGTACCCAAATTTCAAGACCATAGGTGAGAGTTTGTAGAAGTAGTAGTAGTAGTATCTTTATTTAGCAACGATGTACAGGTCTATAAACACAATTGAGAACAGAAATTACATGGGACACAGAAATTAGATGGGAGAAAAAGGGAGAATTCGAAGGAAAAGTTAAAGAAAAACCTTCATTCGCATGTATCACGTGTGTGCTTATGAAGTACTATGAAATGTGTTACGGACAAATGAATAACTGAATAAAATAAATAAATTAATTAACAATCAATGGGTAAATAATAAATAAATAAATGAATAAATAAATGTATAATCGTTTAGTCACAATGTTGAACATAAAGTGTGATTTTTTAAAAGCTATAAGAAAGTTTTAAAAAAAAACAAAAAATACATACAATTCAGAAAAATGCATGAAATCTTTATTTGAATCGATAGTACGGTCCATATAATTTAATGTTTGAAGATTATTTCATGCAAATGTTGGCCTTGACTGCGCCTCAAATGGTCCATCCGCTAAGTCCAATTTTGGCATACTCTTTCCAACATTTCGGCCGGTATCTCACGAATAAATGCTTCAATGTTGTCTTCCAATGCGTCAATTGAAGCGCCCTTGTCTGTATAGACATGAACTTTCACATAGCCCCACAAAAAATAGTCTAAAGGCTTTAAATCGCACGATATAGGCGGCCAATTGACCGGTCCCGAACGTGAAATAAAATGTTCACCGAACTCGCCGCTCAATAAGTCCACTGTTGCGCGTACTGTGTGGCATGTGGCACCGTCTTGTTGAAACCACATGTCATGCAAGTCAAGCCCTTGCATTTTGGGCAAAAAAAAGTTGGATATCATCTCACGGTAGCGCTCACCATTCACAGTTACGTTGCGATTTGAAGAAGTACGGTCCAATGATGCCACCAGCCCGTAAACCGCACCAAACTGTGACTTTTTCTGGATGCATTGGTAGCTCTTGCAATGCTTCTGGCTAATATTCACTCCAAAATCGACAATTCTGCTTATTTACGTACCCATTAAGCCAAAAATGAGCTTCGTCGCTGACTGACCATAAAATGGAAGAAGCGCGCGATGAACTTTCTTAACAGAGCACGCATGTTGATAACAAAATTCAATAATTTGCAAGCGTTGTTCGTTTGTAAGACGATTCATGGTTAAATTATCGACCAAACTGAAGATGTTTGACAGTGAAACCAAACACGAAACGTGCGTCAGCCGTTTAAACCAGTGTTGCCAAAAAGATAATGGCTAAAAAATCACCCTTTATTTAATTATTTAATAAAGTTGAGATTGCGGCATTATCAGGCAAATTACACGATGTGATAAAGAGTTCGTTAAGCTTGGCTAACCGATTTGATACGGTATCAATAAAGTGCCGTGGTAGTTTCAAGATCATTTTAGGGACTTTGTTCTGGCAAATTTTTTGTAACTTTTTTAAATGACAATTGGAACAGTTCCCCCAAAGCTTGGAATGTAGATTTAAATATTATAATTTTGTTTTCAAAGCTTAATACAGACATGCGGCATATAAAAGGGTATAATCATTTTATGGTAAAATCAATTTTCTTTACAACACTGCTTGTAGGCTGCCCGAAGGTAACCCCTAGGGATTTAACTTCTGATTTCCACTCTATGCTCTTGCTGCGAATAGCTAAGTTGTAGCTCGGTAAAAAACAAGCTTTCTCTTTCTTTGGAGTGAAGAAGATAGCTTGAGTTTTATGAGCATTAATATTGATTTTCTATTTAATGCAGTAGAGAATATAGCTATCTAATGCAGATTGCAAGTGGGTTTGGATGAGTAGATGCTCGTGTCATCCGCAAACATAGCAGAGTGACGCCAAGTGAAGGAGGGGAAATCAGAAGTGAATATATTACAGAGGATTGGAGCTAAAACCGAACCTTGTGGTACACCTGCAGGAGTACCTTGCAAGTCTGAAGAAGTACCGTTTACAAGCACCTTAAAACTTCTATCTGTTAGAAAGGATTTCACTAGTTTGACCAGGTACAAAGGAAAACCAAATTGGAAAAGCTTATGGATTAGCCCGTCATAGCAAACAGCGTCGAATGCTTTTTCCACATCCAGAAGAACCATACCAGTACTCTGACCTAAGGAGAATGCGTTAAGTACATGTCCTGTAAATTTGGTGTGATGCACTGTGACCAGGACGAAAGCCGAACTGTTGTGGTGGTAAGGTGTTTAGTTCTTTAGTGCGATGCATTAGCTTAATTTTGATAGCCTTTTTTAAGCATTTGCTTAATTTACTTAACAGGCTTATAGGGCGGTAGCTCGTGGGATTTGTTGTGTCTTTACCCGGTTTCGCAATAGGGATAACTTTCGTGCATTTCCAAGCACCTGGAGAGTAGCCTATTGAAAAGCATGTATTGAAGATATGTTGAATTATGTTGAGGCCCACATTAGGAAGATGATTTAGAGATGGATGTTTCTCACCATGTCAAAACCAATGGACTTTCTCGTCTTAAGAGTGCTCAGTATGAACTTAATATCATCCAAGGTAATATCGTGTGGGAAGATGGTTAATCCGTCCCGTCGACCCGTCAACATTGCTGTGCGCGTTACTTGAATGAAGGTGATTTGAGGCAAAGGTCTCAGCTAAAATATTAGCCTTTTCTAAATTAGATACTGCTTCAGAGCCAGAAGATCTTAAGGAAGGTATGAGTGGGCGCTTTTTAATAAATAATTTGACAATGTTCCAGAATGGTCTACGGGACCATAGGTGAGAGCTGAAACAAATACCGCTAAATTGGCGGTCTCCCTTACTACAGATCTCCAAGCTGTTTCGAAATTGACCCCGCTTGAGCAAACCAAAGCTCAGCATTACTCCTCCCATCACTCGTGAAGAAGACCCGGGGAACACCCAAATTTCTCGACCAGCTGCAATGGGACTCCTTCCAGAACTTGCGTTCTGGAAATGATTTGTCCACGACAATATTTAAAACTGAATTTGGACGCCTCAAAGAGTGCACCAACAAATGTCTTTTCGCCTTGGCCGCACGACAGGACTCAGCACCTTGGCCGATATGGTACTCTGTGCATGATGTTAAGGAACATATATTTGATCCCAATACCCACCTGCGGTCGTTGAACCTTGAGGATGTGCTGCATTCACCGAAATCTCACCAAAATCATGATTTTATTCGTTCCCCCGAGTCACTTGCCTGGAACTGGAAAACAGTGCGACCATGTAATTGCTCAGATTGGAAATTCGAAATTACCACATTAGCACAATGGTCAAGATCAAGACCACTATTTGCCGCTTGCACTCGTGTGTGCACCATCCATTCACTCGTTCGCCACACAAGTTCAAGTTCATGTCGACCCACTTCACTGCCGGTCACCGGATAAGCGACGACCGCGCGTGTTCGGAATGCAAAGGGAGCAAGAAAAAGTCGAAAAGCGAACACGAAAAAATGCATGGAAGTCCATGGAAGATTAATGATAAGGGTGTCAAAAGTTTAAACTTCCTTATTCTTCCCCCGGCTCCACAGGCTCCGCGAAACCAGTTCGCTCCACGCGCGTATGTCCAACGTTTCGGTCATCACCATAAATTATACGAAATGCATCCTCCACTTTCTGCCAAACGGAATATACGTGTGCCCCCTTATCGGCGCACGAGTGTGCTCGAGTCAAAGGAGATCCTTGCCGCTGAAGTTTGGCCTTTCTTTTGCTTTTCAGATTCATACGACATTTGAAAGGAAGACACGAAATTTACTCGCCGCAAGGTGAGGTTAGCTGGGGGCGCACCAGTCAACATCAAACGCCGTGCAATGCATTCGAACACAGACACACTGCCTGCACTTGTGTACCTATTAACCTGAAGGCCTAAAGGCGTCTCTTTGCAGTGCACACAGTCGGTTTTCCTTTCACGAAAAGGAAGAGTTCACCAGCCCGGCGAAGAAAACGAGCGAAAAGTAACCAGAGATTGTTGCCAAAGAAGCGGGGCGCGAGGGCAAATTTGCAATTAAATTAACGGCCAGAAAATTGCTCAAACGCTGCGATGTCTGGGGAGGAAGTTTTGCCGTTGAGATCTGAATAAATTGCCAAAATACAATAACGAGTTATCCATTTGTTGTGCCAGGAAGATGTTAAAAATGCGGGCAAAAAAGGCAAAGAAAACCGACGTTTTCTCTTCCTTTACGGCCCGCAGGCGCGTGCATGCACACGGCAAAGCAGATGCCATTTGTTGGCCGCAAAAAATGAAGATGAAGTTTCTCGAATTCAAAGTGGCTTTGGAACAATTTGCGTACTCAAGTACGAACTTTGATACACACTAAGTGTTTGTCAGAGTGCCTGCCTGATTATGAGAGGATCCAAGGAGTTAAGCAAATTTGCAACATTCTCTGAAGATGCAGAATTGAGAGTGGGTTCTGCTCGACGCTGCACTAGGCACTGCCGAAAGGTTCTCTGTGAGAGGTAATTGCTGTTAGTTCAGAGGTGGTTGGGTGGATAGTCAGTTATTAGACTTCTCTGTCTTAGATTGTAGCGTTCGCCTGCGAGGTCTTGAAGTGGTATCAGGGAAGTCAAGGGCTCAAATGAGACTTTTCTACGATCTACCGACGGGCATAGCGCTAAGGCCACCGTTTCCCCACTAAGTCGGAGACGCAGACTATAGTTTCCTGGATACTTTAATGAAAATGGACAAAGCCCCAGCCTCTGATGGCTTACCATGGGATCTCTTCAAGGCCAGCGACGATGTTCCGATTGGAAGCATGCACCAGATCGTCTGTAGAAGTTGGGAGGACGAAAGCATGCTCGACGACTGGAACCTCAGCTCCATATGCCCCATCCACAAAGAAGGCGATCTACCTCTTGCAACAAGGATAGAGGTGTATCCCTGCTCAGCGTCGCCTACAAGATTCTGTCCATGTAAAGCCGTTTTTCTCATACCAGTGCGGCTTCAAGCGAGGCCCAAATCAACTATAGACCAAATTTTCACACCAAGGTAAATCCTGGAGAAGACAAGTGAGTTTCAAATTGATACGATGCGATGCCCGAATTCGGGATCCAGGCAACACACACACGATGCACCGTGCAGTTTGGAGGAATCAGCTTCGCTTAGCTCACACGTATTCACAGCGCCGCGTCTGTGAGAATGCTACACAAAACGCTGTCAAATGAAACCGAGTGACAAGAGACGTAGAAGTTGCATATCTCTTCAGTGCTTCATTTTTAGTTTATACCACGGGCAACCCAATACAGACATACATCGTCCTCGTCCCTTGCCTCGGAAGTTATTGTGACACCTTGTTGTGTTTGCAGCGTCTGGGAATACGTGAGTGGGGGTTTAGAACAGCTGAATGTGTTCCCCTCCGACATAATGAGGTGAACTAGAGCAAAACTGTCCAAAGCTTTATGTACGAACTCCCACAAGTCTGTGCAAGTGCTCTCATGTATCGAGGACATTGATTCCTCTCGAACATTGTGCTAAGACATCTCCCCCTGGAAGCGGTTAATATGTACACAATCCTGTTTAACAATGCTTCGAATAATGCGCATTACCTGGAGCATTGGAAAACTGCGAAAGATTCCTCGAATCCGTGCAACCTCCGGTCAATAAGTCTCCTGCCGAACATCAGCAAGGCATTCGAGAAGGTGATCAATAGAGCTCTGATCAACTGGACCAAGGACAAGAACATAATCCCGGATAACCAATTCGGTTTCAAAGCGGGGCATGACGCTATTCATGCCGCGTCGGGACTGGCGTCGGATATCCCCTGGAACAAGAGCCAGAAACAACGTACGGGTGCCTGCCTGATTGACCTGGAGAAGGCCCTTGACACCGTATGGTTAGAAGGTCTTTTTTACAATCGGCTGGGCATTAGCAAACCACTGTTGTACCTACTGTGTGACATGCTCACCTTTAGACGGTTCCTCCTCAAGTACGTTTGATGTGAAAAATGGTCTCCAACAGGGTGTCGTTAATTCGCCGATCCTGTTCAACGTTTACTTGAGGGATCTGATAAGTTCTCTTCGCCGGCGACTTGAAAAAGATCGAGGACATCACTGCTCTCGCACTTCGATTCATTCATCAGAGATTGTGATGACTTCAATCCACTTCCAGAAGTCGGAAACCAAACTGGTTAGGACGCCGTTGTATAAGGCCTCGGCTGATACGAAAAATAATTGGCGAAAGTTCTCAATTGAGAACAGTCCACTGGCGCAAAGGACTGTAGTGTGGCTAGATCAGTATCTATATTTAAACAAACATGCTCTGGCCCGGCCCCGAGGCGCTTTTGATCTTACAAAGCAACTGTTTTACAACAGCCAACTAGATGCGAGGGAGAAGGTCATCTGCTACATGGCCCTCATCCGGCCAATGCTCACCTATGGCTGTCCCGTGTGGTTCGACGTGAGTGCAAGCTTGTCTTAGGGCTTGCCCTCGCCTTTATCGAACTCCAGAGTCCCAGTACAGAAAATTCTATGAGATTTCAATGAGATCTTATACAACACGGCAAACCTGATAAGAGTGGACAGTTTCCTGCTGAAGTTGATTCAAGGTCATACTGCCAGAGCGATGAACTCGGTCAATAACCTGATTTCGGGGGCTTACTACCCCAATACACAATACCACGAAAGGGTACGCCACAATGGCTCCGTCCCCCCAGAAGCCTTTCTCCATTTAGACAAGAACGCACGTTTACATAAAAAAGTTCAGTTATTAAGTTTTTTGTGACAATTTTTCTTAACATTTATTTGTACAGTTAAGATAATTAGTCTTTAGGCATATGACTTTTTAGATTAAGTCGAAGGACATAGGATAAGATTAAGTTTAGCTTAGAGTGCCCGCGGAGGGCCAGTAAGTTAGAAAAAGTAACAATGTTCGTCGAACTAGTTTTAAGCATTTTTGTCTAGTAATTAAGCGTGTTATGAATTTTTGGAAATAAAAATGAATGATGAGGACATTGATTCCACTTACCCTTGAGTGCCAGAGAAGGCAAAACAACGGCTTGAGTTTTCCTTCAGGTTGGTACCTTAAGTTCATGAATTCGACGAAACTTCTACAAATGTTTTTTCATCGTTTGTTGTGTTTCATTGCACCCTTGCAAAGGCATGAACAAAAGGCTAGAACAAAAAAATAAATTATTCGCTTTCTTCGTGGATTTCAAGGCAGCTCTCAGCTTTTGATGCACTTAGGCCAGAGTAGGCCGGTTGTACCGCCACGTGAGTTAACAAACTGCTGATTTTGTTGGTGTGGTTACTAGGGCAGTCAATCAGTTTTATCAGTGAATTCCAATGATTTGACCGGTCGGAATTTTACTGACGTCACTTAGATTGACGAAGAACTATGGTCTTCCTGGTCGAGGCGAGGCAGCTACAATGAAGGTGTTGCAGAAGTTTCGAGAAAAGTCCGAGCCTTTTTGAATGTTCGACCCAACCCAAGATTTTGGGTCTCTTTAAGGAGATCAAGCTGTTTGATTTTTTTGGATCGAATGTGATGCATGTTTCCCATCTGGCATTGACCTTTTGTATACTCAGAATATTGCGCTGTAACTTGGCCAAGGGAGTCCAGCGAAATCCACGAAAATGTTCAGTCCTCCATCGCACTCGTCATTTCCGCCACCATTTTCATTTCGAGGCACAAACTCAGCTTCCAAGAATGATGCGTTCCAAGATGATGTGTGTGTAGGTCGATTTTAGCTGAATAAAGTTGCTGGTGCAGACTTAGTGTCAGCAGAACTCTTAACGGCAGATGGATATGAGCTGGTAGGGTACATGCACCAACTCATCTGTAAGATCTGCTCTGAAGGATCTCAAATTCGTTTGCCCGATTCACAAAAAAGCAAAGCCGTTCAAATGCGCCAACTACCAATTAGTCTCCTAAACATCGCCTACAAGATCTTTTCTGCTGTTTTGTGTGAGTGCCTGGAAACACTCGCGAATAACCTGATAAGTCCTTATCAATTCGGTTTCAGCCGGGGAAGTCCATGGCAGGTCCTGGAAAAGACTCATGAAGTGCAAATCGACACATGTATGTATGTACCACCTATTCGTCGATTTGAAGGCATCAAATGACAGCGTGCGATGAGTTGATCTCAATGAGTTTCAAATTGTGAAGAGTTCTTGAAAATATGTATGAGGGTAACCGCGCAGCAGTTTGGTGTGGGTCAGATGTTTCAGAATGGTTTGAGACCAATATGGGAGTAAGACAAGGATGCCCTTTAAGCCCTCAACTGCTTTCCTTGTATATCAATGACTTAACGGACTTTCTACCAGGCGGAACTGAGTTTGCTGGGGTGACAATAAAAGCGCTTCTGTTTGCTGATGATGTGATTTTACTAGCGAATTCAGCCGAAATGCTGCAACTGATGATAAACCGTCTCTATATGTATTGGCTAAGGTGGAACTTAACGGTTAACTTAAAATCAAAAGTGATGATTTTCAAACAGGGAGGTGGTAGACTGTGTCGAAATGAAAGTTGGCACTACAACGGGGAACCAATTGAAGTGGTGAAAAAGTACAAATACCTTGCAGTGACAATCACAATAACCTTAACATGGATTTACACGTGAAGGACAATCTCATTAAGGCGAAACGTGCAATATGTGCTACCTGGCAAAGGTGTTTCTCACATAATCTGGTCGATCATAGCGTTAAATATAAAGTCGTCGTTGGTGTTGCAGAATCGGTATTGATGTACACAGCTCAATCTTGGGGACATACGCAATATGAGACTGTACCGAGAGAGAGAGAGAACCTTTGGTTTACCAAAAACGACGACGAAACAGGAATATCGCCATTATTCGTCAAGACACTGAAGCTGCATATTGATTATATATTGAAAGTTCTTGAGATGTCTGATGAAAGGCTGCCAGAAATTGTCGCTTGAAAACCACACAAAGAAGAAATCCTTGGTTTAGGAAACTGGAAGAGCTTGCAGGTTACTGTGGGATGCCATCCCATTTCACGACGACTAACCCCAGGTTATTAGAAGTTATGCTCTACGAACTTATCTCCAAAGTAGACGAACAATATAGAAACGATTGTATTAATATGGCTACATCCTCCGTACATCGATCAGCATACAGTTGCCTCAACCATAATTTATGTGAACGGAATTATTTCAATAACAGTAACAGTCAAGAACTCATATCTACCATTTTCAAGATGAGAGGAGAACTCGTTAATTTAAATCATATCCCACATCGTCCCGATTTGCCGATTTACTGCAGTCTTTGCAACCCATCAGAGAGAGAAGACATTGTGCATTTTATTGGTAGATGTCCAGTCCTTAAGGAATTGCGCAGATTTTATCCAGGCAGTGATATTAAATCGGTATCTGAGGTCAGAGACCTTTTAAATTGCGATTGTGATATAAAACTACTCTTAAACAAATATAGAAAAAATATTATAAACGAAGAGTTTTGAAATTCACAAGCGAAAGCTACATATGTACATACATGTATATTAACTAGTTATATGCACCTTATAATTATTCGATTACAAACTTATTTCTTTTTTGATTATTATATTAATGTCAATCAGGCAGACGGCAAAAGCCATGCTCGTACAAATTCCTTTTCTTAAATTGCATATTTTCCCTCAACTAAACCATACCAATAAGCTTGGCGTGTGGACTGCAGAGAAAATGGAGGGATAGGCCAGTTTTGCCCCTTGTCCACACCAGAGATGTAGCGGTGTCCCCTTGTATATCACACATATTTTTACTTACACAAACCATGGATCCACCACGCAATGGCGGCCGATTGGTGGATTTTAGTGGGAATGTCGCAAATTCGGGGATTTTAGTTTGAAAAAATGGCGACAGATTGCCGCATTTGCCCACGATCTATGTATTGTTGTGCGGAGGGTGTTCAAAACTTGACCCGTGTTCTTAGGAGCATATAAAGGGTGATTTGTTAGCTATTATCTTTTTGGCAACACTGGTTTAAACAGCTGACGCAGGTTTTGTGTTTTGTTTCACTGTCAAACATCTTCAGTTTGGTCGATAATTTTACCATGAATCGTCTTACAAACGAACAACGCTTGCAAATTATTGAATTTGTGTATTATCAAAATGCGTGCTCTGTTAAGAAAGTTCATCGCGCGCTTCTTCCATTTTATGGTCAGTCAGCGACGAAGCTCATTTTTGGCTTAATGGTTACGCAAATAAGCAGAATTGTTGATTTTGGAGTGAATATCAGCCAGAAGCATTGCAAGAGCTACCAATGCATCCAGAAAAAGTCACAGTTTGGTGCGGTTTATGGGCTGGTGGCATCTGGTTCACATTGGACCGTACTTCTTCAAAGATGATGCGAATCGTAACGTAACTGTGAATGGTGAGCGCTACCGTGAGATGATATCCAACTTTTTTTTGCCCAAAATGCAAGAGCTTGACTTGCATGACATGTGGTTTCAACAAGACGGTGCCACATGCCACACAGCACGCGCAACAATGGACTTATTGAGAGGCGAGTTCGGTGAACATTTTATTTCACGTTCGGGACTGGTCCACCGGTCAATTGGCCGCCTAGATCGTGCGATTTAACGCCCTTAGACTATTTTTTGTGGGGCTATGTTAAAGCTCGTGTCTACACAGACAAGCCAGCTTCAATTGATGCATTGGAAGACAACATTGAAGCATTTATTCGTGAGATACCGGCCGAAATGTTGGAAAGAGAATGCCAAAATTGGACTAAACGGATGGACCATTTGAGGCGCAGTCAAGGTCAACATTTGCATGAAATAATCTTCAAACATTAAATTATATGGACCGTACTATCGACTCAAACAAAGATTTCATGCATTTTTCTGAATTGTATGTGTTTTTTTTCCGAAAAACTTTCCTATAGCTTTTAAAAAATCACCCTTTAGTACTGGCCCTAGGTGACTGCCTTGGGGTACCCCAGATTATTCAAGCTTTACAATTAGCAACTTTCACGCTTTGAGTCCTCTTTGAAGACAACTCGAAATCCAGTTAAGGAGTGTAGAGTGAGTACTTAAATTTATTTAACAAAGCTGGATGACATACTGTGTCAAGAGCTTTCCTGAAGTCTGTCAGAATCACATCAACCCGATGTCCTGACTCTACAGAATCAACAAGATTCTTCGTGAATAAAGTTAGGTTAGTTAATTAGTTCATATATGTGAGAATTTACTGTATAAAATTAAAAACTATAAAATCTGCTTTAATTTAATTAATTCGGCTCAAACTGTTTTGACAATTCCCATAAAGCGAAGCACTCTCCTAAGCGGACGAAAGATGTCCGCTTAGAGAGATTTCATTAGCAAGGTGAAGCATAACTTAAAAATTCAATCGAAGCTCATACAAGGCTGCCACAACAGCACCATGGGACCCACGCTGATGAAGTCACGTGCACTGGTTGTTGTAACTAAGTACTAGTAGAATGTGGCTCTGGCAGTGTTACGATTTTCTGAATTCGCTGCAGAACAGGCATTGATCTAGACTTTGCCTCCTTCGGAGAATTTGGAAACTAGAGGACACACAATAATTTGTTACCAAAAGACCGCTTTTCTGTTGAGTCACTTTTGTCTCGCCTGTAGTCACGCACGCTCTAGAAATGCCAGCATTCAAATTCACGCACGAGGGCGATCTCAATGAGTGCCAAACACTCCAAGAAACAATTGTCTAGCAATGGCAATCTACTCCAATCAAGAAGCGACTAGCTGAGGAATTTCAGTCTTGATGGGTATTACATAAGCTGAAATGGAATACGAGCACAACGCAGCCAGCTCGCGCTGTGCTCTTACATTTCCGCACACACGCGCATTGTCTGTCATCCATCTTGAAAGAACATTACACTGAAGACCTGATTTTGTTTCCCCTCCCCCTCCCTCCCACTCCACTGCGGAAGAACTTGATTTAAGCCTGAAGCCAGCACACTGATAACCTCCTCTCCATTCCGGGAATGGGATTCTTGTAATTTGCACTGCGCACCATTTCAGATAAAGTGTCCACATTCCTGTGCCTGTCCTTCCTGGATCTCATCACACTCTGGCGGCGGTGGCAGGTGGGGTATTCACATTTTCGGCTTCTGAAGGCATGAAGGCGTAATAAATGCGCCCATCAAATGGGTTGCGAGTCGCCGATGTGCTCGGGAGTTAAGTCATTGCAACCGGTTACATCACATGTGGCCGGTCTTTCGTGCACTTGGTATGCGTTTGTGGTACACACCCGCCTCGTGCTGGGGACGATTACACAAGGCGCACAACCTGACCGATCGCCGGCCGCTGGTCGCCGCCGGCCGGTTCCACATCCCGGAATCGATAGTGAATTAAAAAGTGAAGTGAAGTTCTGGCTTCGTTATCGTCGTTACAAGACCCGACGCGAGGAAGGACGTCAAAAAGGAAAAGTGAAGAGCGGTTGGTCGGTCGCTTGTTTTCTTCGTTCGCTGGTTGGATTGGTCGCATGGTTTGTTTGTGTTTTGGTTGGGATCTTCGTGGTTCAATTCGTGGCGCGTTTATGCCCACAGAGGGGGCGCAGGGTCGGTCAGGCTTTCCGCCGCACTTCTAATTGATGCACACGGTGATCGTGACGGCGATATTGATGATGATGATGATGATCATGCAGATTTCCCTTTTTTTTCTGTGGAAGATCGCGTGCACGGGCAGCAGCGGTAACATTCATGTTACCAGAGTAACGTGATTACATTTTTTCAGCTTTTGTGTTTTTGTTGCTTCTCCTTTTTCACTCGCTGATTTCGTAACGTGATTAAGTGAACTAAAACTTGGACTCGGATGTGCTTTGAATTTATTTTGGAAGCGCGCCTCGCTGACTGACAAGTGCCCAGCGCTGCCACATACAAAAGTGGAATTCTTAATTTTTTCCCCATCTCCTCTCTGCTGCGGTTCTTAAATTGGTTTTCTTCAGGATACTAGGGGTGGAGTGGGCAGCGCTTCGGCTGGACGAGGAAAAGACATGACCAGTGAAAGGAGAATGATTGAGAACATTCCGATTTGAAAGTGGCTTGCTGCACGATGCAACGCCGAGCAGATTGAAGAGGCATTGGAAACTCCAAGAGAAGCTCCCATTTAATGACCTTGATGTGCGGGGGTGGGGGGAAAACAGCAAACGCTGGCAGTTGCGACTCGACTGCAATACGAGATGTCAACAAGGATACACGATCAGCAACAATACGTCCTAGTGTGGTTGGCAAATTATGCTCAAATTCCTACTCACGGAAGGTAGCGACCAAAACAGAAGCAAAGCGGAAAACGGAAAACGAAAAACAAAGGTGCAGCGGCACAGAGACTGTCGTGGCTTTCTAATTGTCGCTTGCTCATAAATGAATGATCAAATGTCAGTTTGTTGATGTCTCCATGCATTCACGTGTGGAACTTGAGATGCGTTACCAAGCCGAAGTCCACGGCTTGGCGAGGTTTTGAGGAAAACGACAATAAATTCTGGGTGCAAGGTCCGCATTTGGTCGGCCGCAGTGGAGGCGATTTTGTGCGTGTGGTCAGTCAATAATCTGGTTACTTCCTTATGGTGCAGATGTGTGGGCAGAAGTGGAAATAATTCGATTTATCGAGGCAGAGTGGAGTCAAGTGGTCGCATTGTTGATGGAAGATAGACGTGCTGGAAGAGGAGGAAGATGCTTACACACTAGGCACTGCAGTGCCTTCCAAGCTGAAATAATGGCGATCAGCGAAGCCCTGTCCTGGCTGAGGTGAAATGTGATATCCTCCCGCATCTTTAGAGATAGCCAGGTAGCAGTAAAATCCCTAACATCGT
Organism: Eristalis tenax; assembly: GCA_905231855.2. NCBI lineage: Eukaryota > Metazoa > Arthropoda > Insecta > Diptera > Syrphidae > Eristalis > Eristalis tenax. Next base: position 58,690,808 of record HG993124.1, on the reverse strand, counting down.
TCTCTACAAACTCAAAAATAGTCATAAACTGTCGCACGTCTCTTGATGTGATTCCGAATTCGACTGTGTTGGGTACCAGGCCATAGAGACATTATGGGCAACTGCGAAGCTGACAACTCGCTACCACACTGCTAGATGACGGAACCTTCTGTAGCATAGGTGCTCCCTTAGCTTCATTAAGCAAACCAAAAGTCAATGCCAGATGGACTACAGGCAACACCTGCCAAATTACCAAACAAATCTGGCCCAGTCCCGACCCTACAAGGTCTGATAGTTTGATCTCCACTGGGGGACCTGGAAGTACTGCTGGTAGATGACCATTCTTTGGGCAGAAAGAGGGTTAACAGAAACCCCATTCCTGATACACCAGTCGTCGATCACGTCAAGAGCTGCCTGCGCTTTTGAGCACACATCCGCTAGGCACGAACCGACAGACAGTACGGTTGCGTCATCCGCATAGGCCTGGGCGTAGATGTTAGAGCCATTGTGAGCATCAAGCAGAGGGTCAACCAGCATGCACCATAGCAGAAGAGAGAGGACACCGCCTTGCGGGCAAACCCTACTTACACCCGGCCTTACATATTGGTCACAGTCCGCGTCCGCGATTATAGTTCTATTCATTAGCATTGCTTTGATCCACAACACTAATGGTTCATCAACACCGTGTTCTCTGGCAGAGTTACACACGTCATCATCGCATTGTCAAAAGCACCCCTTCATCGATGAAATCCGGAAAGAAGCTGCAGCCGAGCAATCCAATACTCCAAATCCATGAAGGTCAATTACACACAAAAACCGTGTATCGTCTGCCAAACGTGATGCCTTTGAAGACCAATTTGAGGAAACAAGAAGCAATGCTGGCAAGGCACACTAAGAAGTCGGAACAAACGATAACAAAAATTGTATTGGGGGAATCCCCCCTGGCGCAGTCCCGACCCTAAAAGATTTGTTTGATCTAGTTTGATCTCCTCCTCCGGACACTGCCTTTTAGGACTACACGCGAAAAGACTGACTATTTTCTACGAATTCTGCAGAAGCTGTCGAGACGAGGAAGAAGAAGAAAGTGTCCAACACCTTCTCTGCACTCGCCGCTACTACAAAAGCCACTCTAGGCTCCTACTTCTTCGATAGCCAAAGCTCGTAAGTATCACGCCGGCCTAACCCCTTTGGCCTAAGAGCATCCAAGCCACTTAGGATGCGCGACTAGGAAAGCCAAAGCTCGTAAGTATCACGCCGGCCTAACCCCTTTGGCCTAAGAGCATCCAAGCCACTTACTACCTAGCTACCACGAGTATATTCGAAAAGAGGAGGAAAGTCGTCTCTGAAATGTCACACTATCCGGCACATTAGACAACAGCAATTGTGAAACGGGGATAAGATGGTTACCAGCTCTGCTTTCTTGCAAAGGAAGCTTACAATAGACAGACCTGCTCAAGTGGGTTGCAGCGGCTTAGTCAAGTCTGGGTCTGATCCGAGATCCACATAGCCCCTGCGACCGGAGATGAGCGACTTAACAATGACTTTGCACCGTCGCACAGTGCGTTGTTTTGCACATCTAGCGGAAGTCGTCCGAATGACAATAATTTGGCTAAAAAAATGCTAAGGGCGTTGAATGCGATTCCATCAGGTATACGACCGCTTTGCAAACCCAGGACGGGATGGTTGGACCAAGTCCAAAAACTCGCCTGCCCAAGCATAACTCCTGATGAGTTGGCGGACGATCGAGTTGCTTGGAGAGCTCTCGTGCGCGTCGTTTACTCCCGCGACCCCTTCAGTGGAGCATGCGGCTCAGGAAATGATGATGATGCTAGGGTTTTTGAATGGTTTCATCAGCTCGGTCAATTAGATTGCCGGTGGATATCTGAAACAAAAAATAAGAGAACTGATGTGAAGAAGAGTGAAGTGCCGCAGAAGGGTGAGCGGCAAGAGAGATGCAGCAAATCAGGCAAAAGAGCTTGTATTTAGTTGCCCTGCAAGGGCTCCCTTCTTCTTCTTCTAGTGGCGCTACAGTCCGAGGTGGACCTAGGCCTCCACCAACAAGCCTCTCCAGTTGAATTGGTTGAGGTCCTTCTACAATTGTGTGCGCCATCGATTCTCACTGGTTCGGAGGCGAAGACCTTTTGGGCTGGAGGTGTGTTGTCCATGGCCTAGCCATCTTGGGCGTTGAATTCGTAGATGCCAGGCTAGGGTCACAGCCAGCTGTGCAGTTCAAGGTTGAATCTTCTTCTTCAGGAACCTTCAAGGCAAACAGAACCAAAGATTTCCTCATCCATGAGATTGTCCATGTCTCCACGCCGTACAGCAGGTCTGAGATGGTCAAGGTCTTATATAAAGTCAGCTTGGTCCTCCGAGAGATGCCTGTCAGCTGAGGACTAACTGCCTCTTGAACCCAAAGCAACCGGGATTGACAAGAGTTCTTCTGCGTTTAATCTCGGTGCTGATGTTTTTCGTACTCTGTACTTGGGAGTCGAGGTAGACGCAATCCTTCGCGATGTGATGGCGCTGCCTATGATGACGGTCAGGCGGAGTTGTCGATGTAGTTTTGCCCTCGTCCACCAATAAGCCCATTTCGGCCTGGAAGTACTGCTGGGGGACCAGGAAGTACTGCTGGTAGATGACCATTCTTTGGGCAGAAAGTTGAATTAGTTGATGTTGAGTTCAGACTACGGTTAGAGTTGGTTTAATCTTAGGGCTGTGCTATTTGTTGGCCGATTAGATCCAGTGGAGAAGGATTGTAATTGCATCAGACGGAGTGATTTTCAACGCTCCGCTGATACACATGCAAGCCAGTCTTCTCGCCCACATGAGTGCCTTACCGTCGACAGCCGTCCATCAAACTGAGACTCCGTCCCGGTGTCCGGTTGTGAGCTGCCAGTTTTGTTTATTGACACGTCCATTCAAACTGATATGAGCTTCTTCCCAGACGGACACACGTGCGATTTTCGGGTTTCTAGTCATTCCACTGGGAAATGGCGATGACTGTCCACATGTGACTTGTCACAAATCAGCAAAAGCAAACGGCAAGAAAATCGCCAAATACATTCTGTTGGAGTGCGTAGGACATCCGCTTTATAAGAAAATATTTACAAAGGAGGCGCCAATAGCTTACCAGTGCAATCCAGTCAAATATAATCGTCGCATGTGTTTTTATGACGTTTCAAAACGACTATTTACTCTCACATCCACCACGTCGTGAAATCAGGGAGGCAAGCACTTTACTCTCACCTCCGCCACGTCGTGAAATCAGGGAGGCAAGCACTTTACTCTCACCTCCGCCACGTCGTGAAATCAGGGAGGCAAGCACCTTCCACCGAAGATGGGGAGCCCCAGCCCCAGGGACGTCGATAGCGGCTGGAAACCAGAGCAAGTCTGGACGCCCAACATAGGAAACCATATCAGACCAGACTAGACCTACCAGATAGATTAGATGAAGAGCGAATTTCAAGGGGAGAGCCCAGAAGCGTGTAATTCGAAGGCATTCCTTGGACACTCGTATGGAAGCGAAGGGGGAAGAATTTCAAATTAATTCAAACCGTTTCGCAATTAATCAGATTCGAGGAGCACTCCAGCCTGATCTGCCGATATTTGATAGTCGAAGAGTGTGGCCAATAACAAATCTTTATAGTGGAGAGTATTTGGCTGCAACGTGTTGAAACTGTTAACACATTTCCCTTAGACAGTTCCAGTGTGTGTAGGAATTCCTTTTCGGTGACGGCTGCTGCATGCAATGCAGTTGGACAGCGTGCCAACGGAGAGACTCGATTGGTACAGCAAAGATCAGTCAACTTTCGTGGAGTAGCTGCATGGTGTGTCATTTGGATCGCGTCCGATCGCTAAACCATTGTCATCATTAGATCTTTCATAGTTGTGCAAAATTTTACTTCATTTGTGTCCACTTTAAAGGCATCGTGCAGAGTGACCACAATGGTGGCGCTTTGGAAAATATTCCAATTCCCGAACTGCGTCAACCGTTACGCCAGAGTGACGATAAAAAACCTCAGAAAGTGGAAAACAGTCATCAACACAAAGACCACAGAAGGATTCAACAAAATCAAGATTTTCCTTAAGCAACGGAAAATGGACAATTACACTTACACCCCCAAAGCCGAAAGGAAAAGTCTATGGTAATTAAGGGAGTACACTCTTCCCACGCAGACGAAGAAACTCTAGAGGAATTAAATAATATTAAATAAATATAATATATATTTATAAATAAAAAATTAAAAAAACTAGGGAATACCAGCCATCAAGGTATTTGCGTTCAAGTCCTCGAAATCCAAGGACGCCAAGTTCAACTGCCATGTGGTTATAGAAAAATCGATGCCCTTTAATGAAGTATCGAGGAAGACACTGCTGCTAGACCAGGATATCCACTGGGAACACCTGAAAATAAAGGACATAGTGCAATGCAGGAACTGCCAGCGATTTGTGCACATTGCACCCAACTGCGGGATGCAATAAGTATGTGTGAAGTGCGACGCAATGCACCAACCTGGGTAATGCCCGAGGAAAGACAGCACAGGGTCTGAGGAATTTTGTGCTAACTGCAAGACAAGCGGTGTCCCCTTCATAATGAAAAGGTAGCACAAAAAACCAAGGCTGTAGCGGCAAAGAAAGCCCATCAAGAGTTCGCAGACAAGTCAGCCTGCACACTGACCCGGCCAACGGTGAGTTTCGCAACAGTAGCAAAACTAAATACATCACCCAAACTACCAGTAAAAAAGGCCCCAGCTGAGCCACAACAACGGATTGTAGGAGTCAAAACCCCCACGACAAATGTGGGCAAACAACATCAACCTCAACGATGAAGTCCTAACCTTGCCACCTTAATAGGCAAAGCTCGCAGTGCCGGGTATAGGAATCTGAGCGAGACTGAAAAGTCCGCTCAGATTATGCGACTGCGCATAATCGGATACAATGCTTACTCATTGTAACGGACGGCTTTCAAATCTGGCACACCATCTCTGTGACCAGCATGACGTAGCTCGCAATTTTCGAAAGAAAAATACTGCGAATATGTACCAGACTCACCTTCGACAGGGACCGTCAAAGGCACCACAGCAACAATAGGCTATAGGACCAAGCACGCATCATCCCCCTGCAACAGTACATGGTGACAGTGTTCAGAAAGCAGCTACTAGACATCAACAACCATCCTAACTAGGAAATCAGGAACCTGAGCAACACAATCCCCGGAAAACGCTACCTCAACGCGTTAAATCTGCTTCACGAGCAGAACTTTCGAACAACGAGCTGCATGGATTCTACGAGAGCAGCGATAGCAATCACCATCGAGGCTAAGTCGGCTACTACATCACCACCCCATCCCACCACCATTCACGAAATAACGTAAATGCCCTTCTCTGATTGATAAATTTAACTTTACAAAAGGTTATACAAAATGGTTGTCAGAAATTTTAAGGGACAAGAGAGGAGAAGTTGGGCGTCTCTATCATACTTCATTTCTGGGCGAGTTTATAAAGGCAACATTTCGATGAGAGCACGCCACGATTTGCGGAGGCTTACTCGACGTACTTTGGGCCGATAAACATGACCGGCCAATTCTTGCAGAAGTTCAATCACTGCCTCCGTTTCGACCAGAAATGTTGTACTCAAGAGATATGCAACTTCTACGATTCCTGCCCCTCGGTGTCATTTGACAGCATTTTGTATGACATCTTCACATCTGAAGCTAGCGATGTTGATTACTCCCGCCTAACGCCATTCCGTTGCTCTATACTCCTTGTACGCAGCTTTGCTTGAAGACATAGTTATATGCGTGACTTGGTGAACTGCGATGGACTAGGGGTTTTCGACTGCAAAGTTGCATATCTCTTTAGAACTTCGTTTCTGGTTTCGACGACTCGAGACAGTGAACGGGATAGACTGGCCCCAATCTGTTTCATCTCCGGTGAGTAGGTACAGCGTCTGAAAGTGCTTTACATGCCAGGCCATTGTTGCTGTCGATGAAATGTTACTATCCGCGGTCGTTCCCCATTCACACAGTATATTCCATCTAAGTCCGCTAAATGTGGCATAAAAATGTGGGTGGTTGCTGCCGTGATCGAGGCTGTACCCGTGAAGTAAATCAAGGCGAAAGTGTCGTCTTGGATACGACCGATGGTCATGTTTGCACATTCATTTCGGATTGACTTCTTGTAATTGTTTCTTCTTTCGGGCCTCTGTCACGGTCGAAATGTTACGTCTGACAATTTTTTCGACTTTTGGCAGATGTTCCGCCTGCGATTGAGATGAGGATGTGGTGTTAACTTATATTCTGAATGAACAATGCAAGACAGCGGTGAACGTTGTGGGGCCTAATGCAACAAAAAAAAAACCCACATCTGGCTGGTGAATTGAAAGTCTTGAACTATTTATGCACCAAGCTTCGTTTTCACTTATGTGAACGATGTGCCGATGAAACGCTCTAACAAAGAGTTTTTCTATGTTTTTTCCTTTTATGGATTTTTTTACTTTTCGATTTAACTTTGATATTTATTATAAAGTGTTAATTTTCGATATAAAATTGCTGTTCCATCCCAAAATTAATTTAATTAAATTATTGGGTCTAGAATTTTCTATAATTTAGCACTTTTTTCGTGCGGTTTGCTAAGAGATGGCGTAACTTGTATTATTCCATTGGAACATGCGTTGGAAAGCTACTGTCATTATACGTCATTTCAGTATATGTCATTCATTTGAAGCGTAAACAACAATAATTTGTTTTCACTCAAATATGTCGAACTTTGTGCCTGAAAAGGTGCTTTTGCGGGGAGTTCTTCTTGATTACTTTAATATGAAGAAAACTGCTGCCGAAAGTCATCGTATTTTGGTGGAAGTTTATGGTGAACATGCGCTAACTGAGCGAACGTGCCAAAAGTGGTGATTTTGGCTTGGAAGACGATGAACCTCCTGGGCAAACAAAAAAGTTTGAAGATGAAGAACTGGAAACATGACTCTGAAGATTGTTGCCAAACACAAGAAGAGCTCGCAGAGTCTTTGGGTGTCATTCAAAACGTTTAAAAGCAGCTGGATGTATTCAAAAGCAAGGAAATTTGGTTCCACATGACCTCAACCCGAGAGACGTCGAAATGCGTCCGAAATGTTGCTGGAACGCCACAAAAGGAAGGCATTTTTGCATCGGATTGTTACTGCTGATGAAAAGTGGATCCAGTACGACAACCCCAAGCGCAAAAAATTATATGTGAAACCCGACCAACCAGCCAAATCAACGGCAAAGCCGAACATCCGTATTTGGTGGGATCAGAAGGATATGCTGCATTATGAGCTGTTAAAACCGGGTGAAACCATCAGTGGACAACGCTAGCGAACACAATTAATCCGTTTGAAGGGAGCAGTAGCCGAAAAACGCCCGGAATATGCGACCAGACACGAGGCAATAACTTTGCATCATGACAACGTTTGACAATGTTGCTATTCCGGTTAAGAACTATTTGGACAACAGTGGATGGGAAGTTTTACCCCACCCGGCTTATAGCCCAGACCTTGCCCCTTCTGACTACCATTTGCTCCGGTCGATGCAGAACGCCCTCACTGAAATACAGTTCACATCAGAGTAGGATATCAAAAATTGGCTTGATTCATTCTTGGCGCAGTTCTTTTGGGATGGGATCCACAAATTGCCGGAAAGGTGGGAAAAAGTCATAGCTTCCGATGGGCAATACTTTGAAAAATACTGCTATATATGTTTTTCTAGAATAAACGTTCAAATTTTTGAAAAAAAAAGTCCAAGTGATGATTCAGAGCAGGATGATACTGACGATGGTGAAGAATACCACGACCAAATAAAGTGAAATAATCCTGACATGGATTGTTTTATCAGAGAGGAGGTGGGAGGTAAGTAAGGGACTTTGGCTCTGATATAAACTCCACCTCGGCAGCGATAAAAAGAAGAATTACCTTTGCCAATCGCTGTTTCGGCTGAGAAGGCCCTATCTCCGAACAGCTGAGGGAATCCTATATAAAACCTTTATCATCCCAGTCCTGCTTTGCGGCGCTGAAGCCTGGACTCAAAAGCGGATGAGGATATCCTCGGTCGTTGCTAGAGAAAAATTCTTCGGAAAATATACAGGCCCGTATGGGTTGACGGACTCTGGAGAAGGAAACTATACGAGCTACATCGATCTGTAGAGCCACATCGACCTGGTCAAAAAATAGGACAAGTAGAGCGAGTGGCTGCAAAAGCACCGGCCCGCAGAGACTTCGAATCTAACTCCTAAGGGAAAACGCAGAAAAGGCAGACCTCGCCTTAGATGACGCGCACAAATTGGAGGGGGACCTCAACTGGCAGCTAGCTAAAGACAGTGTTAGCTGAAGAGGCTTGTTGCTTGAAGCCGAACTGTTGCGAGAAGAAGCCATTTTGATTAGGCCGAAAGATGAGAAAGCGAATATTTACGAGATCAATTAACAGGCGGTCGTGATATGATGATGTTTCTCGTTCAGTTGATATCCTGTCGTCACGGCAAATTAATTTTTTCTTTCATTTCTTCTAAATTGCATTGTTGTTACATGTGTCGCTGGGCATTAAGCCCAACAACGTATACCGCTGCCACATCCACTGCTCACATCCGGTGTCCTGTCTTTCATTGTTCATTCAGAAAATAAGTTAACATCACATCCACATCAAATCCTGATCTCAATCCCAGGCGGATCATCTTCCAAAAGTCGATAAACTAAACAGATTCAATCGCAAAGGAATGCAGTGGAACGATGGCCAGCATCCTCTATTGATTTTGAGGACGATGGCAATCGTCAAATCTAAACAGAAGAGGTAGCTAACCAGGGGGATCGCTTTCAATTGAGTGTACTTAACGGTATAGAGGGAAGAAAACATGTATAAGAGGTTGTGACTACCATTTGCTCCGGTCCATGCAGAACGCCCTCACTGAAACACGGTTCACAGCAGAGCAGAATATCAAAAATTGGCTTGATTCATTCTTGGCTGCCAAGCTGGCGCAGTTCTTTTGGGATGGGATCCACAAATTGCCGGAAAGATGGGAAAAAGGCACAGCTTCAGATGGGCAATACTTTGAAAAATACTACTGTACATGTTTTTCTAGAATAAAAGTTCAAATTTTGGCGAAAAAAATCGCTAGAATTAAGATCTTGTAGACTCGTGTTCAAAAATTCGCCAAAAAAATAAATGTATCTAGCAGGAATGGAGTATGATAAAGATGCCCAACTTCTACTTCTCTTGCCTCTTCAAATTTTTGACAACCATTTTTTAAATCGTCTTCTAAAGCCAATCACAGAGCGACACTTACGTTATTTCGTGATTAACCGTCGAAAAATTCATGAATAACTGTCAAAAAGCTTCTCAAATTCGTCGCTGGACTAGGGGTCAAACAGCTGTGAAGTTGGGCATCTCTTTCACACTTCATTTCTGGTATCTAGTAGGCTTTGCGTGGCCATGTAAACGCACATCAATTAAATGCATGGAATTAGGAGAAAATTGCTCCCCCCTCAGTTCAATGTATGTCCACTTGATGGAGTGCGCGCTCGTGCCGAAAGGACACACGATTGTTGGTTAATATGCCTCTTGTTCTTTGTAAATTATTCCAGAATATTAAACCGCTCCCATTAGACCCATCAAAACAATTGTTTTCCTTTTACAAAAAATAATAAAAATACGTTTTTCAGATCCAACCCCTTGTCAGCAAGCCAATACAAGCAGGGGTCCATTTGATGACCCTGCAAGCCCGAATTCGTATTAAAAACCGGACCGGATGAAGGCTAAGCTGTGGGCACAGTTTAACTGGCTTCAAGGCAGTCATTGCAGACTTCTCATTACTTACAGCGTGTAAGTTACCTTTAAGGCGCTGGAATTCTAATAAAGTGCGAAGTTAGTATGGTGAAGTGTCAAAAACGGCTGCAATGTCTGAACATGGACGATATGCGAGTGGCACTATGTATCCATCGAGAAATTTCGGAAGATTTAGTCTCCCCACCTCCCTCACAAATGGAGTGCCTTCTAACTGCAACATACCGAACGCAGTCATGAGTAAGCGATCCCATCACTACGCAGTCGAATTCGGATTGCAAATCAGAACATTTTTGCGGCTTAAACGCGCCACAATATTGCTCAACTTGTATCGCCAACGGCGCCCTACTTCATGGTCAGTAGCAGAGCCGAGCAGGAAAAGTCATTAACAAAAAAAACTGATGACCCCACTGTTAGTTTTCATTGTCAATCCACCCAACATGAATGTCATTTCGCAATCGCGGTTGCTTGCAAGCCCGCGTTGACTAGCAGGGGCCAACCTAGTTTTGACGGCTAGATGGTAGGCCAGGCACACAACGTCTCGGATTACACTCGATTGGGGTGTCATCACAAAAAACAAAAAAATACCTCACGGAACGCGTCATGCTTCCTTGTGACTCCGCCAAACTATTGTCATACACATGTCATAAGCCCCGCCGCCGTCCAATGCGGTGTGCTTAGTTAACAAAAACGTTTTGAGGAACTTACCCAGATTTTCAGCCGGTCGGTCGTACACTGTTGCGAGTCGGAAAAACTGCGCCAAACACACTTTCACACGATAAATTCACTTTCAGTCACCCTTTCTCTTTGTCTAAACCAAACACTCTCTTAAATGCACTCTCCGTCTAGGTCTCTCGCTCTCTCGATCTCCCTCTCTATCTCACACTCTCTGCGGATAGCTCTCTTGCAACAGCTGGATAGGATGTCGCCGAAATTGATCAGAGCCAGCGTGTGAATGTGAACACTTTGGAGCCGTGTCTTCCCTAATGCTGCTTGTCCAGAACGATTTTGTTAGCCGACTAAAAAGACGATAAAATCGTGATACACAGAGGGGGCGCAGCACAACCTCAATTGGGTGTTCCGCAGTCGCGCCGCCGCCGTCGCCACTACCGCCACCGACGACAGCTACAACCGCGAATTCAGAAAGAGTTCTCGAAGCACTCGCCAGCGGAGGGCACATGTGTGTGCGTATTTAGGGGTATATCTAAAACGCTAAAACGAACGAAGGAGAAGGTGACAGACTGAGAGAGGAGCAGCTCACTCCACACAGCCCGAGACTGATGATCGCGTTTATATATTTTGACCAATGGGCCACGTGCAGAATAAGTAAACATGATCAATTCCAAAGGCGAGTGTGAGCGAGGAGGCCTACCGAATGTGAAATGGGAGCATGAGGAATGATTGGGCCTTCCGCCGGCTCCGGTGTCTTCTGGGTACCTGAGATTGGCGCGGGATTTCAACTCAACTCAACGGCGACTGAATAATCTGCAATGGTTGAGATACTTTTCTGAACGATTGTACTTATGTATGTATGTATACGGAATAAATGTAGGAAGGAGAGCGAGGAGCATAAATAATTAATTGCCGCCACAGGAAGAATTGGTTCCGCAGGGGAGCGGAGCAGACGTTCGCCGACTGAAAATTGACATTTGGCGGCATTCAATTTGATTTTTTCCTCTCATTTGAAATCGTGCTCTGGACTTTGGACTAGAATAGTTCTCCGAATTGTCGAAGTGACTAAGTTGAACAGACACAAATTTGGCACCTTCACGGGCTTTGTCAACGCCGCTGTGCCGGTCTCACGTCGAAGCATGTTGGATGGAATGGGAAAGTCGGGCCAGAGTGTTCTAAGGACTTGGGCCGGGAGTGACGACTTGGTCACAGTGCATGTGGTTTATGCAGAAAACTCTTGCCTCATCTTGAACCTTGCTCCCTCAAGGCTATTTTTTACTCAATTATGTGTAAGCTGTGGATGCTCGATTAACTGCGTGTTAAGTGAAATAATGTTGTCACATGCCTCCCATGAGGAAATCCGGGGGGATAGTACCTTTGGCAGATGGAAGGGTTAACAACCGACGTGGGACGTCTTTGCCGGAAGCAAACGTGAGCCTACCAAGGCTCATCTCTGAGCGGATAGGTCAATGGCGCGCCGCAGTGGCATCCACAACTGCAGTCAGCAGGAGCTTATATTCTTTCTTTTTTTTTGGTCACGTCCAAGTTTGAAGCAATCTTCGAAAAATACTGATAGCCCGGGCTATCAGTATGCACGGTTCCCCACCCTGCGCTCTTCTATCACTCTCCCCGCGGGACTACAGTTAGGTATTACTTAACGGGGATAGTATGCACTTTATGCCCTTCATTCTTCACCCGTTCATATCGAAGACAGAGCTCCACGCAGTCTTCGAATTAATAAAGAAGAAGAAGTCAGTGGGAGTCGATGGGATCTCGTGTTAAGACATCCCCCCGGAAGTGGTTAATATGCACACAATCCAGTTTAACAATGCTTTGAATAACGCACATTATCCGGAGCATTGGAAAACTGCGAAAGATTCCTCAAATCCGTGCAACCTCCGGTCCATTAGTCTCCCGCCGAACATCAGCAAGGCATTCGAGAAGGTGATCAATAGAGCTCTGATCATCTGGACTAAGGACAAGAACATAATTCCGGATAACCAATTCGGTTTCAAAGCGGGGCACGACACCATTCATGCCGCGTCGAAACTGGCGTCGGGTATCCCATGGAACAAGAGCCAGAAACAACGTACGGGTGCCTGCCTGATTGACCTGGAGAAGGCCGTTGACACCGTATGGTTAGAAGGTCTTCCTTACAATCGGCTGGGCATTAGCAAACCACTGTTGTACCTACTGTGTGACACGCTCACCTTTTGACGGTTCCTCCTCAAGTACGTTTGATGTGAAAAATGGTCTCCAACAGGGTGTCGTTAATTCGCCGATCCTGTTCAAGGTTTACTTGAGGGATCTGATAAGTTCTCTTCGCCGGCGACTTGAAAAAGATCGAGGACATCACTACTCTCGCACTTCGATTTATCATGAGACTTTGTGATGACTTCAATCCACTTCCAGAAGTCGGAAACCAAACTGGTTAGGACGCCGTTGTATAAGGCCTCGGCGGATACGAAAAATAATTGGCGAAAGTTCTCAATTGTGGGACAACACGGGCAACCACTGGCACAAAGGACTGTAGTGTGCCTTGATCAATATCTATATTTTAACAAAAATGCTCTGGCCTGGCCCCGAGGCGCTTTTGATCTTACAAAGGGACTGTTCTACAACAGCCAACTCGATGCGAGGGTGAAGGTCATCTGCTACATGGCCCTCATCCGGCCAATGCTCACCTATGGCTGTCCCGTGTGGTTCGACGTGAGTGCGAGCTTGTCTTAGGGCTTGCCCTCGCCTTTATCGAACTCCAGAGTCCCAGTACAGAAAATTCTAGGAGATTTCAATGAGATCTTATACAAAAGGGTGAACCTGATAAGAGTGGACAGTTTCCTGCTGAAGTTGATTCGAGGTCATACTGCTAGAGCGATGAACTCGGTCAATAACTTGATCTCGGGGGCTTACTACCCCAATTCACAATACCACGAAAGGGTACGCCACAACGGCTTAGTCCCCCCAGATTCTTTTCTGCAGCTAGACAAAAACGAACTGATACAAGACATAGATGCGGTACAGCTCATCTACCACATCTCCAGATCGACTGTGGATAGGCGGCTCAACCACGACCGTTCCGTCGCACAACGAGCTGAGGAGGGTCTCCTCTGGTTCAGCATGTTGGTCTCAAGACGGGATGTTTGGGATGTTGCAACATCCTGGTGGCTGGGGAGAGAGGGAACTCCCTCGTCGAACCCTTTAGACTCTGGGTAGAAGGGGCAGTGCATATCCCCGAATGGGTGAGTAGTCGGTCTCTATCTTGCAGTGGGTTAGATGTATGTCTATCCGCAGCATCCTATGGCCAACTTACTCATATTAGGGTAGTTTCAAGTTAGTTGTAAGTTGCATTAAAAAATTATAATGAAAGGGCGACATGGGGGGCACAGGCCCCGGGCGGCGGTTAAAATTGTTTGTTTTATATAAAATTTACAAAACGAGTTATTTTTTCAGTCCGACGAATTTATTTACAAAGTTTGCCAGCATTAACACTGCTTCACAGTAAGTAATCAGACATTGAGTGTCTGACGTTCCTGGCGTTGCTTGACAACAACATCCAATGAACGCTGCTCGCTACTACGCAACAACATTTTATCAACAAACTATACATCGGTGTTTCGTCTCTAAACCGTCATTCTTTTCTTAGCAACAAAGAACTTGCTTTTTTGCAGGTACGCTCTTCTGGATTAGTTCGTGTTATTTTTTTGATTTGTACTAGATATCAGGACAGAATATCTGAATCTGAATTGTAAACAGCCAACAAAAATCTGTTGGAGATTTTACATTTGATGACAAGGCTAGAGTTTCAGAAGTGGGAAGATGCGGATATTTATAGATCGACTCTTGGTTTTTTTAACACCTTCTTCGCGAGCTCTTTTTTTTACTTTGGTACAAATTCACACTTTCATTTTTTCGTTTGAAATTGCCCGATACGCAATTGGTTGCAATTGGGTTTGACAGTGAAATGCCTTTACGTCGATATTGTGTGGACAATTTTGGCAAAAAAAAAACAGTCTGTCAGAAATCTGCTAGTTAACTGGCATAATGGTGTAAACTCTGCTAGTTTTGTTTGTTATTATTATTATATACAATCATCATCATCTTCTGACCCGCATGCTCCATTAAAGGGGTCGCGGGGGTAAACCACGCACGAGAGCTCTCCAGGCAACTCGATTCTCCGCACGGGAGCTCTCCAGGCAACTCGATCCTCCGCCATAGACTCTAACTCATCAGGAGTTATGTCCAAGTGTGACCAGGCGAGTTTTTGGACTTGGTCCAACCATCTCGTCCTGGGTCTGCCAAGCGGTCGCCTACCTGACGGAATCGTATTCAACGCTCGCTTCGCAGGTCGTAATGGTGTGGACATTCGTGCCACGTGACCAAACCACCGAAGCATAGTCCCCTCCGTTCGAAGAAGCAGCTCCTCAATGTTCAGTTCCTGGCACACTGCCCTGTTTCTCACCCTATCCCGGCAAGAAATTCCCCCACCAGCACGAATAAACTGCATCTCGGCAGCTTGTATTGGCGATGTTATTCTCTCGGTCATTACTCAAAATTGCATGAGAAAAGGTGAGAGTTGGAATAAATAATGAGAGCTCGGCCTCCCTTCCTGATTACAGATCTACCAAGCTGATTCAAAACTGACCCAGCTTGACCAATCCTACAGGAAAGCTCAGTATGACTTCTCCCATCACTCTTGAAAAACATCCCGGGACACCTGAACGTTTGCTTCAATGGGACCCCTCCAACCTGTAGAGCGCATTAAACAAGCGTTCTGGAGACGACCATAACCTCCGATTTGTCCACATAAACCTTCACACCAGCGCGTGCGGCCACAAGCCTCTCAAGTGCGCGCTGGAGTTCCGTCTGGGGAGATGTGAGGATAACAAACAAAAACACAACAAGCAAAAACACGACGACTTACCCTCAACCCTCCCAATGTGAATCATTTCTCGCCTCGGCTGCGCTGCAACATCCAGTCCATATATACAAAAAAAAGGAGAGGTGACAAGACGCACCCTTGATGACTTCCAACGCAGGCGGTGAAAGGTGTTTCAGTTTGTGTATAGAGACTGAGTGCCCCTCAGAAGGAGACCATCTACCCCATACACCCCAGAGTTCACATCAAAGGACTCCGTCGTATGCCTTTTCGAAATCCACAGAACAACTGTAGTAGGCTAGGCATACTCCCAAGTCTTCTCAAGTACCAATCTTGGAGTGAAAAGCTGGTCGGTTATACTTCTACCAGGACGAAAGCCGCACTGTTCACCCCCCCATCCTATGCTCGACCATAGCTCTAGAACTCTCTTTCAACACCTTAGCGTAGGCTTCCCCGGGGAGACTTAAAGGAGAGACTTTAAAGAGATGTGCCCCTTCTAGAAAAGTGGGACAATCACCCCCGTTTGCCAATGGCCTGGTGTCTCACCACGTTCCCAGTCCACTTTAACGACGTCAGAGAACCACAAAACTCCCTCTTTACCCATTGCCTTAAGCATTTCTGGCCGGATTTCATCCACTCCGGCGGATTTGCCAAGTTTAAGCGATTCAATCGCTAACATGACGTCCTCCACCATTGGACTATTCTCCGCCCCACTCAAGACTACAGGACTGCCATCCTCAGTGCCTCGCTCAAGATTGAGCAGCGCCCAAAAGTGCTCGCTCCCTCTGCGCACGATGTCCACCTCATTGGAAAGCAACAACCCATCTTTGGATTTGACTCCTTCGATGATGTTAAATTTCCTTCCTCTGAGTCAGCGAATGGTTTACCAGAGCACTTTTTCCGCAGATCTATGGTCGCTTTCCAACTTCTCGCCGAACTCCTTCCAAAACTGCTCTTTAGCTGCTCACACAGCCAATTTGTAAGTTCTACGCGCCTCGGTGTATCGGCCTCGAGAAGCAGAATTCAGTCCCTGTAGGTCTTCTTCTTCTCTCTGTTGGCTTCTTGAACTCATTGCATTTAAAGCACGCAGTTCTTCTCTCACCACCAGCAGCCACTTCAAGTCCCTTCACTCCACAAACATCCCGTGCAGAGGCAATGACAGCTGTATATGTTGAAAATAGTCGCCATTCTTCCTCTACACGCGACAGTCGCTCAAACCTTTCAGATAAAATTTAGCCCCAACTCACTGTTCTGTAGTTGCTCCCACCGTATGCGTGTAACCACTCTTGGTCTCCGCCTTGGCAGAGGTGCTTTTTCAGTGAGGTGCAGCGTACACAACACCAAGTCATGAACAGTTAACAGTTCAGCCCCTCCCATCACACGAACGTCACAGACCAACCGTTTCACACACGATGGCACCACAGAGAGATCTATCAACGACTTCTGTTGACGACTCGGACGGTACCATGTGTATTTATGGATGCCTTTGTGTGGAAAGAAGGTGTTCATTATGGACAGCAAAAGTCCAACAACTTCTCTCCGTTCGCGTTCTAGAGAGGATCACCGTTCCTCCCAATCACACTTCCCCATGTAGTTACATCCACACCTACGTGAGCATTGAAATGACCCATCCGGATATAGGATTCCATTTCCGCTACCCTTTCCAGGGCAGCGTCAACTGCATCCCAGAAAGCCACGTACTCTGACTGTAGATTTGGTGCATACACCAGCACTAAAGCCAAAGTTGACCTTTCAAGCTTGATCCCGACTCTCCCTCCTAATGGTATCCACTCCAATACCCTGCCTGCCAACCTGCAACTTGTGAGAATACCCACTCCGGCTGGAGCAGACATTTGAGGTGCAACTCCCGACAGGAAGAATTTCAACCCGTCCAATAGGTCCACAGTCCACAGGGGATCTAGCCTTTGGTTCGTCGAGGAGATACCCACTATATCCGAATGATATATGGCAGCATCCTCATCTAGAAAGCGATGAGACGTTCCATGTGCCTATCCTTATTCGATGCCGTTGTCCGTTGCCGTTTGCTCCCCATGACTTCCTGCGGCCTGGGTTAGGTTCGCCCGGCGGCCCCAACCCACGCTACGCCACTGGATTGGAGGCGAATATTCTTCCGCGAACTCTGCGACTTGGAACCTACTCTTAATGTAGTTCACTTGCACTATGGACTATGTGGAGAACTTCGTTCCGACCCAAATTAACGCCGAGAACGCAACTGTGGTGAACACTAAGTGAGCTAAACATTCTTCTTCTTCCCTTTCTTCTAGTGGCGCTACAGTCCGGGGTAGAAATGGGCCTCAACCAGCATGCCACTCCAGCTGGCACGATCTTTAGCAAGTTGCCTCCAGTTTCGCACACCAAGTTGGTTGAGGTCCTTCTCCACAAGTGTGCGTCATCGGTTCCGTGGGCGTCCTCTATTGCTGTCCCACTATTGAACGGTATGGTCCATGCGCAGAATTTTTCTCTCGAAGAGAACAAAAACTTCTCATCTGCTTTTGAGGTTGTCCGGACTTCCGCGCCACACACCAGGACAGGGATGATCAAGTTGTAATATAATTTCAGCTCGGTCCTTCGAGAGACCGAGTACAATTGCCTCTTGAGCCCAAAGAAAGAGCGATTGGCAAGTTTTATTCTCCCTTTAATCTCGGTCTGATGTTGCTCGTATTGTTAACACTGGAGCCGATCTAGACGAAGTCCTTCACTACCTCGAAGCTATGTCCCGCGGGACGGGGGCCTTGACGGAGTGCCGTCTTGGAGGGACTGAAACCGACCCGCAAGCCTGCTGAAGGGCTGACTCTATCAAGAGGAGCAATGATACTTCTTGGACAGAGGCGCCCCAATCGGAAGGATGGGGTGATCGGTGATCGGTGATCGGTGAACTAAGTCCCTCAACACCAAGACTCAGTGTTGGCGTGAGCCTTGGTGATGCTCTGACCGAGTCACCGATGTTGTGCGTCCTTTCTCGATGACAGAATATTCTTCGTTTTGCCCTCGTAAACTGAATTTGGCTGCCTCCATTTCAATGGCAATTGACTGCTCGCTGTGTTCCACCAATCACGTCACTGTCTTCCGCGATGCCAGCAACTGTTCTGACTTGTGGAAGATCGTGTCTCTTGCACGACCTTCTCAGGAATGATGTTAAAAAAGTCACATGGCACCGCGTCGCCTTTTCTAAATCCGTTTCTGACATTGAAGGTCTCGGTGAGATCCTTGCCGACCTTGATGCGGCAGCGAGAGCTCTCCAACGTCAGTCTGACGAGTTTGTCAGGAATGTCGAAACTAGATGTGGCGCTGTACCGCACGCTGTCACACGCGGCCTTGAAATCGACTAAGAGGTGGTGTGTGCCGATCTGCATCTCTTCAGTATTTTCCAAGAGCTGCCGTGGAGTGAAGATTTGGTCGCTGGTGCACTTCCCTGGCCTGTCCACACTGATATGGACCTATCCGATTTTTTATAAATGGAGAGATGGCAGAGAAGACTAGACCCTCGGCAGATGGAGGGGTCTCCTTTCTTGTGTGTCTATGAGCTAAACATTAATTTCCAAAATTAAACGCAAAATAATTCTGACGACGTTCATAAATGTCAGCCAGACAGACGCGTGGTAGACAAACGACAAACTTTTTCTGTTGAATTGCGCATTGGGGAAAATTGAATAAAGACCAACAAAATAGCAGCCGACAATTGTTGCGTCACCCTTAGTGGGTGGCCAAGCTCCTCCGAAAAATGAGTCGGAGTCGGACTCCACCAGAAGTACGTGTCTCCAACGGGTCACTACACGAACACACCCCTGCGTCAAGCATCAATAGAATAGAAAACCATCACTTTCACTACAATCGCAGATATTCCAATAGATTCAGAGGAGGCAACTTCCTGGCATCGATCCATCAATGAAAGCCGAACAAATGATATTCGATGCATTTTCCACGATGCCACACCGCTCTCTGTGCGGCTGATTGTTAATGAACTTAAACGGTGAATCTGCCTATAAGCACAGGAGCACGCTTTTGGGTGCACTCGGGCGCATTTCCTTCGCAGAAAAACGTGAGCACCGCGCATTGAGTAAGTTGGATGCATGCAATTAACATGTCACCCCTCGATTACCATTTGAAACCAATCGAATGCCGACACAAATTGCAATAGAATGCATCTTAAAATCGGTGACGACCAACGACGGAGATTGTCCAATCCAATGGACAGCGGCCAGCGTCTGGCGCTAATTTAAATATTTCCTGGTTTAGATACTCGAATCGGATTTATTCAGAGGCGGCGGCGCCGCCGATGCATCCGCAGAAGTTTCTCACTCGCGTGTTATTCAATTCTAATGTAATCGTGCGAATCTGCATTTAGGGCCGCAGTCCATGCGATTATATCGTTCTATGTCATTTTGTGATGCACTCGTGGATGTTCACTTAACCCAATTTCGCAACTGAAACTTTTCGCATATTTGTGCGTCAATGATGATCAGAGAATGGGTTCGTTGCGAATACGTTTGAGTTTTTTTTTGCTGCCACGGGTTGGAGCAGTAACCAAATTTTGCTTAGATATTCCAGGCGATCTGGGTCGTGTTAATGAAAACCCTCGATTGCAGTTACTTGCATTGCGTCGATTGCAAATGGGTCTTGTTCTACGTCGCCTTCGATCTGTGCAGCTGGTCTCTCTCTGTCTTAGTCTTTCTGCAGTCAGGACGACCACTTACTAGCTGCCGCCAGCCAGGCCCACGAAGTAGGCTGACGACGTTCTGTGTTCGATTGCAAATGGGTCTTGTTCTACGTCGTCTTCGATCTGTGCAGCTAGTCTCTCTGCAGCCAGGACGACCACTTACTAGCTGCCGCCAGCTAGGCCCACGAAGTAGGCAGACGACGTTCTGTGTTCGATTGCAAATGGGTCTTGTTCTACGTCGTCTTCGATCTGTGGAGGTGGTCTTTCTGTCTTAGTCTCTCTGCAGCCAGGACGACCACTTACTAGCTGCCGCCAGCCAGGCCCACGAAGTAGGCAGACGACGTTCTGTGTTCGATTGCAAATGGGTCTTGTTCTACGTCGTCTTCGATCTGTGGAGGTGGTCTTTCTGTCTTAGTCTCTCTGCAGCCAGGACGACCACTTACTAGCTGCCGCCAGCCAGGCCCACGAAGTAGGCAGACGACGTTCTGTGTTCGATTGCAAATGGGTCTTGTTCTACGTCGTCTTCGATCTGTGCAGCTGGTCTCTCTCTGTCTTAGTCTCTCTGCAGCCAGGACGACCACTTACTAGCTGCCGCCAGCCAGGCCCACGAAGTAGGCAGACGACGTTCTGTGTTCGATTGCAAATGGGTCTTGTTCTACGTCGTCTTCGATCTGTGCAGCTGGTCTCTCTGCAGTCAGGACGACCACTTACTACCCGCCGCCAGCCAGGCCCACGAAGTAGGCAGACGACGTTCTGTGTTCGATTGCAAATGGGCCTTGTTCTACGTCGTCTTCGATCTGTGCAGCTGGTCTCTCTGTCTTAGTCTCTCTGCAGTCAGGACGACCACTTACTAGCTGCCGCCAGCCAGGCCCACGAAGTAGGCTGACGACGTTCTGTGTTCGATTGCAAATGGGTCTTGTTCTACGTCGTCTTCGATCTGTGCAGCTGGTCTCTCTGCAGTCAGGACGACCACTTACTAGCCGCCGCCAGCCAGGCCCACGAAGTAGGCTGACGACGTTCTGTGTTCGATTGCAAATGGGTCTTGTTCTACGTCATCTTCGATCTGTGCAGCTGGTCTCTCTCTGTCTTAGTCTCTCTGCAGCCAGGACGACCACTTGCTAGCCGCCGCCAGCCAGTCCCACGAAGTAGGCAGACGACGTTCTGTGTTCGATTGCAAATGGGTCTTGTTCTACGTCGTCTTCGATCTGTGCAGCTGGTCTCTCTCTGTCTTAGTCTCTCTGCAGCCAGGACGACCACTTACTAGCCACCGCCAGCCAGGCCCACGAAGTAGGCTGACGACGTTCTTCGTGGTAGTAGGTGGTGCGTTGTGATCTTGCGTGATAAGGCTTCGCTGATACGCACCTACAGATCAAAGCCGTCAGCCGGTGGACCATTGCCAGACCGGCGAGTGTTAACTTCCCTGCCCGTGATCGATGGACGACAGCAAAAATACGAGCACCATGCAAGAATTCAGATGATCCTGCTCATATCGTGCTTATCTGCTAACTTCTCCTCGTCCCTCTCGTGTGCTCATCAGCCACCAACAGGATCATCTGTGATTAGTGGTATTTAGCCGGAATATCTGGGTTGTTGCCATCAACACGAAAGCGTACGCCTGCACGGGGATCACGGGGATGAGTAGTAGGCAAGGAGGCATACAGCTATGAGAGAAAAAAAAACACCACGTAAGCTGTCGAACCGATTGGCCACAGTGACAGTGCAAAGTTGAGTGTTTTGTCGTAGATTACGTGTGCAGTTTGAACCTCAAACATTGTCGCATGGTTTGGTTTTTTGGAAACCTATTTGGACAGAGTTTGAAATGGAATTGGTTTCTGAAGGCCTGTGCTCAACAAATAATACCTCGGCTCCCACGTGAACAGATGCGATGTGTCGACGATGTGTTTTGACTAAGAAAGACTGTGGCACCCGCTGTTTTCCTCCTTGACCCTACAATAAAATGGACGATTTGACTATGTTCCCGAGCAGTCTCAGATCCTTTAACGATTCTCTAATCGGGACAAAAAAGACTTAGTTGCATCTTTTTGCTCCTTTTGGAGTTACTAGGGATTTTGTGAGTCCATCTCTCCGCGCCATTCTATAGTTTATCGGGGTTTTGTTTTTGTTTAAAGTGTGCATGGGCATTGTACACATCAGGATTGTTTTTGTCCACCACATCGAGCGTCGTTGCATTGCCGAAGGTGTGTGTGAAGGCAAATGAATGTGCACGATGTATGTATGTAGGCACGCGTTATATGGTTTTTGGAATGGTTTTCTGTCGCGATGATTGGATGAACTATTAAGGAGATTTCTTTCTGGTTATGTTTTACTTAAGCCCGTATGACACTACATTTTTGTCCATATTCTCGATACAACAAATCACATGTTTGCGGAGGAGACTCCAAGTATTTTTCTTTTGGAAAGAGACAGCTATTATTTTGCAAAGGATCATCGTAGTCATGAGAGGGGTGTGACCGTGTAAAGCCGTTTTGCAAGTACCAGTGCGGCTTCAGGGACGGCCCAAATCAACTATAGACCAAATTTTCACACCAAGGTAAATCCTGGAGAAGACCAGTGACTTTCAAATTGATACCCATTCGATGGGATGACCGAATTTGGGATCCAGGCAACACACACACGATGCACCGTGCAGTTTGGAGGAATCAGCTTCGCTTAGCTCACACGTATTCACAGCGCCGCGTCTGTGAGGATGCTACACAAAACGCTGTCAAATGAAACCGAGTGACGAGAGACGTAGAAGTTGCATATCTCTTCAGTGCTTCATTTTTAGTTTATACCACGGGCAACCCAATACAGACATGCCTCGTCCTTGTCCCTCGCCTCGGAAGTTATTGTGACTCCTTGTTGTTTTTGCAGCGTCTGTGAATACGTGAGTGGGGGTTTAGAACAGCTGAATGTGTTCCCCTCCGACATAATGAGATGAACTAGAGCAAAACTGTCCATTATTACAAAGCTTTATGTACGAACTCCCACAAGTCTATGCAAGTGCTCTCATGTATCGAGGACATTGATTCCTCTCGAACATTGTGCCAAGACATCTCCCCCTGGAAGCGGTTAATATGTACACAATCCTGTTTTACAATGCTTTGAATAATGCGCATTATCCGGGGCATTGGAAAACTGCGAAAGATTCCTCGAATCCGTGCAACCTCCGGTCAATTAGTCTCCTGCCGAACATCAGCAAGGCATTCGAGAAGGTGATCAATAGAGCTCTGATCAACTGGACTAAGGACAAGAACATAATTCCGGATAACCAATTCGGTTTCAAAGCGGGGCACGACACCATTCATGCCGCGTCGAAACTGGCGTCGGATATCCAATGGAACAAGAGCCAGAAACAACGTACGGGTGCCTGCCTGATTGACCTGGAGAAGGCCGTTGACACCGAATGGTTAGAAGGTCTTTCTTACAATCGGCTGGACATTAGCAAACCACTGTTGTACCTACTGTGAAACATACTCACCTTTAGACGGTTCGGTTAGATTGATGTGAAAAATGGTCTCCAACAGGGTGTCGTTAATTCGCCGATCCTGTTCAACGTTTACTTGAGGGATCTGATAAGTTCTCTTCGCCGGCGACTTGAAAAAGATCGAGGATATCACTACTCTCGCACTTCGATTCATTCATCAGAGATTGTGATGACTTCAATACACTTCCAGAAGTCGGAAACCAAACTGGTTAGGACGCCGTTGTATAAGGCCTCGGCTGATACGAAAAAGAATCGGCGAAAGTTCTCTATTGTTGGACAACACGGGCAACCACTGGCGCAAAGGACTGTAGTGTGGCTAGATCAGTATCTATATTTAAACAAACATGCTCTGGCCTGGCCCCGAGGCGCTTTTGATCTTACAAAGGGACTGTTCTACAACAGCCAACTCGATGCGAGGGTGAAGGTCATCTGCTACATGGCCCTCATCCGGCCAATGCTCACCTATGGCTGTCCCGTGTGGTTCGACGTGAGTGCAAGCTTGTCTTAGGGCTTGCCCTCGCCTTTATCGAACTCCAGAGTCCCAGTACAGAAAATTCTATGAGATTTCAATGAGATCTTATACAAAAGGGTGAACCTGATAAGAGTGGACAATTTCCTGCTGAAGTTGATTCGAGATCATACTGCCAGAGCGATGAACTCGGTCAATAACTTGATCTCGGAGGCTTACTACCCTAATTCACAATATCACAAAAGGGTACGCCACAACGGCTTTGTCCCCGCAGAGGCTTTTCTGCAGCTAGACAAAAACGAACTGATACAAGACATAGATGCGGTACAGCTCATGTACCACATCTCCAAATCGACTGTGGATAGGCGACTCAACCACGACCTTTCCGCTGCACAACGAGCTGAGGAGGGTCTCCTCCGGTTCAGTACGGCGGTATCAAGGAGAGATGTTCGGGATGTTGCAATGCAACACCGAAAATGCTGGTGGCTGGGGAGAGGGGGAACTCTCTCGTCGAACCCTTTAGACCCGGGATAGAAAGGGTAGTACGTATCCCCGAATGGGGGAGCAGTCCGTTACTGTCTTGCAGCAATTGAAATGCAAATCTATGAGCGGTAAGCCATGGCCGACCTACATAGCCTAGGGTAGTTTTTAAGGTAGCTTGTAAGTTGTAAATAAATACAAAAAAAAAATATTGACGAGTATTCACATGCGTACACCTGCGTGTACCTTTGTGTACACACTGTATATATTAAGTTTAAGTCGAAAGAGTTAGAAAGTTTAGTTTAAGTCGAAAGACATAGGATAAGTTTAAGTTTAGCTTAGAGTGCCCGCGGAGGGCCAGTAAGTTAGAAATAGTAACAATGTTCGTCCAACTAGTTTTAAGCATTTTTGTGTAGTATGTAAGTTTATAGGATTATCGGAATAAAAATGAATTAAAAAAAAAAAAAGAGGGGCGGAGAATAGTCCAACTGTGGAGATGGTCATTTTGGCGATTGAATTGCCAAAAGTTGGCAAAGAGGCATATCTCTTTTAAGTCTCTCTTGTGTCCCTTCTGTCAATGGATGTTTTAAAACCTTCCCATTAAAAATAAGAATATGTCTGGCTGGACCTTCATACATTTTGTTTGAAAATGAATGGAATTCAATGAAATAATTTTTTTTTTTTTGTTGTTATTGTAACGCATTTACGAACCCTCCTGACTGAAGTTTGACAGACGAGGCTGCACATACCGGGAAACCTATGACTTAGGACAGGACACTCTTGATTTGCCCACAAGTTTAGTTTTGTCCGAACTTAAGGCACGTGTTTCATTTTTCTTCAAATCATTTCTTTTATTCGCCATCCTATCGTTGAGCATTATTGTTATTTATTTTATTCTTAATTTTACGAATTTTTTTTTCTTCATTTGCACATTTGTGGCATTTGCGTAACTGGATACGGTGTTGTAAACAGACAGGACGTTCAAAGGGACTGCATGCAAATCCGGTTGTTCTTTGTGTGTTATCGTTTATTCTGCAAAGTCTACATGACTTTTTCTGGCCTGCTGATGTCCGGCTACCGCTGGGCTGTGGACTTCTATTTTGCAAAGGTGCTCCGAAGAAAGATTCGATGCCATTTCGAACGGAAAACACTCCTAGTATCCTTGGATTGTTCATCCTTGCTTCGATCTGAGGGGTCACTAACTGTTCAATCAAAAGAATGTGAAAAATGCTAGCGCTGCGACCATCGCTGCAAGATTCCAAGATTTATCTTATTTTTAAGACTTTCTGCCAGAAAATTGTTTCCAAGATTTTCGAGATAAAAAATCGTAAAATTCCAAGATTTCGAATTTCCGAATTTTTGAATAAAAATTCATATGCATTTTTCGGAAGGGAAGTAAAACCCGTTCAAACATACCGATTTTTGAGTAAATGCACTTGTATTGTAAACAAAGATGAATTCCGCTTGACTTCGACAAGTTGCATTGCGGTGTAGAGGTTCAAGACCAATTGGATCCTTCGAATCTAAACAGCAACGATGCTGAAGCATTCAAACAGACTTGCTTGGACTTCTACACAAAACTTGTCAATCAAATCTTATAAAGATTTTACTTTAAAAAACAATTGCTGCAATGTTTTGTTTAATTGTAAAAAATTATAGTATTTTTATCCACTATTCAAAAGTTTGCCAAATTTCTTTCCGAATTTCGTGATATAAGAAACCTAAACTTAGAAAAGCTTTATTGTTAACCTCGATCTTCCATAGATGTAACATCTATTTAGAAAGACGTTTTACAAACGACGCATGGTATGGAGCGTTCAGCATTTCCGTTAAGGAACAAATGCATTTTTGAAGTCTTATCTCTTGTCCAATCATGTGCTACTGCTGAAATAATAGTTTCCGCAGTTGGTCAATGAAACCTCGCAAGAAATGTTGCATACCAAAGATTTGCTAAAAATGCCAGAGGCTCCTTGCTACAATTTTCAAAATTTTGAATAAATTTAATTCGAGTATGTATTACGTATGAGCCAGTAGACTGTACATGAATATATTAGTTGTTAAATGAATGTGAGAGAGGAGAGAGACTTCTGGTGAAAATTACCTGGCAGCACTGGCTGCGCAATCCAACACGTTGTAGTAAAAAGTCAATGGCCATCGCTTCATCTGTCGTTTACATGTATATTCTCTCAACAATGGATACATGACGTCGAGGCCTACTTTATGTTTGTTATGAAACAGAATTGCTTGTGGCTTTCTTGCTGTTCCAACCAATTCAGTGTCATAGTGAACTGCCATCGATTTTTTTGGCACGTAAGACACTGCTGCGAAATAAGACATTATTAGCCATTAGATGGTTAATTGTGTTGAGCGACTACGATCCGGAGGCATCTCTTAAGCGATGCACAACAAAAGCCAGTTTCTCAAAGTTTCGCCACACCTTCAAACGTTGTAAAAAAAAATTTGGTACTTGGTTGTGAAGTCGATCATCACTTTTTCGCCCAATTTTACAATTCTCTGATGTGCATCTTGTGCAGTTTGAGTCCTCATCGGAATGATCTCCATCGGGAACATAGTCCTCATCGCCATCGCCACTAAAATCTTCTGATTCAGATCCACTCACTCGTACTTCTTACGCGAGCCCTGCTCACGTATTGCTCTCGCATTCCAGTTAAATGCGATTATTTCGTCAGTCACAATAATTTACTTTCGCAAAAGTATGTTGTTTCTAGTTGGCTTCTACCTCGCTCCAGTATGATGAAATGACTGCTGACTGACAGTAATGATACTTTCACTCTCATATATACCCACAACTTGAACAAAACTAAAAAATGCCCAATGGAAGTTGTAGGTTGTAAACGATTCACAATCAGACAAAAAATGTAGTGGGTCTATAACTTAATTAGGGCTGTTTTTTTTTCCAAAATTTGAACGTTTATTTGAGAAAAACGTGTACAATAGTATTATTCAAAGTATTGCCCATCTGAAGCTGTGCCTTTTCCCCATCTTTCCGGCAATTTGTGGATCTTATCCCAAACGCACTGCGCTGGCTTGGCAGCCAATCTGCTCTGATGTGACCCGTATTTCAGTGATGGCGTTGTGTGTCGACCGGAACAAATGGCAGTCAGAAAAGGCAAGGTCTGGGCTATAAGGCGGGTGGGGTAATACTTCCCATTCACTGTTGTCCAAATAGTTCTTAACCGGAATGGCAACGTGGGGCCGAGCGTTGTCATGATGCAAAGTTATTGCCTCGTGTCTGGTCGCATATTCCGGGCGTTTTTCGGCAACTGCTCTCTTCAAACGGATTAATTGTGTTCGGTAGCGTTGTCCATTGGTGGGTTCACCAGGTTTTAGCAGCTCATAATACAGCACACCCTTCTGATCCCACCAAATACGGATATTCGGCTTTGCCGTTGATTTGGCTGTTTGGCCGGGTTTCACATATGATTTTTTGCTCTTGGGGCTGTCGTACTGGATCCATTTTTCATCACCAGTAACAATCCGATGCAAAAATGACTTCCTTTTGTGGCGTTTCAGCAGCATTTCGGACGCATTTCGACGTCGCTCGGCTTGCTGTCGTGTGTAACCCAATTTCCTTGCTTTTGAACATATCCAACTGCTTTTAAACGTTTTGAAATGGCTGCTTGAGTGACACCCAAAGACTCTGCTAGATCTTCTTGTGTTTGGCAACAATCTTCAGAGTCATGCTTCCAGTTCTTCATCTTCAAACTTTTTTGGCTGCCCAGGAGGTTCATCGTCTTCCAAGCCAAAATCACCACTTTTGGCACGTTCGCTCAGCTAGTGCATGTCCGCCATAAACTTCCACCAAAATACGATGACTTTCGGCAGCAATTTTCTTCATTGAAGAAGAACTCCCCGCAAAAACACCTTTTCAGGCACAAAGTTCGACATATTTTAGTGAAAAAAAAATGATTGCTGTTTACGCTTCAAATGAATGACATTTACTGAAATGACGTACACTGACAGTAGCTTTCCAACGCATGTTCCAATGGAATAATACAATTTACGCCATCTCTTAGCAAACCGCACGAATTAAGTAAGTTATGGACCCAATAACATTTTAAATCCATCTTTTTATTCTCCTGTCTTTATCTTTCTCTCCTTTTTTTCCTTCTACTTTCGACTCTTTTCTTTTTTTCAATCATATCATATTTAATGCTGTAACTTCGAATTAAATTGTCTCTTAAATGATCCACTTATAAAGCCTGCACGCCCATAAGATTTTATATTTTACTGTGTAAGCATTAATTAATGATATACATTTGCGAGTAAGTATGTGTGATCCCTTATGCGATCATCAGTGATCGATATCCACGAACGATCGCGGTAGTCAGTCGTTGAAAGGACTCCATGAGAAGTAGAACAAGAAGGAATACAGCCCTTAAGTCGACTGAAATACCGAAGAAGTGTGTTTCAGTTACGTCAAGTATTAATTGTGATCAACAGTAGATCCGTCCGTACCGAGATCAAGCGCAGAATTAGTCTTTCCAATCGCTGGTGGCCCTAAGAGGCTCTTTGGGCAATTGAGTAACAGAGCCATCTCTTGAAACACCAAGCTGACTTTATATAACACTCTGATCATCCCTGTCTTGCTGGAAGCTCTTGGATGAAGAAGCTCTTGGTCATTTTGAGAGAAAAGTTCTGAGTGCGATCTTTGGTCCCGTTTGCGTTGATCGCGTCTGGAGGAGAAGATTCAACCATGAACTGTGAGGGCTGTAGAGTCGTAGTTTTCGCTTAAGAAGGCTAAGTTATGTAAGGCGAATCGATACCACAGCTCAACAATGCAACAAATGACGTCCTCCACCGAGATGGCGCACGCAATTGGACAAGGACCTCAACCAACTTGGTGTGCGCAACTGGAGGCAGCTTGAGAAAGATTGTGCTGCCCGGACAGGCTTCTTGGCGGGTCCATAGCAGTGGGCAGGTCTCCATCCAAGAAGAATAATAATTGTGATGCCTACAGCCCGACTACTACCACTGATTGACCATCCCAGTGATAGGGCCGTTCATTTGATTCCAACGGCATATAGTGCCTGGACCAGAAAACGATAAAAGCGAATCAACTTGGCGGGGACCCCACTAACCATGATCAGGCACTTGACCGACTGCCCCATCCAGTCAGTCATATTATACGAACTTGATGTCATGTGACTAGTCCTCTTTGGTAGACTCTTTAGCCAACATTTTTTCAAAGAATTGATGCAAGGATTCTTCACACCGGGATTAAGATTTCCTCCCAGGGTCCCAACCGAAATGGCGGGTCTTGTCATCAACGCAGAAAGGGCTCCTTCTCCCGCCTTCAATGTAGACCGTTGACTGCCCAGGGTCCCAACCGAAATGGCGGGTCTTGTCATCAACGCAGAAAGGGCTCCATCTCCCGCCTTCAATGTAGACCGTTGACTGCCCAGGGTCACAACCGAAATACGGGGTCTTGTCGTCAACGCAGAAAGGGCTCCTTCTCCCGCCTTCAATGTAGACCGTTGACTGCCCAGGGTCCCAACCGAAATGGCGGGTCTTGTCATCAACGCAGAAAGGGCTCCATCTCCCGCCTTCAATGTAGACCGTTGACTGCCCAGGGTCACAACCGAAATACGGGGTCTTGTCGTCAACGCAGAAAGGGCTCCTTCTCCCGCCTTCAATGTAGACCGTTGACTGCCCAGGGTCCCAACCGAAATGGCGGGTCTTGCATTCAACGCAGAAAGGGCTCCTTCTCCCGCCTTCAATGTAGACCGTTGACTGCCCAGGGTCCCAACCGAAATGGCGGCTCTTGTCATCAACGCAGAAAGGGCTCCTTCTCCCGCCTTCAATGTAGACCCTTGACTGCCCAGGGTCCCAACTGAAATGGTGGGTCTTGTCATCAACGCAGAAAGGGCTCCTTCTCCCGCCTTCAATGTAGACCGTTGACTGCCCAGGGTCCCAACCGAAATGGCGGGTCTTGTCATCAACGCAGAAAGGGCTCCTTCTCCCGCCTTCAATGTAGACCCTTGACTGCCCAGGGTCCCAACCGAAATGGCGGGTCTTGTCATCAACGCAGAAAGGGCTCCTTCTCCTTCAATATTGACTGCCCAGGGTCCCAACCGAAATGGCGGGTCTTGTCATCAACGCAGAAAGGGCTCCTTCTCCCGCCTTCAATGTAGACCGTTGACTGCCCAGGGTCCCAACCGAAATGGCGGGTCTTGTCATCAACGCAGAAAGGGCTCCTTCTCCCGGCGTTGACTGCTTGGTCTAAGTCACGTCTGAGGCTTCCTTGGTCTTACCAGAGAAACCATTGATACTCAATGTTAGCGATTATTTTATTTAGTTTAGTAACGAAACGTCCTCCCCCGACGTTGACACATGCCTCGTCTAACTTAAGGATCATCGTAGCCGCATCTGATTCAATGCCAACCAGCGTTTTATTGACGACTCACTGCGTTCGAAAAATCACCTCAGTGACAATACATCAGTTGACGTAGTAAGCACAAAGGCGACGTCTTCAACATTCTGCTGTATTCTTCCAGTCAACGTTTTTCTTCAATAGGGGACAATCCAATGGCGCTTGTCGAACAATGCATGCCACGTGTCATTGCAGATTGACCAACACAATCCAAACGTCCAAAACGTCATTGCTTACAATCGCACATGAACAGAAAGAAAATAAAAAACACTTCCAAGTAATTTAAAAACAGCAGCAAAACTCATAAATCGCGTGTCATAATACATTTCATTTTTTGCGGTTTACAAAAATCTTGCGTAATGATTTTGGGCTAACACGGGGAAAACAAACGTGACCCTATGTGCGTCAATCGGCCCCGTATCAAGGAGACACAACACTCCCGGCAGCGGCGGCGGCGTTTGGAGTTTCGGTGCACGTTCACTTACAACCTACACCCTTTTCCAATCATATTCTCTTAATATTCAGCGAATGCCCGCCAAATGACGCCCGATAAGCGCCCACTTATCTGCGTGTTTCCTTCGAAAATCTTACTCCAGCTTTGAAACAAGACGCTGGACATGCGTCAAAATAATATGTCAAGACATATATTTAGGCATTCATTGGGCATACCGTTTGCAGTATAAGCAAAATACGATCGAGAGAAAAAACAACCAAAGTAACCTGAGTCAGGCTCTTCGAACACACGCGACAATCGTTATATACCCGTCAGCTCTACGTGTAGATACTGATATCCAAGGCAGATGCCTTACGTCGAAAACATAAACAAACGTCGGCACCGTAGTCCTATCCG
Organism: Eristalis tenax; assembly: GCA_905231855.2. Taxonomy (NCBI): domain Eukaryota; kingdom Metazoa; phylum Arthropoda; class Insecta; order Diptera; family Syrphidae; genus Eristalis; species Eristalis tenax. The sequence goes on along the minus strand of HG993124.1, from coordinate 58,659,121 downwards.
TTGCTGTTTTGTTTTGTAGATGCTCCAAAGTGCCATCGCCATAGGCCCGGAAGCAAGCGATTACCGATCGCTGAGTCAGCACTGTGGAAATATGTGCACACGCGTGTACATGCGGACGAAAGACAGATGACTCTGCATGTTCAAACCGAATTCGCAGTTGCTACGTTAAGGACGCTCGGTTGTGTGTTAATTGCAAATTCAGTATTAGGATTTAAAGGCTTCTGATTGAGCTCGCAAATTGTGTTGCGTGTGCGGCGTGTCGGCGGCTTCGGAATGCCTTCTGAAATGTTTCGCCGACATCGGGAACCATTCTTCAATTGAGCGGGCTTTAGGTGCGGTGCGATTATTGCGGATAAATGGAGGCATTTGATGCGACGAAATTTCGAACAGAAAGTGTGAAATTAGGAATGATTGTCACAGCTTGAGATTGGATCAAGAGGAATGATCATGACGCTTAACATTGGATGGAAGTTAAACACCGTCGTCCCTTTTTCTCTCATTTTTAGGACAGGCGTCGTTTTGTTGAATTATTTGCCGCCGGTCTGATGGCAATGCTGTTATAAAGCCCTCCTCGTCACTGACGAAACTCTAGTCATTCAATATGCTGGTTCCACCAGCGAACACCAAATTGTTCGCCATGGACATCAACAGATGGTAGGTCCGGACTAAAAAGTGGATGCCTGAGGGCTTCACAAACCGGAGCTTCTGCGCTCGAGTGGCTATCGATGCGTCTGTCCTGGCGTTGTCCTGAAGCAACACCTCTCTCGAATGTTTGGACCAAAGTTGGGCCCTTCTGAGCGATTGCTTCCGCCAGACGGTCCAATTGTTCATATGTAACACAGGTCAGAATGAAGAGTTTTTGACAGAAAATTAGAGCTTAGTCGATGATTACCTGTCAACCCAACCCAACCTGTCAACCCAAGCACACAAACAGATCAGCAACAGATCCTGTTCGTTAACCCTGACTTGGGCCCCGTTTGCGCTAACTCACGACGATTGGGCCACTATCATCTTCGCTTGATGTTGTCGTAAGTGATCCACGTTTGTTCCAGAAGGCCATGTCTGACGCGTGCCTTTTGGAAAAAATTAAGGATTTCGGGGAGAGAACGATAAGTTTGGCACCAAGAATTGATAACGGTATTGGGTTGAGGGGTTAAAAACTAGCATTTTTCACTGCAAGAGGGGTGCCTTTACTCTTCACGTTTAGGAGAAAAAAATAGCAAAAAAAATATTTTAAAAATAAACAACGGCAACACTTACAATGAAGTACTACACCGAATTATTCATGTAAATAGTCTTTGAGTAATTCGCATGAAAACTCAATTTTTTATAATAAAAAAATGAGAAAATGGGCTTAAAATTGGTCTAAACCCTTTTCCTCATTTTTTTTTTAAGTAGTGTGCTTAACTGGCTTTTTGTAGTCAATGCTCAATGATATTTCAAGGCGGGGAAATGCATGCAAGCTCGGCAAACTGACGTTGGAGAACTCCCGCTGCCGCATCAAGGTCGGCAACGAACTCGCCGAGACCTTCAATGTCAAAAACGGATTTAGACAAGGCGACGCGGTGCCATGTGACTTCTTTAATATTATTCTTGAGAAGGTTGCCAACACAAAAGGCATGATCTTCCACAAGTCAGAACAGTTGCTGGCATCGCGGAAGACAGTGACGTGATTGGTGGAACACAGCGAGCCGTCAATTGCCATTGAAATGGAGGCAGCCAAATTGAGTTTACGAGGGCAAAACGAAGAATATTCTGTCATCGAGAAAGGACGCACAACATCGATGACTCGGTCAGAGCATCACCAAGGCTCACGCCAACACTGAGTCTTGGTGTTGAGGGACTTAGTTCACCGATCACCGATCACCGATCAACCCATCCTTCCGATTGGGGCGCCTCTGTCCAAGAAGTATCATTGCTCCTCTTGATAGAGTTACCCCTTCAGCAGGCTTGCGGGTCGGTTTCAGTCCCTCCAAGGCGGCACCCCGTCAAGGCGGCACACCATCAAGGCGGCACCCCGTCAAGGCCCCCGTCCCGCGGGGGATAGCTTATTGGTAGTGAAGGACTTCCTCTAGCTCGGCTTCAGTGTTAACAATACGAGCAACATCAGTACCGAGATTAGACGGAGAATAAAACTTGCCTCTTTCCTTGGGCTCAAGAGGCAATTGAGTAATAGAACCCTCTCTCGAAGGGCCGAGCTAAAATTATATTACAACTTGATCATACCTGTCTTGCTGCGTGGCGCGGAAGTCCGGACAACCTCAAAAGTAGATGAGAAGTTTTTGTTCTCTTCGAGAGAAAAATTCTGCGTTCAATCTGTGATCCTGTTTGCGTTGAGGGTGTTGGAAGAAGAATATTCAACGGGCTGTAAAGCGACAGCGACAGCACCTAGCCAGGCGTATACGGATTCAACGCCTAAGATGGTTCGGACATGTAGGGCGCATGGACCGTGGACAGTGGGACAGCAAAAGAGGACGCCCACGGAACCGATGACGCACACTTGTGGAGAAGGACCTCAACCAACTTGGTGTGCGAAACTGGAGGCAGCTGGCTAAAGATCGTGACTGTAGAGCCACTCGAAAGAGAAGAAGTCAAAGCTTGTACAAATTCTGGAGCGAACAGAAAAAACCGCATGGCTTCATGTCTTACAAATTCGGTATGGTACTTCGCTATGGTACTTCAGTACTTCATTTTAAGTGTTGCCGTTGATTTTTTTTATAATTTTGTTCCCATCTTATGTATTTTTTTGTTTCACAAATATCCTCTAACTCTTAAACGAGGCGAGAAACGGGCCAACCTCCCATTGTAAAAAATAAATGCTAGTCCTTAGCCCTCTACAAAATACAATTCTTGTCAGAAGTTTTTATTACTACACATGTGCATGCCTAATGTGTAAAGTATACGCCATAGTGTCACGCTTTTTTGTTTATCCTTCTTTTAGATTTTTGCTCTAGTATTTTTTATTCTCCTAAATCTACCTCACACATAAGTACGTAAGTATTGGGTCCATAACTTTCGTGCGGTTTGCTAAGAGATGGCGTAACGTGTATTATTCCATTGGAGCATGCGTTGGAAAGCTACTGTCATTGTACGTCATTTCAGTAAATGTCATTCATTTGAAGCGTAAACAACAATAATTTGGTTTTCACTCAAACTTTGTGCCTGAAAATGTGCTTTTGCGGGGAGTTCTTCTTCTTTACTTTAATATGAAGAAAACTGCTGCCGAAAGTCATCGTATTTTGGTGGAAGTTTATGGTGAACATGCACTAGCTGAGCGAACGCGCCAGACGTGGTTTGCACGGTTTGAAAGTGGTGATTTTGGCTTGGAAGACGATGAACGTCCTGGGCAGCCAACAAAGTTTGAAGATGAAGAACTGGAAGCATGACTCTGAAGGTTATTGCCAAACACAAGAAGAGCTCGCAGAGTCTTTGGGTGTCACTCAAGCAGCCATTTCAAAACGTTTAAAAGCAGCTGGATATGTTCAAAAGCAAGGAAATTGGGTTCCACATGACCTCAACCCGAGAGACGTCGAAATGCGTCCGAAATGCTGCTGGAACGCCACAAAAGGAAGTCATTTTTGCATCGGATTGTTACTGGTGATGAAAAATGGATCCAGTACGACAACCCCAAGCGCAAAAAATCATATGTGAAACCCGGCCAACCAGCCAAATCAACGGCAAGGCCGAATATCCGTATTTGGTGGGATCAGAAGGGTGTGCTGTATTATGAGCTACTAAAACCGGGTGAAACCATCAGTGGACAACGCTACCGAACACAATTAATCCGTTTGAAGAGAGGAGTAGCCGAAAAACGCCCGGAATATGCGAACAGACACGACTAGCCCCACGTTGCCATTCCGGTTAAGAACTGTTTGGAAAACAGTGGATGGGAAGTTTTACCCCTCTCCACCACGCCTTATAGCCCAGACCTTGCCCCTTCTGACTGCCATTTGTTCCGATCGACGCAGAACGCCCTCACTGAAATAGGGTTCACATCAGAGTAGAGTATCAAAAATTGGCTTGCCAAGGCGGCGCAGTTTTTTTGGGATGGGATCCACAGATTACCAGAAAGATGGGAAAAGGTCATAGCTTCAGATGGGCAATACTTTGAAGCATACCATGTTACATTTTTAGGACAACAAAATCCGGTCCCTGCCTACAATTGTACCTCTTGTGGTTACTAAATTTACAGAAAAACAAACTTTCCCAAAGCTGAGTAGCCAGACCACTCCAAAGTCGGCAGAAAAATATGAATCCAAAAGTTGTTCACTACTACTGACTACTACTACTAACCCAAACTACATTTCTCAGCCGTTTTTAACTCTTTTTTGACAGTTCTTTATTTTTCTCTGTTTGAAAACCACGGTACCACGGTACAGATAATACACATGTCCGTGTACCTCGCACACAGACAGCGCACGATCCCGCGCAATATAATTGGAACTGCCTCTTTCCAAGGCTTGTTGTCTCTTCTACAAATATCCGATTAAATATAGAAACGCCGTATCATATGGCCATCACGACTCGCAAGAGTGCTTGAAGAAGCAAGTGAAATGAAACGAAACTGAAGTCGATTTTTTCTTGTTTATGTAACAGGGCGACAGTGAATGTCAAATGATATCACCTTCATCCAGGAATCTTAAGCGGTCTTCAGTTAGATAATCCGCATAAATTTCCTCAAGCCACCCGACCTCGGAGTCACATAAACTCAGATCTGTCTGCGCTTCCGTTCGTCGCGTGCCAATGTGTCTAGCCCTAGACATTGAATCCGTCGAATTCAGTCTCGATCAGCGATTCATTTCCTGTTCTGTCAGCGTGCCGTGCATCTTTATTTTCGAACATGCAAATCAAGAGTCATCTCCATGCTCTAACGTCATCGTTACGTATGCGAGCTTAATCGGAATCAAATCAATCGCTGCGCGAGCAAATAATGTTCGTTTTGTAATCTTTATTGATTCAGCAGGATGCCAAAATCAATTTTGTTTCATTCCTGACATGGTGACGAGCCTCAACAAATGCCTGAAATAGAAGATGAGATATGTGTGCATGTATGTACATGCGTAGGGGATAAATATGAAAATATATTCGGCTTCTGCGGGAAATGCTAATTATTGTATTGTACTTGGAATAAGCTAAAACTGTGACAAGCACCCGAATGACGGAGGCATGGATGAAGCTAGTCACAATGGGAACCACGGGAACGGGTGTCAACAGGAAACGAGGAAAACGAAGTCCTATGCAGCTTCACAGCTAGACGAATTTAAGTGCCTTTTTGACAGTTTACCATGAATTTGTTACGGTTTTTGATGCGAATGCCGTTCTCTTTATTTTTTAAAAAACGATATCAAAACCACAGGTCTGCGGAGAAGGTGTTCTGACAAACCAGAGGAAGGAAATTCAACGTCATCGGAGGAGTCAAATCCAAAGATGGTGTGTTGCTCTCCAATGAGGTGGACATCGTGCGCAGAGGGAGTGAGCACTTTTCGGAGCTGCTCAATCCCGAACAGGGCACTAAGGATGGCAGACCTGTAGACTTGAGTGGGACGGAGAATAGTCCGACGGTGGAGGAGGTCATGTTGGCGATTGAATCGGTGTGGATGAAAACCCGCCAGAAATGCTGAAGGCCACGAGGAAAGACTGAGCTCTCTCGTGTCATTGAAGTGGCCTGGGAACGTGGTGAGACACTTGGCAATTGGCAAACACCCCCGATTTCAAGAAGGGGGCAAAAGAGAGTGCTCCAACTAAAGGGGCATATCTCTTTAAAGTCTCTCCTTTAAGTCTCCCTGGGAAAGTCCACTCTAAGGTGTTGGAAGCGCGTTCTAGAGCTATGGTCGAGCCCAGGATGGGGGATGAACAGTTCGGCTTTCGTCCCGTTGGAAGTACAACCGACCAGCTTTTCACTCTAAGAATGATACTTGAGAGGGCTTGGGAGTATGCCAAACCAATATGCGACTGGATACGCTTTTATCTGGTTTTCACATGGGGTCCAGTCACTGAAGTGGTCGAGTAGTGGTAGTAGTCTGACTGTGAGCATCACAATGGACCAACATGGTCTATCGTAAGTGTGCTGGTGAATTCACAAGTACCTACCTTACCCTGCCAAACCAATTTACAGCCGTTTTGTAGATTTGGAAAAGGCATACGACCGAGTTCCTCGAGGTAAACTCTGGAGTGTTCTGCAGGAGTATGGGATTGATGGTCCCCTTCTGAAGGGCACTCAGTCTCTTTACACAAACTGAAAAACCTTTCACCGTCTGCGTTGGACGTCGCCAAGGGTGCGTCTTGTCACCTCTCCTTTTCATTGTATGTATGGACTGGATGTTGCGGCGCAGCCATGGCGAGAAATGTTTCACATTGGGAGGGTTGAGGGTAAGTCGTCGTCTTTTTGCAGATGGCTTAGTTATCCTCACATCTTCCCAGACGGAACTCCAGCGCCCACTTGAGAGGCTTGTGGCCGCACGCGCTGGTGTGAAGGTTTATGTGGACAAATCGGAGGTTATGGTCGTCTCCAGAACGCCTGTTCAATACGCTCTGCAGGTTGGAGGGGTCCCATTGAAGCAGACGTTCATGTGTCCCGGGATGTTTTTCACGAGTGATGGGAGAAGTCATACTGCGCTTTCCTGTAGGATTGGTCAAGCTGGGTCAATTCTGAAACAGCTTGGAAGATCTGTAATCAGGAAGGAAGGCCGAGCTTGGTGTCAAGGCCAATTTAGCGGTTTTGAACTCAGTATTTATTCCAACTCTCACCTTTGCTCATGAAATTTTGAGTAATGACCGAGAGAATAAGAATAAGCTGCTGAGATGAGATTACTCCATGCTGTTGTGGGAATTACTCTCCGGGATAGGGTGAGAAACAGGGCAGTGTGCCAGGAACTGAACATTGAGGAGCTGCTTCTTCGAACGGAAAGGGCTATACTTCACTTTGGTCACGTGGCACGAATGTCCCCTTCATCACGACGTCCAAGGCAGGCGCTGAATGCGATTCCATCTAGTAGGCAGACCCAGGACTAGAAGCTTGGACTAAGTCCAAAAACTCGCCTGGCTACGCTTGGGCATAACTCCTGATGAGTTAGAGGCGATGGCGGACGAAGGAGTTAGTAATTTCTTCACTCACTAAAACACCTTTGTGTACCTACGCATATGTAGGTTAGGTTAGGCTGGAGTGGTTGACTGCTGTACGGAAACAAACTTAGACCGCCACAGGTCCATTGTGCTACCACGCGGATCTAAAAGCGAAGAGGCTTAGCTCACTCTTATGCTGCTCAGTTCCGCCAGGCTATGGAAATAATAAGCTCCCAGAAGTCTATATCTACGGGAAGAGAGAGCATTGCAGTTGCATTGCCCGTGTACAATGGTTTCCTCGTCATCCTCGTCTCTGCAGCTTCTGCGGAAGTCGTTGTAGGGAGGGAGGGCTGGTCTAGAAAGACAGCACAATGCATCTATGTCTGTTCATGTACAGCAGCATTTTTATTTCCAATAGATGGACGTGAAGAAGAAAATTAGGATCGAAATTGCTAAAAGAGAGGGCTTTCGACAACGTCCAATTCGAAGCGATAAAAACGCGCTACGAAAGCTGAATGTTGAAATATGTATTCGCTGGTGGATAGACAAGGTCTTGAAAAATAGAAAAATTTAATCTCAACTAGGGACACCCAAAGGGGGAGTCCCATCTCCCCTTCTCTGAATTATTGCAGTCGATGTTATCCTTAGGAGATAAAGTGGGACTGGATGCAAGCTAAAACTGGTAAATTTAAAGACACCATCACTGACATGATGGAATCCGCCCTGAAAACTTTAGCTAAATAGACAGACAGTCTAGGACTTGATGTAAACCCCAAGCCCGAGTTGGTCCTGTTCACAAGGGGATATAAAATTTCAATCATCACTCCACCAAAATTGAAAGGGAAGGAATTATCGATCGAGCGGAGTACTTGGGTGTTAATGCGACAGCAAACTAAAGAGGAGACATACAAATTCAGGAGAGCATCAGGAAAGCAGCAGAATTGCGCTGTACACCTGCAGGAAAATAGTCCGGCCCAAATGGGGAATCCGACACGGAATAACACGCGGGCTCTACGCGGCAATAGTAGGACCAGTACTACAGACTTGCGGTGTATTAGTGTGGATAAAATAGAGCAAAATCTCTTCAGAATAAGAAGAACAAAGACCGGCATGCATCTGCATCACAGGTGCAACTAGATCAGCACCCACGGCGGTCCTCAAAATTTAACTCAATCTCCTTCCCATGACAACTTACGGGAAGCTTACTGCCACGCATGCAGCATTTAGACTGAAAGAGTGAAAATGGAGCTACTTCTCGCAGCTCCCTACTCGCACCTCCCTACACAATCGGACTTCAGAACACCCATTGAGGGCTTTGAAGGCAAGCACAAAACAACAATCCACTCGCGAACAGAGAAGGAAAGGTGTGCAACTCCACTGTCACCGAAAATTACACGGACAGCCGTCCAGTCGGAGGAAGGCACGGGCTCTGGTGTATGTGCCAGTTCGCCGGAGCTGGCAATAGCCATGTGGCTCCCCAGTGTTTTCCAGGCAGAAGTAGTAGCTAGTCCAGAGGCAGTCCTCCGGCTGTCAATGACCTCGATAGACGGAAGATCTGTTGTTATTTCCGTAGATAGTCAGGCGGCCATAAAGGCTCTGGACACAGCATCGATTAACTCCAAGATGGTAAAAGTCTGCCGCCTATCTCTCAGGGAGCCAGCGGCCATAAAGGCTCTGGACACAGCATCGATTAACTCCAAGATGGTAAAAGTCTCTCAGGGAGACAGCGGGTAGATGCAACCTTGCCCTGTGCTGGGTCCAAGGGCATTCCGGGCAATTGAAGAACCGATGAATTAGCAAGAAGTCTACCACTGGCTCTGGAAATCAGGAGACACATCACTTGCAATCAATGCCATTTTTTTTTTGTCTTTTAAGCTCTTTTATTTCTTTTTTTGAAATTCGGAATTGCTTTCAGACACTGTGGCAGCGAATTCGTAAATTTGGGGACGGTCCAACGTCGATCTCGGTCTCCATATAAGTTGTATGCTCTCGGAACATCTAGCATCCCTTGGGCACGTCTTCTGGTGTTGAGCGTGTGACTTGATGGTTCCTGAAACCGTGGGTCTCTCACGTGTTGTCATCTGGAAAATTGCTTTGGCATCTAGAACTTGAAAAGCTGAGCTAAAGTGTCTAAGAATTCCTAGAAGACGATGTTGTGTCCTTGATAGCTTATCCCGGTGGGAGTTTGCTGCGTTTCCCCAGGCCAGAATGCCGTATCTGATGCGCGATTCTTCTAATGAGTAATACACGCGCAGGACGTTCATGTGCTCACGCCAAAAAAAGTTCTCGTCGATGGTAATTCCTAAGCAAAGGGTGATTTTTTAGCCATTATCTTTTTGGCAACACTGGTTTAAGCAGCTGCCGCACGTTTCGTGTTTCGTTTCACTGTCAAACATCTTTAGTTTGGTCGATAATTTAACCATGAATCGTCTTACAAACGAACAACGCTTGCAAATTATTGAAGAAAGTCCATCGCGCGCTTCTTCCATTTTATGGTCAATGGGTACGTAAATAAACAGAATTGTCGATTTTCGAGTGAATATCAGCCAGAAGCATTGCAAGAGCTACCAATTCATCCAGAAAAAGTCACAGTTTGGTGCGGTTTATGGGCAGTTGGCATCATTGGGCCGTACTTCTTCAAAGATGATGCGAATCGTAACGTAACTGTGAATGGTGAGCGCCACCGTGAGATGATATCCAACTTTTTTTTGCCCAAAATGCAATAGCTTAACTTGCATGACATGTGGTTTCAACAAGACGGTGCCACACGCCACACAGCACGCGCAACAATGAACTTATTGAGAGGCGAGTTCGGTAAACATTTTATTTCACGTTCGGGACCGGTCAGTTGGCCGCCTAGATCGTGCGATTTAACGCCTTTAGGCTATCTTTTGTGGGGCTGTGTTAAAGCTCATGTCTACACAGACAAGACGCATTGGAAGACAACATTGAAGCATTTATTCGTGAGATACCGGCCGAAATGTTGGAAAGAGTATGCCAAAATTGGACTAAGCGGATGGACCATTTGAAGCGCAGTCAAGGTCAACATTTGCATAAAATAATCTTCAATAAACTATATGGACCGTACTATCGGTTCAAATAAAGATTTCATGCATTTTTCTGAATTTTATGGGTTTTTTGTTTTTTTTTTTTTTGAAAAACGTTCCGTCAATATGTTCGCCGTCCTCCAAAAACGGAATATCGCCCTCAGTACACACTTTAAAGACCATAAAACACGGCGGTTCAAAAATAATGGCTTGGGGCTGTTTTTCCTGCCAAGGTGTTGGGCCTATCCATCTTATTTCTGGGACCATGGATCAGACTGATAAGAATATGAAATGAAATGCATTTAATCTGGGTCCTTCAGCAAGATAATGATAATGCCCGCACACACGAAAACTTGTGGTGTGACTTAAAGAAAGCAGTGGCGAACGCAAAGCCAACCAATCATTTTTTTTTATAATTTACGCGTGCACAGGGGACTCTTAGTACCCTTAAGTGTCCGGGTTCAAGACACAGCACGGGCCGAAGGTGTAGATGGAGAAAGGGAGAGGAGGTACCTGTGCACATTGGTTTTAAATATCTGCGGATTGTATTCTGGGGGAAATATTAGGCTGGGAAGAGCATTCCATATTCGTGTCGTGCGGGTAATGAACGAGTCTCTAAGTTCAACTGTGCGTCCGAAAGTACAGCTGGTTTATAGCGGGATAGGTGGACATACACAGCGAAGAGATGCACTCTAAGCCCACGCACATTGCTCACGTCAACCCTAAAACTTCTCATAGAATACCAAACGGAGATACTAGAAAACAAAAACCAACTCCGACTGCGAGTGGTAAAGCAGAGATGAGAAGTTTAATTTTCAGATTAGCTTCCCAACAACAATCGATGTAGGTCTTATGCCCGTACATCGATTGGTCCACCAACAAATTACACCTCTAAAATCCGCTACGTCAGATGCTACGCACTCTCAGTCATTTCGACTGAGAATGCGCAGCAGTGGCTTGTGAAGGAGGGGGACCAGAGGGAGCGGACCGATCGCACTCGACACCGAAACACTTCACTGGACTGCACTATGCTTTGTTTTTTGTCCCTTGTGGGGCACTCGCGACGTTGTTTTTGGTGGCGTAATGCACCGACGGAGACAAGTGCACGCGTCGGAGGATGGCACGGGAATAGAGAACTTTGGCAAGTAGTGCAAAGCGCGTGCCAGAATATTACAACCAAGAGATGCAAGGAGTTGGTGGACTCAATGCCATGTCGGTGCAAGTCAGTCCTAGAAAATAAGGGGTTTACAACCAAGTATTAAGGTTATCTTTGGTTTAAGACCCATTCTTTTGTTTGAAGTCAAATAATTTTTGTTTTTTTTTTTAGTTTTAATCAACACTGATATTGTTTTGAACAGGGAAATTCTGTTTGTAGTTTTTTGTTGCTTTATAAAGGTGGCCGATGTTGAATGTGAACCACACCTAAACGTCAAGTTTTTGTCTGCATTTCATTTGACATTTCTTAATTTCAGACTAACTCAATTTGAACCATGGAAAGATGCACAATCGAGCAACGCGTTAAAGTTATTCAGGCTTACTATGAAAATGGGCGTTCAAATCAAAATGCATATCGTGCACTTCGTGATTTTTTCGGTCAATTTAATCGTCCAAATGTGCGTACAGTCGGAAGAATCGTGCAAAAATTTGAGCAAACCGGGTCTGTAGGAGATGTGAAAACACCAGTGCATGCTCGTACAGCTCGTACTGCAGAAAATATTGCTGCTGTTCGCGATAGTGTGGCTGGAGAGACGTCCACCTCAACTCGTCGTCGTGCCCAACAATTGCACAACTCACGCTCGTCGTTGATGAACATTATGCATAAAGACTTGCATTTACACGCTTACAAGGTGCAATTGACTCAAGAACTAAAGCCTCTTGACCATCTCAAGCGTCGTCAATGGTCAGAATGGTGGCAAGAAATGGCAACAGTGGATGATCAATTTTCGAAGAAAATCATCTTCAGTGATGAGGCACATTTTCACCTCAGTGGTCATATAGTCAAAAGCAGAATTGCCGCATTTGGGCGAATGGCGAATAATCCAAGAGAGATTGTCGAAAAACCAATGCACCCACAAAGAGTGACTGTTTGGTGCGGTTTATGGGCTGGCGGCATCATCGGGCCGTATTTTTTCCAAAATAAGGCCGGTCAGGCAACTGCCTGACATGATAACGAACTTTTTATGGCCCGAATTGGAAGACATGTGGTTTCAACAGGACGATGCCACTTGCCACACAGCTAACGAAACAATGGCTCTTTTGCGCGACAAATTCAATGGCCGTGTTATCTCACGTGGTGGCGGTGTCAATTGACCGCCAAGATCATGTGATTTGACACCGTCTTTGGGGTTATTTGAAAGAAAAGGTGTACGTCGATACCAGCAACAATTCAAGAGCTAAGGGATGAGATAATTCGGCACATTAACGGCATAGAACCTCAGTTATGCTTCAACGTCATCGGAAATTTCGACCATCGGATGGAGGTGTGCCGCCGAGGTCGCGGCGGCCATTTGGCCGATATTTTTGAACCATACCAATATTATCATAATAAAAAGAAATGACAGTCAATTCCTAAATAATTTGTGTTTTATTCAAAATCAACATAACCACCCTTTACATCGAAGCGATGTGTCCTACATTAAATCCATCAAGAACTAAAGCTCTCCTAGAATTGGACAGGAGGAACATTAGTAAAGCAGTCGGCGTAGTCACTGGCCATTGGCAGCCAAGAAGACTTGGAGCACCCTGCAATGACTTCTGTTGAAGCTGATGGGTGGGAGAGGAAGAGGAAACCGTGTTGCATTACTTCGGAACCTGTCCAGCCCTTGCAGACATACGAGTGGGCAGCTGTTTCCTCAACAGCCTTGAGGACATAGCAAGCAGGTGTCGCTACAAACACCAATAGAGGGTGAGTGCGAATGAAATTTTTAAGTAGGTCAAGGAAGAGTCGGGGAGAAAAAAAACCGATGTAAGTGACAGCACAATGGACCTTAAAGGCGCAAGGCAAAGGGGAACCTGCCAATCTACCTAGCCTCGAGTCCGCTGTAAGCACAATAAGTTAATTATGGTGTAAGCATCTCTAGCAGTTGGCGAATTGGATAACTTTTCGTGACGTACAACATAGCCACTAAGAGAATTCAGATGTTATGCTAAACCGGTAACTCCGATTCTGAGTGTCCTCCGTGTGACATCCGTTTCGGGCATCTCACTTATTCAACACCGACATGACGTACGGCCCATGACGGGCAGGAATCGAATTCAAAAAATCAACGGTAATTCCCACACACTCGCAGCGCGAACCATCCGAAATGATTAAATATCCGATCCACACCTAGACAATAACAGATTATATAATAAAACCGCAAAGAAGACATCAATTTGGACGTTCTGTCCCCATCAGACATTTACATCATCGCCGGCGAACTGAGAGGGAGAGAGAGAGAGAGAGAGAGGCAACCGAACAAAAAGTAAAAGCAATTGAACAAAATCGAAAAAAAAGAAAGAAATAAAAATAAATGGAGAATTCAAAAAAATGATTCAAATGAACAAATGAACACGGAATACCTGACAACGGCTGCTATCGGCTGCTGTCACCGATTTCCGAGAGCTCTGCATAATTTATTTATCACATGCTGCGGCGGCTGCTGCTGTTGCCGCTGCTGACTCCGCGCGACACTCTTCAATTGATCGCACAAATTTGCACAAATGATCTAGATCTGGGATTTTAAATCTGCCTACGTTTAGTCAGCAGCACATGAGACATTTCGATGGGAGCGATAACGACGGCAGCTCCATATGGATGAATACCTTCGCGTGGAACCGCATGGAACCGTGGACTATGTCTTGAAGTCGACGTGCGTCTCGAGTTGAGATATCGTTCAATTTGAATCTTTAGCTCCTCTTTTTTGGTTCTCGGTGCGGATTTCGTTACCGTTTCAAGTTCAAATCAAATTGCTCGGATGTGAAGGGACATAAATTATGCCTAGTGTCAGTCACACACGTGCAATTACATTTGTAATTCAGCCCGTTGACAGTGTGACAGTGGGCGGGGAGGTATGCGGTAAGGCACCGAGCCGTGCTCTCTGGCTGTCCAGATTTACAGGCACTGCATTTGTAATGAAGATGAGATGGTGAATTAAATAGCCTGCCAGTCTATGGGAATTTTGGCAGAGCCGCACAAAATACTTGCCCGGGCAGGGGATTAGAATGAATAAGTAGGCCCCCCCACACTGTGCAGTCGCTTGGGGCGACGCGTCGTTTCTTTGCACGGACATCGACGGACCTGAATGAGTGTGACTAGTTTGCTTAAGGAGTCGAGGGTGAGAGACGCGTTTGTAGTGCTCTTCCTTGAGGCACTGGCGCTATGATCTGAATTGAAATCAATTTCACTCTATGCTGACGAGCATGTGAATGCGTCTGCGAGCATGAAAGTGAAGGATGAGTGCCTCCTTGGTGACAGACGGAGACGTGGATCAGGATGCGAAATCGCGATTGCCACGATTTTTCGATCTAACGGAAAGCTAAGACGTGATGTATTTCTTCGGCATGCAGGGTGCTGTGCGATTTAGAAAGTAAGAATAGAATTTTATTAGAACTCTGCTCATGACATTGCCGAGAGTGTGTTTTGTTTTTGTGGAGGAGGTGAGAGTTGCAAGAGGACGCTTTTGGTCGGTCGGTAACGTACTCATCTGTGGATTGCTCACTCACTCACAAGGCGACATCACTCTTGAGAACAACGTGCAGAAACTGTACCATTTTATGATTTGATTTATTCATGCCCAAATAGTTTGGGCCTCTATCTAGCCGGCCCATCCCACCGCACCACCCGGATGGAGGTAGCGTCTGCCTATAAGGGCCCCCGCAAGTTCGTCGGCTGCACGTGGGCTGACAAGGGACCTCGCATGCCAAGAGAACCAAAAATCGTTGTGATTATTTCGTCGTCAGCAGTAGGGTCATCCGTATCCGAGACTTGCAGAAGTTGAAGTACCAGCATGCGCAGCGCACGAGCCTGGAGGACCGGTTCCAGGTTTAAGCCCTTGGACAATGGGCCGTTGCATATTTTGGTTCACATGTAAGCGGTTGCTGTAAAGACTTTACAGAGGGCACCACAAAGAGGCTGAATGTCAACTTGACCCGTGCATTTACAGGGATCGTTGCTGGCACCCCGTCAAGTTGAGAGCAAACCTGGATGCTATCTTGACAAAGCAACTGACAGTTTCCAGGTTGCGCCAAAATCTTTAAGCATAAACTACTGGCGACTGGTACATTATCAGCTCTCAATATGATCTACACTGAGGGTCGAGCAGAAATGAAGTACTTCAGAGACAGCAAACGTTTACCACTCCTGCCCCTTAAAATGTTTGATAAACATTTTTTTTTCATCATCATCTTCTTCTGACTCACATGCTCCGGGAATAAACCAGGTAACTCGAACCTCCGCCATCGACTCTTACTCATCAGAAATTTTGTCCAAGCGTGATCAGGCGAATTCTTGGACTTGATCCAACCACCTCGTCCTGGGTCTGCCAAGCGGTAGCCCAACGCCAGCCTCGGAAGTCGTGATGATGGGGACATTAGTGCCACGTGACCAAACCATCGAAGCATAGCCCTCAGTGTTGAGTTACTCGCGCACTGGCGTCTTTCTCACCCTTCGCGGCGAGTAATTCCCACACCAGCACGAAGAAACTCACACCAGCAGCTTGTATTCGCGATTTTATTCTTTCGGTCAATTCACAAATTCCATGACCATAGGTGAGCGTTGGAATAAATACTGAGTTGAAAACCGCTAACTTGGCCTTGACACCAAGCTCGGCCTTCCTTATTACAGATCTACCAAGCTGTTTCAAGTCTGGCCCAGTTTGACCAATCCTACAAGAAAGCTCAGCATGACTCCTCCCATCACTCGTGAAAAAGAGCCCGAGTTGCTTAAACTTCTCCACCTGCTCCAATGGGACTCCACTAATCTATAGAGTGCATTGAACAGGTGTTCTGAAGATGACCAAAACATCCGATTTGTCCAAGTTGAACTTCATTCCAGCATCAGCACATACGGCCACGAACCTCTGGAGTGCGCGCTGGAGTTCCTTTTGGGAAGATGTGAGGATAACAAAGTCGTCTGCAAAAATAAGATGACTAACCCTCAACCCGATGAGTGGAATCTCGGCGTCGTTTGTCCGGTCCACAAGAAAGGAGACCCTTTTGACTGCGCCAACTATCGAGGGATCAGTCTCCTTAACATAGCGGACAAGATTCCCTCTGCCGTCTTGTGTGAACGCCTGAAACCATTCGTCAATAACCTGATAGGTCCTTATCAGTGCGGTTTCAGGCCGGGAAAGTCCACCATCGACCAAATTTTCACACTGCGGCAGATCCTGGGAAAAACCCACGAGATGCAGATCGACACCCACCACCTATTCGTCAATTTCAAGGCCGCATATGACAACGTGCATAGAGACGAGCTATACAATACCATGTCTAGTTTTGACATTCCAGCCAAACTCGTCAGATTGTGCAGGATGACGATGGAGAACTCTCGCTGCTCCATCAAGGTCGGTAACGAACTCACCGAGACCTTCAATGTCAAAAAATGTTTTAGACAAGGCGACACGCTGTCATGTGATTTCTTCAATAGCATACTTGAGAAGATCGTGCGAAACTCAAACGTCAACACCAGAGGCACGATCTTCCAAAAGTCCGTTCAACTGCTTGCCTACGCGGACGACATTGACGTGATTGGACGAATGTCAATGAGGCTTTTGCTAGCATTGAAGCGGAAGCGGCTAAAATGGGTTTGGCAGTTAATCAGGGCAAAACAAAGTACATGCTGTCATCACTGCACAACATCGACGCCTCGGACAGAGCGTCATAATGGGCAGCAGAAAATTTGAGGTAGTCAAGGACCTCGTCTACCTTGGCTCTGCAGTAAACAGGGACAATAGCACCAGTACCGAGATCAAGCGCGGAATTACTTTGCCAATCGCTGTTTCTTTGGGCTCAAGAGGCAATTGAGTAACAGAGCCATCTCTCGAAACACCAAGTTGACTTTATATAACACCCTAATCATCCCCGTCCTGCTCTATGGCGCAGAGACATGGACGCTATTGAAAGCGGATGAAGAAGCTCTTGGTTGTTTTGAGAGAAAAGTTCTGCGTGCGATCTTTGGTCCTGTTTGTATTGATGGCGTCTGGAGAAGGAGATTCAACCACGAACTGTACGGCCTGTACAGCGGCATGCACCTAGTTAAGCGTCTTCGGATCCAAAGCTTAAGATGGCTAGGTCACGTAGAGCGGATTGACACCACAGCTCCGGCCCGAAGAGTCTTCGATTCCGAGCCTTTGGGGCAACGCATAAGAGGGCGTCCTAGAACGAGATGGCGCACACAAGTGGAGAAGGACCTCAACCAACTTGATGTGCACAACTGGAGGCAGCTGGCGAAAGATCGTGCTGGCTGGAGAGGCTTGTTGGTTGAGGCCCAGGTCCACCCCGGACTGTAGCGCCAAACAAAGAAGAAGAAAGAACCCTCAACCCTCCCAATGCGCAAAAGAACTGCGCCGGCTTGGCAGCCAAGAATGAGTCAAGCCAATTTTTGATATTCTGCTCTGATGTGAACCGTGAACCGTGAACCGTACCAGAACAAATGGTAGTCAGAAGGGGCAAGGTCTGGGCTATAAGGCGGGTGGGGGAAAACTTCCCATCCACTGTTGGCCAAATAGTTCTTAACCGGAATAGCAACGTGGGGCAATTCGTGTCTGGTTGCATATTCCGGGCGTTTTTCGGCAACTGCTCTCTTCAAAAGGATTAATTGTGTTCGGTAGCGTTGTCCATTGATGGTTTCACCCGGTTTTAACAGCTCTTAATTCAGCACACCCTTCTGATTCCACCAAATACAGAGCCTTACCTTCGCGGCATGTATATTCGGCCTTGCCGTTGATTTGGCTGGTTAGCCGGGTTCCACATATGATTTTTTGCGCTTGGGGTTGTCGTACTGGATCCACTTTTCATCACCAGTAACAATCCGATGCAAAAATGCCTTCCTTTTGTGGCGTTCCAGCAGCATTTCGGACGCATTTTGACGTCTCTCGGCTTGAGGTCATGTGGAACCCAATTTCCTTGCTTTTGAACATATCCAGCTGCTTTTAAACGTTTTGAAATAGCTGCTTGAGTGACACCCACAGATTCTGCGGGCTCTTCTTGTGTTGGGCAACAATCTTCAGAGTCATGTTTCCAGTTCTTCATCTTCAAACTTTTTTGGCTGCCCAGGACGTTAATTGTCTCCCAAGCCAAAATCACCATTTTTAAACCGTGCAAACCACCTTTGGCACGTTCCCTCAGCTAGCGCATGTTCACCATAAACTTCCACCAAAATACGATGACTTTCGGCAGCAGTTTTCTTCAAATTAAAGTAATGAAGAAGAACTCCCCGCAAAACACCTTTTCAGGCACAAAGTTCGACATATTTGAGTGAAAAAAATGATTGTTGTTTACGCTTCAAATGAATGACATGCACTGAAATGACGTACAATGACAGTAGCTTTCCAACGCATGTTCCAATGGAATAAAACAAGTTACGCCATCTCTTAGCAAACCGCCCGAATAAGTTGTATACCCAATAAATTATATCCAATGCAAGCAGTTGAACGACGTCTATTTTATGTTTTAGTAGTAATTAGTATTATTTTAATTTTTGTATGATTATAATTAAGTGAAGTATTGAATTGACTGCGAAAGTGTCAATTGTGATATTTGGGGGTTACCAATCACTCGACAAAGTATCAGTACATTCCAGACTCAAGTATACGTTTCCTACTTCAGCTATCATGAGCCCACTGTATCAATGTTACCATGAATTGAACCTGAATCATTCACGACTCATTTTTTAAATAAAATACTTTTTTATCCCGTGAAGGTTCCTTGTCCGTTCGGATATCATCGATTGGGGGGTAAGATGTTTACGCATAGACCTCGAGTACGTCCACTGCTCGCTCCTTTTTTTGTTTTCAGGTTTTACCTGTTTTTTTCTTCCAAACTTTTGTCATTCGAACGATTTTGATTTTTTAATGAAATCCCCCTAGCGCCGCTATCATGCGATTTGACGTTACTCGATCTACGCTAGCAAGCCCCATTGTACGAGCTCATGGCCAGCATTCGAGACGGTATTGCCGGAGTAAAGCTCCCGCGGACCGAGCACTTGACCCACTGCCAGCGAATCCGGAGCTACCATTGGAAATACGTGGTATTCCATACAAAATGGCGTCAATGCAGCCACAAATTGAATCATTTCAATCTCCCGTCGTAGTTTCTTGTACGTTTACTTTCCTACCTTTCTTAGTTTTGATTCATACAGCCCAAGCCTGGCTAACGAAGCGCAACCCTCGAATAATGCCAACCCTGGTGTGTCTGGGCCTCATTTGGAGCCAGGCATGAATGGTGGCAGTATGCCGGCCTGACCCGCTCGACCTGAAGGAACTACTGAAGCAACTGGCCTTGTGAGCCGCTATAGGGATGGGGGGGGAAGCATGCAAGCCATGCACTTAGCATTGCGCTGGGGAAGCAAAAGGCAACGAACAAGAGCATCGATTGGGAATAGGCACATGGAACGTCTCATCGCTCACAGGTAAGGATATCGAGCTAGTAGAGAAGTGGGGGCAGGTGGAAACCCTTCCTGTCAATAGTTGCACCTCAAATGTCTACACAGGCGGGAGTGGGGATACTCACAAGTCCCAAGTTGGCAGGCAGGGTACTGGAGTGGATACCATTAGGAAGGAGAGGGGGAAGCTAAAGCTTGATAGGTCAACTTTGTAGGTGTAAGCACCAAATCTGGAATCGGAGTATGCGGCTTTCCTGGATGAAGTTGATGCTGGCCTGGAACGGCTGGGGGAGATGGATTCCTATATCCTGATGGGTGATTTCAATGCTCACGTGGGTGTGGATGTAACGACATGGGAGGAACGGTGATCTTCTCCAGAACTGAGAGAAGTTGTTGGACTTTTGCTGTCCATAATGAACACCTTCTTTCATGGTGCCGTCAGAGTCTTCAAGAGAAGTCGTTGATAGATCTCTTTGTGGTGCCATCGTGTGTGAAACGGATGGCTTGTGATGTCCGTGTGATGAGAGGGGCCGAACTGTCAACTGATCATCATCTGGTGTTGTGTACGCTGTACCTCACTGATAAAGCACCTCGCCTGCCAAGGCGGAGACCAAGAGTGGTTACACGCATACGGTGGGAGCAACTACAGAACAGTGAGTTGTGGCTAAATTTTGTGCGGCACATATCTGAAAGGTTTGATTTGTCCAGTGGTGTAAACCAGGACCCGGTCGGCCCTTCAGGTTCAGGTGTTTCGCGTGGGGATAACTTCCACACCGTGTAAAAAACGAATAGTTCCGAAACAACTACAAGACTCGGGACAAAGATTTTCGGTTTTGCACGTAAAATGTGGAGGCCCTAGAAGCCTATAAGGCAGACATCACCGCGATCCAGTGTGTTGGGATGGGCCGGGTAAACAGAGGATGACAACTGCGACATCTAATATACCGATTGGTGTAAAGAGCGAAAGCAGCGCTTATTTGGTTTGGTATTCAGGCAGGCACGAAGTTTTAGGCTTTAAATACGTAAACGAGCGCCTGATTTTAGGCGACTACAGCGCAAAACTGTGCAAAAATGACATAATTGCATGAGTCATCGGCAAGCAGAGCCTGCATGACAATACTTAAGAGAACGGACTTAAGCTGGTCACCTCAACATTCACAAACGGACCTGGCGGTCTTGTGTGTGCTGTGACGGGGTCTCAAGGGTTTGGCGCACATCTCGATGGCGTGAATTTCGACTTGGAACTCTGTAGGACTCGACCCCATAGGTACGGAAGTCCTTGTTGGATCCACATACTTTTGCCCCTGCGCCAGAATCCTTATTCGATCAGTTTGTGCGTTAGGAAGATAGCTCTGGTGCATAAAGCAGCGACGGTTGGTAATGGAGTTTGCCCGACTATAGCTTCTAGCCCTGTCGTAAGGCGAGCGCATATGTCACCTGCGACTTATTTGCCGTTGTGAGTTGGATGTACGCCACCACACGATGGCCGCGTTATTGATACTACGTCCCGTCATTATTACGTGCAACCAATGCATCATTTTGGGACAGACCCCAAGTCTTACAGTAAAGATGTCTACTGGCGCACAGTAATCTAGTGGCACGCTCTATAATAATAATAATGCCATTGGTGGCGCTACAGCCCGAAGAGGGCCAAGTGACTCGAGAGAGGTCACGATTTTGATGCACTACGCCACGGCAACCCAGTCTATATGCCGTTCCATTTGAGTCGTTTGTCCAGGATTAATGCAAGATATTTGACAGCACTGGAATAAATTGGTGGTCCGATGTTTAATCGTATCCATCTTGAGAAGGGCACTAGAACGGCGTTGATTGATAAGCCTTCTGTGTTACAGCATTCCACCACTTTTAGCAATGTTTTGTAAATTTGATTGTTTGTTTGCATTTGATACTGTCGCTTCGTGCCTACCCCTACCCTAAATGCAGATCTGTGAAGATTTGTTAGCAGATTGTGGATAACTAGTGAAGAATGGCGACTGTTTTCAGCAGCTGTCATTGCCTCTTCACGGGATGTTTGTGGAGTGAAGCGGCTTGGAGTGGCGGCTGGTGGTGAGAAAAGAACTGCGTGGCTTAATACGCCCGGAGTTCAAGAAGCCATCAGAGAGTAGAAGAAGACCTACCTAGACACTGGATTCTCTTGGGGAACTCTGCTTCTCGTGACCGGTACAACTTGCAATTGGCTGTGCGAGCAGCTGAAGAGCAGTCTCCTTGCAAGACTGCTCGGCGAGAAGTTGGAAATCGACCATAGATCTGCGGAAGAAGTGCTCTGGTAAACTTTTCGCCGAGGAAGGAAATTCAACATCATCGAAGGAGCCAAATCCGAAGATGGTGTGTTGCTCTCCAATGAGGTGGACATCGTGCGCAGATGGAGCGATCACTTTTCGGAGCTGCTCAATCACGAACAGGGCACAGAGGATGGCAGACCTGTAGTCCTGAGTGGGGCGGAGAATAGTCCGACGGTGGAGGACGTCAGTTTGGCGATTAAATCTCTAAAAGTTGGCAAATCCGCCGGTGTGGACGAAATCCGGCCAGAAGTGGTCAGGGCAATGGGTAAAAAGCTCGCTTGGTTACGATTGGGCTTGCTTCCTGATGAGTTAGAGTCGATGGCGGACGATCGAGTTGCCTGGAGATCTCTCGTACGTGAGAGCGTTAGTGGAGCCCTCGGGTCAGAGGATGATGATGGTACTTTTTTGTTAAATAATTTATTTTTGAATCTTTGAAGAGTTATGGGAAGCTGTTGAGCACAGCGACAAGCAGACTGCCTCAATCTGATTTCGGCCGCAATGTTGGGCTTAGAGACTCGTTCGGAATGCTCTTAACAGCCCATTATTTCCCACTCGCTGCAGTCCACAGAAATGTAAAGCCTTTTCTCATCCATATCCTAGCCCCCTTATGTGTCTTGCCTGCGGACACTTAAAGGTTTATGGAAACCCTCCCCCTTTAGTGTCCGACTCACAAATTTACAAAGAGACTCGCTGTCTATTTCTTAGACGCAAATTACTCACCCCTCGCCGAAGCAAAGCAAAGTAACTGACTCGACTAACAAAAGTGCTCACTCCCGGCCGACCACTCCAACTAATCGCCGCCAAAATCGTCACCCGCCACAAGCACAAAAAAAAAAAAAGAACAGCCTCTACAGGCAAGTACACTTCCCAAATCATAACCAGAATACATAATTACCAGCCACCGATGGAGCGGGAGCGAGCCAGTGCCAACATAAAATGTATTAAAAAAAAATAAAAAAAAAATGTGTTACCAACCTAATCTAACCTCGTCCCGTGGTAACCGAAAATTCCAGACTCGACAGAAGTGCCTCTAGAAACCTATTTAATAAACGTGTCAAGGGTACCAAAAGCCTTGCTAGGAAAATCTCGCCGTTCCACTAATTAATTCAGCAAATTAGTGGTCTGTGTCTGGCTGTCGGCTGCTATGCTTCCTACCACACGCAACGCAACAATCGGCGCAAACCTCCCTTGGCGTGAGTGTGAGCGCTTTAGTTTAATTCAAGCCAAATCCCGTCTGCACGTCATTTGGTCAGTTTGGCAGCGTCCGAATCAGGAAACACTGATGCTTCACCGATGATTCGACTCGACGTAAATTTCCATCGCCATCGCTTCCAATCCGATGCCGAGCTCCAGATTCGTGTGGTCTGGTGAAGGAAAATGTTGAATGAAAATAGAAAATCACTGAATTCAGACACATCGCCACCCAGACACATCGCCACGAAGAGGGAGAGAGAGGGAGAGAGAGAGAGGTGAATTTTTTGTTATGTAACCTTTGAGATGGCAAACCGGAATCGTCATCCTGGTTGTCGTCATTTTCTCGCACAGCGTCTGCGGCTCTGCGCGTCTGTCGTCTAGTGGCCTAGAAGCGTTTGCTGGAATCACATCACACAAATGGCAAAGTTTCCTTTCGATGGCTCCGATCGTAGGTGGAGCGGAATAATAAGTTAGGATCGTGACTGCCTTGGCTGCTCTCGAGATGCGTGTGAGACATAATTTGTGTCTTGGATTCAACGCCAGCTGAATACTGACATGGACGGTTAAGGTTGCCAATTTGGTTTTTAAATTTGGCTAAGAATAGCTCATGGTGAGGCATGATGAGCATCGGCACAGCCATTTCTCCAGACGTGTTCGAAAGGGGGGTGGTTGGGATAGCATGTTAATGGACTTCAAGATTCAGCAATGGAAGCTTGTCGGATGTACGTAGGCACGCCATTCACAAGCTCCAGCTTAAGTACGGCTCTTGAAATCATAACAGAGAATTATGGGTTCGAGCTTTGAATAGGGAATAACTTGTTGCGAGTCTGGCGACCGAACCTTCTCATAGACGAACTTGGGAATATTCGACGCGATTGTGGGCTGATTTCGGAACAAGATGCTAATTGCCCGGCGGAGCCAAGCCTGCTTTGAATGGGACTGCGAGGGGAAAAAAAATTGTAAAGCGCGTGCGGACGATATAGACGTCGGGCACGGTTGGCTCGCCAACCACCAGCGGGGGAAGTGTACCGCAAGAACGTATCAGATTCCAAGTTTTTCGGTGGACACATGAATATACATATTTTTTGTGTCATTCCACGGTGCAGTGAAATGCTGAAAAGTGCATAAGCACACGGTTGGAGGAATCAAACACGGCCTTGGCGGAGTCGAATTCCAAGCGAGTCACATTGATAATAAAACCGGAAAAAATGTTCGTGAATGAGACTGCGTTGTCGTGTACGTAATTGAAATTACATACGTCTCAGATTGCGAGTCCTAAGGGGCTCGTCAGCCTGAGCGAAGGCCAATTGCGAGAGCTTCAAGGTTGTTGCACATTAGATTCCACAGATGTGATCTGCTTCAGTTTAACTGCTGTGGACTGTCCAATGGGGGAGGCTTTTTGAGAGAACGTGTGCTCTTTACGAGTAAGTACGCCTGCTGGTGTGCATTGAGCAGGCGTCGGGAATACTTTTTTTTTTTTTCTCGAAAAACAGGTGAAAATAGGAGTCTCTTTGGATTTGGCAAGCTGGCAGTGGAATTATTTTGCGGTGGACCCAACGCGATGATCTAGGTGAGTCACGGCTGTATGCTAGCCACCTGGTGACCGATGGGAACGCGACTCACGGGGGCGTTCATGCGATTTCACGTCACTCGATATTTTGTCTCTGGGGGCTGCATTGAGGCAAACCACTTTGGACGAGTTCGAGGCGAACATTCGAGACGCTATTGCTGGAATAACGCTGCACATACTGGACTGAGTCTTTATAAATCGGACCGCCCATTTGAACCACTCCCATCGAAGTCTGGCCCACAGACGTGCACAGCACATGGTCATAAGTAGCACTAGGTGCCCTCGCTAAAGAATCCACACAGAACCCTGGCTGACTCCCAAAACGCGCTCCCTGATGCAAAGGGCGGATGAAGCCTAGACGCCCTCCAGTCTGAAGAGTCGAGGCCTTCTTATTGACACCAACTCCCCGGGCTGTAGTGATGGGGAGGAACGCACTGGAGCTCCAAACAGGCAGCCTCACTCCTATCTCAGCGCCCTTGGAGTGACTGAAAACTCTGTCCTGTGGGCTATCAACTCATTTAAACCCTGGCATGACCAGATGGCATTTTCCCAGTAGAACTGGAAAAGGTTGCAGACCTCATTTCTGCCTGGTTGGTCAACATCTTTCAAGGATGTTTAGATCTTGGTCATGTACCATTTGGAGAACGACCACCGTGGGGTTTACATCCACGACTGGGAAAAGCTCGCATGGATCTGAGACCCATTAGTCTATCATCGCTTCTATTAAACACACTGGAAAAATTGACTGATAAACTTTCGATCTCCCAGCATGCAACAAAGGCAAGTGTGTCGAAACTGCCTGCAGTTGGGCCTGTAGAACAATCTCTGGAGCATAAGGAAACTACCCTCACCGCTTTTGTCGATATCGAGGGGGCTTTAACAACATTCTCGGGATCAACAGACTCGGGATCGAAAAGCCCCTAGTGACACTTATTCCCCAGCTTCTCCATAAGACAGTGATAAGCTCGAAGCTTGGAGAAATCGCGAACAGCAAATCTGTGAACAGAGGCACACCGCAGGGTGGAGAACTCTCCCCTCTTCTGTGGAACATACTGGTCGACGAATTGCTTGTGACATTTGCAGTTGCAGATGAGATTGCCATCACAGTAGCTAGGAATTATGCTATCACCAAGTTAGCGAAATGGACTAGCGAAAGTGGCCTAGGCGTCAATCCGCAAAAAACGGACCTAGTCCTCTTTACGGGGAAGTATAAAATCCCCAATTTCGACACTATGCGGAACCCCCTAAATTCTAAAGGACAGCGCTAAATTCTGAGGTCTTTTATTAGGCACGAGGTAAAGTTGGAGGCTAAATATTCAGGGACGTGTCAAGAAGGCCTCCACGGTTCTAAACTGCTGCAATAGGGCCATAGGGTGCAAATGGGTATTACAGCCCCGAATGGTTCACTGCCTATATGCATCGGAAGTCAGACCCCTTTCTGAAGTATGGCGTCACAATTTGGTGGCCCGCACTCGATCAGAAAACCAACATCACACCACTCGCTAGACTGCAGAGTATGGCGGGCGTATGCATTAGTGGAGCGTCAAAGACTACCTCATCCGAAGCGCTAAACATACTCCTAACATACTCCTTAAGAGGCCAGCACGGCGATCAGATTAAGATCGCTAAACAGCTGGAAAGAACTTCAGACTGGACATTCAACGATCCTACGCAGGTATAGCTATAGACCTCACTGCACCTAAACTCCTCTTCGAGAAAAATTGCTCAACAAGCATACCACCCAGATCTTACTGGGAGTCTGATAACCAGACGCTGGACAGTCCACTGTGAATCTTCACAGAATGATTGGAGACGGATGCAGGTGTGGGGACTGGCCGCTCTCCTTATGTCTACCTTTCAGGCTGAAACAACAGCGATTAAAGAAGCTCTGACAGGACTAAAAAATAATGTTATGTCAAGCACAGATATCTCTGAACTCAGTCACATTCTTCTCCAAGCCTTCCCTTATTTGCCGTCTGTCTTCTAATGAGATGGCCAAGTTCTTTAACATCCATCTTATGTGAGTGCCGGGACACTGTGACATTCAAGAGAATTGCGAAGCGGACGAACTCGCTAGAAAGATCACAGACTCAGTACTCTTTCCGGGTGGAGACCTACCCTCCATGCCTACCGTTACTACAAAGCACCTGCCAAAGCTTGAAACACTTGATCAAAGCGCAGCAGATGGGCATCAGGCACATGGTGTCTCATTACTAAACAACTCTGGCCCGTGATCATTCCTAAACCATAGCTTAGCTTGACTGGATTAAGCAGGACGAATCTCAGATCTCTCGCTGGCGTTTTAATAGGGCACTGTCCCATCAGAACTCACACCTCTAGACTGGGCCTACAATGATTTTTGTAGAAGCTGCAGGAACGAGGACGAAGAAGAAACCATTGAACACTTGCTATGCAGCTGCATCGTCCCGTAGATTCAGACTTCTGGGGCCCTCTTCTGGGGGCCCTTTCGATAATCTGCCTCAACTGAGGAATATTAGAATCAGCCTTCTTCTTCGCTTTATTAAAAGGTTTGCGGAATTGGTACCCCAAGATCCACGTGGTAACACAATGGGCCTATACTTGACCAAAGTGTGTCTGTTGTCCTTTGCGCTGCAGTCGGCCACTTCAACCTAACCTGGCTGACCGTACGCAAAGCAAATATCATGGATGTGCGAACGTTCAGGGAGGCAAACGTCGACTCAGACCATTTCCTCGTAGCAGCAAGACTGTCAAATTTCAGAAAGCTGCACCAGCCAGCAACGAAGAGTTTTGACATTGGCCGCCTAAGCAGGGCGGGGATTGCAGACCGAAGAGAGTGACTCTCCGGTATGCCCATGTGGAACCTGGCAGAATTGCCATCAAAGAGGTAGCCGACCCCAACTTATGCCTCCGACCACCCTCAGCAAGAAACCCGTGCTATGATGGCGAGTGTGAGCAGGGCATTGCAACGGAGAACAAGAGAGAGAAGAAGCTTCTACGTCTGAAGAATAGGTCTCTCGCAACCTCCCAGCTCAAGAATATCGAAGAGTCTAGGCACAGACAAAAATACGGGCCTTTTATAAAAACGCCAAAAGCCTTGCTACTGTCTTTAGGAAAGGCACCCAAGCTTAGAGCGCCCGCCGAGGGCCAGTAAGATACACCTAGCATTGTACACCTAGCACCCAAGCTCTTCGAAGCTGTGAGGGTAACCTTGTTACTGACCCGCAGGCAATAGTACTTCCAACAGCTTAGAGGGCCTGACCGGGACGGAGTGATAAGGAATCAAGAAATTCCAACGCCAGTCAATGAAGTAGATCTTCCCAAAAGGCTGAAGAACAACTAAGCCGCAGGCTCTGATGGCTTACCATCAGAACTCCTCAAGGCCGGTGGCGAAGTTCTGGTGGAGGGAATGCACCAGATCGTCTGTAGAATTTGAGAGGACCAAAGCATGTCCGACGACTGGAATATCAGCACCATATGGTCCACCCACAAAAAAGGCGATCCTACCTCTTGCAACAACTCCAGAGGTATATCTCTGCTCAACGTTGGCTACAATATCCTGTCCAGCGTACTATGTGAACGTCTATAGCCCTTCGGCATGTACCCCGGCCCGGCAAATCGACCGAAAAATAGACCAAATATTCACCCTAAGGCAAATCATGGAGAAGACCAGCGAGTTTCACCGTATGCCGCATACGACAGCCTTCATCTCTATTCAATGCGATGGCTGAATTCGGAGTTCCGGGAAAACTGGAGTCAAATATACCCGAAGTGACCTATTTGATATAGCCACCTTTTGAGGCGGGTTTCTATGTTTGCTGGGCTGTAACAAAAGTGCCGCAAGAGGCTCCACCGGAAGACTTGTTCTTTTTCAAAAGCATTCTCTATCGTTGGTGTGAAAACTAGAATTATTAATATTTCTCTGGCAACATTTCACTGTTCACAATCAGTTTCCCAACCTTTCTCTGCACGACATTATAGTTCTATTAGTTTGGGTGGGCACTCGAACACTGACTTCTGTTGGCATCGGTGTTTGGCCTTCCTTGGGCTATTCACAAATAAATGTTTATTCATTTCTGTATTGAATCAGATTATTTGTTGCCCATTAGTGTACGCGGTACGTCAGGTACCCGCAATACTCGGGTACAAGGGTAATTGTCGAAACGGCTACTACCAGGGGAAGATTGAGACCAGTTATATGAACGCCCAGTATTGAAAAACGGTTCCTGAATGAGGGCAACAAGTTAAATGTTTTGACAAGTAGTCCTTCATACCTTGCATACTCGGTTGCAGGCCAACAGAATTCGATCGACGCATATACGATGTACCTCAATGTGTACGCTACAGGGGTAGTGCTGTCCCCACAAATTTTACTGAGTCACCTGTTTTAAAACATGGGTTAGTGGTGTGTCAACTCGATTAGTTAACCCGGGTTACACCCAAACCGAGTCAAACCGAGTTACATTTATATGAAACCGAATTGGCAAAACCGATGGAACAAACCGAATACATATCAAAACTGCAGACGGTTCAACTCGGTGTGAGCATATGCTGTCGAACCGAAACCAACCGGAAACAGAAGAGGAAAATACAACTCGATTGGTAAAAATTCGTATTGTTTCGTGGCACTTGACCTGAGCACTTTGGTAACTTTTCGCGTATTGTGTGTTTTATATCAGATATGACGTGATATATATATGGCGCGGAGGCATGGACTTTATCAAAAGCGGATGAAGCTGCTCTTGGTTGCTTCGAGAGGAAAATTCTTCGTGTGATTTTCGGTCCCGTCTGCATAGATGGTGAGTGGAGGAGGAGATATAATGACGAACTATACGGGCTGTTTAGCGACATCGACTTAGCCAGAAGAGTGAAGATCCAACGATTGAGGTGGCTAGGTCATGTAGAGCGGATGGAAACCAATGCTCCGGCCCGAAAAGTCTTCGAATCCACCCCCGAGGGACGGCGCAGTAGAGGAAGACCGCGACTCAGGTGGCGCACGCAAGTGGAAAGGGACCTCAACCAACTATGTGTGCGAAACTGGAGGCAGCTAGCTAAAGATCGAGCTGGCTGGAGACGCTTGTTGGTTGAGGCCCAGGTCCACCTCGGACTGTAGTGCCACCTTAAGTAAGTATGACGTGTTATAGAGACAGCCAATTTCTATCTCCCTCGCCGCTTCAATTTTTTTGAGAAACACTTTTTATATCGTCAAACCGAATTGACCAATCGGAGAACGTCATTCACATTATTTCGTGAATAACCGTCATTGTCAAAAAGGCTCTCATATTCGTCGATAGGCAAGAGGTCAATTAGCTGTGAAATCGGCCAGCTCGGTAATACTTCATTTCTGTCTTTGTGTGTGTACATGTGGTCTCTCGTTTTTGTGTGATGTGTCAAAAGGAGTACGTTGCCTTGCAACTTGTGAGTGGAAGAAACTACGGAGTGCGTTAAAAAGAGGAGAGAAGAATCCGAAAATGTTGCACACACGCAGCAAATGCTGGCTACCCCGTGCGTCTATCGCTTCTCTTGCCAACACAATCGTCTTTGTAAACACACAGATCCGCTGGCCCGGATGGTATTCCCCCTATTCTTCGGAAGAAGTGTTCTTCTGCGCTGTCCTACTCTTTAGGTCTCTTTGCGAGCAGATGGACAACAGCATTTGTCCAGCTTGTACCTAAAAAGGGCGAATCTTCGTCACCCACCTCGTAGCGACCCATGGCACTGATGTCCATTGTTTCTAAGGTCATGGAAACGCAGCTCAAATCGTCAGCTTATGAAATATCTTGAATCGCGGAAGCTTCTTAATGACCGGCTGTATGGTTTCCGCAGCAACAGGTCCACTGGTGATCTGATAGCTTATCTCACCGAAAAGTGGAACCAATCTTTGCACAATGCAGGCGACAGCAATATCGTTGCGCTTGATAGTTCTAAGGCGTGCCTATGGTGTCGATGAATTCAATGGATTAGAAATTACCTTTCAAGTTGTTCTGGATGGGTTCAAGTCTGATATCCACCGAATAAATGCTGGTGTTCCCCAAGGTTCTGGTCTGTCTCCGACACTCTTTCTCATTTTTATAAATGATCTCTTGTCTGCCACTTCTAATCCAATCTATTCCTTCGCTGATGACAGCATCCTCAGGTTTTCATATTAGTTCCAAGACTCACGACCCCGTCCTTTGGCCGTAGAATTGGAACGGCAGCTTATGTTAAGCACATTGAATTCCGATCTTGACAGAGGAAGGAACAATAGAGTGAAATTCAATGCTTCAAAAACTCAATGCTGCCTGCTGTCACTCAAGCGAACCCTTGTTAATCAGCCGTTATCCATGAATGGCACCCGTGTCGATGAAACCAGAAAGCTTTCCATCCTTGGTATGTGTATCCACACAACACAAAAGCAAGCGATAAAACTTATAGGAGACAACAATATTGCAGAGTCATTAGACGCGGTCGAACATCGACATACCGTCTCTATCCGTATTTTATCGCTATTTTAACAAACGATGCTCAAGTGAGCTTGCCAACTGCATTCCTCCTCTCCATGAATGCACCCGCAATACCCGTCACTCCAGGAGTACCCATCAGTTCACCCTTAAGCCTACTTTCGGACACACAGTTCAATTTAGAGACTCGTTCATCAGCCACACGACACGAATATGAAATGCAATCTCTCTTTCTCCCTCTACACCTTCGGTGTTGTATCTTGAACCCGGACACTTAAGGGCATTAACAATACCTTGCGCGAACACCGAAACCAACCCGAAACAAATTAGAATTGGACAATACGACACGATTTGCCAAATTTCATAATGCAAGTTGTTTGCGGTCGGTTCATCTTCAAACCGAGTTCGGCAACCCGGGTTACAACTCGGTCTGCTTCCATTCTAACCCGGACTAACTCGGTTTGTAAAACTTACGGGTTGGCACGCCACTAGTACTCGTTGATCCAATTCAGTTTTCAACCGAAGTTGAAAAGTGAAGTGCGCAGGGTTTTTTTTTTTAATTGCGTAGTTCACTTTTTTTTAAATTTTATTTATTATTATTATTGTTAAGTGTAAATTGCACCGCGACCTATAGATCTACTGTGCCCCCTATTCATACCTTTTCTTTGTTGAGACCTACCCTCTCATGGAGCTCTTTTCAGAGTTGTATTGAAAGTTATCTGCTCCTGTTACGCGAAGGTGGAGGAGTCTAGGACAACCTAGAGAATTCTCTCTAAGCCAGTTTCCTTTAAGAATCCGAGAATGAGAGCTGGTTGAGTGACTTCAATTCTTCCGCTGATATTAGGTTCATGCCTAAATATCCTTGCCTTTTGAGGACAGATGTGGAATTTCATTGGATTCTCCGCAGAATCTGCAGAGACATTCTTCTGGTGCTCCTAGTTTCCTTAGATGCTCCCAGCACTTCCTTGACGCACCAAAGTGCATTGTGTTTCTTCGGAGGTACGTCTTAATACATTCAAAAAAAAGTGTCTTTTCCCTAACCTTAGAAGACGATTTCATGTACCTTGTAACAGAGTTTCCCTTCCCAGTGCCTGCACAAGATCTTGAAAGTCGTTCGTTATTCGAATGGGATAACCAAACTCAGGTGACGTCTTTAGCTTTTTCATACCTTATCGATGACTTTGGATTTTTATTGTCCAAGTCCGTAAGGCGCCGGGAGTTGCGGTCAAGCAACGTGACGTGGTTCATAGATCGATCGCTTCTTGGCATCGCATCAATGACGGAATGGAGCACCTCACCGGCCACAGCATCACCTCTTCTTTGGACGAATAATAAAATTGTGGGTGAACCCCCGATACAGGAATTTACATTCGCAATAATTTGACAATCCGGTTCTGTGTCTCTGTGTCTCTCTTTAAAGAGGGGTGTTAATAAAACGGTCAGCTGTCCTCTTCTTTGGGCCAAGTTACGGTTCTGCGGACTTGCGTGAACTCATTGCCTCCACTGGGTTGCCGAAGATGTTTCAAGCTGCCTTCAATTTATGTTGATGCTGATCAAGTCTTGGCCACAACATGATTTCGTTGCAATTGCATAACATTTTGAACAACAATTGAGGTATGCGAGGCAAAAGAATTCATTTCATGTTCGACAGAAGTTTATCCTCTCACGGACCTGTAATTGAATGAAATCGCCTCTCTAGCATTCACCCTTTATTACAGTTTCTTTTGGTGCTGCTTCATTGGGATTTTTATGTCGTCCCTAACCGGATGATTTGCATAAAGTTATTTATGGAAGGTACTATGCCTAGAATTTCAGCAAATCCTCCTCATTCATACGCTCTTTCTTCTTATCGACCACTTACCGGGGAACCATAAAATGAGAACCCTGCCAACTGAGTGACAAGTTTAGGCTCTTGCCTTGTAATCGAGCTTGATGTCGAGAGACGTGTGGGCCTTTCCAGATTAAATTTAGCATATTTAATACATTTCTTCCAAATTGTACAAAAAGGCACAAAAAGGCAAAGAAAAAAAGAATGGAAAGCAAATAGAAATAAAATTATGAAGATTAGAAATTTATTTCTTTTTCTGGGTAGATCCATGGCACATGTTATTATTTTTAGATCATGACTTGAATTTGCGAGAATTTAGAGAAAGAACCTCTTCAATAGGGTATTGGGACATTGTTGGTAATGTCAAATCGCTGATATGTGCTAGAATTGCGTGGGCAGCCTGAAAGTCGAAATGCAGTTTAGTGGACCCTCCCTAAGTCGAATTTTCACGGGATGCATTGATTTGTTCGAGTTAGAGGGAGTATTGGAAACATTTGAGTTAGAGAGAGAAATATTTTGTTACGTTCACTTTGCTCACTGCCAACGTTCACAGAAAAACTACAGCAGCTCTGTTGAACTGCCAAGAAAAGGGTTGATTCGATCCAAGTAAGTACAAGTAGAGACTCGATACTTTTCATTCGATACAAGTAAATGCTTGCCTTATGCTTGCCAGTTTACAGGATACACCAATTTCCCGTGTGGACTAGTAACTTGTCTTCTCATTTATAAATAGCCGCAAGTGAAATCATTTTCATATCAATACAGTACCCTATCACTCTCAATCCCATTTACAGTTCACACTCGCTCTCTTTCAATCCTACCCAAAGTACTCATAAGCAGGGACCGGATTTTGTTGACCTAAAAAAGTAAAAAAACGGCAAACCAAGACACAGGCATTTATTAAAAATAAAATAAGAAAGGCAGCGTAAGTGCGCATCATTTAATTGTGGTAGCAATGAACTACCAAGAGTTTTTTGAAATTCTCTGGCAACAATCTTCTCCGGTTGTCAGTTAGAAGCGCCTTGCTAAAGCTAAATGACCTTTCCACTTCAGCTGAAACAATTGGAGCCCATTAAAAGCTTCCAACATTAACAACATAAATGTTTTCTGGAAGTTTGGAATTCACGTCGCCGTTCCTTACAGAATGTATCTGCTCAATAGTTGTCAGTCCCCTATTTGCATTGAAACAGCAGTAAACTTCTTCACAACTTCCTTTGCAATCGGCCACTTTGCTGTTTTTGAATTTTCTTTTGAATGTGTGAACGGGCAACCGGCCAATTGATATTCATTGATGCGAATAAAGTCAAGCTAAAAAAAGCAGGGACTCTCAAAATACCTGCGTTTTGTAATACACCCAACTCTTTTTTTACACGGTTTCTTTTTACACGGATTTGAATTTACACGGTTGAAAAAAAAATAATTTTTTTGTAAATATTTTTAATCTATTACGGTTTGAAAATCACTGTCTTGTCTTGTTTGGCACCTCTAGATGATGATTGTCTGATTCAATTAATAACAGATGACGGAAAAACTGAGAACCATGTTAGCGATAACGACGAAGAGACCGAAATATGCCAACTTACTGCTAGTTTAATAGATGACGGTCTATCATTTGGTAAAAGTATGGTGAATCATTTCTTAAAAAATGATCCTAATATGGAACGTGCCCTGAAATTCGAACGAGATATTAATAATTGTATTGCTGGGTATAAAGAGTTGTATAAAGAATTTAAAAAACCAAAAGTTCAACTTTCTATAAAAGATTTTTAATAAAAAAATCGACGGCGCAAGACCTTTCGGAAAGTAGTCCGACAGTTCAAAACTCTATTACCGGACGAAAGTCACCGTTGGATAATTTGATGGAAATCTCCAGTGATGATACCGATTTTAGTCCAGTTCGTCGCAAACAATTGCGCTTGTTATCAAGTAGCGACGAATAATTATGTAGCTATGTAAATATTTTTTCTTTATTTCTATTCTAATTTTTTTGTTCTTAATTCTGGATTAATATATTTCTTTTGTTTTTTTTGCTTGCTTTACCAATTTTTCATCTGTATGAATTATATATTTTAAGTTTTAATGTATGTACAATAAAATGCCACATGCGCATACAATTTTTTTACACGGTTTTTCGAAGTAAATATAGTTTTTTATTTCAACTTACACGGTTTTCAGATGACATGGAACGTATATTACTATAGAAAACGCCTTTTTTTTACACGGTTTTTTTTTACACGGATTTCTGAGGAACGTATCTACCGTGTAAAAAAAGAGTTGGGTATACTTTGAAAATTCGTTTTTTGGGTCGACTACAAACCCGAAATTCACTTTGATATACGCCAGCTGCGCTTGTACTGCTTCATCTTCAATCAATTCCCTAGCAAACACAACACAGCTTGCATAGTCTTCAAAAACGCTTACAATTTTTCTCATCCGAGAAAAATAATCCGCAAAATATACTGCTGCCTCTAGTCAAGTACCCCAGCGAGTTAACACCTGATGAAATTTAGTTTTAAACAAACTCACGTTTTGAGGTGGTAGCGGCAATGCAGGTTCCATTTCCTCAAAAACAGCAATCCGAGATGGAATTTTTAAAAATATTTTGTTCATGTTCGTTACGATGGCGTCGGCTTTTGAGTAGTGCCTACGTATGCTTTCGCAGGCTCTATGCACACCGCGAGCGACGCAAGTTACGTGAACCACTTTTGAATACAACATTTGCAGTTGTTGTCTTTTTCATATACGGTGCAGCGTCTGTTACGAACAACAAAACTTAATCACGCTTTAGTTCATCTGGCCACAGCAACCGCATTGAATTGTCAATCAGCTGGGCAATGGTGCTTGAGTTTACTCTCTGCAGAACTTCGGATCTTAACAGAAACCCTCGACTATTTGCTCGCAAAGGCCCAACAATTACATTTGTTACACAACGCTCTGCTTTGTCTGTCGTTTCATCCAAGGATACAGACATATTTTCGTCACCAACTTCGGCTCGGATTTTGTGGAGCACTTCAAGGTAGCAATGTCCTCATCTGGCACTTTTTTTGTGCGTACTTCTCTATGAATGTCCAGAACTGGGGCTTATTGATTTTATCCAACGGTATGCTCATGCTAAGAACATTTTTGTCATATCGCCTCCGATTTCTACCACATAGGAAGCTTAAATCCAAATCGAGTGCAAGCCACTGTAAAGGACGAATAGGATATTTAAAAATTGAAAATCCTTAAAGCCGCCTGCAAGTAGGTCTGGTGTATTCAAAGTAAGAGTTGGGTGGCTCGCTTCGCTCGCTTACAGGATTTTAATCGCTTTTTGCGCAGGCGCCTGCCTGACAGTTGTTGACATACCTTTAGCGGAGCGGCGGAGTCGCGTGAGCGGGTTAAAGCCTGCGGAAAAAAGGGTTAAAATCCTGTAAGCGAGTGAAGCGAGCCACTGAACTCATACTTTGAATACACCAGACTTTCTTGCTTTAGATTAAAGCGTCCTGTGTGGTAGTCGTCTTTGTTTAATTATTGTTGTTGGGAGTTAGTTCCCACTGCAGTCTGTGTGCTTAGTTCCCATAAGAAAGTGGAGTACGTTCCCACTTAATGGGAACTTAGACCCTCAGTGGACTTGCAGTTCCCTGCACCTAATCACTTTGCCGTCAGATGAAAAATAATCTGGTCCAAATTTCAATAAAAATCAATTTTGTTTCCTCTTTGCACGCCGTTTCAAGCATATTGGCATTTTAATTTATTTTTTTAGTAATTTTTAAATAAACCACACTCCGAGATATTAAGTCTACGGCGGACAACTCCAAACTAGATTCTTAACTTCTTTCTGGCTTGCAAATAACTAACGCTACATCTTCGTGAAGAGTGCTTAGTTGCGGACAACTAGGGTGCCTTTGTTTATTGTCCAACGCTTCCGGTCCTTTGACGGTCTTCGTCAATCGCCAAAATTGTCGCATTTGGTGTTCAGAAAACCCACGAGTAATGGTTGAGAACAAGTGCGAATTTGGACTGGAGGCATTATCGGACCATTCCTCTTCGGAAATGCGTCTGGTCAGGCAGTAGCAATGTTCGTTATTGTGACATTATAACCCAGTTTTCATTGCCTAAATTGCTTGATATGGATGTGACCAATAAATGGTTTCAACAAGACGGTGCCACATGCCATACAGCCAGAGAAACAATTTAACCCCTACATGAGGCATTTCCTAGTAATCATTTTTTATTTAGTCGACTTCTGCGCAGAGGGTGCCAGGTTCGAGTCCCGAAAATACCGGTCGTCATTTTTTTATGCTTCCGTGACTTTAGTATGTAGTAGTAGTCACGTAGTGGGAGTAAGTTTCAATGTTTGCAATTCACGCAAACTCCGATTTTTCTACAATTTTTTCAGCGAACATGCTTTTGAGGATTAAAAAATAGGCAAAATAGACAAAAAAAGGCAAGCAAAATTTGGCATCGAAAGGAGGACATGAAACGTGACTGTCTAAAGTCGATACTATCGTCCGATTAACCAAAAAAAAGAGGCAAAGTTAACAAAATCCTATCCCTGCTCATAAGGTATGCCCAAATTTGGTGTTGTTGTTGGCTTGTCAAATACGCAAAAGAAATACTTACTTTGAAATTATATTGGGTCTATAATTTATTTTTCGTACGGTTTGTCAAGAGATGGCGTAACTTGTATTATTCCATTGGAACATGCGTTGGAAAGCTACTGCCGTTGTACGTCATTTCAGTATATGTCATTAATTTTCACTTAAATATGTCGAACTTTGTGCCTGAAAAGGTGCTTTTGCGGGGAGTTCTTCTTGATTACTTTAATATGAAGAAAACTGCTGCCAAAAGTCATCGTATTTTGATGGAATCTTATGGGGAACATGCGCTAGCTGAGCGAACGTGCCAAAAGTGGTGATTTTGGCTTGGAAGACAATTAACGTCTTGGGCAGCCAACAAAGTTTGAAGATGAAGAACTGGAAGCATGACTATATGAAGATTTTTGCCAAACACAAGAATCTTTGGGTGTCACTCAAGCAGCCATTTCAAAACGTTTAAAAGCAGCTGGATATATTCAAAAGCAAGGAAATTGGGTTCCGCGTGAACTCAAGAGACGTCGAAATGCGTCCGAAATGCTGCTGAAACGCCACAAAAGGAACTGGTGATGAAAAATGGATCCAGTACGACAACCCCAAGCGCAAAAAATCATATGTGAAACCCGGCCAAACAGCCAAATCAACGGCAAAGCCGAATATCCGTATTTGGTGGGATCAGAAGGGTGTGCTGTATTAAGAGCTGCTAAAACCGGGTGAACCCACCAATGGACAACGCTACCGAACACAATTAATCCGTTTGAAGAGAGCAGTAGCCGAAAAACTCCCGGAATATGCAACCAGACACGAGGTCATGCCAGCGCTCGGCCCCACGTTGCTATTCCGGTTAAGAACAGTGGATGGGAAGCTTTCCCCCACCCGCATTACAGACCAGACCTTGCCCCTTCTGACTGCCATTTGCTCCGGTCGATGCAGAACGCCCTCACTGAAATACGGTTCACATCAGAGCAGAATATCAAAAAATGGTTTCATTCATTCTTGGCTGCCAAATTGTCGAAAAGATGGGAAAAAAGTCATAGCTTCAGAGGGGCAATACTTTGAATAATACTATTTTACATGGTTTGCTTGAATAAACGTTAAAATTTTGTACAAAAAAAACCGCAAGAATAGAAATATTTAGAAAATAATAAATTTAAAAGTTTACATTTTTCGCGCCAAAATCACTACCAATTCTCACATCCGTTTATGTAGAAGTGAGTATCCACTCGTCTCGGCCTACGTCACCAAAATTTGACAGATAGGTGGCAAACATGGCGGATTTTCGTAAGGATTTTCTTTTAGACAACATTC
The DNA here is from genome assembly GCA_905231855.2 of Eristalis tenax. Classification (NCBI taxonomy): domain Eukaryota; kingdom Metazoa; phylum Arthropoda; class Insecta; order Diptera; family Syrphidae; genus Eristalis; species Eristalis tenax. Next base: position 58,620,233 of record HG993124.1, on the reverse strand, counting down.
TTGCTTATAAATTGAAAGCGAGTGATTTGAAAAATGAGGGCGAAACCACTTCAAACTCGGTGGCAACGGCTTATTCAGGTTTCAGTAAAAGTTCATCCACACCTCGCAGTTTTGATTCTGTGGGTATGTAGTATAAAATGCGGAATAGATGGAGGAACAGTACCCTGCTCGCCGACATTCAACGGTTTGAAGTCGGACTTGAAGCGCTCTGCATGCACAGGCATGTCATTTGTTTTCGAAACACCTGTCGAGTGCTTACATGAATGCCTTAAAAGTGAGTTCGTAGTTTGCCGTCTAGTCTTCTTTCAAACGATAAAGTGTTTTCGGTTAATGTCGGCTTTGTCTTATTTGCATTGAAAACGGTGAACATACAAGGTGTGCCTGCTATAATCACGATTTGTAAGGCCTTCAGAAATCTCATTTATAACTGATACAGGAAATGCAGGATTAAGCAACATTCGATTTCGAGGATTCAGTGCTCATCAGTGTCCACGGTGCCCTAACCCGTTTGGCCTCTCTGAATGCAGACGAGGAGGAAAACGCCCGCACATTGAGCGAGAGGAGACTACTACCCTACCCTTCTCAGCTCTGGCAGAAGACGCTCACCCAACAGAAAATCACGGGCTTCTTTTCAAAATTAACATTCGTGAATAATTCTACAAGTGTTCGAAATAATAAATTAAATTTATTTGAATTTGTTCCTCCCTCCCTCTCAAACTCCTGCTCTGAACCCTTGGTCATTTTTCTATGGTCCCTTGAGATCGCCCCTCCATCGCCTCTATCGATGGCAGTCCAAATCCGGATATTTATATTCTTCTCGTAACCCTTCCAACCAGACGCAGACCAACCCAAAGTACCACGGCCACGGTACAGTTACGTCATAATTGAAATCTCCATTCATTAAATTAATCATCCGATGAAATAGCATATCTTCGAGTGGGTATCATGTATTTATTGTAACCAATAAATAAACCTCCCTACGGAATGTAGGATTGAGGTATGTATACCTGACCGCGGACATCCAACCACGACACGAGAGGATTAGAACCGGCAATAGAAACAGAAACAGAAAAAAAGAAAAAAAACAAATCCATCCAACCATAACTTGGACAAGTGCACTTTCTTTCCTCACTCTTTCTCACTTCCACTTCGACTGCAGCACTTCACTCTTCCATCATTGCGCCTAATTAAGACAGGCATTCCTTGCGAGGAAAATCGACGACGAAACAGAGCAGCACACTCAACACAACAGGGGTGCAGTGAAAACGAAAATCCATGCAACAAACCAAACACTCCAGACTTGTTTGTTCCCCCTCCCGGCAGAAGGAAAAAAACGAGAGAAAAATACGAGTATGGAACTAAACAGACACATCGTGATAGTTTTCTGCATCCATTAGATACCTATGGAGGAATCCACTACTCCCCGGAATGATAATCATATTGCTGTTCCATAATCAAAAAAATCACCCATCCCTATCGCGAGAGACACGGGACACGGGACACGGGACACGGGACACGGGGCACACACCGACGACGAAGAATGGACACCGAGATCTGTGGTCTGAGGACTGAGGACTGAGGACTGAGGATGAGAGAGAGAGTGTCGGCGTTGGTGTCGGTGTCGGTGTCGATGTCGGTGTGTTTGTGCGTGCGAAAGGAAAACAAAAATCACAGCCCAGAAATGAACAGAATAAGTATCTAAGCATCTAAGCAGTTAAGTATCTATGCACCTTGTGTGATACCTCCAAAGCTCAACGGATGGCTGACTGGCATACTGTATGACTGGCTGAATGCCTGAATGCCTCCTGACTGACTAGCTCAGAGATCGTACATTGTATGATCATGATGCTGTGTTTTGCAACGAAACAGGAACACGACCACGACGTAAACGACACTAGTCGGCGAATGTATGTAAATGTTGGTACGAGTACATATCTAGATACACTCGCACTCGCACTCGCACTCGCACTCGCACTCGTACTCGTACTCGTTGTCGTACTCGATGTCGTACTCGTGCTGCCCACCGAAGAGCGGTTAGCATGTGTAGCGAACGAGCGAGTACTCCATCAAAATACTCATATTCAGGAGAATAAAATACAAAAAAGGAAGAAGATTCTTTCACATTAATAACCAAACCAAACCAAACCAAACCCAGCGGCAGAGTAGAGAGATACGACACGAAACTGGTCAGTGGGATCACCTCGGCAATACTCTCTCACGAATGGTGGCTTCCTCCTTCTTCTGTTTCTTCTGTTCTGTTTGCCGTCACATACGTTCGTCTCTTGTGTTTGTTTCTGATTTTGATTCTATCCGCTGCCGATCGCTGGGCGGACGCGGCGCGCCGAGGCGGTATGTGGCTGTTGATTCTCTTAGCTTCTGTTCTGGGACAGTCCGTATCAGCGTCAAGCCATTACTTTTGCTGTTTGTTGTCGTCATCAACATCGTCGTCGTCGTCGTCGTTGTCGTCGTCGTCGTCGTCGTCGATGTCTCGCTGTCGCGTTGCTTGTCGTAGTGTAATCGGTCGCTCGTAAGTGCGCCTTCTCTCACCTATAAAAGCCATCGCAAAGAATCAAAAGTGCTCAGTTAAGAATTTTTGGTAACTTGAAAAAGGCAGAGCTAACCTTACAGTGCACATTCAGTCTGTCTGTCTGTCTGCCCAATTCGCCTGTGTCAGTCTACCCACTGTTTGTCCTCTGTTCTGCGTTCAGACCTCCAATCATTTTCCGAAAGTGAACAGTACTAGTTTTAAATGAAATTAATTGCAAAAGATTTGTAAATTTGAATCCAACCGAGTCTTCAGCTCCGTTCAACAATAGATTTTCTTTGAACAAAAAAAAAGTGTTAAACATTCCTTTTTGCGTTTTTCTCGATTTGAAAGAAAAAAAAACAAAGAATAAAATTCAAACATGGAACTAGCAGTTTTCGATTGTCTATCGCTTATCATTGTGCTCTTACTACTTGGTGCTTACATAAAAGTGATCTACGAATGTGTTCGAAAGGCAAAAGTCATAACAGCAGCAGCGGCAGCAGCACATGGCAAAGGACATGCATACAAATCCAATGAGACCACAATAAAGGAGTACGAACAAGCACCAGGACCATTGCCGTGGCCAGTCTTGGGCAATCTAGCATTGCTCGGTAAATACAAGGTGCCCTTCGAGGGATTCACTGCTCTGGCTAAAGTGTACGGTGATGCGTACACACTGACTTTGGGCACAACCCGGTGCTTGGTGGTCAACAATTTGGAACTCATCCGAGAAGTGCTGAATCAGAATGGAAAATTTTTCGGTGGACGACCTGACTTTTTGCGCTACAATAAATTATTTGGCGGCGATCGAAATAATTGTAAGTAAACAGTTTTGTTGCTTCTTATTTTTCTCTCTTCCTCACTTCGTGGCGTTTTGTTCTCCGGAATGTGTTATGTGTGCACTTGCAAACGATCGGGTCGGTTGGAAAATGCCGGCATTTTTTCGTACGAAACTTTTCAGGAAATCTTTTTGCGCTTGGAAGAGCCTGAGAATTTGAAATTGATTCTGTTAGGAAGTGAGTCCCTGAGAGAGACTAAGACTGAGAGGCTGAGACTCAAAGGAGACTCGTGCGGAAATACATTTGAAAAGGTTAAAAAATTACTCAAAGGACTCAAACAGGAAAATCGTTAAAAATTGCTAAATGATCACAGGCCTTTTGCTTATTTTTATTTTACTGAAAGCACTGATCACGCTTCGTTTCTTTTTTTTTTTTCTGTAAAAAACCGCGAATTCTTGAATCCTTGCATAAGGGACATTTTTTTTATTAAAATATAAATTAAGGCAAAATTTTGAATTTACTAAAAATCTGCATAAAATGTGCATTTGTTGTAGGTACATTTTTTTAAGCACAAAATTCGAGTCCCTGTGCTTGCCCTACACCGCTCAAAGAAGACTTGTAAAAGAATTGATGGAAGCCACATAAAGTATACATTCTTTCTAGAAATTCATAAATGTATCCTTTACCCCCTCACCCCCTGGCCAGGACTAAATCTCAATTTATCTTCGAAAAAAATCATTGGTATCGTGACATAATTACACTCTCTGATACAATCGAATGCTTGTGCACCCAATAATGCCGCCAATCTCCTCTAACCAAACAACAAACATGCATTCTCCCACTCTTAGGCGAAAGAAAAGAAAAAAAAAAACACTAACCCTCAAACTCTTTCGTTTCTTTTCATTTCTCTTCAGCTTTGGCACTCTGCGATTGGTCACAGTTGCAACAGAAGCGCCGCAATCTCGCACGCCGTCACTGCTCGCCACGTGACTCCTCGTCGTACTTCACCAAAATGAGCGATGTCGGTTGCATTGAGATGCAAGAATTCATGGACAAACTGAACGAACGCATCATACCCAACCAGGAGTTCGAGATCAAACAGACCATCCAGCAGACCTGCGCGAATATGTTCAGTCAGTATATGTGTTCGGTGCGCTTTGACTACGAAGACACTGAATTTCAGAACATTGTGCTGTCGTTCGATGAGATTTTCTGGGAGATCAATCAAGGGTACGCTGTTGACTTTCTGCCCTGGTTGGCGCCATTCTATCAGGGGCACATGAAAAAGATCATCAACTGGTCGACGGGCATTCGCAAGTTCATCCTGGAGCGGGTGATCAACGATCGCGAGCGCAACATCGACATGGACGAGCCGGAGCGTGACTTCACCGACGCTCTGCTGAAGAGTCTCGCCGAAGACAAGAACGTGTCGCGGGACACGATCATATTCATGTTGGAAGACTTTCTCGGTGGGCACTCGGCTGTTGGCAATTTGGTGATGCTGTCGCTGGCCTACATTGTCAAGAATCCACACATTGGGGTGAAAATTCAAGAGGAAGTCGATCGCATCACAGAGGGCGGCAAGCGTCGAGTGAACCTGATGGACATGGAGATCATGCCCTACACAATGGCGACCATTTACGAGACCCTGCGGTACTCATCATCACCCATCGTTCCGCACGTTGCCACCGAAGATCTGGTGGTCTCCGGCTATGGAGTGACCGCCGGCACAGTCGTTTTCATCAACAACTACGAACTGAACACAAGCTCGAAGTACTGGGACCACCCGGAACAATTCGATCCCGAGAGGTTTGTCGAAGTAATCCCCCCACAGACGCATGCCAACAAACGCAGGAACTCGGAATCCTCAGACTCCGGGGTGGACATTGAGAAAGAAGCGAAGCCCGCAGTGGCACATGAAACTGAAACTGCAGCTGCTGCTGCAGTCGTCACCGGGCCCATCGACAAGCAACAGAAGCGTCTGAAGAAGAACATTCCGCACTTCCTGCCCTTCAGCATTGGCAAACGAACATGCATCGGACAGAACCTGGTTCGGGGCTTCGGCTTCATAATGCTGGCCAACATCCTCCAGAAGTACAACATCCATTCGAACGATCTGGACTCGATCAAGACGATCCCAGCATGCGTTGCCCTGCCAACGAAGACCTTCCCCCTGGTCTTCACTCTGCGGGAGAACGACGAGAAGTGAGTGATGATGATTATTTGGATGTGCGGACCCAGTGCCCCCAGTCCAGTGTTAGTTGTTAGCCTTTTACGAATCTCAAATACAAAAATCAAACATGCACACAGCTTTTAAGAAACACATTCGGCAGCATGGTCGGTGAAGGACCTATAATTCTCTCCCTTCCCTTCGGTGCCCTGCTCAAATCGCTAAGGAAACTACGCAAGACCCAGCAAAACGAAAAAATCTCATAGTTTAATGAACACGTTTTATCTCATAGAATAAATCTTTTATACATACGCATAGATTAGAGTATATACCCGCGAAGCTATCTCACTAGTAATTAAATTAATTGTTTATTATACATTTATGTATATTTTATTTTTATTTTTATTTTTTTATTTTTTTATTTAATTATTTGAAGAAGAGTTTTGCTCCAGAAGACAAGTGAACTGAGTTCGGATGGCCCGCACCTTGTTGAGCTTCTCTTCTTGATTACGTTTTTTGAAATGATATTAACTATTATCTTGATAAGACTGAATATTGTTAGCAACAATTATATATTTTTTTTTTTTATAATTTGTATGATGAAAAAAACGGGAAACATGAGCAACTTTGATGGCAAATTTCCAAGAGCAACTTTTTGTTTTTCAAGAATTTTTTGTTGTTCCTCGAAAATTAAATGCAAATTTTACGCACGTACATTGACTTAAGGAATTCCAGTTTATTTACGCGAAATTTGCGAATTCTGAATTTGAAAACGGCAACGGTTATGTTCTTCGTGGTAGAAATTAAGTACATTGTTGTTAAAGGCAAGATCAAATGAAAATATACACATTTTTTATGTAGGAAATAAATTATTTTTTATAAATATATATATAAAAAAAATGTAAATGTTTTATTATTTATTTAACACGAGGTCCTCACATGATCGGAAGCGACTGTAGATGAGTGGCAAAAACAGCCAAATAACTGGGCAAACTCGTGAGATATGAATTCGATGACAGTGAACATTGCCTTGACCAGCCTCGAGAAATGCAGCTTCGCTTCATTTAACTGAGGAGCGAAAATCGATCTCTGGTAGAAGTGGGTTGGCCATATCTCACTCCGTTGGACACATTGGACCTGCCTGGACTTCAACGAAGACGCCTCTCCAACTAGCACGATCTCTGGCTGGTCCTTCTCCACCCTTCTCCACCTTATACGCGGGCGCTCTCTGTTGCGTTGTCCCACAAACCGGAGCTGAGTTGTCCATGAGACATGACCCAGCCAATTGAGACTTTGGTTCCGTAGACGCCTAGGCTCATGGCCACTTCTCGCTTAGGACACGTTGTGATGCCCATGTTCTGCAGTTTGGGGCTGCCTCCACTGTCGCGGTTGAGGCCCTTTTTCACCCTTCTCCACCTTATACGCGGGCATTCTCTGTTGCGCTGTCCCACAGGCCGGAGCTGAGTTGTCCATGAGACATGGCCCAGCCAATTTAGACGTTGGATCCGTAGACGCCTAGGTTCATGGCCACTTCTCGCTTAGGACACGTTGTGATGCCCATGTTCTGCAGTTTGGGGCTGCCTCCACTGTCGCGGTTGAGGCCCTTCTTCACCCTTCTCCACCTTATACGCGGGCATTCTCTGTTGCGCTGTCCCACAGGCCGGAGCTGAGTTGTCCATGAGACATGGCTCAGCAAATTTAGACGTTGGATCCGTAGACGCCTAGGTTCATGGCCACTTTTAGCACGATCTCTGGCTAACTGCCTCCAGCGTCGCGGTTGAGGTCTTTCTCCACTTTATACGCGGCCGCTCTCTGTTGCGTTGTCCCACAGGCCGGAGCTGAGTTGTCCATGAGACATGGCCCAGCCAAATTAGACGTTGGATCCGTAGACGCCTAGGCTCATGGCCACTTCTCGCTTAGGACACGTTGTGATGCCCATCTTGTACAGTGCGGGGAGAGTCTGTACCTCATCGAACAGGCCTCTCCAAGTAGCACAATCTCTGGTTCCACCTTATCGGCGTTCTCTGTTGCGTTGTTCCACACGTTTGGAGCCCTACATGACCCTGCCACCTTAGACGTTAGATCCGTAGACGACTAGGCTCATGTTGCTGTATAGCCCGTACAGCCCGTGATTTTCCCTCCAAATACCGTCAACGTAAACAGATCGCATGCAGAACTTTTCTGTCGAAGACACCAATTACTTCCGCATACGCTTTTGAAGTTATCCCTACCTCCGCGCCGTACCCCAGGACTGTGATGAACAAGGTCTTATATAAAGTCAGCTTCGTCCTTCGAGAGATGGCTGTATTACTCAATTCGCAATTGGAAGATCCCTGCCCTTGTGGCACTTCTTGACATCGAGGGTGCATACACAGAAAATCGAACCAAAGGCAATCTCACTTGCGCTTACCAACCTTGAGATCGAAAAGCCCGTAGTGGCTTTTATCCATCATCTGCTCACCAACAGGGTAATCTACTTTAATCTGTGACATATCACTCGAAGTCTCAGCGTCTCAGAGAATTAAGGACTACATCCTCCGAAGCTCTAAACATAGTCTTTAACCTGCCACCAATAGAACTAGTTGGTAGGCAGGCAGCAGCTAATACGGCGATCAGACTGAGACACGACTGGGAAGAACTTCGGTCTGGACATTCAACGATCCTCAGTACCCATAGACCACGTCAGCTGAACTCCTCTTCGAGAGAAACTTCTCAACCAGCATCCATCCCTGATCTTACTGGAAATCTGCACACCAAACGCTTGATCGTCCTCTGTGAATCTTCGCAGATGGATCGATGGTGGATGGAGGTGTGGGACTGGCGTCTATTTAGCTTTCACTGTAGCGTCCTTCAGGCTGAAGCTATTAAGGGAGCTCTGTCCTGGCTTAAAAAAAAAACAATGTAATGTGAAACACAGATATTGTCATCTGTTCCGACAGCCAGGCAGCGATCAAATCTCTGGACTCTGTCACTTTCAACTCCAAGACTTCTCTAACTTGCTAAGCCTATCTCTTGACGCGATGGCCAAGTACTTTAACATCCACCTTAGGTGGGTACCGGGACACTGTGACATTCCAGAGAACTGCAAACCAGATGAACTCGCTAGGAAGGGCACAATTTCTGTACTCCTTGCGGGTGGAGACCCTCCCTCCATGCCTATCGTTACTACAAAGCACCTGCCAAAGCTTGAAACACTCGCTGAAACAACGCCTCATCACCTAACAACTCTGGCCTACGATCGATCCCAAACGATCGCTTAGCTTGATCCGATTAAGCAGACCTAATCTCAGATCTCTTATTGGCGTTCTGTGCCATCGAAACTCATGCCTCTAGACTGTGCCATCCCTATGATGATTTCTGCAGAAGCTGCATGAACGACGACGAGCAAGAAACCATTGAACACTTGCTTTGCAGCTGCAGTGCTCTCTCGTCCCGTAGATTCAGACTTCTAGGCTGAACTGAGCAACAGCTTTCTTCTACGTTTTATTAAAAGCGCTAATTGCTTCGCGGAATAGGTACTCTTAGACCCGCGTGGTAACACAATGAGCCTAAGTGTGTCTGCTGTCCTTCTGCGCAACAGTCAGCCACTTCCACCTAACCTAACCTAAGAGGCATAATGCAGAATGCCTTCGAAGCTGGAAGCATGGACACAAACATGCTGGGTCAGCGTTAAGTCCCAAAAAACGGATATTCTACTATCCACCAGAAGGTACAAAATCCCTCAGTTTGAGCCTCCCCTTCAACTAACCGACAGTGCGAAATTTCTGGGTCTCATTATCGGCAACCGACTAAGTTGGAAACTCAGCATCCAGGAAAGGGTCTTTCAGAAGGCTTCTTTCGCTCTTTTTAGGCGTAAAAAATCCATAGGATGCAAATGGGGACTACAAGCACGCATCGCTAACTGGAATGGGCGATTGTCGCATCGACACTTACCCCGTACAGAAGTGTCGATCGGACAATCGTCCATTCCAGTTAGCGATCAGCTCAGTTTGGCGGAAAAACAAAGCTGTCACCTGCACGATACTTAATCGGGTGCAAAGACGGGCCTAAATGTTCATCACCGGGGCACTGAGGAGCACATGAGTGAAGACAACATACTCCTCCATCTTCAACCACAGTAAACAGGTGGCCCTGAGACTTCAAACACTCCCCAATGGCACCGATCGCCTTCTAGAAGAAATTCTTCACCAGCATTCCTCCCAGATTGGATTGGATATCTGATAACCAGACGATGGCTGATCCCCTACGCATCTTCACAGACGTATCGAAGACGGTGCATGTGTCTATTCTAAAGACCTTAACATAGCTATTTCCTTGAATTTCCCTGAGCAATGTAGCCTCTTCCAAGCAGAAACCATTGCCCTGGCTCAAGAACAATGTAATATCCCAAAGAGATGTCTCCATTTGTTCGGACAGTCAGGCCGCAGTTAAGTCCCTGGACAATGTCATGTTTAACTAACACACAACCCTTAGTTGTAGGCTATCTCTAAACGAGATGGCTGAACATTTTAACATACACTTCATGTGGGTGCCCAGACTGTGTGACGGGCAATTGCAAGGCCGATGAAATCGCTAGGTGTGGTACATCCTCCTCTCTAACTCCTGGAGGTGTTCCACGTTCCACCCCTTCATCTACTCAAGATGCAGACAATCAACACGACCGATCGTAAGCGGCTAGAAGGTATCACATGAAACAAAGGAAATATGGCCATCACTCAATCGCAAACGATCACTCAATCTGCAGATCTTCACTCAGCACGCTCACCGGCTTCATGACCGGACACTGCACAATTGGCACTCATGCCCGAAGGTTGGGTGTCCTCTAAAAAGACCTCTGTAGAAGCTGCATGGATGAAGAGGAGGTTGAAAGCATAAATCACCCACTCTGGGGGCCTACTACTTCAATAATCTCAATCAGCTAACAAGCGTCAGTATTAGCCAGAGAGTAACTCTTCGTTATAAGCACCAATTGGCGGACCGACACTTCTGTACGGGGTCTCCGTTTGGCGGAGAGCATTAAACAAAGCAAAGACTGGCCTAAATGTCCATCACTTAAATTTCTTCGTTATAAGCAGCAATTGGTTCTAATTGTTGGGGGGAAAGGCCTACTTTGGCCTAAGTGTGAGTGACTTCTGCTGTCAGCCACTACAACCTAACCTAACATTCTCAATTGGCTAGAGATCAGAGGCAGGCAAGTCAAGACATACCACTGCTAAGGACTGCAGACCTATCAGCTTCTTCATTGGAACGTCAAATGGACTGAACTCAGAAATCAGATTCGTCTCAGCCTTTTTTTTCAAATCGCAAATTTACACGAAGTTGTATTTAACCGTGGAAAAATCTCAGCTCCAGAAGGAATACACCCTGGGCGCTTTCCTCGCTATATAGGGCGCCTTCAACGACGTGATTCAGACGAGACTGATCAGAGCAGGAGTCAGTGTAGGACTCTGTGTTGGGGTCGAACTAGTGCCGCGTTCACTGTTAATCAAGTCATCACTGGGCGATCTATGCTGCACAAGGAAGAGGGACACCTCAAGGTGGAGTACTTACACCTCTTCTTTGTATTCTAGTGGTTGACGGAATCACAAAGGAGAATGAAGGAGAATGCTGTATACGCGGACGATGTGGCCATACTCATCTTGGGTAAATTTCCATCAACCCTTAATGAGCGTCCCAGTGACGCCCTAATGTTGGTTAATAACTGGGCGCAGACCCGGGAACTGAATGTCAAACCAATTAAAACTGAACTGTTGCTCATCACCAGTAAGAGGAAGATCCCCAACTTCACGTGTCCAAACGGAGTTGAACTGGGACTCTCAAAAATCGAAAAATACGTGGGCATTGTACTTTATTCCAAACTCATGCGAAAAGTAAATAACAGAGGACCGTGTATAGAAGGCGAACGTATCGTGTAAACGTGCCTTCGGTAAAACGTGGCCTGGTACACTGGTTATAAACCATGGTAGGATGGGTCTTGCATCCAGAAATGAAGTTGTATAGAGATGGCCAACTTCCCCTTGTCCGTCGACGAATTTGAGCGGCTTTTTGACAGTTATTCATGCATTTTTGACGGTTACTCGCGAAATAAGGTGAATGCCGTTCTCTGATTGGTGAATTTGAAAAAAAATGGTCGTCAACAATTTTAAGGGGAAGGAGAGGTAGAAGTCTACTTGCAAAATTTACCAGTGATAGGTAAAATTAACATAAATTTTGCAACATTTGCTCAAAATGTTCCAACTGCCTGAGTCTCAGTGGTGCCAAAACCCTTTGTCAAAAGATCTGATGCATATTCCTTTGATCAACTGCTCAATGGATCTTGGCATGACTGGCGGCTAGACAAACCAAGAGACACATTCAGTACGTTTTTAATTTTGGCTACGAAAAATCGAGAAATGAAATGGTGCCGACGGTCCTTCTGACGAGGATGACCAAGAATTCCGTCCCCCCGACTTAGGCGAGGTCAAGATAGCGATATCTAGACTAAAGTCGAACAAAGCTGCTGGAGCGGACGGACTGTCCGCGGAACTGTTTAAAGCAGCTGGAGATGATCTGGTTGGGCCCATGCACCAGCTCATCTGTAAGATATGGTCGGAGGAAAGCATGCCCGATGAGTGGAATCTCAGCATCGTTTGTCCGGTCCACAAGAAAGGAGACCCTTTTGACTGCGCCAACTATCAAGGGGACCAGTCTCCTTAACATAGCGTACAAGATCCTCTCTGCCGCCTTGTGTGAACGCCTGAAACCATTCGTCAATAACCTGATAGGTCCTTATCAGTGCGGTTTCAGGCCGGGAAAGTCCACCATCGACCAAAATTTCACACTGCGGCAGATCCTGGAAAAAGCCACGAGATGCAGATCGACACCCACCACCTATTCGTCGATTTCAAGGCCGCATATGACAACGTGCATAGAGACGAGCTATACAATGCCATGTCTAGTTTTGACATTCCAGCCAAACTCGTCAGATTGTGCAGGATGACGATGGAGAACTCTCGCTGCTCCATCAAGGTCGGTAACGAACTCACCGAGACCTTAAATGTCAAAAAAGGTTTTAGACAAGGCGACACGCTGTCATGTGATTTCTTCAATATCATACTTGAGAAGATCGTGCGAAACTCAAACGTCAACACCAGAGGCACGATCTTCCAAAAGTCCGTTCAACTGCTTGCCTACGCGGACGACATTGACGTGATTGGACGAATGTCAATGAGGCTTTTGCTAGCATTGAAGCGGAAGCGGCTAAAATGGGTTTGGCAGTTAACCAGGGCAAAACAAAGTACATGCTGTCATCACTGCACAACTTCGACGCCTCGGACAGAGCGTCATAATGAGCAGCAGAAACTTTGAGGTAGTCAAGGACCTCGTCTACCTTGGCTCTGCAGTAAACAGGGACAATAACACCATCACCGAGATCAAGCGCAGAATTGCTCTTGCCAATCGCTGTTTCTTTGGGCTCAAGAGGCAATTGAGTAACAGAGCCATCTCTCGAAACACCAAGTTGACTTTGTATAACACCCTAATCATCCCCGTCCTGCTCTATGGCGCAGAGACATGGACGCTAATGAATGCGGATGAAGAAGCTCGTGGTCGTTTTGAGAGAAAAGTCCTGCGTGCGATCTTTGGTCCTGTTTGTATTGATGGCGTCTGGAGAAGGAGATTCAACCACGAACTGTACGGGCTGTACAGCGGCATGCACCTAGTTAAGCGTCTTCGGATCCAACGCTTAAGATGGCTAGGTCACGTAGAGCGGATTGACACCACAACTCCGGCCCGAAGAGTCTTCGATTCCGAGCCTTTGGGGCAACGCATAAGAGGGCGTCCTAGAACGAGATGGCGCACACAAGTGGAGAAGGACCTCAACCAACTTGGTGTGCACAACTGGAGGCAGCTGGCGAAAGATCGTGCTGGCTGGAGAGGCTTGTTGGTTGAGGCCCAGGTCTACCCCGGACTGTAGCGCCAAACAAAGAAGAAGAAGAAGACGGTCCTCCATTAGCTATTTTATACATTTTTTCAAATTGCTGAAAACTGCGAAACAATTGCTGAGAACTGCGAAATTTTGAAAAATGCTAAAATGCTGCTGGTAACTCCTGAAATTGCAGAAAACTGCTAGATCTGGTAACGCTGACATGAAATTTGGGTAATGGATCGCGAATACAAGCTGCCGAGATGAGATTTCTTCGTGTGGGAATTACTCGCCGGAATAGGGTGAGAAACAGGGCAGTGCGCGAGGAACTCAACATTGAGAGATGGCTATGCTTCGGTGGTTTGGTCACGTCGCACGAATGTCCCCTTCATCACTACTTTCGAGGCGGGCGTTGAATGCGATACCATCAGGTGGGCGACGACACAGGACGAGTCGAAAAACTCGCCTGGTTACGCTTGGACATAACTCCTGATGAGTTAGAGTCGATGTCGGAGGATCGAGTTGCCAGGAGATCTCTCTCGTGCGTGGGGGTAAACCACCCTTTAGTGGAACATGCGGGTCAGAAGATGATGATGATTGACATCTTCGGGAAAAATGGGGAACCATCAATTAACGAAAACAAAGCATAAACTGGAGGTTCCACGAATGCCAACATTTAGAGACAAAAGTTTGGTTTTCTATAACATCGGAGAAACCCGAAATTAAGGTACATACATGTCTCTTTCTGGACATGATCCAATTAGTCAGGTAAATACATTAGCAACGCGTAGCATATAAGTGGCCCATGGTCCAATTAGCAGGTGTCCCGATTACAGAGGGAAAATTGTATGGAAGAGAGCAGCGAAAGCCAGTTGTGCGGACCGATACAGAGGTGGTCCGATTACAGAGTGCTCCGATTAGCAGGTTGGAATGTGTGTATTTCCTTGAAATATATATGAGGGTCGAAAATGACCCACCAACGTAAGATTAGTCGTTTCCAAACGTAGGTCTACGGTTGAACACTTTGGCGTTGACATTTTGAATTTTTTTTCCGTTTTTTGGCGCTTTCGCAATTTGAAACCTGACTAGCCTGCCTGCAACTAAAATGACAAGAAGTATAGTGCAACCTCCTAAATGGGACACTCCAAGTGACTAAGAAAATGCGAACTAATTTTGAGGTGGCCCGATTTGAGACGACCTCTAAATTGGGACCAATTGTGGAACAAAATGTTCCTGAAATGTTAACTTTCAGGTTGGTCTGTAATAAAGGGTGGTTAAATTTGGGCCGATGTTGATTTTTGAATAAAACACAAATTATTTAGGAAATTATTGTCATTTCCATCCGATGATGGATGATGACGCTGAAGCAATGTTCGATGACGCTGAAGCATAATTGAGGTTCTATGCCTTTAATGTGCCGAATTATCTCATCCCTCAGCTCTTGAATTGTTGCTGGCTTATCGACGTACACCTTTTCTTTCAAATAACCCCAAAGACGGTGTCAAATCACATGATCTTGGCGGCCAATTGACACCGCCAGCACGTGAGATAACACGGCCATTGAATGTGTCGCGCAAAAGAGCCATTGTTTCGTTAGCTGTGTGGCAAGTGGCACCGTCCTGTGGAAACCACATACCTTCCAATTCGGGCCATAAAAAGTTCGTTATCATTTCACGATAGCGAACACCATTCACAGTCACTGCCTGACCAGCCTTATTTTGGAAAAAATACGGCCCGATCATGCCGCACCAAACAGTCACTCTCTGTGGGTGCATTGGTTTTTCAACGATCACTCTTGGATTATTCGCCATTCGCCCAAATGCGGCAATTCTGCTTATTGACGAATCCACAGAGGTGAAAATGTGCCTCATCACTGAAGATGATTTTCTTCGAAAATTGATCATCCACTGTTGCCACTTCTTGCCACCATTCTGACCATTGACGGCGCTTGAAATGGTCAAGAGGCTTTAGTTCTTGAGTCAATTGCACCTTGTAAGCGTGTAAATGCAAGTCTTTATGCATAAAGTTCATCAACGACGAGCGTGAGAGGTGCAATTGTTGGGCACGACGACGAGTTGAGGTGGACGGCTCTTCAGCCACACTATCGCGAACAGCAGCAATATTTTCTGCAGTACGAGCTGTACGAGCATGCACTGGTGTTTTCACATATCCTACAGACCCGGTTTGCTCAAATTTTTGCACGATTTTTCCGATTGTACGCACATTTGGACGATTCAATTGACCGAACAAATCACGAAGTGAACGCTCATTTTCATAGTAAGCCTGAATAACTTTAACGCGCTGCTCGATTGTGTATCTGCCATGGTTCAAATTGAGTAAGTCTGAAATTGAGAAATGTCCAATGGAATGCAGAAAAAAACTTGACGTTTAGGTGTGGTTCACATTCAACATCGGCCCTTAAAATTTATATTGAAACACTACCAAAACGAATGAGTGGTTAGTGGCAACAACAGAACCAGAGCAAGGATTTTTTTTTTTACAAACGCATTTCCGACCGACATTCCGATGTACACATCCACACACTCAGCTCTGCCACTTGTGATTTCCACCTCTCGTTGCTGGTTGTCCCAAATGTGAGGGGGACAATTACTTTACTAATTGACAAGCCTCTAAGAGACGCATATGCCTTCGGTACTGCAATGCACTGGTCAGTTCATGTTAGTTCACTGCTACACATTATACCAACATTTTGAACACATTTTACATATTCGACTGGGACTGAGTTTAATTCTATGGGGGGAAAGTTTTTGAAAGGCAGGGGTGGTGTTTGGAAGTGAAATGGCCTTGTTTTTGTCAGGATTAAGCATGAGAGCATATTCGTCAGCCCACTACGTAATTGAGCGTTTATCTTTGCAACTGAATGTTCAACCATACCAAGCGGAAAACTTAAGTAGATTTGAACATCATCTGCATAGATGTGCAATTTGCAATAAGACAGCACTTTAGGAAGACTGAGAACAATAACGGAGCGAGAATAGAACCCTGAGGTACACCGATGTGGAAATCACGAAAAGACGACAGTTTTGAGTTATAGAACGCAGCTTAAACACGGTTAGTGAGATACGGGAAGATTTACTTATTTGGAGGACAATTTCTGACATTACAATTCCTGTTAAATTAAGGGCTTGTGAGCTGTTGGGTACATAACGTGCGGTTAGCTAAGAGATGGCGTAACTTGTATTATTCCATTGGAACATGCGTTGGAAAGCTACTGTCATTGTTCGTCATTTCAGTATATGTCATTCATTTTCACTCAAATACGTCGAACTTTGTGCTCGAAAAAGTGCTTTTGCGGGGAGTTCTTCTTGATTACTTTAATATGAAGAAAACTGCTGCCGAAAGTCATCGTATTTTGGTGGAAGTTTATGGTGAATATGCCCTAGCTGAGCGAAAGTGAGCCAAAGGTGGTTTGCACGGTCTAAAAGTGGTGATTTTGGCTTGGAAGACAATTAACGTCCTGGGCAGCCAAAAAAGTTTGAAGATGAAGAACTGGAAGCATTACTCTGAAGATTGTTGCCAAACACAAGAAGAGCCCGCAGAATCTGTGGGTGTCACTCAAGCAGCCATTTCAAAACGTTTAAAAGCAGCTGGGTATATTCAAAAGCAAGGAAATTGGGTTCCACATGAACTCAAGCCGAGAGACGTCGAAATGCGTCCGAAATGCTGCTGTGACGTTCCACAAAAGGAAGTCATTTTTGCATCGGATTGCTGCTGGTGATGAAAAATGCATCCATTACGACAACCCCAAGCGCAAAAAATCATATGTGAAACCCGGCCAACCAGCCAAATCAACGGCAAAGCCGAATATCCAAGCTAATGCGCGAAGGTAATGCTTGTATTTGGGGGGATCAGAAGGGTTTGCTGTATTAAGAGCTGATAAAAACCGGGTGAAGCCATCAATGGACAACGCTACCGAACACAATTAAACCGTTTGAAGGGAGCAGTAACCGAAAAACGCCCGGAATATGCGACCAGACACGAGGCAATAACTTTGCATCATGACAACGTTTGGCCCCACGTTGCTATTCCGGTTAAGAACTGTTTGGACAACAGTGGATGGGAAGTTTTACCCCACCCGCCTTATAGCCCAGACCTTGCCCCTTCTGATTACCATTTGTTCCGGTCGATGCAGAACGCCCTCACTGTAATACGGTTCACAGAATATACGATTCACAGAATATACGGAGCAGAATGTAAAATACTGGCTTGATTCATTATTGGCTGCCAAGCCGGCGCAGTTCCTTTGGGGTGGGATCCACAAATTGCCAGAAAGGTGGGAAAAAGTCATAGCTTCAGATGGCCAATACTTTGAATAATACTTTCTTAAATAAACGTTCAAATTTTGAAGAGCCGCACGAATTAAGTTATGGACCCAATACCATGGTGCCAGAATGCAGCATCTGCGACTGGTTGTTTTCCACTTGACTGGTATGTGAGATGCCTTCCTTAAGAAAATATGTGATCAATGAGTCATAATCCCTCAGAAGATTGGCCTTTACCCAGCGCATATGCGTCCTTCCATTTTGTAAACAGCTGTGTAGTAGGGACGTGTCTTAACCACAGGCTCAAGCTCGAGAGAACGAAGTTAAGAAAGAGCACGTATATTCATTGAAACTTAACGAGTGTTCAACTCTTTCGCAAGGGAGATGTAAGCAGAGATAATGAAGGGATCCCCATTATCTCTGGATGTAAGCGATTGTTTTACAAACGATGCAATTCTATTAATTCTTGAAATGTTCGCCAGAATGCTAATCTGAAAGAGTGGCGCCGCAATGGGAATGCATCCGATGCATCGTATTGATTATATATGGATTACATCGAATAGCCCACATCGATGATTCGATGTGTCGATGAGGGCATGTGTGATGAGCAACCCAAATCACCACTAATTGCTTGTACATTTAAATCCAAGACCAAGTTAGAAGGCATGCTTTTTCCCAGTCACGTCAAATGTCCTCTGCGTTTCATTGCCTAATCGTAACACCCACCCACCTGCGTCCACATCTTGGATATACATTGCAAATCGTTAACCTTCGCTTACTCAACTCAAACTCACTCATCCCTCTCAGACAGTTGCTCGGATACGTAACAACACAAGCGATTGAGCGTCATACTTGAAATGGAAATGCCACAAGACACCACTTGTCGAACAATCTAATCGTATTCAAATCGTGTGCGATATTTCTCCGTCACAGCCAGACGAGGCTGATGTAATAGGCGTTCGATCCTATAAATCTTAAACGAATTAGTCAAATTCCTGTCGACTCGGAATTACACGTAATCTTTTCGCACACCGTGCTTGACCTACCTGCATAATGTGAATAAATTCAGCTTGATTAACCTGAATACAATCTGTGCCAGCATTTGGTGCACCACGCACCGTCCTGTGCCACTAAACAAATTCACTTTACTTTCGTTAGTTTGCGCCTTGATTTGAATGCCATTTTGCATTTTCAAAACTGCATGCAGTGTTGCGGGAAAAACGGTGCCGAGTCAAGTCGAGCCACAAACGGTATTTGATAACGTTGCAAAAACGTCAACGAAATCAAGAACACACACTTAACTTGTGTCCAGATGAATAAATTCGTTTAATTTCGTTTCGATTAAAATGCACATTTCAAATAAATAACGGCAAGCGCAGCAGCGCCACCTTGTGTGCAATGGATGCTACGGAGGGACTGTTCCATCTCGCATCCCATTCCGGTCCCCGACCCCACTCGGCACTCGCATTCACAAACAACACGAACAACAGAGACAGCAGCTATCGTCGAGGACGCCATATTTGAAAATACATCGCTCATTGTGTTTCGTGTCGCGATTTTTCATTCCGCGAAAACTCTTCAATTTTGCTTCATTTATTGAGAAATTCGAGAAAATTATTGCAAAAAACCCTCCGCCAAAAGTGTTTCGGTAAAATTAAATCGAAAT
This sequence comes from Eristalis tenax, assembly GCA_905231855.2. Classification (NCBI taxonomy): domain Eukaryota; kingdom Metazoa; phylum Arthropoda; class Insecta; order Diptera; family Syrphidae; genus Eristalis; species Eristalis tenax. The sequence continues at coordinate 58,600,905 of HG993124.1, read as the reverse complement.
CTGCACGAAAATACTCGATTTTATGTGAGAATTCGCAGCGGAAAAGTGAACATTTCTCAATTGTCAAAAGGCGTTGACACTTGATTCGTGCAGCACAGAGCAAAAAGAAACGAAAAGAAAGAAAAAAAGAACTCGGTCGGGGTATCATATCGTAGACGAAGAAAAAGCGGAGTACCTAGTTGAAATTCGTAGTGAAATAATGGGGACACTGACGGATTTTGGACAGATCGCGATGAAATGGGATCCAAAGAATTTGGAAATTCGTACAATGTCTGTGGAGAAGACACTCGAACCGCTGGTATTGCAGGTCACTACATTGGTCAACACAAAGGGACCCAGCAAAAAGAAGAAAGGTACGTGAGCACTCTCCACCACAATTCCACCACCGTTTCCACAGTGATTGGGTTTGGCGCAGTGTAGGATATATATTTTTTTTGATGCTACCACTGTTGTCTGATCTGCCTCGATTCTTTTTTCTTTTTGAGATGACTCATCACATCACTGGGCAAAGAAAAATTGCAAAAACTAGTTGTTTTCCGAAAAGAGATTTCTACATGAGGGCATGTACCTTCGTTCACATACATACGTAATGTGTGCACTTGAATGAGGTTGCAGAGGGGAGTCACCGTGTGTCCCAACCCAAAAGCACTCCAATAATGCCTCATTCTTCGACTGGTGGAACCGCAGTGAGGGTTCAGATTACAATGTGAATTAAGCAATTGTCTAGAAGGCAGTCAGGTGACGAATAAAGACCTAACCCGCTCCTGCATGCTGTTGCTTTAATTCATGTATACATGCAAGGTTTAGATTACACTTTCTACAGTCACGTAGTCGGGTTCGTTTGGCTTAAATTGATTTTCAGTTTTAGACTGCATTTCGCAATTCCGAGTATGTGTGTACACGAGAAGAGATTCGAAGTTATACACATAGCTCAGACTTTTCTATATCCACTGACATACTCTCGGTGAGACGACGTCGACCTAGATAACTGAATTCCTCATCGGTGTTGACTTCACAAATTTTGCGTGCATGTGTCAGCGGAATCTTGTCAAGTTTAAGTGCGATGGCTGAGAGCAGTCTCGACTTCGATAAGGAAATTTTATTATGCATTCTTGGTCATAAATGCCATGCCATATCTGGCTGTGTACATTTGCCTGGCATCGGATAAGTTTTTATTATGGAATCATTCGCATATCAATTTGTCCACGGGGGGGGAATGTACTTTAAATACAAATTATTTGTGGATTTTTCTAGATTTTTGTTGGGGCGGTGGAGCAGATCAACAGTGTGTGATAATGGATCTGCAAGCAATTCTAGTTTGTTCCTCTGAAGCAAGTGGATTGAAGAAAACTGGCTGACCAGAGAAGGGGATATTACTGGACCCGATTTAGAATTGGGGTAGTTTCGTAACAAGCAAATGATTTCCGCCAACACGAAGTAAATATCAACAAAGAGTGACCGTGTAAGGCGCCGCAATGATTCATCAACTGGAAGCAGCGACTTGTCGCCACTTTCTGTTGGGAGTCCATGCTTTTTCTTTTGATGCACCGACTTCAGAACTGATTATTCCGTTGTCTTTTTGACAGTTGCAGGAATAATGTAGATGTTGGTGTTCTTCTTCGAATGCTGTATAACAATTCGGAAGGTGTTGTACAACAATTGTAAACTTCAAGCGAGGCAGAAGTCGTTTAATCATCGAGTGCCGATAAGTTCAGTAATGCAATCGTATGACATGTGCACTGGAAGCATGCATAATAAAGTCTTTCTCGGACGAGTAATGCATTCATGTTGTTTGGCATGGATTTGTATTGAACTTTCGATTTTGTTTGCAGTTAGGGCATCTCCAGCAGACGCACATTGTGGCGGAATGCCAATCAATGAGAGCAAGAGTAATACGTTCTGTATAGTAAGAACAACATTTTCTCCTTCACTATTAACGTTATTCCCTCGCAGTCTTCTGAAGCCGACAGGTCTGACGACTGTACCGGATGTGTTGCTGGCAAATGTTTATTTCCAAAAGCTTGAATATTTCGAGTTTTGGAAACATTGTGGAACATCAGCAGTTTCAAATATTCGGTTAAACCCTTGAGTAAGTACTGAAAGGAGTTTAGGCGTGACTAGAAAGAAATCCAGTCAGCTCCAGGAGCTTTTTTTGTCTTAGAGTTCGCTTCGACCTTTTTTATTTCAGCCGTATCTAGAAATTCATCAACGTACGTAGGGGCTGCATACTGGAAAGGTGGTGAGATTTGCGCTGCATTTAGAAGTGTTCTTTTAACTGTTCTGCTTGAAGTCCTGGCGCAGTTGAATTTCTTTTCCCGTTGATTACTTTAGCTGCTGTCCAGAAGCCAGCTGATGTTCTCGCTCTGTTTAGTCTGATTGTCAAAAGTTAGCATTTTTGCACGGCAAAGTGTTTTAAAACTTTTATTTGCTGCGGAGTAAAGAACTTTCCAAGAATTGTTGTCGGTCATCCGTAATAGTCTAAGAGAAGCAAACGACATGTCCCTAGCCCGCTTGCTTGGTCTAGATTGCTAGGTTCTCCATTCGCGGTGGCATAGCAGCTTCTCTTAAATTTGCGGGTTCTATGTTAAGTTTTGCTTTATGTAGGTCCTGCAGTTCATCTTTCCATCTCAACTCGGGTAATAGTTCGAGTGGGGTGGTATTTGCTGCATTCACGTTACCGTTTACCTTAAACGAGACTTCTAAGGGCATGTGGTCTTAAAACGTTGTGATTCCTACTCGAAATTCGCCAAGGTAAGCGCCAAGAGCCTTCGCCAAGAGGAGTTGAGTCCTGGCCGCATCGTTTCTGGGAAAGCGAAGAAGTGGAAACTTGATTGGGGTCTCAGGGAAGAGTGTATACGAGAGTGCAGAGGGAAATCACAAGGGATCAAGTGGAGGACATCCGAATGTCATAAGGAGAGCCGAGATAGCGGAAAAGGGGTTCCATGGCGTTGGATGCCAGCAGGCAGTGAGGGAAGGGATCTAGGCAAGCGATATCTGCGTACAGGGACCACAATCCAGGCGCCATTGGAAGATGTCACAGCTTAACGGTGGAGTCACAATCCAGTCCAACAGACTTTGTCTTTATGGACAATATTGCACAGCCGACTGAGTAGATATTCACTCCTCCTACTTCAAACCCATCTTATCTAGTGTTATTTGTCAGAGGTAAAGTCACATTGGATGGGGTTACTGACGAGAGACAGAGTTGAAATGAACATTTAAATCCTCGTGATCTATGGAATGTTAAATATGGCAAACACAAGATCATGGTACAGAAACACATGCACAGTACTTCGGATATGTAAAATGAACTCCACTGTCGGCTTCAACTTAGAGTCTCACCTTCGGAGGGTATCCAAACTTCGTGCGACCTCGGTGGTGGCCGATAGCGATAACGAAAGAGGGGGAATGAGTCTGTACCATGGCTCATTTCACCTAGTTGATGGCGGCGGAAGATCTGTAGAACTGTCAGCAATCCAAAAATCTGTTAGTTTGACCGCCCTCGTTTAGAGCTACTCCGACCTATTCGCAGCTCAATCTCAAAGGGTTTTATTTGTCGGAAGAACCGTATAGCTTAGCCAAGGTTAGTGGCGGCACTCACAGCCTCAGCGAAGTTACCGACAACGGATACATCCGTACCCTCCGCCGGAGGGATAACGAGAGGGCGACGACTCTCAGTTGGGGGTTGTGCTTGCAGTTAATTCCATCACCACGTCAAGCATAAATGACGAGAAAACCACATGCTCTATATTAACCACGATATACTGCAATATGTCTGTGTTCAGACTGCGCTGTGATATTTTTATATTCTATGCCGATTTCGTTTGGTCGACATGCCCAGATAACCGGCATAACCTCCAGATTGAGCATACTAGGCGCGTTCAAGTTCAGTTCAGTGTGTCTTATCGAAATAGGCGTTTCATCGCAACGGTACACAAAAAATACATACATGCGTCTTAGTTGGCAAACGAAATAGACGCCATTGATGCCACCATACGGGTGCTTTTAATTTGGACGTTCGTAGAATGCAGCGTCTAGACAATGCCCCAAGTCTCAGTCTGGTAACCCCAAACATTTGTAATTAATTGAATGCATGCCCACGTTCCAGGGTGGCACGCGTTGCGCAGCACTCCTGTGATAGCCCATCGGCGCACTTCCTCGCCTGGAAAACAAACTAGAAGTGGTACCACTTCTCGAGACTAAACTGTGCCTTAAGCCCAAACTATCCCAAGCACTGCGCACAAGAGGCTGTTTATGTAAAGTTATGCAAGTGGTATTAATTAATATCGCCAAAGTGCTGCCCATCTCTCAAGTTTCTCTGATAAAATGTCCCAGCCACGTCTGGGGTAGTTCAGTAGCAGAAGTTCAATGCCGAAACCCACAAAACGATAAACAGCACTTTTCACAGTTCTCAGAGTCGAAGTGCAGTTTGTTACGAGCTAGGTGCATAACTTTTTCGGAAATCTGGTTTAATTTCGCTTTCAGCCCTATTTAAGGGTGATTTTTTAAAAGCTAAAGGAAAGTTTTTCAAAAAAGAAATTCAGAAAAATGCATGAAATCTGTGTTTGAATCGATAGTACGGACCATATAGTTTAATGTTTGAAGATTATTTCATGCAAATGTTGACCTTGACTGCGCCTCAAATGGTCCATCCGCTTAGTCCAATTTTGGCACACTCTTTCCAACATTTCGGCCGGTATCTCACGAATAAATACTTCAATGGTGTCTTCCAATGCGTCAATTGAAGCGGGCTTGTCTGTATAGACCACAACAAACAGTCTAAAGGCGTTAAATCGCACGATCTAGGCGGCCAATTGACCGGTCCCGAACGTGAAATAAAATGTTCGCCTCTCAATAAGTCCATTGTTGCGCGTGCTGTGTGGCATGTGGCACCGTCTTGTTGAAACCACATGTCATGCAAGTCAAGCTCTTGCATTTTGGGCAAAAAAAAGTTGGATATCATCTCACGGTAGCGCTCACCATTCACAGTTACGTTACGATTCGCATCATCTTTGAAGAAGTCCATAAACCGCACCAAACTGTGACTGGTAGCTCTTGCAATGCTTCTGGCTGATATTCACTCCAAAATCGACAATTCTGCTTATTTACGTACCCATTGAGCCAACAATGAGCTTCGTCGCTGACTGACCATAAAATAGAAGAAGCGCGCGATGAACTTTCTTAAGAGAGCACGCATTTTGATAACAAAATTCAATAATTTGCAAGCGTTGTTCGTTTGTAAGACGATTCATGGTTAAATGGACCAAACTGAAGATGTCTGACAGTGAAACAAGACACGAAACCTGCGTCAGCTGTTTAAACCAGTGTTGCCAAAAAAATAATAGCTAAAAAATCACCCTCTAATAATAGAAGAAAAAAGCAAACGAAAAATAATGAATTCATTCTTAAAATAAAAAAAAAAAAAAAAAAACAAAATTAACTACATTTAATCACACAAAATTGAGTGTACACAGAAAAAAAAACGTTTAAAAAACTAAAAAACGGACTTCAAAATTAATTTTCTTTAATTTTTTTAATATTTGGTATGACCACCTTTAGCGTCTATAGCCGCCTGCAAGCGTCGTGTTATAGAATCTACCAACTTCTTTGTAAAAGAAGTGGGGACACTGTTCCATGCCTCCTCAGTTCTATTGTTTAGCTCGGCTTTATTAGAAGAATTTGTTTTTTTAAAATCTGGTTTTAATCTCCTGCCACAAATGCTCAATAGGATTCAAATCCGGTGATTGTGGAGGAGTTCTGAACTGTGTTGGAGCATGATAGAGTAACCACTCCCTAACTAATGTGAGGTATTCTTCGGATCATTGTCCTGTTGGAACCAAAAATCCGTGGGCAAACCTAGCTTCCTCGCAAAGGCGACCATGTTTCTTTTTAAAATGTTTAAGTACATAATTTTGTCCATAGTTGTGTCAATGAATTCAAAATTGCCAGCGCCACTAGCTGCCATTGAACCCCACATCATAATACATCCTCCTCCGGGTTTTACTGTTGGGCACATATTTCTTGTTTTCAGCGCCGTATTAGGCTCACGCCGCACAATTTGCCTACAATCTGAGCCAAATAAGTTTATTTTTGTCTCATCAGTAAACATGACAGTTTCCCAAAATTCTGGAGGCACGCTTACATAACTCTAATCTCTTCTTCTTGTTGGCAGCTGAAATAAAAGGCTGGCAACTCTTCCATTTCCATTTAAATTTTTTCTCCCTAACACACGACGAACGGTTTCTACTGACAAAGGGTTCTGTATTTCTGACGCTAGCTTTGGTATACTAATGTTTGGGCTACACTTAACTTTACGAACAATTAAACGTTCGTCTTGCTCCGATAAAACTTTTTCCTACCTCTTCCAGGAGCATTTTTAAGTGTGCCTTAATTTGTTATAATTTCCTGTACAGTCGAATGAGTTCGCCCTACAGTCCCCTACAGTCCCCTACAATCTTTCGTATGGATTCTCCCTCACAAAATAGCGTAATGACAAGCTTTCGTGTTGAAATATCAGTTTCTGCCCGTTTTTTCTCCATGCCAGAAAGAAAATGCTTTCCAGGACTTCTTAACACAGTCGCAACACAAATGATCAATAAACACATTTTTCTCCTTCTTTAACTTGACTTAACAGTAAACATTGTTTTTTTTTCATAGGATTCATGTGTTTCCCAAGTATTTTTATTTGTGCGAGTGAAAGGGGCGATTTTTTGTTCGTTTTTGGAAGGATAATGCTTCGAAATTTTGGATTTTATTTCATATAAAAATAAAGAATATGTGAATAGATCAAATTGCATTTATAAATTAGGTTTAAAAACATTTCTTCGCATCGAAAAAGGCGACATTACATCCATGCAAAGGGTGTACGCTCAATTTTGTGAGGTACTGTACATACCAGAGCGCATGAAACATCAACAGACGCATCAGTAACCTTGCAAATCACAACGGCACAATGTCTAGACTCAAGAGGCGACTACAAGAGGCACAATTCCCAGAGTAGTATGATTACACATATGTACGAGTCTGAGTGCTCCAGTGTACTGTACGCATATTAATATCTTTTCCTGACTGCAGATGCAACTTTTTGAAATGTGTAGAGGTGTCCGGACTAGAAAGGCTGTACTGTACATGTTCATGGTGCTTTTCTGCATCCATGCATGATCTTGGTTTTGTTGGAGATGGCGTAAGGACCCACCCTACCTGCTCGATGATAAATGAATTATCGACCCTCGCTTTGACCTAAAGTTAGCAATGCAAGCTAATGAGAGGCCGATAATAATCATTTATTTAGCAGCTAACGTGGCAACAGGGCGTGATTCTCACGTCTGCAATTATAATTATGCTGTCTTCTTGAAGTGTGCGGTTCGCTTTGGTCTCTGCAACTTTTAGAGAGGGCTTGGTAAGGGAGACTGTCGCGGTGGCATACACACAGTGAATGACACGGCGTTTGTAGTGCTGGTCTGCTCAACCTGAGGTGACTGCATATAACTTGAAACACGTTGACACGACCATTGTCAGCACCTACTTTGGTTCAATCGACTATCCTATATCGTCCTTGAGCCAAGATGAAGATTCCTTTATCGCTCTATTTTCCACCAGAAAACTAATCTTCAAGGAAGACGTTAAGTGCCTGCCCTTCATTAGAGAATCCCAGAAACCGGGGACCCCTCTGAAGAAAATGAAGGAGTCTTTGTTTTGGCTAGAGGACGAAGTAATATGGACGCTTTAAGGTTTGTTCAGATATCCAAGGATATAGTCACGTTCCCCTCAACTGCCGTGTATAAGGCCAACATTTCAGAATTCACTGCATGTGGACACCGGAACACTGTTTCGGGGAAAGTCGTCCTATGAGCTGTCTGCTGACTTGGTAACGGCTCAATCCATCTTCCAAGTAGAGCCCTGTCACGCATAGCTGTCATTACCATGAAACAGCTTTTCTAATGCTTAACATGATGATTTGAAGGTACCACGAGCGCAAGTCAAAACCACTATCACTGGAGTGCTCGATCAGTGATAGTAGTCTGACCGAGGGTTGCTGGCTGGCAGTACAATGGACATAACGACTGTGTCCAGTATGGTGTGAGCTTAATGCTTCAATTCGCTAATCGAAAGCTTATGTGTATGTCCTGGTCCGTCTAATGGCCATCTATTCCCACTCTCTGGTCTGTCCCCAAGCAAAGCAACGTCATAACAAAATGCATTTTCGTCTTGTATACGCACAAAAATAAGGGGAAAAAAAGCACGTACTAAAAGCCAAAGGATAATCACATATGCACACCCACCCAGTGCCCATGTATCTTAATCTAGTTCAAGTTTGCTTTAACCGGCCATTGTACACGGCACGATGTACCAGTGCATGCAACCTTCAATAGCCCTTAATGCTACTGGTCAAAGGTAACAATGTTTTATAATCCATCCCCCTAACAGGAGTGACATTACACGCACACCCATTACTGTGGGGATTTTTCGAACAAACTCTCACACACACACGCAAGCATTGCAAATCCCTGCTGCAGCTTGTCGTTCATGTGTGCGCCCGAAGCGCACAGTTAAAAAATAAAGCCATGAAGGAAAAAAAAAATGCCCAGAGGACTGAGACTGAATAAACATCACAAGTGTGTGCCACACAGAGAGCCAGAGTGATGTAAAAGAAGAAACTTGTGAGCGTAAATAATGTCATGCAATGTATTATGCAAAAAACTAATCCAGTTCATCTAATAACTCTTTGATCATATGTAAGTCCTTTGAATTTATGTGCGGATGTGTGCGAGTATAGGGTCTCATCTGCTGTACACAAGGGAGGAAAGTCTGCCTTTGATTTATATTTCCTTTTTTTTTTTATTTAAAATCTCTTTCTCTTGCGAATCAACCCTCGGGAATGATAATGAGTAGAAACGGCATGGCAGCGGGACTTGTTAGAAACGGCGACACAACGCAGAAGAGAGACCAATCCTCGCTGTCGATAGGGGTTAACATTCCGTATTTGCTCTGCAGCTACATCAACAGATTGTTCATCACCTTAAGGTTCAATTGAATGATAGTATGGCCTGCGGCATCACTTCAATCGACTTTTGACTGGTTGCCTAACCATGAAGGGCGCTTTATTTATTTTGAGTTCAATCATTGAAACTAATTTGCATTGAGTACCTCCTGACACATATTTTAATAGCCTGGCACGCGTAATTAAATTTATTCCTTCAATGCACGAGTATATCGTGTCACAGTCCATGGTCATGGGCTTTCTTTTTCTGCATGGTTCTCGGAATCTGCTTCGATTTCTTTCTGCAAACAAGGGTTGTTGTTTTTATTTCCAGTCCGGTCGATACTTGTGGTTTTTCTCACTTGTTGTATTAATCGGTGCTGTCAGACAATTCTATTTGACAGTTCGATATAATTTTGACAGTGACCTTGCCTTGGTGCGATTTATTTTGTTTACGGCGAGTTCAACAGTGAATTAGGCTTTTTCTTACAAATTTTGATGTTTGTGGGCACTGTGGCGTAACCCACAACGCCACTCCTGCGTCTACTCACACGCTGGGGTTTACTTGACGTGGATTGTACAGCGGAATCTCGATAAGAGTTGTATATACGCTTAAATTTTAAGTGCAAAAAACCGATCATCGGCGCTTAATAATTCGTCATAAAATCATGGCAGCGCCGACGACATTAATGACATTTGTGGCAGTCAGGAGTGGAATCTGATTATGATTATAACAAGTGTGTCCCATGCCACAAGGGTCATTGCCTCGTCTTCATTTTCCACGCTCATTTACAATGACATCCCAGCTGTCAGCTCTTTAGACAAAGCGAATCTGCTTGCGGCGCATTTTGCCGCCAGCTCAACACCGCCAGATTCCAATATGTCGCCACCTGTACTTGAGAGCGTTGATTTCATCATGAGACAAATCCACTTCCGCACTCGTACAGTTGCAAGAGCACTTAAAGATCTCGACGTGCACAAATCCGCTGGCCTGGAGGGTATTCCCCTATTCGTTCTTCAGCGCTGGCAAAACCACTGCATAAGCTTCTTCATCTATCCTACTCTTTAGGTCTCTTTCCGAGCAGATGGAGAACAGCATTTGTCCAGCCCTTCCCTAAAAAGAGTGAATCTTCGTCACCCACCTCATATCGTCTCTTCTTTCTAAGGTCATGGAAACGCTGACGTCAGCTTATGGAATATCTTGAATCGCGGAAGCTTCTTAATGACCGGGAGTATGGCTTCCGCAGCAATAGGTCCACTGGTTATCTGATAGCTTATCTCACCGAAAGGTGGAACCAATCCTTGCACAATGCAGGCGAAAGCAAGGTCGTTGCGCTTGATATTTCTAAGGCATTTGACAGAGTTTGGCATCAAGTTCTCTTGTCGAAAATGCGTGCCTATGGTGTCGATGAATTCAATGGATTAGAAATTACCTTTCAAGTTGTTTTGGATGGGTTCAAGTCTGATATCCACCGAATAAATGCTGGTGTTCCCCAAGGCTCTGTTCTGTCCCCGACACTCTTTCTCATTTTTATAAATGATCTCTTGTAGGCCACTTCTAATCCAATCCATTCCTTCGCTGATGACAGCACCCTCAGCCTTTCATATTCGTTCCAAGACTCACGACCCCGTCCTTCGGCCGTGGTCATGGAACGGCAGCGTATGTTAAGCACATTGAACTCCGATCTTGACAGGGGAAGGAACAATAGAGTGAAATTCAATGCTTCAAAAACTCAATGCTGCCTGCTGTCACTCAAGCGAACCCTTGTTAACCAGCCATTATCCACGAATGCCACCTGTGTCGATGAAACCGGAAAGCTTTCCATCCTTATGTGTATCAACACAACACTTAGCTGGAACTATCACATATCTGAGGTCGCCAAAAATGCTGGGAAAAGCTTAGGTTTCCCCAATCGATGCAAGAAATAATTCACCCCTTCTGATTTGGCTTTAATTTATAAGGCGTATATTCGCCCCAAACTTGAGTACAACGCTCATATCTTGTCTGGTGGCCCCTAAACCACTCTGTACCTACTAGATAGAGTCCAAAAGCGAGCGATAAAACTACTAGGATGGCTCCACAGCAAACATATGAATCATCTACACGATTTAAGACCATATTCATCACAAAAAATACCTGAAACTTTCTCTTATCGTCATCTTCTGACCCGCATGCTCCACTAAAGGCGTCGCGGGGTTAAACCACGCACGAGAGTTCTCCAGGCTCGCTCGCTAACAATCCCTTGTGCGCACAAATTATTAAAAAAAACACATGGCCAGTTCACATTTTGTTGAAAAATCACCGTTAATGAGCTACTTCTTTCACTAGAAAGGTGTGGTGGTAAAGTCATCGCCTACGCGGACGACATCGCCATAACCGTCAGTGGGAAATGCCCTCAAAACCTATGGGAGCTGATGGAAAACGATGATGTGGTCCGGATGTAAGTCCAGCAAAAACTGAAAGGGTACTCTTTTCGAGAAATCATCAGACGCCCCTGATAATACCACCAAAACTCAATGGAACTCCACTGACGTTCTCAGATCAGGCCAAATATAGTTTCAATAATTTTCCTGGACCCCTTGGGTCAGCTTATAAAGCTGAAAGCAATATACCACCGGAGAAGGAGTGTTCTTTTGACACCCTCTACTCTGTAACACCATCCGATATATGTTCCGAGGCAAGGGCGAGGTCTAGAAACTCTTGTCTATTTCCGGTAATCGCTTTGGGATCGTACTCGTACTCAGAATAGCACGTGTGGATTATTTTCCATGTATATCACGAATGCTGCAACGGCCGTGTGTATGAGTATGTATCATTTTTTGGGAGGTGGCACATGGGTTAGACAAAAAAAAAAAAAAGAGAGGCTTGGACGGCCTTGGAACATATTCAATTGCACCAATGTTTACAAAAAGCGACAAATTGGACGCACACTTCGAACTGGTACTATTAATGATACTGTAATTTATCCCTAAATTTACTTTCTCTCACAAATTATTATTTTTTTTTTTCACCAAAGAATACTTGACGCATATTCGAGCTGGATGGCTCCACAGCAAACATATGAATAATCTACACGATTTAAGACCTTATTCGTCACAAAAAATACTTGACACTTTCTCCTGTCATCATCTTCTGACACGCATGCTCCACTAAATGCGTCGCGGGGTTCAACCACGCACGAGAGATCTCCAGGCAACTCGATCCTATCGTCTATACTCGTCTCCTATTTAGGCACTTACTGTCAGTGAAAATGTATCCCTGGTGCTGACGCATTGTTCGTAGTATGCGGCTCAGATAACGGCTTAGGACTTTTAGTTTATGACATTTGAGTACTCGAAAATAAGACTAACGGGACCTGGGATGGAGTTTGATTTTATGCCAGCTGTTGACTACATTATCTCAGCCAAGGTGCATCGAAATAAGAACACTTGTGTCACCACTTTCATTTCTTATTAACATACTACGCTCTGAAATAACCTCCTATAACTTGTAGCTTCATCTACTACTTTATTCCAAATATTGTTCATCTTTTACATTTTGTCAAGCTATGTTCTATGTTTTATTCCAAGGATTCGATATTTCTGTATTTTCTGTTCATTCGTTTGGTGACGGCCGAGTTAATAAAACGCATTTTGTTAAAAAAAAAAAACTCTTCAACTGGGTTAGGTTAGGTTAGGTTATAGTGGCTGGCTGCAGAAGGCAGTCAGACTTCGGCCAAAGTAGGCCCGTTGCGATACCACGCGGATTAATTTCCCCCAACAATCAGAACCAATTGCTGCTTATAACGAAGAGATTTAGGTGATGAACATTTAGGCCAGTCCTTGCTTTGTTTAATGCTATCCGCCAAACGGAGACCCCGTACAGAAGTGTCGATCCGACAATTGGTGCTTATAACGAAGAGAGTAAGCTGGCTAATACTGACGCTTTTTTAGCTCATTGAGGTTGTTGAAGTAGTAGGCCCCTAGGTGTTAGTACGACCTGCCAGCCCGCTACACGAGCAGAATAGGTGATCTGTGGTTTCAACCTCCTCTTCATCCATGCAGCTTCTACAGAAGTCATTATAGGCGACCCCCAACCTACGGGCATGGGTGCCAATTGTGCAGTGCCCTGTTGTGACGCCGGTGAGCGAGATATGTGAAGATCTTCCTTTGTTTTAAGACACGTGGTACCTTCTAGCCATTTACGATTAGTGATGCTGATTGTGTGTATTTTTAGTAGATGGTAGCCTGTAGCGATTGGCATGGAAGGTGGAGCACCTTCTATTGTTTGGGTGGAGGATGTGCCACACCTAGCGAGTTCGTCGGCTTTGCAATTGCCCGGTATGTCACAGTGTCTCGGCACCCACATGAGGTGTATGTGCTCAGCCATCTTGTTAAGAGACAGCCTGCAATTAAGGGATGTTTTCGAATTAAACATGACATTGTCCAGGAACTTGATTGCGGCCTGACTGTTCGAACAGACGGTGATAGCACTTTTGAATATTACGTTGTTCTTGAGCCAGGACAACGCCTCCTTTATCGCAATGGTTCCTGCCTGGAATAGGCTACAGCGATCATGGAGCTTCAGGGAGATCTTGCGAATAGACACCAGCACCTACACCCTCGACTGCGCAGGGGATCTGCCAGCGTCTGGTTATCAGAGGGGATGCTGGTGGAGAATTTTTTCTCGAAGATAGGCGGTCGGTGTGGTTTGGGAGAAAGTTGAATTTGGTTGAGTGGCCGAAGGAGAGTTCGGACCACAGTCGGAGCGTTTTGAGTCCCAGGGCTGTGCTGGCTGCCACCAGTTTTCTGAAGGCTTCCAGTGGTGGAAGATGGAGGAGTATATTGAGTGCTCTTCGGTGCAACGGTGATACACATGCAGGCCAGTCTTTGCACCCGATTGAGTAGCGTTCAGTCGACAGCTGTGCTTAGTGCTGTCCACCAAACTGAGACCCCATACAGAAGTGTCGGTCTGACAATTGAGACGAAGATCCAATGGGTGATGCGTGGTTGTAATCCCCATTTGCAGAAGAAGCCTTCTTGACCGTCTCCTGTATATTGAGTATCCAGCTTAGCTTAGAGAAGCGATTAGTTGTAAAGTGGTGCCGCACAGTGTGGGGGTTCGAATTGAGGGATTTTGCACCTTCTGGTGAATAGTACGAGATCCGTTTTCTGGGGGTTAACACTAAGGCCGCGTGTTTGTATTCATGCTTCCAGCTTATTGAGGGCATTCTGCATTAAGTCTCTTAAGGTAGGGACGAATTTGCCAGTTGTAGCTATGGCAACATCGTCCACAGACTCCAGACTCGACTCGTTACATCCAGTATTAGTAGCAGCTCATTAACCGCTACGTTTCAAAGAAGGGGCGAGAGTACACCACCTTGCGGGGTTCCTCTACTAACTACTCTGCGGATCGTAGCATTTCCCAGATTAGAGTGGATGATTACCCTGCTGGTGAGTAGCTGATGGATGAAAGCCACTAAGGACTTTCCGATCCCGAGGTTGTTAAGCGCAAGAGAGATTGCCTTTGGTTCGATGTTTTTGAACGCACCTTCTATGTCAAGAAATGCCTCAAGTGTATATTCTTTGTTGTAGAGAGATTTTGCAAGTGTGCGTATTAAGGAGTGTAGGGGTGTGGAGTGTAGGCTCTACAGACTTGCTTTTACTGTAGGCAATCTGCGCAGGTGCCTGATACATTGGTCTATTAGTTTCTCCAGGGTTTTCAGGGGAAGAGAAGAGAGGCTGATAGGTCTAAGGTCCTTGGGTTTGACATGAGAGCATTTCCCTGCTTTTGGGATAAAACCTCCTTTTACCTTCAACTGGGTTATTGGTGACACTTGTTTTCTCCATGTAGTCTTTTATTCCCTATTCTGAAGGTAACAATATTTAGGTATGGTTTTACAGTGAAATCTCTCATAAGCGGACACCTGCGGAACCGAGATTTTTCGTCCGCTTAAGAGAGTGTCCACTTTATGGGAATTCAAAAGAATCAAATTTTTAGGTAAATACTTTAATTCGTGCGATTTTTTTTTTCAAAATTTTAATGTTTATTTAAGAAAAACGTGTACAATAGCATTATTCAAAGAATTGCCCATCTGAAGCTATGACTTTTTCCCATCTTTCTGGCAATTTGTGGATCCCATCGCAAAAGAACTGCGCCGGCAGCCAAGAATGACTCAAGCCAATTTTTAATATTCTGCTCTGATGTGAACCGTATTTCAGTGAGGGCGTCCTGCATCGACCGGAACAAATGGTAGTCAGAAGGGGCAAAGTCTGGGCTATAAGGCGGGTGGGGTAAAATTTCCCATCCACTGTTCTTCACCGGAATAGCAACGTGGGACCGAGCGTTGTCATGATGGAAAGTTATTGCCTCGTGTCTGGTCGCATATTCCGAGCGTTTTTCGGCTACTGCTCCCTTCAACCGGATTAATTGTGTTCGGTAGCGTTGTCCATTGATGGCTTTACCCGGTTTTAGCAGCTCTTAATACAGCACACCCTTCTGATTCCACCAAATACGGACGTTCGGCTTTGCCGTTGATTTGGCTGGTTGGCCGGGTTTCACATATGATTTCTTGCGCTTGGGGTTGTCGTAATGGATCCATTTTCCATCACCAGTAACAATCCGATGCAAAAATGACTTCCTTTTGTGGCGTTCCAGCAGCATTTCGGACATGCAAAACCGTCTTTCGATGTCTCTCGGCTTGAGTTCATGTGGAAGGCAATTTCCTTGCTTTTGAATATTTCCAGCTGCTTTTAAACATTTTGAAACGGCTGCTTGAGTGACACCCAAAGATTCTGCGAGCTCTTCTTGTGTTTGGCAACAATCTTCAGAGTCATGCTTCCAGTTCTTCATCTACAAACTTTTTTGGTTGCTCAGGACGTTCATCGTCTTCCAAGCCAAAATCACCACTTTTAAACCGTGCAAACCACGTTTGGCACGTTCGCTCAGCTAGTGCCTGTTCACCATAAACTTCCACCAAAATACGATGCCTTTCGGCAGCAGTTTTCTTCGTATTCAAGTAATGAAGAAGAACAAAGCAAGCAAGCAAAAGCACTTTTTCAAGCACAAAGTTCGACATATTTGAGTGAACAAAAATTATTGTTGTTTACGCTTCAAATGAATGACATATACTGAAATGACGAACAATGACAGTAGCTTTCCATCGCATGGTCCAATGGAATAATACAAGTTACGCCATCTCTTAGCAGACCGCACGAATAAGTTATAGACCCAAGATTTAATTAAGTAGATGTACAGCGGGTATTTATACGCATCTGCATTTTTGGTCTCCAGCATTCAAAGTGAAGTTTCGAAGAGACTCGCAGTCAGTTACACCACTTCGGTATCGGTGTCTGGTTCCAAATCTTCCGAATCCTCTTCACTTGAGGCATCAACATAAATAACACATGGACTGTATACATTCCATAGAGTCTGACCGTTCCTCGCAAGCGATTGCACAAGACAAGGGTACATCGTCTTCCGCATCAAAGTCTTCATTTGAATGCTTTTAGTCCTAGTCCAGGACAACAACTGGTACTGGATATCTGACTGGCGTTGCTCATTGTTGGAAAGGTTTCGTTTTGTCCGGCATCGACACAAACCGTCGAACACGACCTGTCTTTTCTGACAGAAACTGGTAGACAGGGGCGAGAAGAAGAGCAATATTGCCAGTGGTGTTGTGTGCTGAAGCTCGACTTCCACTGCAATTTTGTTTGTCCGCTTCAGGCATCAGTTTTGAAGAGAAGGAAGCAATGCACTTACTCTCTGTGTCCGCTAAACAGATTTGTCCGTTATTGAGAAAATAATTTCAATAGAAAATAGCAGCCATTTAAATGCATTCTGTCAGTTAATGCGAGCTGTCCGCTAAACAGGATGTCCGCCAACAAGAGATTTGCTGAATTACTTTGAAGACTTGCGCTTTTGTGCGTCCTCCCGCAGTTGGTTGAGACAAGCAATGCACAACAATCGTAGCGCGGCCATTCACATGTCAAATTCAACACGAAGCGCGCCGTAAGCCGACGTAACCAACTGTTAGGGTACGTTCACAATTGCCAATATTGCATGTTTCGTAAAGTTTATTAATGTAATAATTAGTTAATATGGAATGTAGCTGCCACACTAGCTCTTAGGGTATTCCCCGCCCTGCACACAGAAATGTCCTCGAAGTGCGACAATGCGTTTCTTGTTCCTGCTTTTCTTGTTCTCTGCAAAAGGTCAACGCCAGAACACAAAACACATCGCCCCAAATGCGAACAATGCTCAACACGCTTCTCGGTTTGTGTTCAAAATGCAGGCACACACAATTTCAGTGCTCGCAAATAGTAGTGATTCCTTCCCTCAGTCAATTGACAACAAATTCTCGCTCCTCAAAGTGCATGCACATTTTTTGCTGATTGCGAAAAGTGAACCCTGCGATTAGCATGTTCCAAGTAAAATCACCCAACTGATGCGAGCATAAAGTACGAGTGGCATTCCTCCTTTGAGTGTGACACAAAAACACTTTTGCCCACACTTTCTCTGAAAAGTCGTCCCGTTTGTCAAATGGCATCCGTCCTCTCCTCAAGTGAATATCTTAACATCTACACCTTAACCATTTGTCGGACATAAAAAGCATTCACCACTGACTCTTCAAAGGAACAAAATTCATTTGCTTTTGTGAGCACAGCACGGCACAGACCAAAAGGGGTTACCATGTGGATGTGGATACCAACAAACCAATTTATCTAGAGACTTTCCTCTCCCACATCCACAAAGAGATACTTTAGATGTTGTAACTTTTCCCTTTGGGTTAGTAATAGTAGAGTGACAGATAGATAACCTTCACATAAAGTTAAATTATCTGAATTTCCCTGTCAGCAGAGTCGTTTGGTGAAGTTGTACAAAATAAGCAAGCAATGAGTACGCCGTCCCAATGAAAGAGAGAGGGAGGAAGAGGGAGAGGGAGAGTGAGAGTAGAGGAGAGGAGAGTAGAGGAGAAGAGAACCAATGATGAGCGCGGTGGTGGTTGGCAAGGAGAGAGTGGAATATCTCGCCGCTTTCTTTGATGGAAAATGGTCCATTGATGTTTTTAATTTAATTATTTTGTTTCTACCACCGCCGCTGCCGCCGTCGCCGTTGCCGTCGCCATCACCAGCACCAACACCGCCATCGTCGCTGGCACCACCACCACTACCGCCGCCGCCACCACCACCTCCACCACCTCCACCGCCACCCTCACTCACAACACTACCATTGTTGGCCTCGTCGCTGCTCCTCACGCCAGTCAGACATGAATGGGAGCTTCCTTTGATCTGCTTTGATCTTTCGGAAAGTGGCTTTTAAGAGGTTTCTTTTGTGAGCGAACACGCGAGCAAGCGGGCGAGAGACCGAATGAGTGGGAGCGAGACCAATAGATGGGCCTGTGAGCCTGTGAGGTGGACTGCTGAGGGGTTGAGGGTTGTTGGTTGTTGGTTGTTAGACGAAGAAGAATGGTGGCGGATGGATGGATGGATGCTGAGGGTTAAGATTGGGTTCGGGTGGCAAGGATGAAAGGAAAAGTTTTAAATATTAACACACACATACAAGGGCATGAATGAGAGAGCACAGGAATACCTATGAATCCGGTTAAAGTACACGAGCCTGTGAGTTTGTGTGTTGTGTGTGCACAAACACTAGATACTGATACTGATGCTACTTCTACTTGCTGCTGCTGCTGCTGCTGCCGCTACAAACGATGATGATGATGATGATGGTTCCCTGAATTCGAGGATGTCACCGTAGACAAATAGAGAGAGCACAGTATTAGAAGACTTTTCGTTCCTGCTAGTTCAGAGTTGTTGGCTTGATGAATATCCTGGGTGGCGCGGTCTCGTAACTAACAGTTGATGAAATTTGTTCGTTCGCTGCGAATATCAAATACGAGTACACGAGCGTGTTGAATGTCGCAGGCTTTGTGAGAAATAAATCATTACCCAAAACACGACAAGAGGGCAAAGACAAAAGATTGAATTGTATTATAATTTAGTATTTGTCGGTCGGTGGCGAAACGAGTACCCGCTTGTCAGTCAGAGTCGGTGCGCGATTTGTGAAATGTCTCGCTGTTTGATAATTAGCATGGAGCATTATATGCAATTTGCAAATATTACTGATGACGACGATGACGGTAAATGACAAACAAAAAAAGAAAAAAGAATGAAAAACTATTTTTGAGGTCTAATTAGAAATCTGGTGCAAATTGTGTTGTTCGTGGCTAGCTGGTGGTGCGGGCGGTGGGTGCTGTGTTCGTCTCCTTTGACGAGACTACAAGGGATTGCAAATTTTAATGAGAAAATACTTATCAAAGCGGTTGGTTCTGTGGACTGATTAAAGTGGTTGGCTTTGGTTTTTACTTGTGACTCTGGCATTCTCTCCCCCCTCCCGTGCTGAGAGTGGCTTGATTACACTTGGTCATACTTTGACCTCATGTGAAATCTAGCTAAAAGTGACTTTTGGTGCATGTGCATACGTTAATTGCTTATACTCCGATTTTTCTTGGAACATAGGAGAAGGAAACAGCATTTTTATTAAATTTCGCAGCAACAATTGTGTGTTTGAAGTTGAGTTTACTTGTTTTTTTTTTTTTTTTTTTTTTTTTTCATTCTTCCTTCAGAGAATGACTAACGATTTGGAACACGTTTAAGTGCTCCTTGGGTGTGTTTCATTTCTTCTTTTTTTTTCTCTCCTCTTATTCATAAGATCAAAGGAAAGCGGTGAGACAAAAACACGGCTTAACTTGATCTGAGGAAGACTGCTGAGAGGAGGGTATGTGTGTGCTGGAGAAGAAGGAATCAAAATGAGATGCAGGCTGAGGAGGGAGGTGATGATACTTTCATATTTGACACAATCAGGAGGATGATTGTAATAAGAATGCATATTTCTTTGTGTGGGCTCCCCTTCGGCTGTTTGTTCAGGAAACAAATGTGCTTGTCGTGAGATGTGTCTCGAGTGGTATGCGCAAAGTTTATCGCCGCTTCCTTCCTTTTGTTCTATTCGTTAATCAAAATGTGTTGAGGTCAATTGAAAGGCGTTTTAGCTGTTATGCTTTTTTTTTTGTCAAACAAAGATTTGTTAGAACCTTATCAGAGGGAATTGGGTTTTGGGCTGAAAACATACCGGGTAAAGCAAAACGTTTTTGTTTTTTGTTTTGTATCGTGAAACAGGAGAACACTGCTTGTAATGGGACTACTTACACCGAAGAAAACGAAAGAAAACACATGTTTTTGTTTTGAAGTGTTGTCCAGCCAGAAGCCACGAGCAGCACACTCCGAGTGCAACAAAACTGTCTCGAACCAGCGTCGTTGATGATAAATGCCTTCCTTCTTGTGCCGCAACACGCACCAAATGAATCGAAACATAAAAACCCGAGCAAAACAGAAAGAAAAAAATGTTTCGTTGACGTACGTTGGGATCAAACAAAACGTTTTTTATCTGAACACACACACTAAGAGAAACAGAGTGTAACAGTGTTCTTGTTTCGTTAAAAATGTTGTTCACCATGTAGTCGGACCAAGGCGCCGAAGTTGTGCCAGTCTAAAGTTTGGCAAGCGATTGAGGAAAACGACGCAAGTAGCAGAGACTGGTGGGTTCATCCGACCAGGATGTGATAACAAACTGAAGAGCAGAGTTATGCTAAAAATTCCATGGAACGCAACAAAACAGTTTCGAACCACCGTCGTTGATGGTAATTGCCTTCTTTCTTATGGCGCAACACAATCCCAGCAAGTGTGCAACAGCTTCAATCCGCATTCTGGTGAAATTATTAAATTTTTCCTCAGCATTTCATATGGATGCCCCCACCACTCTCTGATATTTGCGTCCTTTTTCTCAATTGCTTGAAAAATTATTCACAAGACTGGCACAACTGCACTAAAAGCAAGTCGCAAATTCCGTTTTGTATTAGTTCAACGCCAACCCAAACGCAACAAGAAAACAAAACGTTCTGCTTTGTTGGACTCTGTTTCGCTTGGTGTGTGCTCAAAGAAAAAACGCTGTTTTGACTATCGAATCAAAATCGTTTTGCTCCACCCGGTGTATTTTCTTTCAGCCTTAAGCTTACTTATTTTGTTGAAAAGGTCATTTTGAGGAGTGTGTGATCGCATTAATGAGTTGATGGAGTCATAAACAAGCATTTTAGATATAAAATGGAACTCACGTTTGCGAAGGTGAAGGTAAAATAAGTGCTTGCAGTTTGGAATTCCCCTATGGTCTCAGACGTTCTTAGTTTCTCATCGTATCGAAATCTCCTCTTTTGAATCTTCTATATCACTGTGATTCACCCAGAGCATGCCCAGCGCAGACGTTTTCTTCATTAAACAATCGAGACGACGAGTTGAATTTTGGCACATGCGATTCAGTGTAAATAAACTGCCCGCGATATGGAGTTCGAACTTCGTCTTAGATGTGATTTATCATGGAACAGTTAACTCCATTCCACCCCATTTATCGACAACAAGCTAAGCTGGAAACTCAGTATCCAGGAGAGGGTCAAGAAGGCTTCTTCATAGACTGCAAATGGGTATTACAACCACGCATCACCCGTTGGATCTTCATCTCAGTTGGCAGACCGACACTTCTTTATGGGGTCTCAGTTTGGTAGACAGCACTAAACACAGCTGTCGACTGAACGCTACTCAATCGGGTGCAAAGACTGGCCTGCATGTGTATCACCGGGGCACTGAAGACCACTCAATATACTCCTCCATCTTCCACCACTGGAAGCCTTCTGAAAACATGTGGCAGCCAGCACAGCCCTGAGACTCAAAACGCTCCGACTGTGGTCAGAACTTTCCTTCGGCCACTCAACCTTTCTAAACGAATTCTTCCCAATGACACTTCTCCCCAATGACACCGACCGCCTACTACCCGCTGTCTTCGAGAAGAAATTCTCCACCAGCATCCCTTCCAGACTGGACTGGATCCCCTGCGCATCTTCACTGATGAGTCGAAGACAGACGAGGGTGTAGGTGCTGGTGTCTATTCCCAAGACCTAAACATAGCTATTGCCCTGAAGCTCCATGGTCACTGTAGCGTATTCCAGGCAGAAACGATTGCGATAAAGGAGGCGATGTCCTGGCCCAAGAACAACGTAATGTCCAAAAGAGATATCATCATCTGTTCGGACAGTCAGGCCGCAATCAAGTCCCTGGACAATGTCATGTTTAAATCGAAAACATCCCTTTATTGCAGGCTGTCTCTTAACAAGATGGCTTAACAAGACACTGTGACATACCGGGCAATTGCAAAGCCGACGAACTCGCTAAGTGTGGCACATCCTCCATCCAAAGACTAGAAGATGTTCCACCTTCCATACCAATCGCTACGCTTTTTTTTAATTTAATTAAATTTAGAACCTTGATTTAATTTACAATATTTTCAGTTCTGAACGTTCCTTCGTCTTCTGCTGTCCTCAACAACTTGGTTGCTCTCCTTGTCGACCATCACGGGAGATCTGCATGCTTTCCATAGAGAGAGAGATGTCGTTGTCTCAGTAGTAGCTCTTCACGCGATCAGTTTGATTTGTCTTCCATAAACGTATGTTCTTGGCTTGGCTTGCCTTTGTCACTTGTTTGGTCCGTTTGTGTCAATGTAGCATTGATCACGAACAACATGCGTGGTGTGAGGCATGAGAAGTACTGTTGCCAACCAGAAAAGTGTGTAACTGGCGCCTTAAGTCACTAATGTCATTTTGGCTAACCAGCTCACCTTCAGTCCTTTCCAAAGCACTGTTAAAAATGGGAATGGCTTAATTAGGCTTAATTTTTTCCAATCTCTTGTCATAATGTGCGCGCACTCGTTGGGTTACTAAAACCCTTAAGTGTCCGGGGTCAAGACACACCAAGGGCCGAAGTCTTAAATATCTGTGGGAAATATTAGGCCGAGAAGTGCATTCCATATTCCTGTTCGTTTCTTTGAAGACACGTTGACGCAAAGAACTACAAAACCAAACCCGTGATGCGTGTAGAACTCATGGTGACAAAAAACAAGGGAAAACCACAAAAATCAGACGTCGGTCAGACAAAACAATTAATTTAAGAAACAAACTGACTCATACGTGCAACAAACTGGAAACGGTACAAGGCGAAGTGCTGGATTTTCAAGCTAAAGTACAGCTGGCTCAAACAGTTTACTGTTAACTTGGAGGAGAAAATTGCCTTTTAGAGATGTCAAACAACCAAAAATATCTGTTCACGCCCCACTGTAGGCGTAAAGTTATGCGAACAATCACCTTTCCTCTGCTCATCAACCCTATTTAGTGTGTAAAATTTGTATTAACCTGTACCAGGTTACTCTCAGTTTCCCGTTCCTAAGTAATAAGAATATGGGCTTCCAGTCTGAGATGAGCCTTTGCCCTGTTTCTGCAACATCCACTCCTTTTGTGCGTGACATTGTTCTTTCTCGTGTGGACCTATAGTTTAATGCGGACTCCGAACAAACTTTGAGGCGGGGGACTCACTATACGCAAACGGTTAGATTGAAACCAAAACCCCAACTTTCACAACGGTCTAGTCGTTTAGCACGTGTTTTTGTCTAGCTGCCTGTGGATTGCGAGTCCTTAATCAGACGCTGGATGCTCATTCACTTCCTTCTTCCATTAATTGTTGGCTGTCTCTTGACATTGTCGATCTCACGCCGGGACTTCTGACTTACCGGGTAATGCGAAACCAATGAACTCTGCTTAGATTAAGCAGGCCAGCATGTTTAACACTCATCGGCGTCATAATGGGATACTGTATATTCTGTAGGCACGAGGAGGTGGAAGACATCCCCCTTATTCTCGTAGTCGTGTCACACGTCACTGCCTCAAATTTGTATTCAATTAGTCACTTTAATGTCACATAAGGTGAATAAGACAGAACAAAGTTGTCCTTTTCTGCAGTGCTATCGACAAGGTCTACTCCGACAATCATATCTCTCAATTTAGGCAACTCTTCGATTGTCGCAACAGCGCAATCGAATTTCTCATCATTAATAAGCGACAATGGAGAGTGTCACCGTACTTCGAAAATTTGAGCGCACTAAATAACATAAACCTAACCCAACTGTGTCGCTCCAACTGGTTTTAGGGACATACCCAATCCGCAATGAGCTTGTGCGTGACTGCTTTCCGCAATCCGGCACTCGAAAGGAAAGAGTTCCATTTCATGAAGGATTGCCTAGATTCACTCAGATGTCACACATGTTCACAAGAAGAATGCTTTCATGTGCTCTGTAAATTTCTCTGTACACCGATTAAACTGTCTCAATCTTACGACGACGGCTAAAGGAAGCTAAAGTTAAGAAGTAAAAGAATGAAACCCCTTCCCCCGATGATTCTCAAAGCCTTCAAACTATTTCTGTCCAATCCCCTGCCGAGTACGTCATGCAAAACTATTTCCGTGTCCCCCTCGTGTGCACTTACATCTCAAGCGAATAACACACATCTGTACAACACAAAGTAACGAACAATGATACCAAGGTCCACATTGTTTACCAGGTACTTTTTGAGAAGTAATTCTTCCTCTTTTCTTTTCTCCTGCACTTATTTTATATCTCTGTCCCTTTGGCTAAGGGTATGAAGGGCTTGCTTTCGGCATGGGCAAAGTTCTCGTTACAGAGGAAAGATATCTCTTTTTTTGTGTGTTTGGGATTTCGTGAGGGTACTTCAAAGAAAGGAGAAGGAAGCTGGTTACACTGCTCTCATTAACCCAAATTATGAGAGAATAATTCAAACTCAAGAAGATACAAAATGCAAAGGGGTGTAAAATGTTTTGTTGGGTTGTTGAGCCCTGCAATGTCGTGGAAATTCGCCGCCACCGAAGGTGTCGTTTGAAGTGGATACTGAATGTAATGAGAAATTGCACATCTGGGCAGGGATAACCCACGACCCTTTGATGTTGATCGTGGCTCTGTGAATCGCCACCTCAAAAGCACTTACAACCTGCCATCACGATAAATAATTGTTTCCCTCTTTTCAGGTAAATCCAAGCGCGCTAGTGCTCTGGTGGCTGCTGTAGAAAAGGCAACCGAGAACTTCATACAAAAAGGAGAACAAATCGCCTATGAAAATCCAGATATCACTCAGGAAATGCTCGCCGCCGTGGATGAGGTGCGCAAAACTGGCGATGCCATGAGTATTGCTGCTCGCGAGTTCTCTGAAGATCCTTGCAGTTCATTAAAACGCGGGAATATGGTGCGAGCAGCCAGGAATCTTCTGTCTGCTGTGACACGGCTTCTGATTCTGGCCGATATGGTTGATGTGCATTTGCTGCTTAAGTCGCTGCACGTGGTTGAGGACGATTTGAACAAGCTGAAGAACGCCTCCAGTCAGGACGAGCTGATGAACAACATGAGGGTAAGCATCTCACCACAGTCACCACACCACGGTCTCATGTTGTTTTGTTTTATTGCCATTTTAGCAATTTGGACGAAATGCTGGAGAATTGATCAAGCAAGCTGCCAAGCGTCAACAAGAACTCAAAGATCCTCAACTGCGTGACGATCTGGCAGCTGCACGTGCGATGCTCAAAAAGCACTCCACAATGCTACTGACCGCATCCAAAGTGTACGTTCGTCATCCGGAGCTCGATCTAGCCAAGGTGAACAGAGATTTCATTCTGAAGCAAGTCTGCGATGCCGTCAACACCATCAGTGACGTAGCACAGGGAAAATCATCTCAGCCAACTGACATTTACAGTGGAGCTGGTGAGCTGGCAGCAGCGTTGGATGATTTCGACGAGGGCATCGTAATGGATCCGATGGCATACAGTGAGAAACGTTCCAGGCAGCTGCTGGAAGAGCGACTGGAGAGTATTATAAGTGCGGCAGCCCTAATGGCTGATGCTGACTGCACACGCGACGAGCGTCGTGAACGAATCGTCGCCGAATGCAATGCTGTTCGACAAGCACTACAGGATCTCCTGTCCGAGTATATGGCTAATGTAAGTGTGACATGTGATTCTTTAACTCGTAATTTGAGCAAGATATTTCCATTTTGACTTTACTCTCATTATTTGAAACAGTTAATTGCAGCAAAAGCAAAGAAGCTGGTATGTTCACTGACAGAGTTTCTCTGTACGTGTGTGTGTGTGTGTGTTTTTCCAATTACTTACAATTTAGTGCTAGAGCTTTTAGAGTACTGTCTGTCCGTATATCTGTTCCGAACATGTAATGTAAGCAAGGCTGCAAGAGAGGCTGTGCGTATTCCGAGCTATCTGACAGCATTCCAGATTCAAAATCAGAGTTCTCATGTTCTGACGTCGACCTTGCAGAGGACACGTTGTCGCTCGGAATTATAAAATTATACTTTCCGTCTCCTGCATTCGTGAGGGCATGCGCAACGCAAGTAGATGCTGCAGGAGATAAGTCCAAGACCACTGCGAGCTGTGGTGCCAAGATTATGAATGCTTTTCCTTCCACATTTCAATTGAAAGCATTTGACTATGTGCTGAAATAGAGTTCCTCTTAAATTCACTCACGTAGCCAGATATTTTCAAGTGAAGTGGAACGAAATCACACCAAGAAGTCGACTATAGAACTT
Organism: Eristalis tenax; assembly: GCA_905231855.2. Lineage (NCBI taxonomy): Eukaryota > Metazoa > Arthropoda > Insecta > Diptera > Syrphidae > Eristalis > Eristalis tenax. Next base: position 58,574,412 of record HG993124.1, on the reverse strand, counting down.
TCCATCTGCAAAACGGCGGTAAAAGATGGTCACAGCATTTCTATAATATAGTATAATATCAGTATAATATCTCATGCCGGCCTGGATTAGATAAAACAGCGTTAGGTAAGCATGTCAGTAAAATCCACCGAATAGCGTGCCTTCTGATCGAGGTCCGGATGAACTTTTGCTGAAACCTCAACACTCCGTTCCAGCCGAGTTTGAAGTGGTTTCGCGCTTTCAAGCCACTCGCTCTCAATTTATGAGTGCCCGTCAAAACAAATGTGAATCGCTCTCAATTTTTGAATGGCCGCCAGAACGGCGGTCTGTTGTGAGAAAATAGAAAGGGGTAAAATGAGAAAATTAACCTCAAAATGACCAAAATAAACCAAAGTTGAAGCTTGTTGTTGTAGGCTTGTTCGGTTTGACAGCCTCTCATGGATGGATGGCTGGTTCAAGAGGGATGCAACTGCACTTGCGAGGTTTACAGATCCCGAAAATGTATGGTGACACCTGGTTCGGAGAAAATTGGTGAAACCTCGTGATATCGTTCGGTGGGAACGTAGCATAATCTATTGAATGCATCCATTGAAGTAAAAACGGGACGGCTTGTGAAGGCTATGTTAGTTTGGAACCAGGACATGCCACATCCGTACCCTGACCGTAAGTGTGTAACCCACAAAACCCGAAAATTGACAAAAGAAACATTTTTGAGGCCCTCAGAGCGATCATTACAATTTCTCATTTGTGTGGGTTACGCCACTTTTCCACTGCTAGCGTCAGTTGTTCCATCGAATCGCGTACTGTGGAACATGTAGTGTCATGTTGCTGGAAACACTTATCGTCAATCTTGGGCATTGTGCAAGAAAACGTTCGCCAATGACCGTTTTGTAGTTGTCACTATCAGCTTTGGGAGAAAGCAATAAATTCGTCCTTACAGAGTTATCCTGTTCGTCGTTCTTTTGTTCTCACTCGATACGGGTAGATGGCTTGATGTCCAACTGCTTGAAATCGGTAAGAAATTGGTGACTGTGACCTGAATTGCTGTAGTTCGGTTGAAAACACACTTTGTGCTTGAATGTCACTTCTAGTCAGACAACAAGAGGAGAATATAGCATTGATTACGCCGTGATCATTTCAATGACGGATTGACGGACTGGTACTAGCGCTGGTCTGTATTCTGATTCCCTTTAAATCAGCCAATCCTTTAGATTACATCATCGTTGCTACGTTTTTGAAGCCGAACTCACGACTTGGTTAGATCCATGTTCGTGTTGGATTTGGGTAGGCACCAATTAAAGCAAAAGAATCGGCATATTTAAGATCTTAATTGATAAATTACTGACATACTGCCATACGAGAACATGGACGAGTTCATAAACATCACACTGCGGCAGCCCTGCAAGGTTTGAGTTCATAAATGTAAAAAAAACTGCGCGAAATGAATATAGAGGCAACGCAATATGGCATGGCTTCCCATTGAATGCAATGACCGTTAACAAAACGGTATTTTTTCATATTTCCTTTTGTGCTAATGAGATCGTGCAAGTGAACATGGTACCACTTCCATATCAGTTGTCGTGCTCAACCATCACTCGTGTTTTTGAGAAAAACTGTGGTTTTTATAAATTTTACTGCGAAATTAAGGAAAATGGCTCCTTAAAGAAAATGGCTGTTCCAACCGGCAAATTGCTGTTAAAATAGGAAGATCCCCTAACGTTGTAGACGATTTTATAAATTTGGGTGAGAGCTATGGAACAAAAAAGGCAAAAGGAGCTCCAAAAAAGGTGACAAACCGCCAAAAAAAAAAAAAACAAATTGTTCAAGAAGCACGCAAGAACAAACTCTATGCTTGCCAAATAAAGGCGAGATTAGACCTTAAAATTGGTGAACGACGTGTCCAACAGCTATTGCAAGCAACTCCAACATTGGTTTTCACCAAAAAACTGCACTTACTCCCGGGCACAAGGAATGTCGACTCTTGTTCGCTGGAAATCACATGTCGTGGAACACAGAATGGAGACATGTGATTTTTAGTGACGAAAAGAAGTTCAATTTGGATGGACCGGGACCGGAGACGGTTTTCATAGCTATTGGCATGATTTGCGGGATAAACCGGAAGTGAGAATGAGCCGCAACTTTGGGGGAGGCAGTGTGATGAGATGGGGAGCTTTCAGCTACAACGGAAAAATGCCTATCATCTACGTTCCTCCAAAAATGAACTCTATGAAATATTTAGAAATGTTGGAATATGTCTTAGAATTGGAGAGAATTTCATCTTTCAACAAGATAATGCTGCGGTCCATTCTCCCAAGTGGTAAAGGAGTATTTTCTTAAGACAAATACACCTGTTTTAGAGTGGCCACGCGATCCCCCAAAGAAAATTTTATATGAATGGGAGGCAGTACAACACAGTCCACGAACTAAAGCAATCCATTCAAGATGTTTGGAGGAACTTGGATGCTGAATACCTTCATTCTCTTATAAATTCGATACTCGGCAGAATGTTTGAGGTCATCCGCAACAAGGGGGGAAGTACCCATTATTAACATACAAAATTTGTGAAACAAATTTAAAAATAAAATTAACAAAAACCATCAGAACAGCTGTGCCTCTATATTAATTTCCACCAGTGTATGCAAGAGCGCATGAAGTGACAGTCAAGATGCGATCAAATTTGCAGTGGCTTTAGTTTTGTTGCAGGATTGCAGGGAAGTGGGCCTTTTCGCGGGGTTCGCATGGTTCCTAAGGCCATCATTCGGAAAGTCTCTTATTATTTTAAAGAAATTTCTGTTGTTTCGAACATGTTTTGACTTCCAGTTATTTGTATTTAAAAGGCCCATGCTTGGCCCTTTGCATGGCCCTTTTGCCGCGTATTTTGCTACTGTTTCTTAAATATTCTTGAAAGTTGGTCGGTCTCATGTTTCAGCACACAGTAAACGAAGTATTATACTTTTCTAAGACGTGATGTAGACATTCATTTTAGCAATACAAGCTTCAACCAATTGCTTCTGGCACAGCCGCCGACGTATGTTGCATTTATGAATTCTGTTTTGACAAAGCGGACCTTCTGCAAACTTTGCGGCAGTATTCGTGTTCATACATGTACTGAGAGAATATTTTGCCCATGTGATCTGGGGTTATACTGGGCTGCGGGCGAACTAGCGGGAATAGAGTTCTCCAGCGAAGACCCCACCTTGGTGCCCTTAGAAACTCTAAAGACCAGAAGAATTTGAACACTTGACTAATATGGCCAAAACTAAACCATCGGAAAACAGATGTTGCGCTCAAGATGGGAAGAAGTAACATGTTGCCTCTTTTGACATGAAAGTGAGTTCGTTTTCGAACTCGAACCAACCCTTTATATCACCGTGTGTCACATCTCTGACAAGCCAATTAATGGCTTACAAGATTCCAAGTCGTTGTTTTATTCCATTCAAATTACTGCTTCAAAGCTTTTCAAACATCAAAGAGGAACAATATGAGGCCAGTCTTACAGTAACATGCTTCTGCTGTGGGCCACTGCTCTCCAGCAGTTGATGCTGCTAGTTCTGGCTTACTCTTTTATGGAATTCTGCGGTCGATGAATGGACAATGGTGAAGAGGGAAAATCCAACACGTCTCCTCAGCCTCAACACGTCTCCTCAGTCGTCATTGCCCAACATTGTCTATTCTAGGACAATACTTCCCCGCTGTGCTGTCTAATGCCTTCGACATAAACATTAAGACCATCCGAACCTTTACCCATAGAGCATCTTTTTGCCAGGATTAACGCCTTCTAGTGGGCTCCTGTCTAAGAGATACCACCCAAGTAGACCATAACTAAACAACCAGGCTAGTCACTCCAACCTAAGAGAACCATCTGCACTGTATTTGGCGGATGGGGGACCACGTAACAACAATCACAGTCTCCTTATATTCTAAATATATCCCTTGCCTATCCAACAACGTGCTCCAGTTTTTTTTTAGCTCGCATTAATCAAAAATCACATCACAAATTCTTCCCAGAGTAATGACCCAAAATTATTTATGACGTTTGCTTATTAACAAAACACAACACATCATTACACATGACCCTGACGCCTTCTGATAACATTTGCTAGTCGCTACCACTTTTGTCCCCATTCATAGTTCCTAACTGATATTCATATTCCCACATACTTGCAGATGGGACAAAAAGACAACAGCCCCGGTCTGGATAGGGCCATCGATCAAATGTGTCGCAAAACACGAGATCTACGTCGTCAGCTACGCAAAGCCGTTGTTGATCATGTATCGGATTCGTTCTTGGAAACGACAACGCCTCTTATCGATTTAATTGAAGCCGCCAAGAGCGGCAATGAGAAGAAAGTTCGCGAGAAAGCCGATATCTTTACCAAACACGCAGAGAAACTAGTAGAGGTTGCGAATCTTGTTTGCAGCATGTCCAACAATGAGGACGGCGTAAAGATGGTTCGTTTTGCGGCCGCACAAATTGAAAGTCTTTGCCCGCAGGTGATTAATGCCGCCTCAATTTTGACTGTACGACCAAATTCGAAGGTCGCACAAGAGAACATGTCCGCATACCGTCAGGCCTGGGAGGTTCAAGTGCGAATTCTAACAGAGGCTGTCGATGACATCACGACAATTGACGACTTCTTGGCTGTATCAGAGAATCACATCCTGGAGGATGTGAATAAGTGCGTTATGGCACTGCAAGTTGGCGATGCACAGGATTTGAGAAACACCGCTGGAGCAATTCAAGGACGATCTGCCCGAGTATGCAATGTTGTTGAAGCCGAAATGGACAACTATGAGCCGTGCATCTACACCAAGCGGGTTTTGGAGGCAGTCAAAGTGTTGAGAGAACAAGGTAAACAACAATCGAGGACCCAATTGACAATTCGTTCGATTCCACTGACGGTTCTCTCTTTCAGTCATGTCTAAATTTGATCAAAGGGTTGATGTTGCTGTCGAAGCTTTGGCCTCAAACTCAAACAAGGATGTCGACGAAAACGACTTCATTGACGCATCTCGGCTGGTGTACGATGGTGTTCGGGAAATTCGCCGTGCTGTCCTAATGAATAGGGTGAGTAAAACCGTTTCTTGTTGTCTCCTCCTCTTTATTTGAAAAAAAAGTCAAATTTGAAAATCTGAACACTTACTTATGTTCAAATGTTTTAACAAAACAAAAATTATTATCAATCATACGACAAAACCAACCATACGCAAAAAAAAGAACGAAGAGGAACTCGATCCAGAGGATGTGGAATTCGATGAACACTACACAACGGAGACCAGAAGCAAATGTAAGAAATCGCACTCTCACAGCATTCTGTGAGGACCACTGCATCTAACTTACATCCTGCATTTTGTGTACAATGCTTGCGCTCGCCTGGTTTTGTTTACTGTCTCACAGCTCATTTTTGTTAATAATCTCCTTTACACATGAATTTATGTTTATCTAATTTGTTTAAATCGCTTATTCACACTATTTTAATGTTCTTTTTTTTTTGTTTGTTTATGTTTTTTGCATCCATTTTGCTTGCTATTCTATTTTTACAGAGCTCGGAAGATTTAGATACAGACACTGAGTTTGAGCCAGTCGAAGATATGACCTTGGAAACGCGTAGTCGATGTATGAGTTTTGTTATTGTTTTCTTTTCGTTTTTTTGTTTTATGCATGCGTAGTATTGAGTAGTTATTTATTGAAAATCACAACCTTTTCTTTTCTTTTATGGGTAAAGAATTTTTAAAAAATTCATAGAATGACTGAAATTTTTACCTTCGCGGCGGTTGTATACTCGAACATAGCCCACCAATTCCTCTGAACTTATTGAACTCATCCCAATTGCCTTTGACATATAGCCGTTGACAGCTAGTTGAAAGATGTCAGTTTTTTCTCATTTATTTCATTTAGTTTTTCTTAAATTATCATTGGAACTTAAAAAGACACAAAAAAAACACAATTCATTCATTTTCTTCGTGGAAAATATGGTTTTGGAGATGTTTTTGCTCTAAAACTCCATATTGAACAATGACAACTAATTAGAAACGCTGGAAAAATAATAACAAAAATGTCAGATAATCTTTACAAATAGTGTCTAGAGTCTTAGTGTCTTACTAGTACACAGTCGGAAAGTCCCTTTGTTTCAACACAGCTCCGCAACGATTCTGCTGAACGGGCACGTTTGAGAAGCTGATTAGGCCTCGGCATCTCTCCATGGGAATCGCGTACCACGCTTCCTTTACCTTTTCACACAAAACATCTAAATTGGAAATGGTTTTAGTACTGACGGCATTCTTAACATCACTCCAAAGGTGTTCTATTGGATTTAAGTATGGACTTTGTGATGGTCAGTCAAAAAAAAATGCTTTTGTTAGCTTTGTGGTATGTTTAGGGCCATTGTCTTGCTGGAATGACCAAATAACCGCCTATGGTAGCATTCATTTTTCAATATGTCAACGTACTGCTCCTTATTCATTGTTCCCACAATACGATGAATTGGTCCAACGCCCTTCCACGAAAAACATCCCCAAATAAAAATTGAACCGCCGCCATGCTTAACTACTGGAGAGGTGTACCTGCGATCGAGTTCTTTGCCTCTTGGTCGTCGGACGTACCTTCTACCATCCGGACCAATCCTATTTATCTCTGTTTCATCGCTCCCCTGTTTCATCGTCCACTCATTGTTTTGGCAAAGTCGATACGACGTTTTCTTTGTGCCAGTTTGAACATCGGTTTCATTCGCGCAAGTCTTCCGTGAAGTCCGGCTTCCCTCAGACGACTAGCAACAGTCCTCTTAGACACATTGATGGCCCTTTTATCCATTATTTCTTTCTTTGGCACTGCAAGGTTGGCTATAAATAATAATAATTATAATATGGGTGGCGCTGCAGCTCGTAGAGGAGCAGGGCCTAGTATCTCACGAGTGGAGTAGTAGTACGTGCTACTGTTCTCTCACGAATGGATGGGACTTTCAGTATTACGCCCACTTCGAACGGGCACGTTTGAGAAGCTTTTTTCTAGACAGTCATCACTCTTTGAGCATTGTCAGTGACTCGAATGAGGTGGAGACGTGAACATTATTTTTGGTCGTACCGGCCGAGAAACGAACCCAGGCAGCGAGTTTCAGTTGCGTATTGGTCGACGCATATACCCACAACGCCACGTCTATAAATGCGAGCATGAAACGAACCTGCTAGTGTCCTGCTAAAGAAGTACACTAACAGAATTATTTTCTATTGAAGCTGTGTCGATCATGATTAATTCTGAATCCTCCCCCCTTTCTTATGAATATCTTAGTAAAGTATCTACTAGCCATTGCATATGTAGACTATATTGCCATAGGGATCTCTGGATAACATAAACTGCCCCCCTTCAGAGCCACATTACTGTGTGGCATACAACAAACAATGACTGTCATTAGTTGGGTCTTATCATCGACACCTAACTAAGCTGAAATGAGTTTGAGTGGCGTCCAGAAATGAGTTTGGACGGGCATGTCTTGATGTAGGAAATCCATTGGATGTAGATGGGGACAGATCCATACTCACAAGTTTTCAATATGGACAACTCTCGATTAAACTGTCACTTGAAGAGCTCCTAAATGTGTATTGAAGTGCAAATACTGGCTAACATATGCATTAGCGGGGCACTAAGATTAACACCGTACGTTGCTCTAACCATACTCCTTAATCTTGCATCGCCAGGTAATTGCAGTCTCTAACGAAATGGCCACCGAGGGGTAATGGGTATGTGCATCGACTCGTACGCTCGTGGTTCTGGATTCAATCCCAAAACTTTCATAATTCACGATTTTACCTCATTCGAGTTACTGACAATGGGGACAAAGTTTATACTTGTCGAGAAAAAGCTTCCTAAACTTCATCCTTCGGAGACGGCATAAAGCTGTAGGTCGCCTCCACAAATGAGAGAATAATAGCATGGACAACAGGAGTAGCTATTGTAGAAGCTGGATCCAAGTCAACATCGTGTAGTCGCATATATCCCTAATTAACGAAATATCCCTTCTTTCCCCAATTTGAAGCGGTTATCAACAAAGTTAGCAACTTCTCAAACTTGGAAGATAAGAAGGCTTAATGCCAGTTGTTAAATCTAGTCTAGTCTGTTTGACTACAACTTGGCCATACCAAGGCTTCAGAGTTCTTACGAAACTGTCAAAGTATCAGGTGCTTTAAACAGACTTAGCCATTTGCTATATGAAAACCAGAATGAAGTATGATAGAGATGTCCAACTTCTACCTCTCTTGCCGCTTAACATTTTTGACAACCATTTTTTATACCGTTTTCTAAAGCGAAATTGGCCATTCAGAGAACGCCATTTACGTTATTTCGTGAATAACTGTAAAAAATTCATGAATAACTGTTAAAAAGCCTCTGAATTTCATCGATGGACTAGGGGTCATTCAACTGTGAAGTTGTCCATCTGAAGAAAACCTTTCATCTGTCATATTCGTGTGTCAAATCTATTCTCTTAGTCGTGTCACATGTCACTGTCACAAATTTGTGTTCAATTAAATACTTAAATGTCACTTAAAGTGGCTAAGACAGTACATATTTGTCACGACTAGGAGAATAAGGGGGGTTGTCAGTTTTTGAAACATTTATTTGTGCTTGACGTGTTTGTTTAGTTATCTGCAGCTTGTCATGTTTCTGACAGAATTTAACATCTACTCCTTGGTGCGAGGTTTCTGCTGGGGAAAAAAGCTGACACACGTTTCATCTCGGAAGGCTTTGTTGATCATGTCATGATTGATTTGGTAATTTTAATCCGTTCACTAAAAGAGCCAGAGAGCAATAGACTCACGGTCATAGCAGCAAAAAAAAAAGAGCTACAGAAAAAGAGCAACAGACCCACGATCATAAATCCTAAATGCGGCTGTCGTTTGTTGACGGGTAAGCAACGACTGTCGATAGTCGACACACTCGTCGATTTTTTTGACGATCTAATGCTAAGAATTATTTTACGGTCGTGGTAAACGTAATCACGCACTGAGGGATATGACTTGTGCAGCTGTCAGACGTCAAATGTTCACATGTTCAACAACACGAATCTGTGCCGATACGTTACCGTCGTTTCGATTGCTAGTCGGCAATAGTGGCCTTAGTCTTGAGTTACAAAATCCATCCTTTTTCATTGCTTCCTAGGGACAACTTACATACGACTAGAGGATATTCGAATTACATTTTGCATTTACGCCTCGAATAAAACCCTGTCCTGGAGGGTGGCTGGAGCCATCAAATAAAATGTCCATTCTGTGCATCTGTAGATTTCATCATCGATTTTCATTTTACACCGCTTATTCGCCTCATACATTCCCTGCATTCAACTGATCAAGCTTACCAATGATCTGAAGCTTTCGATGCATAATTGTTAAACAAAGAAATTCAAAAGTGTGTACAGTAGAGACTCGAAAAAGTTGAGTAGTTTGTTTTGAATTCTTCACTTTTCCAAGACACTGATCCACGTTAAAAAATATTTACAAATGTCGGCTCTGTTACAACAACCTCGGTCATTGCAACGGCCTTAAGTTCTATTAGTTGCTTTAATCGAGTTTCAGTTCATTTGTAAAATATGAAATATCCATTGGCTAAAATGACTTTTCTAATTTTTCTTAAAATTCCGCATTTTTCGGCGATTGATAACCTTTTTTGCTGATGTCCTCCTGAAATTAGGGGTTTTTCTTTCAATTCTGCTCACGATCCCGGATTAGCTCATACCACTGTAGAAAGATATAATAAAGAGGGAAAATGGAAGAAAGGCTAAAAAAGACAAAACTTAACTTCTTAGAGGCACCCATGGAGACAGAGACCTACTTAACTTTCGTGCGTCTTAACTTTTTCGAGGCTTTACTGTATAAACATTTATGTCTAGAGCGTGGGTGTTCATTCTTTTTAACTGAATTCAGTCTTGCTACATGATGTCACGTCAATCATATCGCTTATCTCGTTAATTTGTAAAATAATTCTGTACGTTCATTTCTGTTTCATTGCATGTTTAATTTTCCACATATTAACAAATTAATTTCCTTTAATTATGTGCCACTGCACGAGAGTAGAATATATACTTCTTGCGTCTTTCAATTCTCGAGGTGGGTACGATTCATTGTTTGTCAGTGTGTTTGAGTTGTGCTTCGTGAGATGACCTTAGTACTCAAGAAAGCGCGATTGGCAAGAGTTAATCTGCGTTTGATCTCGGCATAGGGGTGAGTACTGTTCACTGTGAAGACGAGGCAGACGTGGGGACTTCTCCTGTCCTTTGCGACGCATTGTTGAATCCTCGATGTTATGTATGTCCTTTCTTGAGGATAGCGTATACTTATTTCTGCCCTCATTCCCCACTAGAGCCGCTATAGCCGCTTCTGTCTCAATGTCGAATACTCCTCATTGATCACTCGCTACTTACACGAACTCCTGGACGATAGTGATTTAGTGATTAGAAGCCGAGGCAGATGAAGTCCCCTGTCCATTGCGACGCGTTGTTCAAGTCCTCGATGTTGTATGTCCTTTCTTGAGGATAGCATATACTTATTTCTGCCCTCATTCACCGCTAGACCCATTGTAGCGGCTTCTGTCTCAATGTCGAATACTCCTCATTGATCACTCGCTACTTACACGAACTCCTGGACGATAGTGATTTAGTGATTAGAAGCCGAGGCAGATGAAGTCCCCTGTCCATTGCGACGCGTTGTTCAAGTCCTCGATGTTGTATGTCCTTTCTTGAGGATAGCATATACTTATTTCTGCCCTCATTCACCGCTAGACCCATTGTAGCGGCTTCTGTCTCAATGTCGAATACTCCTCATTGATCACTCGCTACTTACACGAACTCCTGGACGATCGTGATTTAGTGATCACCTGTGAGTTTTGCAAGATCTTCTCAAGAAACAATGTTGTAGATGTCAGATAAATGAATTGTTCATTACATTGAGCAAACGAAAATGCTCGATTGTCGTCCTGCATAAACAGACAGTTTGCCAGGAGTATAGATGACAGTGTTAAGCTCGGCTATACAGGGTGTTAGGTTAGGTGAGTTGGCTGAACCGATTGGCATCAGCCCGTGGGGGGATGGCAACCTCCTAGATCCTATTTGTGCTCGTACCTATTTGTACTTGTAGTTCGTCTTCATGTTGGTCCAGCCATAAAGAGACTGTTAAACGAGTGTCACTCTCTCCACTTTGTGTTTATGTTCGAGGATCTACGGCGGTTTTAAACGCTAATCGATTGTGAACTTCACTGGCTTAAAGTCGCAATGAAGATGACATGTTGATTGTCGATTAACCTCTTCAGATGAGCCCACAAAATGGCGGAGAAGATCTTGTACGAGAAATGAAAGAAACCTGACCATCGATAGTTGGTGCAACCAAAGTCTCTTTCTCCTTTGTTGACCTTTCACAATCCTCATTGTGGCAGTAGAAATTTTCAAGTGAAATAATTGACTCGTGGAAAGTAGTCACTCGGGCTTCTAAGTTCCTTTTAAGTTAGTTCTGACAGTGGAATTATAAGAACCCAGAAAAGCTGATTACCTTCAACTCACTAACCATTCGTATATCAGCCTAAGCGACTTGGCAAAGCAACCATTGTCAGATGACTGAACTTGAACGGTTTGTTAGGAGTTATTCGCAATTGAGTACATGTCCTCTCCCTCTCATTCAGGCCATGCTCTCCCACACAGATGTGTATATATTTCAGAACCAGCAGAGATCTTCTAACAGATTGTCATTAACTCAGCACAAACGCATAATTTCACACTACTCTCAAATCATACTCGAACCGCATAAACTTTCACGTAACAAGAAGCTATATATTCTCTGTCAAGCACTTTCTTCCCTAAATGCAATTGAAACACCATAAACTCTAACAATATGCACTCTTTCCCACATCTAGCGAGCGCCCACACCGGAGATCAAACGGTTGATGAATATCCAGATATTAGTGGCATTTGCACTGCAAGGGTAAATATAAAAATCTGTAAATGACATCACCACATCATCATTCGCGTATCAACATTTCAGGAAGCAATGCGTAAGATGACTGAGGAAGACAAGCAAAAGATTGCCCAGCAAGTTGAGCTTTTCCGGCGAGAAAAACTCACATTTGATTCCGAAGTAGCCAAATGGGATGACACCGGAAACGACATCATCTTCTTAGCCAAGCACATGTGCATGATCATGATGGAAATGACAGACTTCACACGGTAACTGATCACACTAACACTGACTAACAACGATCCAGGATTTAAGCTAAATGTTACATCTTATCTCGTCACAGTGGTCGTGGTCCCTTGAAGACAACAATGGATGTTATTAATGCCGCTAAGAAAATATCCGAGGCAGGAACTAAACTGGACAAACTGACACGAGAAATAGCCGAACAGTGTCCCGAGAGTAGTACCAAAAAGGATCTACTCGCCTATTTGCAACGCATCGCTTTGTATTGCCATCAAATTCAGATTACCTCAAAGGTAAAGGCTGACGTGCAGAACATAAGTGGCGAGCTAATTGTCTCTGGGGTAAGCCATCAAGAATACCACTCGTGAACACTGGAGAATTATTTTATCTTCTTTTCATTTATGTTCAGTTGGACAGTGCCACGTCTCTCATTCAGGCGGCTAAAAATCTTATGAACGCCGTTGTCCTGACTGTCAAATACTCATACGTGGCCTCGACGAAGTACACTCGCCAAGGCACTGTTGCGGTAAGTCCCCCATATCAATCACTTGCTCTGACTTACTTACTTTTTCAGTTCATATTTATTTCCTTATATGATTCAAAATATGAATCCCGTCAACTCGATATAGAAATATACAAAATAATTTACTCTTATGTTCTTATTATTTGAAAATAATGTCAATTGTGGGATCTAAAAAATAACAAAAAAAACCCTTGTGTAACAGAATTACGTGAGTATTTCTTCGGCGATGTGAACGAATGTGGTGTGAAGTTGTTATCCTGTTTCTTTTTCATATGCATCGTCTTTCTTGTGCACTTTTTTGCTGTCTAAACCTGAGGTATTTTGTGCGTCTCAAATCTGGAAAAAAGCGTAAATCCATCAATGAATTCGGCGTCTCGAAAACAGCGACGAACGAAATATCTCAGCAATGTGCATGTTTTAATTACTATACAGTTGTGTTCAAAATAATCGTAGTGCGCCTAGTTATTTATTGGTTACTTAAGCTTTGTCGAATGACAACAATAAAGGGTGGTTAAATTTTAAGGGCCGGTGTTGATTTGGAATAAAACACAAATTATTTAGGAATTGATTGCCATTTCTTTTTATTATGATAGTATCGGTATGGTTCAATTGTGTGTGGAACAAAATAGCGGCCAAATGGCCGCCGCGACCTCGGCGGCACGCCTCCATGCGATGGTCCAAATTTTCGAAACCGCTGAAGCATAATTGAGGTTCTATGCCGTTAATGTGCCGAATTATCTCATCCTTTAGCTCTTGAATTGTTGCTGGCTTATCGACGTACACGCTTTCTTTCAAATAACCCCAAAGACGGTGTCAAATGACATGATCTTGGCGGCCAATTGACACCGCCACCACGTGAGATAACACGGCCATTGAATGTGTCGCGCAAAAGAGCCATTGTTTCGTTAGCTGTGTGGCAAGTGGCACCGTCCTGTTGGAACCACATAAAAAGTTCGTTATCATTTCACGATAGCGAACACCATTCACAGTAACTGACTGACCGGCCTCGCTATGGAAAAAATACGGCCCGATGATGCCGCCAGCCCATAAACCGCACCAAACAGTCACTCTTTGTGTGTTCGCCATGCGGCAATTCTGCTGATCACTGATGTGAAAATGTGCCCCATCACTGAAGATGATCTTCTTCGAAAATTGATCATCCACTGTTGCCATGGTTGTAAACCCCTTATTCTCTAGGACAGACTTGCACCGACTTGACATGGAATCCATCAAATTGGTTGTAAACCCCTTATTCTCTAGGACAGACTTGCACCGACTTGACATGGAATCCATCAAATCCTTGCATCTCTTGGTTGTAATATTCTGGCACGCGCTTTGCACTACTTGCCAAAGTTCTCTATTCCCGTGCCATCCTCCGACGCGTGCACTTGTCTCCGTCGGTGCATTACGCCACCAAAAACAACGTCGCGAGTGCCCCACAAGGGACAAAAAACAAAGCATAGTGCAGTGCAGTGAAGTGTTTCGGTGTCGAGTGCGATCGGTCCACTTCTCATCTCTGCTTTACCATTCGCAGTCGTAGTTGGTTTTTGTTTTCTAGTATCTCCGTTTGGTATTCTATGAGAAGTTTTAGGGTTGACGTGAGCAATGTGCGTGGGCTTAGAGTGCATCTCTTCGCTGTGTATGTCCACCTATCCCGCTATAAACCAGCTGTACTTTCGGACGCACAGTTGAACTTAGAGACTCGTTCATTAGCCGCACGACACGAATATGGAATGCTCTTCCCAGCCTAATAATTGCCCCAGAATACAATCCGCAGATATTTAAAACCAATGTGCACGGGTACCTCCTCTCCCTTTCTCCATCTACACCTTCGGCCAGTGCTGTGTCTTGAACCCGGACACTTAAGGGTACTAAGAGTCCCCTGTGCATGCGTAAATTATAAAAAAAATGATTGGTTGGCTTTGCGTTCGCCACTGCTTTCTTTAAGTCACACCACAAGTTTTCGTGTGTGCGGGCATTATCATTATCTTGCTGAAGGACCCAGATTAAAGGCATTTCATTTCATATTCATATTTCCTATTATCAGTCTGATCCATGGTCCCAGAAATAAGATGGATAGGCCCAACACCTTGGCAGGAAAAACAGCCCCAAGCCATTATTTTTGAACCGCCGTGTTTTATGGTCTTTAAAGTGTGTACTGAGGGCGATATTCCGTGTTTGGAGGACGGCGAACATATTGACAGGACCCACATGCCCCAAAAAGAACAATTTTGCTCTCATCAGTCCACGATATATTGCGCCATTTTTCCACAGGCCAGGTGATGTGTTCTTTGGCAAAAAATATCCGAGCTGCTATGTGCTTTTTAGAGAGTACTGGTACCTTGCGGGGACTCCGAGTGTATAGTCCTTCATTTAACAGCCGCCTGCGGACTGTGACAGTACTTGGCCTCAACTCCTTTTGGATGACATCTGACGGTGCAGAGGGGTGCGTCTTGCTATATCTTAAAATTCGCCTGTCCTCCAACGCTGATGTTTTTCGGGCTTAGGATGGTGATTTATTGCGTTAGCAATCATTGGGACTGTACATCCTATGATTTGTGTTTGCGTTTAATTTTAAAATTAATTTTCTCTCCTGCTCTGTGCAATGCTTATTGCGGCCCACTGTTCAATTAAAAGTTCAAGATTTTACTAAAGGGTGATTTTTTAAAAGCTATAGGAACGTTTTTCAAAAAAAACAAAAAACCCATAAAATTCAGAAAAATGCATGAAATCTTTATTTGAACCGAAAGTACGGTCCATATAATTTAATGTTTGAAGATTATTTCATGCAAATCTTGACCTTGACTGCGCCTCAAATGGTCCATCCGCTTAGTCCAATTTTGGCACACTCTTTCCAACATTGCGGCCGGTATCTCACGAATAAATGCTTCAATGTTGTCTTCCAATGCGTCAATTGAAGCGGGCTTGTCTGTATAGACATGACCCTTAACATAGCCCCACAAAAAATAGTCTAAGGGCGTTAAATCGCACGATCTAGGCGGCCAATTGACCGGTCCCGAACGTGAAATAAAATGTTCACCGAACTCGCCTCTCAATAAGTCCATTGTTGCGCGTGCTGTGTGGCATGTGGCACCGTCTTGTTGAAACCACATGTCATGCAAGTCAAGCTCTTGCCTTTCTGGGCAAAAAAAGTTGGATATCATCTCACGGTAGCGCTCACCATTCACAGTTACGTTACGATTCGCATCATCCTTGAAGAAGTACGGTCCAATGATGCCACCAGCCCATAAACCGCACCAAACTGTGACTGGTAGCTCTTGCAATGCTTCTGGCTGATATTCACTCCAAAATCGACAATTCTGCTTATTTACGTACCCATTGAGCCAAAAATGAGCTTCGTCGCTGACTGACCATAAAATGGAAGAAGCGCGCGATGAACTTTCTTAACAGAGCACGCATTTTGATAACAAAATTCAATAATTTGCAAGCGTTGTTCGTTTGTAAGACGATTCATGGTTAAATTATCGACCAAACTGAAGATGTTTGACAGTGAAACGAAACACGAAACGTGCGTCAGCTGTTTAAACCAGTGTTGCCAAAAAATAGTAGCTAAAAAATCACCCTTTACAACCAGTATTTGTTTTGTCGATTACCGTTTTTGCAGGCTGCATTCAGGGACAGTATAAGAAAATTTGCTTGCAATTGCTCGGGGAGAATATGACGGGAGAATATACAAAATTGGCATGGAATTGCTTGGGATATGCAAATTCAAAGTGCACTACTATTATTTTGAACACAGCTGTACATTTAGGTTTTGTTTGTTTTCTTTGTTAGGTGTTTCAGTACACGGACGCACAGACATTTAAGACACTCGCAAACCGCTCCGACTCACTGAAAATAAATTGGGAACATTTTTTTTTTACATTTTTTTTGTTGTAAACTTTTGAATTGTATTCCCCTCGTAGAATCATAGGGGAACATGCGGAATGAAGTCTTTATTTCGGGTTTGCTCCTAGCAGTTCTAAATTGGCAGACGAATAGTAACTATAGTGGATGATATCTGTATCTACTGTACCGCGACCTTTTGATCTATAGTGCCTCCTTTTGATACCTTTGCCCTCTTACGTGTTCCCCTCACATGCAGTTCTTAGTTATACTGAAGCTTATGGACCCCTGTTGCGCATAGGTGGACGAGATTTGTTCTAGAGTATTCTTTCTAAGCCAGTTTCCTGAAGGAATCTGAGAATGAGAGATGATTCTGTTGACTTCATTACTCCTCTAATGCTGGGTGCTTGCCCAGATATCTTCGATTTTGTGGGCTAGTACCTCACAGAATGCCAATACGTGATCTGGGATGTGTTTGTATTGAATTAGATTATTCGCGTGTACCCAGTTAACCCTTCCAATTGGGTATTACCCGCTTTACCCCGGTACTCGGGTAATTGTCGAAACGTTCACTACCTGGGTCAATTAAGAGTGCCTAAATTTCCTGACATTGCACGTCTCGGTGAGTTCGCTATCGACCTTGATGGAGCAGCAAGGTTTCGCCATAATCCGCGTGCACAATCTTCAAATTGTTCCTTCAAATTGACTAGTAATAATAGTTCCTTTCCGTTTAGCCACCCGTCTCCAGTGTTGTTGTCCCACCCTTCAGTCGAATTGAGCAGCACCCGCTTGTGTCACATTTCTGATGTCCGATTCACGCGGAGTTCATGAACAAAGAACCGGTCTCGCAAAGAGGACGGATGTGACGGCGTGTGATTTTGTTCGAGTTTCTTTCTTATTTTTTCTGTCATCATTCTCAGCAACAAAGTTTATTGAATGGATTTTCAATTTCCTTTAATTTTCCATTCAACCCTCATCGCCGGGCAGACAGACCTGGACCTAGTCGCTAGGCTTGATACACTGGATTTCATTAGATTCTCCACAGAATCTGCAGAGAATCTTCTGGTACTCCCCAGTTTCTTTAGGAGCTCCCTGAGTCTACAGTCCCCTGTTAGGATACGGAGGTGGTTGTTGTTTATTCTGCTTCGGTTACATTGAACTAAGAGTTTCTTGTTCTGTTCAATGCCATGAGCTCTGTTCCAGGTTTCTGTCGGGTTCCTTCTCTCTAGTTCCCGGCATCCTCCTCTGAAGAGGTGGTCTCCTACAACGCAGAATAGTTCAGGGCCTGTGATGGGTTCCGTTGCTCCTTCCTAGTAGTCCATTTTCATTGCCTTTTTGTACCCGTATGCCCAGGTATACATCTGAGTTAAACTCTGTTTCTTCAACTTAACTCCTTAAGCTTCCGTAAGCATTCCCATTCAAGCTTAGAGACAGGAGAAAATGTTACAAGGAGTGCAAAGAATTTGCAAAACTGGATCGTCTTCTTGATGTGGCGCTGGTTGGCACAGGTTCAATCCTCTCCACGATCTCTGGCTAGCTTCCTCGTGTTGCACAACAGGTTCGTTGAGGTAATTTTCCACCCAAGACGCGGGCGTCCTCTGCTGCGTTGTTCCACTTGTTTGGAGCTCAGTTGTTCGTACTCTCTACAGGGCACAGTCAGCATTGAATCCGTAGACAAATGACTAGATTCATGTTCGTGGTTGAATCTTCTCCAAAAACCGTCAAAGCTATCATGACCAAAGATCGCACGCAGAACTTTTCTCTCGAAGACACCAAGGACTTCCTCTTCCGCCAACTGGATCAGAATGGAGAAATAATCCAGCGAGTGCGTGAAGTTCTAGGAATCATTCTTAAAGCAATTTAAAGCAGCTAGCTAGAGATGGCTTGACCCTTGCCCACCTCGGACAAAGACGTATGAAATCAGCACCCAACTGAGTCTTCAAAACTGCAAGTGTATTTACCGGCGGCTCATGGCAAGGCCTGGCGCTGACCTAATGCTGTCACAGCAGGACTACATCCACATGTTTGAAGAGCACCCAACTGACAATTCAAAACTGCATGTGTGTTTACCGGCGACTCATGGGAGGCCTGGCGCTGACCTAATGCTGCATCCACATGTTTGAAGTGCTCACAAATTTCGTGGTTATCTTCTCCTTCGTATGCCTGGCCTCGCATACAGGACCATTTCTTTCTTCTTTTTTCATATTCGGCCGAAGTAGCACCGCTTACCAAGAGCCATTCTACTTCGAATCTCCACTAGGATGTCGTTTGTGGAATTCGCATTGATAGACGATCTTCAATCCGTGATATATTGTCTATAAATGGGATTTCCCAATAAGGATACACACGCTCAATTACACACATTTCGACGGAAACAGCCGCTCTCTCTCTCGTTCAATATTGGCTCAAAGTTCCTCTAACGACTTCAGCTGCTCGCTCTCTCTCTCTCTCTCTCTCTCTCTCTCTCTCTCTCTCTCTCTCTCTCTCTCTCCCCCTCTCTCTCTCTCTCTCTCTCTCTCTCTCTCTCTCTCGTTAAATATTGGTTCAAAGTTCCTCTAACGACTTCAGTTGCTCTCTCTCGTTCAATATTGGCTCAAAGTTCCTCTAACGACTTCAGCTGCTCTCTCTCTCTCTCTCTCTCTCTCTCTCTCTCTCTTTCTCTCTCTCTCTTTCTCTCTCTCTTCTCTCTCTCTCTCTCTCTCTCTCTCTCTCTCTCTCTCTCTCTCTCTCTCTCTCTCTCTCTCTCTCTCTCTCTCTCTCTCTCTCTCTCTCTCTCTCTCTCTCTCTCTCTCTCTCTCTCTCTCTCGTTAAATATTGGTTCAAAGTTCATCTAACGACTTCAGCTGCTCGCTCTCTCGTTCAATATTGGCTCAAAGTTCTCTAACATCATCCGCTTGTTGACATATACCCTCCCCCCAATCATGTGACATGTTCATCCAATTGAAAATAAGCCGAATGTTAAACTAGCCGCGTGGCTTATGGCATCGCCTTGTTGTTGTCTAGTAAGTGGAATTGGCCAAAGAAATAATGTATCCGCAACGATCTTCAATGACTGTAATTTTCGGACCATCTTCTGTTTGTTGATGAGCTTGTCAGCTAAAAATTCGGTGATTTTTCTTTCAAACCTATCATCTTCTTGAAACATTTCTGGCCCAATGTGAGAAGGGAAGTTGCTTGATATAAGCGAGTGGCTTTAGTTTATAAGACTACAGAAAAAGTACTTAACTCAGCGTGGTCTTAGCGAGCCTAATTCGTGGGAACGTCTTGGAATTGACTATGGTGGTGGGAACGCGTGTCTTTGTCACCTGCGATACCCAACAGTTGAGTAGTAGAAGATAATGCCTTCGGGTTTAAAGCTGCCCGTTACACTATTCTCTTCAGTGCCAGTGATCGAGTGTTAAAACCGATTGGCGATGAGTTTTGTGCCCGTTACACTATCCTCTTCAGTGCCAGTGATCGAGTGTTAAAACCGATTGGCGATGAGTTTTGTCATGTGTGTGAGTGTTTTGGCGGTTCCAGGAGAACCCAATTAGCACTTTGTGGCGTTTTATTTGCTCTACGTGAGTTGACAACCATCATGTTGCCACTTAAGACGAATTGTTTTCCTGAAATATTAATTGATTCTAGCTTTGCCTGTCCTAATGGTAGCTGAATGCAGCACGCTCTTTGCCAGACGAGCTGTCGAGTGCGGAACCTAACATGGTTATCTCTTTCATTCCCTGGGGTGTTTCTGTGCCCGGGAACCCAAATAATTGTTCCAGTGAATCTTGCTGCTATATAGGCAAGCTCTTCACGGCACTCTTGAACTATTCTTGGCTGCTTGGCTCAACGAGGATATTGTCATATCAGAGACCTACTCTGATCGGTGTTTGCGTTCGTTTTTTGAAGGAACTATAGAAATGTTGTACACAAGTACTATTTAATGCAATAGCAGCTGTTGATGAGATCTAAAATGCTAGCTTTCGGCATGATTCTCCTTTTTTTTTAATTATTTGAATATGCGCCGCCCCTGTTAACAACCGGAATATAATTTGACATCAGAAATCATGTATTAAAGGGATACCAGACTTCCACCTCCCTTGCCACCCCAAAATCTTCTGACAACAAATTCAAAAACCTTCACGGACCAGTTGGACAACTCCATTTACATGATCTCATGGTTAACCATCAAAACGACGGAACAAAGGAGCACACTGTTAGCTTTAAAGTTGAATATCTCTTTAATACTCGATTTCTGTTTAACACCTTTAACAATTCGGACACATTTGGAGTGAGGACAGGCGCGGAGCAGAAAACCAACTCTCGCACACTTGTAAATAAATAAACACACATAAGTCTAGATCCTTTTTTCTCTTTCTATCTTTTCCTACATTTTTAATATCGTTACTTTTCTAGCACTTTTTGAGGTGTTTTACCTTAATCAACACGTAACACATTTTTTCAATCAAAACAGAACATCATTCCACATTTTGAACTTATATCAATAGTCTTCTTCATAAATCCATGATTACTGTGTGCGCCTTAGACAGAGTCAGACAGTTTGTCTCTGACTCTGATTAGTTTTCAATCTAAATGTACTGCAGATGATCAATAACAGTGTTTTATGTTTTGTTACTTTTTCAGTCACCCATCGTTGTTTGGAAAATGAAAGCACCCGAGAAGAAACCACTCGTACGACCGGAGAAACCCGAAGAAGTGCGAGCCAAAGTTCGAAAGGGCTCTCAGAAAAAGGTTCAAAATCCAATACATGCACTCTCTGAATTCCAAAGCCCGGCTGATGCGGTCTAAAACTGAATGCAGCACGCAATCAAATGACACTTCACTTAAATCAATTGCAAATAATTATATGAAACAAAAACAAACAACAAACTAATATACGTAGCTGTAAACATCATTCTCATTACAAAATTTATTTCAACGATTCAACGCACTACCATGCAGTCGTGGTACACAGGAGAACTGTTTAAAAGAGAAAATTCAAAAAGAAAAGACATTTAATGCGGTTAACGATAAGACGAAGAGGGAGCGGGCGGATCAGTAAGACACGTAGTAAGCGAATGTAAAGCAAAAGGAAAATCTATCGAATATCATAAGATCTGAATTGGAAACAAGGTTACATTATCGAATTGTTAGCAATGAATAGCAAGCAAACACATCTGAGAATATTTTTCAAAATTTTAAATTGGCATAGACTTCGAAATATTTCATTTATTTATTGCAAACAACAAAGGAACAAATGAGGACAGAATTTCGTATTCATCGTTCGTATTCGCTAAACGATTTTCTTGTTTATTTTGTTACATTTACATTTATAAACAAATATATATATATAAACATATTATCTATATAGGAGTTTACTGCTTCCGACTTTGTGTTTACGTTTAGTTCTACCCTTTGACGTGGGAAGAGAAGGCGAGACCAGGCACGCGTGTTTGATGGGCTGGTTGAAATTAGGTTTTTATTTATTCACCCTTACTTGTAGACAATTATTGTAAGTTCTCGTGGTTTATTTTATCTTCTTTCATTTCAACGTTTAACTATCTGATACTGAATGAGAGGAGTTTAATTTTACGGTAATAAATCATTATCACTATATTAATCAGTATTTTTAAAAGTGTTAAAAATAAACAAAACAAAAATATATAGATGCATATATTTGAAGACCAGTTTTTGTGTGTTTTTGTAATTATTCTGTGATGGGGATTTACGGTCCTCTAATGTATGTGGCTTGGTTCTGTAAGGAGGAGAACTGTTTCAAATGGAAAGCATGTGGCATACAGACGACTTAAACAGCAGAGGATGGTTGAGTTCGTAAAACCTTGTTGCCCCTGCTCTGCACAAAATAGTCTCTCAGCACATTTATGAACACGAATACTGCCGCACGTTTTCAGCAGGTGAGCATTGTCAAAAAAGGATTCAGGAATGCAACATTAGTGGGCGACTCAAAAAGGGTTTGGTTGACATTTGATGTCTACATCATGTCTAAGAAGGTACTAGGTTTAATGTTTGATAAATATAATAAACTTCGAAAATACAGTAAAGCCTCGAAAAAGTTAAGTGTACGGAAAAAAGTACCTATTCATAAATGCAACATAAGCGGGGCGACTCAAAAAGTGCTGTCTTGCAGGGCTGCCGCATTGTGGCGTTTATGAACTCAGCCGATGTCTGCCCATTAAATCGTCGACAAAATATTGAGACGTCTGGTCTTGGACTAGATACACACATGCAAGTAAGTAAGAAGAGCATTCGCTCTAAAATTAGAGCAACAGAACTTGGCATATTCAGACCTAAAGACACCAGCTCGAAGAATTGCTTTAATAAATGAAATTTAACTTAAATTTATAAATTACTAGATATCGTACCCGGCTTTGCCCGGGTTTGTTTCTTCAACCGGTACTCTACCTATAGTGAAAATATTCCGTATAATAAATGTTTACTCCGCACTTTTTAATTTAAAACAATAATAAGACTGCTCGAACCAGAACTCAGAGAAGAATTTGAATTTCTATCCCATGCCTATCCCAATCTCTCATTCACACCCCTACTCAAAATGAGTACAATTCGTTGACTGTGTGCATCCATGTTGAAGTTTGAATTATCAATGTGTGCTGCACAGCAAAACGGACGGAAATTACGGTTTTTTTTCTCAACCATTTACACACAACGTGGAGGGACATCAAGCGATTCATAGAAAAAAAAGTTCTTGGAAATCCCATCTATGAGAAAAGTGCGAAAATGTTTATTGTTTCCTTTTCGTTTGGTAACTCAGGCAGTCGTTCGTATTTGTTCGATTGAGACGTAGAAAAAAACGAATAGTTGCACCAAAGCAAAACATGAAAAATGTGTGTGTATATATGGAGGACAACACACTGGGGGATGGTTGATATCCACGACTACGCAACTTGAAATGGTTTCATACCGGATTGATGCAACCACCCTTATTTTGAGAATTTTATTCCCGTTTAAAAAGTGCTCGAGCCGTTTGTCGTACCGACTTAAAAACTGTCACATTCAGCATCTAAATTAGAATGTTTTTTGTTGAAAATTTCAGAGCTCTGCGACGTGTAGGTTCGGAGTCTTTGTCACAAACTTTCTGCTTTATAGTTAAGAATTAAATTCTCTGGGAGCGAAAATGCTGATCATTTTAGATTTAGTTAACGACAACTTTATGTAAATTGCTCCATCTTTTCAACTGAATCCCTCGCAATTTTAAAGGCCACTGATCTACCACAAAACAATCCAAAGGACTCTAATCCCTAAAGGCCATCGCCAATATTAATAACCACCCCTCAAAATCGTCTAAACCCGCGACCACATTAACGAATGCAAAAAGAAACTTCGTTAATTTGGATTCCAGGAATGTCTCAGCCGACAATGCAGTCAAAACCGCCTATGAAGAGCTAAACATCACCCCACACCAACCCACTAAATCGGATTTCCTGAGGACGATAAGCACATACTGGGACCAGACCATCACTACTCCGCCATTACCCCAAAAGCTTATCCATCAAAGTATCCCGCAGACAAATCGCTCGAATGAATGCATACTCCGCCCCGGAAACACAGCTAAATCCTGGAGGTCCCACTAATCTTCCATTTTTGTCAATTCAGTCTCAACCTAACTATAAACCATCTTGTAACTGAATACACCCAAAATGAACGAACTATGTAAAGGGTGATTTTTCAAAAAAAAAAAAAAAAAAAAACATAAAATTCAGAAAAATGCATGAAATCTTGATTGAATCGATAGTACGGTCCATATAATTTAATGTTTGAAGATTATTTCACGCAAATGTTGACCTTGCTTGGTCCATCCGCTTAGTCCAAGTTTCGCATACTCTTTCCAACATTTCGGCCGGTATCTAACGAATAAATGCTTCAATATTGTCTTCCAATGCGTCAATTGAAGCGGGCTTGTCTGTATAGACATGAGCTTTAACATAGCCCCACAAAAAATAGTCTAAAGGCGTTAAATCGCACGATCTAGGCGGCCAATTGACCGGTCCCGAACGTGAAATAAAATGTTCACCGAACTCGCCTCTCAATAAGTCCATTGTTGCGCGTGCTGTGTGGCATGTGGCACCGTCTTGTGTGGCAAAAAAAGTTGGATATCATCTCACGGTAGCGCTCACCATTCACAGTTACGTTACGATTCGCATCATCCTTGAAGAAGTACGGTCCAATGATGCCACCAGCCCATAAACCGCACCAAACTGTGACTGGTAGCTCTTGCAATGCTTCTGGCTGATATTCACTCCAAAATCGACAGTTCTGCTTATTTACGTACCCATTGAGCCAAATTTTGGCTTGGATTAAACTGACCATAAAATGGAAGAAGCGCGCGATGAACTTTCTTAACAGAGCACGCATTGTGATAATAAAATTCAATAATTTGCAAGCGTTGTTCGTTTGTAAGACGATTCATGGTTAAATTATCGACCAAACTGAAGATGTTTGACAGTGAAACAAAACACGAAACGTGCGTCAGCTGTTTAAACCAGTGTTGCCAAAAAGATAATAGCTAAAAAACCACCCTTTAAATCTTTCTTGCACAAAAAAAAATTGACCCCTCCTCATCCTCCTCTGAGGGTATACATTTTATCCTCAAACTATTCACCAGAAATGAAGTATGATAGAGATGCCCAACTTCACAGCTGATTGACACCTAGTCCATCGACGAATTTGACGGATAATCATACAAATTTTGACGGTTATTCATGAATTTTTGACAGTTATTCACGAAATAACGTAAGTGCCGCTCTGTGATTGGCTTTAGAAGACGATATAAAAAATGGTTGTCAAAAATGTTAAGGGGCAAGAGAGGTAGAATTTGGGCCTCTCTATCATACTTCATTTCTGATGAAAACTGTTCACCTAGATCGGATAGCAGAGCAAAGAGAGAAAAGTGGTGGTCAGCAAATTCAGCCGAATGAATTGCGAATTGTAATATTCGGCTGACAGTCACTAATAACCTTAACATGGATTTTCACTTGAAGGACAAACTTATTAAGGCGAAAAGTGCAATATGTGCTACTTGGAAAAGGTGTTTCTCATATAATCTGGTTGATCATAGCGTTAAATATAAAGTCTTGGTGGTGTTGCAGAATCGGTATTGATGTACGCAGCTCAATCTTGGGGACATACACAATATGAGACTGTAGAACAACTTCTAAGATATTACATCAAACGAACCTTTGGTTTACCAAGAACGACGCCTAACTATATGGTAATAATAGAAACAGGAATATCGCCATTATTCGTCAAGACACTGAAGCTGCTTATAGATTATTTATTGAAAGTTCTTGAGATGTCTGATGAAAGACTGTCGCTTGAAAACCATACAAAGAAGAAATCCTTGGTTTAGGAAACTGGAAGAGCTTGCAGGTTACTGTGGGATGCAATCCCATTTCACGACGACTAACCTCAGGTTATTAATAGTTATGCTCTACGAACTTATCTCCAAAGTAGACGAACAATATAGAAAAGATTGTATTCATATGGCTACATCCTCCGTACATCGATCAACATACAGTTGCCTCAACCATAATTTATGTGAACGAAATTATTTCAATAACAGTAACAGTCAAGAACTCATATCTACCATTTTCAAGATGAGAGGAGAACGCGTTAATTTAAATTATATCCCACATCGTCCCGACTTGCCGATATACTGCAGTCTTTGCAACCCATCAGCGAGAGAAGACATTGTGCATTTTATTGGTAGATGTCCAGTCCTTAAGGAATTGCGCAGATTTTATCCAGGCAGTGATATTAAATCGGTATCTGAGGTCAGAGACCTTTTAAATTGCGATTGTGATATAAAACTACTTTTAAACAAATATAGAAAAAATATTATAAACGAAGAGTTTTGAAATCCCTAAGAGAAAGCTACATATGTACATACATGTATATTAACTAGTTATATGCACCTTATAATTATTCGATTACAAATTTATTTCTTTTTTGATTTTTATATTAATGTCAATCAGGCAGACGGCAAAAGCCATGCTGGTACGATTTATGTAAGAAAAACAAAACCACAACTTGTAATGATGAATAGGAACAATAAATCGCTCTCTATCTATCTAATATTCGGCTGAGTACCGATTAGTAAATAAGTAGCCGAATATTCATGGCATCTCTATCACACACCACCTACGTCCAAGGTGGACCTTAGGTCTTGAATCTACGCGTGGTGTACGTGCTTCTATTCTCTCAAGAGTGAATGAGACTTATGCCCGTTTTCACAGTGAAAACTTATCTGCTCGTTTAGTTAAGTGTAGCGTCGAACTTGAACTTCACACTCAATCGTTTTCACACTCAATATTTAGGGATGGTTTAGGTAGGACATGGATTGAGTGACATTGTGAACCATATACGATGATCATGGGAACAGAGGATATGACGGAACCATATCTGCAGACTGTATAACGGCGACTAAGTACCAAATACCACCGCCGGACAGAGTGGCCCACTCAATCCGAATGAAAGGGACGATATAGATCAACAATCCCGTCCATCCGGCCTTGATAAAGTGAAGACCATCTTAACTAAAATCCAACAAAGCCGGTCTAGATCCAAGATCTTAACAGCAATAGGCGATGACTTGGTAAAGGCCATACACCAACTCATCTGTCATCCGAAAGCATGCCCGATGACCGCCAGTGGCACATCTATAGAGACGATCTATACAGAGCAGTGTCTAGTTTTGGCATCCCATCCGCTTGTGTAGGATGACGATGGAGAATGCACGTTGCTCCATCAAGGTCAGGACTGCCTTCGATTGGATGGCGCAGCTCGCTAAGTGCCTGCCCTTGGTTAGTGGGGTCCCCGCTTCAAATCCCAGTGAAAGCAAAGTTAACACGTTTTTATCTGGTCTTCAAATCTGATTCAGCCACTATTTGCCGTTGAAATCAAAACGGCACTATCACTGGAGTGGTCAAGAAACGGCACTGGGTCATGCTTTTTTCATTACTCCTTAAAAACGTGAAACGATTGATCACACCAATCGTAGATGATCTGATGGCAATCACTACGAAACAATTATAGCCTAAGCTCAGTTCAAGACATAGAGGGTAGTCCTCAAGCAGTGGTAGTAGTCTGACTGTGGGTATCATGGTCTAAGTGTGCTGATGAATTCATTAACAACCCCCTTCCCTACCCTTCCTACAGAGACCTGTGATGTCTAAACCAGAATTTAGACAACTCGACGCGCTGTCATGCGACTTCGTCAACATCATTCTTGGAAAACTCGCATGCCAGTACTAGAGGAACAATCTTTTAAAAGTCCTTTCAAGTAATAGCGTATGCCAACGATATTGACATTATCGGAAGATCGCAGTGTGATGTCAATGGTATTTTTGTGCGTGTTGCAACGGACGCCAAGAAGATATTTCGAAATGAGGGCAAGGCCATGTATATGCTGTCAACGAGAAAGGACAGCCAATACCGAGAGGGCGTCACGATAGACAGATATAGCTTTGAGGTTGTAAAAGACTTTGTCAACCTAGGAACCTCTTTCAATTCAGATAACGACTACAGCGCTGAAATCAAACGCAGAATAAAATAACTTTTGCCAGTCGCTGCTTCTTTGGACTAAGAAATCAATTGATAAATAAAGTAACCTTCTGTAAGACTTTGATCGTCGCAGTCCCGCTATAAAGTTCTTTGTGAAAAGCGGACTAAAGTGCCCTTGGTTGCTTTGAGAGGAAAACTCTGCGGGTGATTTTCGATCCCGTCTGCATTGACGTGACTGGAGGAGTGCGTGAAACTGGACGAGCTGTTGAGCTACATCGATTTAGCCAGAAGAGTGAAGATACAACGATTGAGAAGGCTAGGTCATGTAGAGCGGATGGAAAGTGTGGTCCTGAACTCAATAGCAACCGCCTTCTCTATCCTACATACCGAGAACTTTGATGTCAAAAAGGATTTGACAAGGCGACGTCATGTAACTTTTCCAGCACCATTCTTAAAAGAATGGTTCAAAACTAGCAATGCTCCGGCCCGGAAAGTCTTTGGATCCACCCACGGAAACTGGCCTCAGTCAACTATTCGTGCGAAGCAGCAAGCTTAAGAGCGAGCTGTCTGGAGACGCTTGTTGGTTAAGGCCCAAGTCCACCCGGAACGTAAGTCAATGTAAGATTTAAACCAGAGTACTCATAGAGCCAATCTTAACATAGTTTCGCTGACTGTGATAATTCTTCATCATGACGAAACAATCAACGTGGCTGCACAGTATGTTTTTAATCTTCGCAGGTTTAAACATGTCTCGGAACAGCTTACTTTTACTTAATTACTTTCCTATCAGGCTAATGACCGTATTCTTCCGCTTGTCCCTAGACTCTTTCTATACTTGAGATGGGAGGTTGCGAGAGGCATCTTTTCACGCGTAGAAAATTCTTATCCTTCCGACTTCTAAGCCGGTACTCCTCTTGGACTTCTTTTGGTTTCGGTTGTAGCGCTTGTTTTCACTGTCACCGTGAGAGCCACGTAAACGGGTAAAGCCACATCGCAGGCGTAGTCCAAACCAAAACATTGGTCCGAAACAACGTGTATGCTTTTCATTGCGTTTGTTGTCGGTGAATGTTCCAAGACTAACTTCTACCGAATCTTTAAAACAGTTAGTGGTCGATGCATGTAGCGAGTTGCTACATGCATCGACTGGATGACGACTGTCATTTCGGCCTGACACTTGCTGATGTAGCGATGACAACCACGCCGAACAGTATTCTCCAACACTGTTTGCAATTATTTTGACAACATGTCAGCCAACAGAATCATTGACTTTGTGGGAAAAATATAAAAATTATATGGTTGAAGATATATTACCAATGTCGAAATCGGGGTTTCACACAAGAGGTGTATAACGAAGTTTCATTTATCCTTATTTCAAATTTGCCACTTAGTCACTTTGGTATGCCATCAACCGATCACCCGGCCACCGACTTAGTTCGCAGTGATTTGCAACGAGACAATCAAAATTACTGTATTGACTAAGCTACAATTACAACGAGTAATGAGCCTTTACTAATGTTTATAATCGGATTATGCTGTCTATTGATGCTGAACATGAAGTTTTGTTTTTTTCTTGAACCAGTAAAACATATCTGATATCGTTGCAATGTCATTTTTTGAAATTTCCTTTCAATTCAGTATTTAATTATAAAATGTGAATTTAAATAAATTGCTTCATGTAAGTTTCTGAAACCCTTTACCAGTTAGTTTGAATTGACTGTTTAGGAATGTTTTCGAATGAACACAGTAAAACTCATAAAGCGAGGTTTTTTAAAAAAAAAAACAACTTTTATTCCTAGTTGGACAACCGTCCACTTTATTGTATGATAAAGAACTCATTCCAAAAATTATGGTTGCAATTATTTATTGACAAATTGATGTCGGCAAATTGTTGACTCGGCATTTCTGCAGGTGCTGCGGATGCTATTGGAGTGGGGTGCTTTTAGGAAGATGATCTGCCGATTGGATAGAGAGCGTGGATTGGATTGAGTGCGTACTTGGAATGTGAGCAGCGGATGCTGATATTTGGCTTGGAGTTCATCATATGGATTGTTTATGTTGGTGCTTGCAGAATGTTGACATTTGTGAAGTTAGGAATAAAGCATCCAGCGTAGGTGTCGCTGATAATACGGATTCAGCGTATTCGTTGTTAACTTGCATAATATTGATCCATCGTACTATATAGTGATGTTGTACCTCTCCTGTGTGCAACATTTATCATAAAAAATACGAAATAAAAGAGAGTCATAAGATTGATACACTTTATTGGTCAAATCCAAACTTAAGACTGACTACTAGACGCCAACAAGATTGACGTGTCTTGTCTCTTATCTTTGTCTTCTCGCTAAAGGCAAGGATAGAGACCATTTCCCGTTTCCGTGTGGCATGGTGGAAAGTGTTGCCATAGTAAATAATACATAGTACATGTAGTACATTTATTATATGACAACATGTACCGAGCCAAAGCAACGCGTGGCGGGTCAGCTGGTATGGAATATATTTTCCTTTTTTTTATGTAGAATAGAGCACACTCATCGACACGATCGAATCAACTGTGAAGATATGATGCAATATACGATAAAGCAAACAAATGTAGTGAAGTACTAGTATATAGGTATTTGTACATTAATTTAAGAAAGTACATCAGTTGCCCCCCAATTGTTGGGCCAACACCCTCGCCTTTAGTTTGTAAGTCTAGCTGTAAACTCAATTGTAAAAATAATTTTTAAATCGCCATGCCGAGGGTGCCAGTTTCAAGCATATTACCTTCGGCCCTACCTCCTTCCAGTAACCGACAATGCTCAAAGAGTTTTCCTCTTTAGAAAAATCTTCTTAAACGGTGTGCATCCATTCGTGGGAGACCAACAGCACGCGTAATACAAGTGGTTGCTGTAGAAGCTAGACCGTGATCGACATTATAATAATTACCATCAGATTAGTTCGAACATCATTTTCAAAAACAGATAACTAGCTAGGCTTTGTTGGAGGTGTCAAGCTTTTCTTACGGGCTTATGAAGATCATGATTTTTGAATGTTCATAGTTCACTCTTAAAATCGGAGCCATCACGCTAGACCGGGACGTTTACAAATACCAATCACATCATCCTCGAACCGCCTCAAGTAAGTTGTTCCCCGTACATCACAAGCCACAGCAATGCGCAACCAACGTGAACTGATATCCCTTCTCCATCGCATCAATCTAACTTGACAGTGATTAGGACAAGCAAAAAAAAAAAAAAAAACAAATACACAAAAAAGTCCACTTAACCCAGATGCAAGTAAATTCAGTGATTCGCCTTCTTCATTGCAGAGCAAAAATCGAACAGAAATTAAAAACCAACTATGTACGTCTAGAATATTCCAATTCCAAACGAAAAACACGTCTTGTGTCGCCCGTGCAACCATTTGTAACCAGAGTATGGCTGACCCAGTTCGCTCCCACCCGTCGCTTATCTAAAATTCAAAAAGCATCCCACAACCTGAAGTGTCTCCGTCTTCGAGAAAATTCCAAATTTCCTTTCGCATTCCAACGCAGTCCACAGATCCGACCAGCGATGACTCATGTCTCAATCCAATGCGAGTCCGTAGCCGTAACGAAGACCGAAAACCGCGTAAACGAGAAAAACAAAATACGAGTAAGAAGGAAAAAAATACTTTCCAATGAAATGAAAAGAAAATTATTTCCAATCGATGATGAAATCGTTTTCGCTTATTGCTCCGCTCAGGCGGCGGCTCATCACGGCACACGTAATTGACACGCGAACATACCGCACGCATACTACATTCGTTCTCGAGAACATGTCCCGTGTGAAATGGGCTGGCAATTTTGGCCAAGGGCCGGACGCGCATCTCACACAGCGCTCCTCCGAACAACAACGATAATCTTGTATTTACTGCATTTAACTGTCGAATTCCAAACGGGACCGGTATTTTCTATTTTCATTACTTTTACTTCGCTTTTCGTCGGTCTTCGTGCCTGGCCAGCGTGCCTTGTGATGTGTGATGTGTCAGCCATCGTTAGGATTACCGTTATCGTTCTGGAAGCCTCCATTTTGCGTGCAGCTGCGAGCACAAACAAAAGCAAAAGGCGATTGACCAAGAGGACGGTTTTCTTGATTGTATCTTTGTGTTTGCCATTTGGTATGATTTATTGATGCGAATAAAGAACACACGACGGTATGTTGAGAGTTGAGACACACCGCACAAAGCACCGTTAGCTACGAACTTAACCACTTCCTTATGGAGAAGCCGGCCATGCTGTGCCGCCATGCCGACGTACCGCCACACTGCCATGCTGATGCCGAGCCGATGTCGTCGTGCGTCGTTGTTGTCGTTGTCGTTGTCGTTGGCATGTCTGTCATATTACTAATCGAGAGGCAAAACACCTCAAGCCGCCGCGCCGCCGCAACGGAACCAGATTATGACGCGTAAAGATAGACGCCAACCACGGCGGCGGCGTGGATCGCGCGCTTATGTCGTGGTCACTAAAAGATGCCGATGACGACGAAGACGTGCCGGTCCGGGACAAACAAGTTTTTTTT
Source organism: Eristalis tenax (assembly GCA_905231855.2). Taxonomy (NCBI): domain Eukaryota; kingdom Metazoa; phylum Arthropoda; class Insecta; order Diptera; family Syrphidae; genus Eristalis; species Eristalis tenax. The sequence continues at coordinate 58,541,835 of HG993124.1, read as the reverse complement.
TGCTTTTTGTGTATGCCTCTGACCACCTACAACCACAGTCATGTGACATGCGTTTTATGGGCGGCAGGGCGGCGCGGCGCGGCACGGCTTGTTCGATAACGACATGATCAAGACCAAGAGCGATCGGTGAAATTAGAACACCCCGTAAATTAGACTGCTTAACGTGTTGCTGCTGAGGAACCTCTTTTTGTGTGGTGTAGGTGGGGGAGGGGATCTTCTGCTCCATCAGATGCACACACACTGGAGAATTATGTAAACGCCGCTGCGTACCTTTTGTCTTGTTGTTTTCGCACTGGCTATGGGAACCTAAAGTGAAATGATTGAGGTGAAGTTGAGCGGGAAACGCAAAGCATGGAGCTTCGTGTAGTGCGGAGCGTTGATGTTGTTTTGACTTTGATATCAGTTTACTTGTGGGAAGAGAGCGAAAGCACCGTAATTCGCTAACGTATTCACAGGAGGTAATGTGGCATCGGCATCGAAGTGGGTTATTGCGAGTTTTGTTCTTCGACGCAGATGATGTGGTCGGGCATAATTTATGTACACACATGAGACCAACGAAAGCAACTGAGAGAGAGAGAGAGGAAGAGGTGAAAGGAAGAGTTTGTTTGTTTTGTGTTTGCAAGTTTGGTAAGTTCTTTGGACGAGTACAGTTATTTCAAGGAATTGCCACACATTCCTGGGAGGTACGTGTCAAGCCATCGACATCAATTTTGGGTTTTGTTTTTCAAGAACATTCGCGATCACGATGATATGCGTGATTCTGCTGCATCGATTAAAATAATGAAAATACCGTAAGTGACTGTAGTTTTTTTTAAAATACGACTCAATCGTAGTTCTTCATCAGCTACCGACCTCTGAAGTCCATTTTCGGTTGCTTTCTCGAACTTTCTGAGTTCGACACATCGCATGTTTGGACTCTCGCGGCATGGATGATTCCATCTCCGGCTATCGCAAAGCGTAGCGCGTGCATATTCCGTGTGTCGAAAGTCTAGTCGTATCTAGTTGCATCTGGTTTGATGTCTATAAGTCGAAGGGTTTAGATGCGAGTGCCATTGTGTCATTTACATCGTGTAGAGAATGTTGAGGCGGATAAAAACCTCTATTCTTTTTTGGGAGATGTGACAAACTGTTGGCAACACAGGCTTGGTTAATTTCATTTTAAAGTTAGACAATTACGGTACAGAGGTGATAGAAACGAAACAAATGAGTTGCGACCCGATACCAAGTTGTTGTTTAAATTGTTTTTTTTTTCTGAAGCCTGGCGAAGCGGGCATGCTCATGATAAGAGGGATCTCCAGACAACGCGATCCTCCGCCATCGACTCAAGCTCATCAGGAGTTATGCCCAAGCGTAGCGAGGCGAGTTTCTGTACTCGGTCCAACAACCTCCTCCTGGGTCTGCCAAGCCGTCGCCTTCCCGACGGAATTCCATTCAAGGCCCGCTTCGGAAGTCGTGATGATTTGGACATTCCCGCCACATGGCCAAACCATCGTAGCATAACACTTTGCGTTCGAAGAACCAACTGCAGTTGCGCACTGAGGTGTTTCTCAGCCTTCTCAGGGATAATCACCCCTGATTGCCCCGTTCCCAGAGCCATAAAACCCGCTCTTCACACGACTCAGATGTCCCCAAATGACTACCTCCGCCGTTGGACTATTCTCCGGCCCACTCAAGACTACGGGTCTGCTGTCCTCAGTCCCCTGTTCGTTCAATCTGCGCAAATTTAAGTCTGATATATGGATGCCTTTGTGTGGAAAGAAGGTGTTCCAACGACTTCTTTCCGTTCCCTTTCTGGTGAGGATCACCGTCCCCCCAATCACACTCTCCCGTGTCTTTACATCCACACCCACGTGAGCATTGAAATCACCCTTTCCAGGGCAGCATCAACTTCATCCAGGAAAGCCGCGTACTCTGGCTCTAGAGGCACTTGCACTAGAGCCAACCTCGCTTGAACTTTTAGATTCCGACTCTCCCTCCTAATGGTATCCATTCCAATACCCTGCCTGCCAGCCTGGGACCTGTGGGTATCCCCTCTCCCGCCTGTGCAGACATTTGAGGTGCAACTCCACCTGTCCAAAAGGTCCACAGTTCCTTCGCTACGTCGAAGAGATACCCACAATATCCAAGCTTCCTCAACAAGCTCGAGATCCTTTCCGGTCAGCGATGAGACATTCCAAGTGCCTATCCTAAGTCGATGCCGTTGTCCGTTGCCTGTTAATCCCGGAACGCACCGAAGTTCCGTCTGCCGAGGGAGACAGGCCGGCCAACGCTCGGTTACTGCCCCTATTCAGGCCTGGTTCCAAATGGGGCCCTGGCACACCAGGCAAGGGTAGGTTGTATCCGAGGCCCATTGCTTCGTGTCATAACGTGGCGGTTGCGCTTCGTTAACCAGGTTTGGGCCACGTGCTGGACGATATAGTAGCTGATGAACAAGGAAAGCACCCGCTGCGTGGGCTACAGGTTGCTACTTTGAGAGCGTGTTAACTTACTCGCATAGCGACCAACAGGCAATTATATTGCTAGTGAGAAGCCTAGATAACGAACCAAACGAACAGGGCCTTAGTGGAAGGACACCGCTGTCGATAAAGAAATTTTCGAGGAAACGTCTATGACTTTCCTGCCAACAGCACATCAGCGGGAAACAAGGCAGATGCCTGAAGAAAGAAAAAGGGAAAACGTGGCAAGCCAGATAGGACACCACAACAAAAGGCAGATGGATAGTTTGTATCCTTTAGCCTTCAATTAAGTTTATTTTGATCCATGGCTTTTGGATGTCAGTCGGAGGATAAGGTTGGCGCATGCCGCCTTACTGTGATGGAGTTTTATTTGGGGTACGTGCAGCCAGGGTTGCCGCTATGCGACTTAAGTCGGAATTTGACCCTTTTTGACGCCGCGGTGTGCCGAGGACTGACTTTGGTCCTGTTTGTATTGATGGCGTCTGGAGAAGGAGATTCAACCACGAACTGTACGGGCTGTACAGCGGAATGCACTTAGTTAAGCGTCTTCGGATCCAACGCTTAAGATGGCTAGGTCACGTAGAGCGAATTGACACCACAGCTCCGGCCCGAAGAGTCTTCGATTCCGAGCCTTTGGGACAACGCATAAGAGGTCGTCCTAGAACAAGATGGCGCACACAAGTGGAGAAGGACCTCAACCAACTTGGTGTGCACAACTGAAGGCAGCTGGCGAAAGATCGTGCTGGCTGGAGAGGCTTGTTGGTTGAGGCCAAGGTCCACACCGGACTGTAGCGCCAAACTAAGAAGAAGAAGTGTGCCGAGGACTGTGATAGACTGTGTATTTGGGTTACTAGCTGCCAGGGTTGCCACTATGCGACAATTTGACCCTTTTTAACGCCGCGGTGTGCCGAGGGACCATGAAATGACTCCGGCGACTATTTTATTTGAAACATATATCTTTCAGGAAACACCTCGTTTGAGTTTCTCATAAGCAATAAATTCAACACAAATTATAAGAAAATGCAATTAAATGACAGCCCCACTTCGAAGCATGATAAAACCCTAAAATTAGTGTGATTTTAGAGAATTGTCCCGAGACACTTTTTTTGCGACTTTCTCAAATTTTTCAGCGGCACCACTGCAGTTGAGAACCCATACGCCAGCGGTAATGGAGGAAGAGATGGGCCACTTCTACGTTCCTTCTTCTCTTCTTTCAGCCTCAAATGTATCACCTCTCCACAATTAGCCTGTGTTGGCGACTGCGACTTTAAGAAGGATACCGACTTTCGTCTTCACAGGCGATTAATTTAGAGTTATGGTGCCACCAGCCCCTCTCGCTTTATGTTCGGATGGTTTTCTACCCAGGTTGCCTTGAACGAGGAGAAGAGATTGATGATTCGTCTATCCTCCACACAATGCTCCCGGCTAAGCTGGCGCTCCTCGTGGCCTCGATCAATGGTCAGTAGGATCAGATGTTCCTTCACCACTTCATTGGCAGTAAGGTTGATCTTTTTGGTTTGCCTTATTTTCTTTGGTGGTTTCCGCAGCTCTCTTAGAGGCTCCTTGGCTGTGGAGTGTCCCTTGCTAGGTCGACTCCTCCACTCCTCCATTGTTTTGCTGGCCCAGGCGTAGGACTCTTTGTCCCTGTCGTTCCAGTTACCCTTGCCCTTGTTGTCTAGTCGGCTAAGGACTTGGAGAGCGGAACGTGATGCTCGTATATGCCCTTATGTGCTCTTGTTGTCCGTTTGGGAAATGGATCCGTCAGCGTCGATGTTGCAGCTTCTCCAGTCGCCTCGTTACCCGTAAGGTCCGATCCTCGGCAAGTGACGTTTGTCTTATGTTATTTGTTTACTTGGTTTTGTTGGTCCGTTCTGTTTCGTTTTCTGCTTGTTTTTCTTGTACTTCATGTGATCCCACTAGTAAGACAGTATGGAGAGGTCCCCTGATAGCGTATCGATAAGGCTATTTGATCCACGACAATCGCCAATTAACCGGATACACCGTTCGCGTCTGGGCCTCCAACCAGACTTTTCCTTGTCAAGGGACGGTTGCCACCTTGATCTAGCTCACCGGGTGTGGATGGGACGGTCACAGCTTAGCTTCATGTCCCTTCACAGGGAATAAGCTCCTAAGAGTCATTGGCCTTTCGCAGTCACATTTAACTCCACGACGTCCCTCAATTGCTGCTTATCTCTTAATGAGGTCAAGTGTTTGATTACGCTCAAATTTTGTATATGGGTGTCGGGACACAGTGACGCCCCAGAGAAGCAGACGAACTCGCTAGAAAGGGCATCACCTCAAAACTCTATTCGGACGGGGAATTGCCATCCATGCCTAAGCTTGAAACATTTAATCATGCCAAATGGAGATGGTCTGCTGGCACTGGGTGCCTCACCAAGCAATTATGGCCTACTGTCGACCCTACTATACCAGCTCAGAATCAGCCGGCCAAGTCTTGGAACTCTCATCGGCGTCATAACGAAGCACTGCGCCAGTGAAATTCACGTCTCCCAGCTAGGTATACGATTTCTGCAGAAGCTGCAGGGATGAAGAGGAAGAGGAAACCATTTCACACCTTCTTTGCAATTGCAGTGCCCTCTCGACTTGGTAGAGCTAGATGGAGGAATTTTAACTCGCAACTATTCATTTGTGTTTGTTTTTTTTCATTACACGGACATGCTGAGGTGCCAAAGTACTTAGTGACTTTTATCTATCAGCTGTTCACCATCAGTGGAACCCACTCTAATCTGGGAGATGGTACGATCCGCAGATGAGTTAGTGGAGGAACCCCTCAAGGAGGTGCACTCTCGCCCCTTTTTTGGAACGTAGCGATTAATGAGCTGCGACAAATACTGGAACAGGCTGGATGTAAAGTTACTGCCTATGCGGACGATGTTGCCATAGCGGTATCTGGCAACTTCGTATCCGCCTTAAGAGACATAATGCAGAATGCCTTCGATAAGCTGGAGGCATGGGCACAGACATGTGGCCTCAGTGTTAGCCCCCAAAACACGGACAATGCACTATTCACCAGAAGGTACAACATCTCTCAGCTCCCCGCTATGCGGCACCACTTTACAACTAACTGCCAGTTGGTATCATAATCGGAAACAGACTATGCTGTGAACTCAACATCCAGGAGAGGCTCTGGAAGGCTTCTTCCGCTCTTTTTAGGCGTAAAATAGCCATATGATGCAAATGGGGACTTCAACCACGCTTCGCATACTGTAATTTTACCGGACCGACACTTGCCTGCAGGGACTCAGTTTGTCGGAGAGCACTAAGCAAAGCACGATAAACTGTGAAGATACTGGCCTGCAAGGTCGTTTTAACATACTCCTCCATCCTCCATCTTGAAACGCTTGACATTTTTAGTAAACTGATAGCAGCCGGCACAGCCCTGTGAGCCCATCGGTCTCTCAACCATTCTAAACGAATATTACTTTCTCCCCAGCGACACCGATCGCCGAAGGCTAGAAGCCTTCCAGCATTCCCTCTAGATCATTGGTTGGATTGGATATCTAATAACCATGCGCTGTCTGATTCATCTTCACAGACGGATCGAAGCAGAGTCGTAGTAGAGTCCAAAGACCAAAGATAGCAATATTACTATCTCCCTGATCACTGGAGCGTCATCCAAGCAGCAACAATTGCCCTGGCTCAAGAACAATGTAATATCCAAAAAAGATCTGGACATCTGTTCGGCCAGTCAGGCAGCAATCAAGTCCCTGGACAATGTCATCTTTAAGTCAAAAACATTCCTTCCTGTTTCGGAACGAGATGGCTGAACATTTTAACATACACCTCACGTGGGTACCGGGCAATTGCAAGGCCGGTGAACTCGCTAGGTGTGGTACATCATCCTCTCTAACACTAGGAGGCCTTCAGAAACTACCAATCGTATATGGCCAGGACCTAGGACCACTTGCCTTAAAACAAAGGCAATATGGTCATCACTCAATCTGAAACGATCGCTCAATCTGCTTAGACTTAGCAGATCTCCACCCAGGACCCCCATCGGAGTCATAACCGGACACTGTGCAACTGGCATTCATGCCCCAAGGATAGGTTTCCCTTATAAAGGCTGGTTGGTTTAAGTGGCTACCCGAATGGGCTCAAGTAGCGGATTGTGAGCAGTTTTGATAACACACCTAGAAGACCTGGTTTGCTTTAGATTGGCTAAATCCAACATGTGGAGTGCACTTTGATTGGCGATCTCAGGAGAAGGAAGGGTTCGCCGAAAGCTATGTATCTTTGTTGGGCTAGAGTGCCGGACAGTCACAGAGAAAGGGAGGCAGGCCGTCCAACGGAAATACGAGCACCAATGGTTGGTATTATTACCGAAAGGAAATAAACCACCGCCCCTCCTCATCGTATTGGCCGCTCTGTCTGCTCGATACTATGGGCAAAATAGTAGAGCGAGTAATATGCAACAGATTGAAGCCAATGATGCACACGCGGAACATCAGTACGGCTTTAGAAAGGGCCGATCGACAATCGACGCGGTTAAAGTCGTAATAGACAAAGGCCAATCGGCCGTAGAAGCTAGAAGATGGAAGGGAGGCAGAAGAAATGCTTTTAACTCGGAGCTGCTTTACCGATAGGTTGCTCCTTCGCGACTCCGACGATGGGACGAAATTGCATAGAATTGCAGAGGGAGTACCCCAAGGCTCAGTGTTAGGTCCTTTACTGTGGAACGTGATGTATAACGCCATTCTACGACTCCCAGTTCCTAGGGAAGTATCCATTATAGATATTGCTCTTGTGGTACTGGCGAAACGGCTTGAAGAAATGGAGTTGTATTGCAACGCGATATGGGTTTAGACCTCGCGGATCATAAAACGGAATCTGTGCGCATTACAAGTCGAAGGGTGCTTGAGACAACAACGATAAGAGTCGGAGAACACCATCTCTCTGTGACATAAAGAGGCATAAGAGCTAGTAAATCCGGGGACTTCATCCTACCATTGAGTAGGCCCTTAATAAAGGGTGATTTTTTAAAAGCTATAGGAAAGTTTTTCAAAAAAAGAACAAAAAACCCATAAAATTCAGAAAAATGCATGAAATCTTTGTTTGAACCGAAAGTACGGTCCATATAATTTAATGTTTGAAGATTATTTCATGCAAATGTTGACCTTGACTGCACCTCAAATGGTCCATCCGCTTGGTCCAATTTTGGCATACTCTTTCCAACATTTCGGCCGGTATCTCACGAATAAATGCTTCAATGTTGTCTTCCGTCAATTGAAGCGGTATAGACATAATATAGACATGTATAGACATGAGCCTTAACATAGCCCCACAAAAAATAGTCTAAAGGCGTTAAATCGCACGATCTAGGCGGCCAATTGACCGGTCCCCACCGTGAAATAAAACGTTCACCGAACTCGCCTCTCAATAAGTCCATTGTTGCGCGTGCTGTGTGGCATGTGGCACCGTCTTGTTGAAACCACATGTCATGCAAGTCAAGCTCTTGCATTTTGGGCAAAAAAAAGTTGGATATCATCTCACGGTAGCGCTCACCATTCACAGTTACGTTACGATTCGCATCATCTTTGAAGAAGTACGGTCCAATGATGCCACCAGCCCATAAACCGCACCCCACCAAACTGTGACTTTTTCTGGAGAGATATTGCAGAGTCATTAGACTCGCTCGAACATCGACGTACCGTCTCGTCTCTATCCATATTTTATCGGTATTTTAACAAACGATGCTCAAGTGAGCTTGCCAACTGCATTCCTCCTCTCCATGAGTTCATCCGCAATACCCGCTCACCAGGAATACTCATCAGTTTACCCTTAAGCCTACTCTCGGACGCACTGTTAAATTTAGAGACTCGTGCTTCAGCCGCACAAAACGATTATGGAATGCTCTTCCCAGCCCAATATTTCCCACAGGCTACAACCCGCAGATATTTAAGACCAATGTGCACTGGTACCTCCTCTGCCTTCCTATACCTTCGACCGGAGCTTCGTCTTGACCCCAGACACTTAAGGGTGTTAGTAGAAAATCACTGAACTGCCACTAAAATATTTTCAAGCGAGTAAATTGAACTGATGAATAGCAATTCTCAGTCTAATGTCTGCCACTAAAATACAGGTGCCCTCTGAAACAAATTCAGTCTTACGTTCAGAATCCTGAGTGGTCACGATTCAAATCTATAACCGATCTTTTGACTCATCAAATACCGTAAATAGAATAATATATGCATTGGCGAGCACTTAGTTACTGCTGCAAGTCCGCAACAGTCGAATAGAATTCACTAGGAACCTCGTCAAATTCAAATTAGCCATCGCTGTTCCCCGTCCTTAGTTTCTGAGTCTACCTCGCGTTGCTTGTTGCCAGTCGAAATTGGCATGGCGGCATCTCCACTCTATTCTATTCAAATTTTAACCGACTGCCCAGCCCACGCATACCTGCCTTCCCCGTTGTTTACAAATCGAACAGGTACACATGTAGTAAGCCCAGCACGACAACTGGTAAATGTATTTCTAACGCCCATACCAGCCATTAGCATGAACCGCAACGGAAACCTGTCCGAGAGACATCTAATTTGCGGGTTTCCCAAACATTTATGCAAGTCAATCAGTCAGTCAGTTCTGACGACACTGTCACATCCGTTCGTCAAATCTGAACGGAAAGGATATTCAAATTCTGATAACTGTCAACCAACTACAGCCACCTCGGCGAGAGACGAAAAATAATAAAAACAAAATGCAAAGTGCCTCCGCATGCGCCGTAATCGGGCTGAATTCAAATCTCGGCTCTCGCGTCGATAGAAATTAATCTAATCCATGTCCGAGTGAAACCGAAGCACACGCCAGTTCGGCGAATGATCGGGAGATTGTTTTCCAAAAAGCACTATTGAATGCCAGCCGATTGAGTGTTCCCTTTACCGTTGTTTTCGTTTTGTTTTGTTTTATATTTTCATCCCCAAACCCGGCATGCATAAGTAAGCAATTGAGTTCCGTATGCCGAATCAAATTCTATGCATACCGACGCCAATGTACGTACACCCGCTTGAGATGAAAGAAAGAGTTAACGCTCAGCGGTTGGATTCATGGCCCATGCGATTGTCAGTCCAGACGGACGAACCTTGAATTGTAAAGTGACCGATGTGGTGGAAGGTGTTAGCGGAACATAGAAATGCGAGAGGGACACCACCTCTCGCGGACTGTTCAGTGCACGGATTTAGGAGAAATGTGCGCCCGGAGAGTGTTCTTGAATTTAGGCCAAACACAAGAATATGCAATTGGAATCCAGGCACGTTTCGAATAACCACAGATTCCATTCGTCGGCAACTGGTCATCCGACGCAAAAGCAATGAAAGTCAGAAAATCAGCAAGCGGTGTTCGATGTCCGAGTATTTTGTGCCCTATTTCAAATGTTCCGAGGCATCTGATGAATGTCAGGAATACATTCATGAATGTATGTACAACAGAACCCCTGTGAATAACACTGTTCTACAAATTTGTTCTTTTATATATTAGTAGAATTGCGACGTGGTTTCTTCGCCGTCCTCTTATTCTCTGCTTCTGGAACATCTCGACGAATAGTCCAGCAATAATCCGCCAACATTGCAACGCTCCACTTGCCCTGATGTCTTCCTGATATCTTTTTCCATGTTTGCGATACTCTGATGGAATCGCTCCCCATGTTCATCGCTAAAAGCCTCACAATTTTCCGGAAAAAAGTCCAAATGTGAATGCAAAAAGTGGATTTTCAAAGACTTGTTGCAGCCTAGTTCTTGGTATGATGACAACACATTTTCGACAAGTTCTTCAAAATCACTCCTCTTATTTCCCAAAAAGTTCCATTGTTGCTGTCCCGAGCCTAAAAGTTCTGATTTGTTCTTTGGCAATTCTAAGTCCCTCTGTTAACTGTTAAGGTGGCGCTACAGTCCGAGGTGGACCTGGGCCTCAACCAACAAGCGTCTCCAGCCAGCTCGATCTTTAGCTAGCTGTCTCCAGTTTCGCACGTATAGTTGGTTGAGGTCCCTTTCCACTTGCGTGCGCCACCTGAGTCGCGGTCTTCCTCTACTGCGCCATCCCTCGGGGGTGGATTCGAAGACTTTTCGGGCCACAGCATTGGTTTCCATCCGCTCTACATGACCTAGCCACCTCAATCGTTGGATCTTCACTCTTCTGGCTAAGTCGATGTCGCTAAACAGCCCGTATAGTTCGTCATTATATCTCCTCCTCCACTCACCATCTATGCAGACAGGACCGAAAATCACACGAAGAATTTTCCTCTCGAAGCAACCAAGGGCAGCTTCATCCGCTTTTGATAAAGTCCATGCCTCCGCGCCATATAGCAGGACTGGGACGATTAAGGTCTTGTAGAGCGTTAGCTTGGTTGTTCGAGAGAGGGCTTTGTTTACCAATTGCGTTCTTAGCCCAAAGAAGCAGCGATTGGCAAGAGTTATTCTTCGTTTGATTTCAGCGCTGGTGTCGTTGTCTGAATTGATAGCGGTGCCTAGGTAGACAAAGTTTTTGACTACCTCAAAGTTATATCTGTCTGCTGTGGCGTTCTGACCGAGACGTCGGTTTTGGGTGTCCTCTCTCGTTGACAGCATATACTTGGTCTTACCCTCGTTTACCGCTAAACCCATCTTCGCGGCCTCCGTTGCAATACCCACAAAAGCGCCATTGACATCACGCTGTGTTCTTCCGATAATGTCAATATCGTCGGCATATGCGAGTAGTTGGACGGACTTCTGAAAGATTGTTCCTCTGGTGTTGGCGTTCGAGTTTTGAACAATTCTTTTAAGAACGATGTAGAAAAAGTCGCATGACAGCGCGTCGCCTTGTCTGAATCCTTTTTTGACATCAAAGGTCTCGGTTAGGTCTTTACCGACCTTGATGGAGCAGCGTGCATTATCCATCGACATCCTACACAAACGGACGAGTTTGGTAGGTATGCCAAAACTAGACATTGCTCTGTATAGCTCGTCACTATAAATGCTGTCATACGCGGCCTTAAAATCGATGAAAAGGTGGTGGGTATCGATTTGTTGCTCCTGGGTTTTCTCCAAAATCTGCCGCAGTGTGAATGTTTGGTCGATGGTGGATTTTCCTGGCCTAAAGCCACACTGGTATGAACCGACCAGGTTGTTGACGAATGGCTTTAGTCGTTCACACTAAGTCCCTCACAAGATCATTTCACTCAGTCTGCGTGATCCCATGTGGCTGTGATGATGTACTGGGTACTTCGTATTCTGACACTGAAGAAATTGATGGCAAAGTAGGAGTGATTTTATCGTCGTTGACGTCTATGTTAGGATTGCTGGGCGGCACAGGACGCTGAGCTGATGATATACTTCGACACACGATGACATTCTTCTCTTTTTTAGAAATTCCCTTGACTTTTCCAAATGTATGAGTTATCAGACAGAAATAACAATCAGTTGTATGATTTGTTGATTCTCGCCACTGCATGGTCCTGCGAAACGAAATGACGTTTTTTTGTCATTCTGCCAATTTCTCAAACCTGTAGCACACGGATTGTAGCAGAAATGGGGAACCCAGGTCTTATCCTGGTGTCTTATATCCTCTCCAAAGTAGTGGTGAAAGGCTTTTTTTTATTGTAGCGGTTAAAGAGCACATTTGTTTGCTAAATATTACCCCACCACAAATATAACAAAAATTGTCGGGGTTATTCACACATTTTTGAAACATTTTGCTAAAGGGTGGTGTTTGTTTAAGGGCCGATGTTGAATGTGAACCACACCTAAACGTCAAGTTTATTTCTGCATTTCATTTGACATTTCTCAATTTCAGACTAACTCAATTTGAACCATGGAAAGATATACAATCGAGCAGCGCGTTAAAGTTATTCAGGCTTATTATGAAAATGGGCGTTCAAATCAAAATGCATATCGTGCACTTTGTGATTTTTTCGGTCCAAATGTGTGTACAATCAGAAAATTTGTGCAAAAATTTGAGCAAATCGGGTCTGTAGGAGATGTGAAAATACCAGTGCATGCTCGTACAGCTCGTACTGCAGAAAATATTGCTGCTGTTCGCGATAGAGTGGCTGAAGAGCCGTCCACCTCAACTTGTCGTCGTGCCCAACAATTGCACCTCTCACGCTCGTCGTTGATGAACATTATGCATAAAGACTTGCATTTACACGCTTACAAGGTGCAATTGACTCAAGAACTAAAGCCTCTTGACCATTTCAAGCGTCGCCAATGGTCAGACTGGTGGCAAGAAATGGCAACAGTGGACGATCAATTTTCGAAGAAGATCATCTTCAGTGATGATGCACATTTTCACATCAGTGATCAGCAGAATTGCCGCATTTGGGCGAATGATGATTAATCCAAGAGTGATTGTAGAAAAACTAATGCACCCACAAAGAGTGCGGTTTATGGGCTGGCGGCATCATCGGGCCGTATTTTTTCCAAAATGAGGCCGGTCAGGCAGTTACTGTGGATGGTGTTCGCTATCGTGAAATTATAACAAACTTTTTATGGCCCGAATGGGAAGATATGAATGTGGACAATATGTGGTTTCAACAGGACGGTGCCACTTGCCACACAGCTAACGAAACTAACATAAATTGTTATATCACTCTTGCAGGTTGCATAGTTGGGCCTAGGTGCATTTGAGCTATAAGTCATTAGTTGTAAGTGTCATAATAGGGGTTTTTGATTGTAGTGTTTTTTCCCTTAACTTTTCCTATTAATGTATTAAATTCTGTATCTCTAATATGTACATGTCAGATGTAACTAAAACTGTCCAAATCGAACTACAAGTAAATTCAACTTTGAACTTTGACTTCTGATATATCATGAAGGTCATAGAAGAAAAATGCTCCCAGGGTTCTTTGCATCGACAAAGACTGTGGGATGTATTCTCAATCTCCTCTTCATCCTCACAGCCTCTGTATATGGTCCCATTGTTCAGATGGTTATGGCCAGTTTTTCTCCGACCACCATCCTCAGCAGTGTTCTCCTACACTGTGTCTCACATGTGAGAAGAGAACTCCACCTTTCATTAGCTAACTCCATGATTTTGATGTCCACCTTCCTCCTGATGTCAGATATCGGTTGGTTAAGCCAGCAGATTGCCTGGAATGGGTCAGATTCGGCCCCTTTCCTGGCAAGTTCATCTTCTACCTAGTTCCCGGTTACGTCCCTATAACCTGGGACCCAGCACAGAGTGATCGAATGCTGTGAGCCAAGACCCCTGAGGTCTTCTTGGACTTGCTTTCTATAGCCGTAATTGCTTTAATGGCCGCTTGACTGTCAATTAGGAAGGTAATGCCAGCTGGTGGTATTTCCAACAATGATATCATTTTGGCCGCTTCTTTGACCGCAAGGACCTGCGCTTGAAAAACACTGCCGTAATCAGGCAGACTGATAGAGCTGTGCATGTTTAACAATTCGCAGAAGACGCACGCGCCTGCACCTTTTTCCCTCTTTGACCCGTCCGTACAGAAGGTATCACGCGCTTTCTCTTAGGGTGAGGGTTGTGCCCTCAATTTTGGCAGGATCGAAAAGCGCATTCCGCACCCTTTTGTTGGTGAAGAGGACCAACTCTGCTTTTAGGGGGGTTAAGCTCCAGACCGCAAGATCTTGCCCACTTAAGGAGGGTGATTATTGCGTGTCCGACTAACTCGCTGAGGATCGGGAGAAACTTGCTACAGTCAACTATGACTATGTCGTCGGCTCAAGCGATTGCCTTGGTTCCCGAGCATCTGAGGCCCCTGATAGGGGTGTCCCTTGCGGCTATGACTTTGACAGTTCAGTCGCTTAAGGTCGCATTTATGATTCTTTTCCTGAGTAGACTTATTTTTAACTTTGTTCTTTTCGAGTGCATTCTTGATTGCCTCGGTCTCTACTTGAATATCTAGAAATGCAGCGAGGGCATGCTCCTTGAGAGGATTTTTCAACCAAACTACGTCATGCTGTGCAGTCTCTCCGCCTTTGCCCGTCATATCGCGTGTTGCTTGCTCGAGATTGGGTTGTGCTGAGAGATGTGAGATTGGCACGAACGAATGCATTAATGAGCTTTTCAAACGTGTTTAGGACAAATGAAGTAAGTCCTTCGCCCTGCAGTGACTAGCTTTACCTGCCTTGGGGATGAAAACTACAGAGAAGACCTGAAGCTTGCTAGCAATGATATTGTTTGTCTTCCAAATCTCGCATCCGTACAACAGTACGGATTTCGCTCTTCTAGCGTTGAGGTCAAGACCGCGCAAATTTTCCCGAATGTCGGCTAGGGTGTTGGATAGCAGACAGGTGTCATCGGTGTAGTCGAGGTGGTGGCGTTTCTCCATCAGAGACCAGAACACGATCAAGGACGATGACGATAAACAGGCACCCTTGCCTTGGCAAATGCGGTGCTCTCCTAACCCTTGAAACTCAGATTACAAGACGCTTCCCGGTAAAGCTCCTGAAGGAGCTCAATAATGGATGGGGGCACTCCACTGTTCCTCAGGGTGTTCCAGATGGCTTCTCGTCGGACCATGTCCAAGGCTCTCTCGAGTTCCATTCAGCCAACTGTTCGACGATCATCCGAATTGTGTGGTTGTGATCCACACGTGAGCGGTTGGGTGGAAACCCAGTTTGCTCGACATTTGGGGGAATCCGGTGAAGGACCAATGAGGCGAGTAGCTTCGGGATAGCATTCAGGAGTCCAGTTTTTGCACTCGCTGCCTTTTTTGTTAATAGTGACAATGACACTCGTCGTTCAGTCCAGGCTGAGCGGATGATAGGGTATAGGATCGGGCCCATAACTGGTGCTGTCAGCTTAAAGAGCTCCAACAGTAGGCTGTCCGGAACGGAGGCCATGAGGACCTTGGGCTTGTAAATTGTAAGCTCGATTTCGGAGACTGTAGGGGGTGTTGTGTGAACTTGCCTTCCGTGACAAAAGATGGAAACGCGATGTATTCCTCTTCAACCGGTGCAAAGAATTCCTTCCATCGGTTCAGCTGTTGTTGTTCTTAAGCCAAGAGGCTCCAATTTTTAAGGGAGTGGATATTGTTGCCACACAGCTTTCGTGTGGCAGAATAGACGCCTCTTAAGGTGCCACAGTTCGCATCCGCTTCCGGTTCGGTAAAGGTGTCCCCTGCCCTCTGGCGCCTCCTGTGCCTGCCGTATCTCTTCTCGTGAGGGAGCGTGAGGATTAGTTGCCCTTTAAGCATGTTCCAGAATCTTATCTGGTTCCAGGTTGCCTTGGAAGCCCAACCTTTCCCCCTCACTTGTCCTCAGCCTGCTCTTCAGGTCGTCGACAAAGTGAACTTCTCCACAAACCCCACCGACTTGCAGATTGTTGTATTCCTCCACGCAACCTAGCCAACTCTCTCAACGCATCGCAACTCCTCTTCCCACACAACCTTCTTCGTTCCCCACAATAGACATCCATTAGAAACTTCGATCTAACCATTTGAGTTCGAGCTTTGCATTCGACCACTCTTGCAAGAGTCCACCTCAGCCACCTTGTAGTCGGCGATTAAGTTGAAAGTTGTAATAAATTATGTACGCACTCTCGTTTTCTTTTCCATTGCTTGCAGGTGTATGGCTACGAGACCGGTGGTTACTTAAATTTTGAGAACCGCCAGCAGTCCTGAGCGACGTCGTCGAACAAGTTCACAACGAAACCGAAACCGTCATTCAACTTTTCATTGAAAGTTTTGACAACAAATAAATTTCTATCACTGGTGACCAGCGGACAGCGATCAGCGATCAGCGATCAGCGACCAGTGAGGCAGTGACCACCACTGGTCCTGCTTCTCAAATAAATTCAACAAAGTATCCATCCGAACGTGTGTGCCGCCGAACAGACAAACCAACCCGTTCGGTTAGTTTTCTCCGACATCTATTACCCGTATTATTCATTTAACATGCAATTAACAAATAATCGCTCATTTGGCAACTCTGTTATTGGTGTCGTCGTCGAGTATAAAATCGAAATGGATTCACCAGTGTAAGTGCCGCCCGTCGGCGTCGCCTGCTTGTTGCCGCTGCCAGAGAGTTGCGCTTTCGTGGAGCCGTACGGTTAATGGATCACGAAGGTGCAGATCCGATTTGAAGCAGAGGAAACCTGCAAAGCCGGACCACTCGCCACACACCGCACGGCGCCGCCGGGCTCCGGGATTGCCATGAAAAAACAAACAAGAACCAAAGAGAAAAATGCACTCTCTCACTGATGATGTGGTGGTGGTCTCCACTTAGAGGTGCAACGAGTAACGAGTAATCACACAACTAGGACTGGTTTAGTGTGGTATGGGGCACCCTGACTGCATCATAAAACTCAAATTTTCCCATTCAGTGGGTAACGTTGTCGAAGTGCGCTCCTATGGAGCGATTTTCTTTTCTATGCTATGCCTTGCCATGCTTCACTGACATTGCAATGCGGAAGCGATGTAACCGGTGGTGGTGCCTGGATCGCTGCGACATGGTGGACCGGATCGGGAGGGAATGGCTAAGAGTTCATGTACGCCGCGCGCCGCCGCCGCTGCGACTGCACATCGTGTCTGGCTGGTTTTGTTGCGGCATTAGCAGCGAGAGAGTATTTGGACTGGATGATGCTGCCAGTTTTATGGTCTCAACATCTTTGAGGGCAGAGTGGTTTGGCTTGGCATGGCTTTGGTGGTCGGACGACAACACCGACGACGATGACTGTATACCAGTATACGAGAGTATGTAATAGGAGCGAAGTTCGAGTTCGAGTTTTATAGCACTCGGTTTCGTTTTGGATTTGTTAGCAATTTTTCTAGCGGTTAATGTCTCTGAGAGAGAGGTCGGAGTGGCTGACAATGCGATACATGCCCGCTCACACACACACGCACGCAGGCAGCAAGGTATCCCACCATCTACCACCTGAAGTGCTGGCTCGAGGGAATTGGTGGTAAGGCATTGATTTTGTTTCGTGCTGGCATCTGCTGGTAACCGCTGTAGGAAACAGACCTGCAGCGCCTTCGTAGTTTCGGTATAATTGGGGACCAGTTATTGCTTTGGCCTCATTTCGAAAATGGTTTTAGAAAAAAAAAAAAAAGAGAAAAATGCCTTCATGTGGATGACGGGAGGTGGGACCTGGGAGGAGGAGTAAAAATGGGAAATATTGGATTTTCAGGATTGCAATTGCGGAAATGACATAATTCTATGATTTGTGGCGCCTCATGCTGGTGGCTGGTGGGTGGCGTATGGCGGGCTGAATTGATGGCTTCGTGAGTCTTAAAGTTGTGCACAGTCGTGGGGCATAGCATCATCTTTGGCGAGGGTCTACAATGAAATAGAAATGGGGATCATTAGATGGTCTGGCAGGTACTGTGTGTGTGTGTCGACATGAGATGGGTTTGTTGGTCTAGTCTGGAACTATTTTAATCGGCTATTCAAACTTTGCTGGATTGGGCGTGTGTATTGACAGAATCTGGATGAAATCCGAGGCTGAAAAATATATTTCTACGAGTCAAATTTTTCGAAAAAAAAAGTCCATTTTCGTTTATTCGAAAAAAAAAATTGTATTGTGTCTATAACTTAAATCGTTTTGCGGTTTGCTAAGAGATGGCGTAACTTGTATTATTCCATTGGAACATGCGTTGGAAAGCTACTGCCATTGCACGTAATTTCAGTATATATCATTCATTTGAAGCGTAAACAATAATAATTTTTTTTTTCACTCACACATGTCGAACTTTGTGCCTGAAAAAGTGTTTTTGCGGGGACACGACACACGCGACGCCACAAACGGAAGTCATTTTTGCGTCGGATTGTTACTGGTGATGAAAAATGGATCCATTACGACAATCATGTGTGAAACCCGGCCAACCAGCCAAATCAACGGCAAAGCCGTGGGTGAGACCAGAAGGGTGTGCTGTATTATGAGCTGCTAAAACCCGGTGAAACCATCAATGGACAACGCTACTGAACACAATTAGTCCGTTTGAAGAGAGCAGTAGCCGAAAAGCGCCCGGAATATGCGACAAGACACGAGGCAATCATTTTCTATCATGACAACGCTCGGTCCCAGGTTGCTATTCCGGTTAAGAACTATTTGGAAAACAGTGAATGGTTCTACCCCACCCGCCTTGTAGTCCAGACCTTGCCCCTTCTGACTACCATTTGTTCCGGTCGATGCGGAACGCCCTCACTGAAATACGGTTCACATCAGAGCAAAATGTAAAAAATTGGCTTGATTCATTCTTGGCTGCCAAGCCGGCGCAGTTCTTTTTGGATGGGAGTAATATCAAGACTGTCGGCTGAAATCGTTAAGACACCTGGAAATGATCTGACTTGGCTCATGCATCAGTTCATTTGTAGGATTAAGTCGAAGGAAAGTACACCCAACGGGTGATATCTCAGTACCGTCTATGCGATGCACAAGAAAGGACACCCCTTTGACTGCGTCAACTTTAGAGGGGTATGCATCTACCTATTCATCGATTTCAAGGCAGGGAAACTTCGGACGCAGACTACGTCCGGGTACCGAAGAATTATTACGAGGCGATGGTAGAACGTGTATCGGCCATCGAGCCGAGGATGTCGCAAGAGTTCGGAAAAGTTTACAACTCCTTGTGAGTTGGAGTACAACCTGAGCTCGCTGAACGCACACATCGTTGTCAAGTGTTGAAGACACCAACATGAACGGGCCGGAGAGGGTGCTGAACGAGCACGAACAAACAAAAGAGGAGACGGAAGGCCTCAGTTCTCCATGCCCCGACAACTTGGCGAAGCGGCTGAGCAGAGAACTGAAGATTCGCCGGAGTTCGGAGAGCCGAGTGATTCGATCCATAAGTGCCAGGAAAATGGGCACGATGCGAACAAGATCAAGGATAGCTGCACGCTTGACTCAAAACAAAATCTGGCACGACAGCTCCACATCCGAGAAGCCGACTAAGCCAGTGATCTTGTATCCGCCATCCGTGGCGACGTGCACCAAGTGCAGCCTCAAAAGGGGACGTCCCAACGCATTGCATACAGGACTGCCACAGCAATGTACACCGGTCGATGAAAACAAAGTGGCGGGGGCCAATGTCTGCAGCGCCAAGAGAGACTCACTCGCTGATGAACAATGGACAGCCGGGGAGGTGTTCTTCGACGGCGGCCAGCAGACGCGTCCCACCAACATCTTCCACATGGAGGAGAAGCCACTGCAGGACATCGTCCCTTCCACTCCAGTTGGCATGAAGGCGGTGCCCCCAGCAGCAAAGATGGAAACACCGAAACTGCCTCCACGCTCAATCCTCTGCCCACCGCCCTCCGGGTTCAGCCATGAGGCCGGCTTCCGCAACGAAAGTGTTTTGTACTCCCAACGAGGAATAACTCAATGGACGCGCATCTATCGCCAGGCTCCGAGCACAGAACACGTGCATAGAGATGAGCTACGTTCAACACCCTTTCTAGTTCTAAAATTCCTGCAAGATTCGCCAGGTTATGCAGGAGGACGATGGAGAATTGTTGCTGCTCCATTAAGGCGGGAAACGAACTCACCGAGACCTTGAATGTCAAAAGGTTCTTAAACAAGGCGACGCGCTGTCATGTGACTTCCTTTACATCATCCTGGAGAATATCGCGCAGGACTCACACGACAAAACTAGAGGCATGACCTTCTTGAAGTCAGTACAACTGTTAGCATAGCCGGATGACATTGGCGTGATTGGCAGAACACAGCACAGAACTGAGGCGTAAACGGCTAAAAATGGGTTTAGTGGTGAATGAAGGCAAAACGATGTATATGCTCTCCTCAAGAGAGGACATACGATGACGACGTCTTCGACAGAGCCTCACAATGGGCGGCTGTAACTTCGAGGTGGTCAAGGACTTCGTCTACCTCGGCTCGGCAGTAAATAGAACGAACAGCAGCAGTACCGAGACAGAGCAGAGTAAACTTTGCTAACCGCAACTGAGTCGTGAGCCAGCCCTCTCTCGACGGACCAAGTTGACTTTATATAAAACGCTGGTCATCCCAGTCTCACAATCTCAAAATCAGGTGAGGTCTCTTCTTGGTCTCTCATCATCATCATCTGCTGATCCGAATGCTCGACTAAAGGGGTCATGAGGGTAAACCAGATCTCCAGGCAACTCGACCCTCACCTCAGCAGCTTGCATTCGCGATCTTATTCTTTCGGTCATTACCCAAATTTCATGACCATAGGTGAGAGTTAGAACAAATACTGAGTTGAAGACCGCTAGCTTGGCTTTGACACAAAGCTCGGCCTTCCTGACTACAGATCTACCAAGCTGCTTCAAAATTGACCCAGCTTGACCAACCCTGAACAGGTGTCCTGGAGATGACCATAACCTCCGATTCGTCCACGATTGTCCACGATTTGACCTTCAGTCCAGCATCAGCATATACGACCACAAACCTATCGAGTGCTCGCTGGTGTTCCGTCTGGGAAGATGACTTACCATCAACTCTCCCAATGTGTAACATTCCTCGCCTCGGTCGCGCGGGGCTTACCACAATGAAAAAGGAGAAGTGACAAGACGCACCCTTGGCGAAGTCCAACGCCCACAGTGAAAGGTATTCTTTTAGCATCATAACACAGCTGCTACAGTTTGGGTATAGAGATGCAGTCTCGCCCTCAGAAGGGGACCATCAATCTCATTCTCCTGCAGAACACTCCAGAGTTTACCTCGAGGAACTCGGTCGTATGCCTTTTCCAAATCCACAAAGCAGCTGTATATGTGTTTGGCATAAAGCCTTCTCTAGTCCCATTCTTAGACTGAAAAGCTTGTCGGTTGAACTTATACCGGGACGAAAGCCGCACTGCTCATCGCCCTATCCTGGGCTCGACCATAGCTCTAGAACGCGGTTCCAACACCTTTGCGTGGACTTTCCCGGAGAGGCTTAAAAGAGATATGCGCCTGTACTTGGAGCAATCTCTTTTGGGGGAATCTTCTTGAAAAGAGGGACAATCACGCCGGTTTGCCAAGTGAAAGGTGTCTCACCACGTTCCCAGGCCACTTTAACGACACGAGAGAGCCATAAAACTTCCTCTTTACCCATTGCCTTAAGCATTTCTGGTCGGATTTCATCAACACCGACGGATTTGCCAGCTGTCGCCAAAATGACTTTCTCCACCGTTGGACTATTCTCCGACCCACTCAAGACTACGCGCCTGCCATCCTCAGTGCCCTCTTAGGGATTCAGCAGCTCCGAAATGTGCTCGCTCCATCTGCGTAAGATGCCCACTTCATTGAAAAGCAACACACCGCTTTCTTTATCTCTTTAGGAATAAAGTTCTGCTTGTGGTCTGGTCATGTTTGCGTTGACGACATCTGGAGGAAAAGATTCGAACAAAAACATGAGCCAATTGGGCCTATTGAGGCGTCTACGAATCCAAGGGCCAAGGTGGCTGGGCCATGTAGAGTGCTTCGCTTCGGAGGGTCTTCGACTCGGACTGTGGTAAAGTAAAACAGAGGAAGCCATCGTCTGAGGTGGCGTACCAAAATTCAAGAAGGGCTGGCCTCAACCAACTTGTGCGAGATTGGAGGCAGGGAGACAGAGAGGAGTTGGAGAGGCTTGTGGGTTGAGGCATAGGTCCACCCCAAGCTGTGCGGCTAATTAAAGAAGCAGAAGAAAAAGAGCTAATTATTGAAATGAAATCAATTTCCGACTGTTTATGCTTGGTTTATATCTTCTTCTTGCAAGGCACCGTTCAGAAATACAACTACAACAGCTACTGACCACGTTTGAATCACGCTGTTTCTTGGTAGGAATTTTGTATTTTGTTGCAAAGGCGCAAGCTCACAACTTTGTGACTTGAAATATAAATGTGAGGGCATAGTTGTGCAATAATAAAAAAAAAACATCATTATTTGAGTTCGTGTTCGACAGGCAAGGGAACAAAATTGTCTGTGCTTGGTCTAGGACCGTATTGGTGAGAGTAGATGTCTGGAAAATCGCTAGGGAGAATTTCTGGAAAGAACGGCTGGAGTGGGCAGTAAGCTAATTCCAAATCTCCTGGGGAGGTTGAAATCACACCTGTGCTTCATCGTTCCAGAGAAAGGCAATGTGTTAACTAATTTATCACTGATGTTAGGAAGTGGTCTGACATTGGGCTAAACCAGTGGAGACGGTCGAAGGTACCTAGTGGCCAGTCCGGAAATGGGGAAGGAAGACCCAAGCCTACCAAAGTCCTATAGACCGATGAGCCTAACATCGAGTCTCCTCAAAACAATGGAAAAAGACGTGGATAACTACATAAGAGAGGACGTGCTACAGACAGAAGAGGGAATGTCTTGACTACTGTAAGCATGCATGTAGAACAGGCAGGTCTACAGAAACTGCACTCTATCAACTGACGGAAATGTTAGAGCTTTCTTTGAATAGAAGGAGCATTTGACAACACATCACATGATTCGAGCTCTGAACAAGAAAGAAACAAAAAAGAATACAGTATCGAAATGGATGTACGGCTGAGTACAAGATAAGCGGAGACTCACACATCAGGGAGCATAATAAAAGGCAATACGACAAGAGGATGCCCGCAAGGAGGTGTCTTATCTTCACTCATGTGGAGCCTAGTTGTAGACGAACTTCTAAGGATTCTGACAAACCGGGGGATCAGATGTCAGGCATGGGCTGCTGACGTAGTCATCCTGGCCAAGGGGCAATGTGGAGGAGACTCATCAAATGGGCACTAACGAAAACTAAGGAATAGTGTCTGTCAGCTGGTCTTAAGCTTAATCCGGCAAACCCCCCCATAGTACCCAACACAAGAGAAAAAAAAAACTGGAGCAACAAAACTAATAAATCTGTCGGGCACAACACTGGCTCCAATAAACGAAGTTAAATATTTAGGCGTAATCTTGGAAAGCAAATTCATCTGGAAGAAAAATCACACGGAAGAGGTAACCGAGAAAGCGACGCGTGCTCTAATCGATTTCGCGGCATCCTAAGATGGATCCTAAGATGGATTGTCAGACCAAAAAAAACATGGCTCAAGAGAGGTACTCAACAAGGTTCGGAAGTTGGCATGCCTCTGTATTACAGGGGCCATGAGACCTTGCCCAACTGCCGCCATGGAGGTGCTATTGAAACTGACTCCCTTACATCTAGTGGTTGCAGAGTATGCAAACAACGCAATCATGAGTTTGGCAAAAGAGGGGATAGGCAGAGGTCAATAACCAACCACACTTGGCCATTTCCAAGGATGACGCGATTAGGAGGTTACCCTTGAGCTCAGCACCAAAAATGACTGGACCAATGAACCCATAGTCTAGACTGAGCAAAACGGTGAAATGGTATACAGATGGATCAAGAACTGAACAGGAGCGGTAGTATTTGAACCCCTGACAAAGTAATACGAACGCATCGGCAATCGTAAACCCGCATCTCTCAAGCAGAAGTCTATGCCATAGACAGATGCGCTCAAATCAATCTTGACAGGAACTATACCAAGGGTGTTCCCGATACCATGGAAATTGCAGCACTTGGTGCTGCTTTCAGAGGCAAATAAACCACCTGGAGTTCCATCATCATATCGCCCCATATGCCTGCTCGACACGCTTGGAAAGATTCTAGAGCGCATCATCGCTACTTGCACCAACAAAAGAGAACAGAACACCAATACGGCTTCAAAAAATCGCGTTCTACAGTCGATGCCTTAGAGGCGGTAGAAGATACAGCTACTGAGGACATTCAGGGGGAAAGGGTGAGAAGTGGGACGAAGCAGTAATGCGCATTCAACTCCGCGAACTGGTCATTTATTAGGAGATCCCTGGCCAGAATGGATACACCATATTACTTGCGTAGGAAAGTCGCAGAATACCTCATCAACAGGAAACCACTCCGATGAGGGCGCTACGTACTACAGCGTTTCCGCAGGAGGCCCGTAAGGGTCTATCCTTGGACCTCACCTAAGGAACATCATGTATGACGGGATTCTACGTCTGTCGCTACCAGATGGAGTTGAACTATTCGGCTTTGCGGATGGCATCGCAGTGGTCACTGTTGCCAAGCACGTCCACGAGGTGGAGTCTGTTACTGACGAGGCGATCGAAAAAATAAAGGACTGGCTGGACTGACTTACAAGGCTGAGGCTGTCTTAATAACCAGTCTCAAGAGGGTGGAGTACGCAAACTGCTGGATCGGAAATCATTGATCAACAACAGACTTCGGTTCAAAGCTCACATTGGGAACTCCAGCAAGAAGCCATCGATGATGTGCGCTGTCCGGGATACGCTCGTCAGATCCTGCTGTCCAGAGTGGTCAGCTCAGTCCTTTTATACGCTGCTCCGATATGGGCTGGCGCACTGGCACTGACTGAGAGCAGGAGCAAGTTGTCGGCACAGTACAGGCTCTGCGCAATCAGAGCCATCCGCGGCGAAATATTTCTAACGACGCAGCATGTGTTTTAGCCGGAGTGCTCCCCATTGACATGCTTGCAAACGAGAGCTAGAGGGTGTACCCTGTATCGTCAGGAGCCACAAAGAATAAAGGCGGTGAAAAGAGTCTTCGATGCCGGATGACACTGTGCCAAATTACCAATTGAATCTTAGGAATAAATGAAAATGAATTTCTCAAGTTGAAGAAATCGGAGGAATATATGTTAAATAAGACTGGAGCAATAGCGGATCCTTGTGGAACTCCAGCTTTGATCTGTTGGCTGTCAGAGAAGCTTTGATTGATAGATACCTCGAAGATCCGGGACTTAGGGAACGATTGTATAATTTTCACTAGATACAACGGAAATTTGAAATTTGCTAACTTGTATATCAGACCTTCATGCGAAAAGGCGTCGAATGCTTTTTCTATGTCTACAATTACCATTCCAGCACTTTTGCCCACTGTAAAATATTGGCCGAGTTCGTAAATTGGTGCGTTCATAAATGCAAGTAAACTGCGGTGACTATGCATGAGAGCAGCCGGCAACAAAAGCAATGTGACAGTCAAACTGCGATCAAATTGGCAGCGATTTTTGTTTTGTGCAGGATTGCAGGGAAAAGGGGCTTTCTTAATACAAAAATGGTTTCTAAGACATTTCTGTTATTTGAAGTTTTGATTTGGAACATGTTTTGGCTTCCAATTCATTTTATTTTAAGGCATAGCCCTTTTGCTGGGTATTTTGCTGCGGTTACCTTCTTTTATATTTTTGAAAGTTGGTCAGTTTATTATACTTATTAAACATTAAACCTAGTAATATACATTTTTTAGACATGATTTTATCTTCTGTAATTTATATCTTTTATAATACGATGGACTTGATGTGTGGCGCTGTGAAATGCTCTAAATCCAAATTGTTGCGTTGGAAAGATTCCATTATTAAGGAATAAACGAGACAAGTCTCTTCTTAATAGTCTTTTCAAGGCACTTGGTAAGACAATATAGTAGGCTAATATGCCTATAGCTAGTGAGCAAATCAGGAGCTTTGCGAGGTTTAAGGATGGGTATAGTCTTAGCAACATTCATTGGGTAAGTATCCCAGTCTAAGGCAGGTGTTGAAGATTTCCGCCAGTTTCTTTAAGGCAGGCATGTCAAAGATACGCTCACGAGGCAATTAATAATAACCCTCGACATCAAGTCAATAATGGTTAAATTTCACGTGTGTTTCATTTGAATTACTTTGGAACGCATCTAATTTGTGTTTCTATACCTACATATGAATGTATGCATGTAAACATATGTAAAGTGTGCTTGTGGAGCTTAAGAGGCATTACAAGAGATGGCTAAGAGATGGCGTAACTTATGTCATACCATTGTTATTATTCCATTGGAACATGCGTTGGAAAGCTACTGTCATTGTACGTCATTTGAGTATATGTCATTCATTTGAAGCGTAAACAACAATCGTTTTTTTTTCACTCAAATATGTCGAACTTTGTGTCTGATAAAGTGTTTTTGGGGGGAGTTCTTCTTCATTACTTTAATATGCAGCAAACTGCTGCCGAAAGTCATCGTGAGCGAACGTGCCAAACCTTGCCAACCAGCCAAATCAACGGCAAAGCCGAATATCTATGGCGCGTAGGTAATGCTCTGTATTTGGTGGGATCAGAAAGGTGTGCTGTATCATGAGCTGCTAAAACCGGGTGAAACCATCAATGGACAACGCTACCGAACACAATTAATCCGCTTGAGGAGAGCAGTAGCCGAAAAACGGCCGGAATATGCGACCTCACGTTGCTATTTCGGTTAAGAACGATTTGGAAAACAGTGGATGGGAAGTTTTACCCCACCCGCCTTATAGCCCAGACCTTGCCCCTTCTGACTACCACTTGTTCCGGTCGATGCAGTACGCCCTCACTGAAATACGGTTCATATCAGAACAGAATATCTAAAATTGGCTTGATTCATTCTTGGCTGCCAAGCCGGAGCAGTTCTTTTGGGATGGGATCTACAAATTGCCAGAAAGATGAGAATAAAGTCATAGCTTCAGATGGGCAATACTTTGAATAATACTATTGGACATGTTTTTTCTTAAATTAACGTTCGAATTTTGAAAAAAAAAACGCCACCCGAATTAAGTTATAGACCCAATAGTAACCCATTTTCGACTTTTGTAAAGCACAAACTTATTTGCAAATAAATTTGCTAAGTGATATTAAAAAAAAAAAAACAAATTTAGTAAAGTTGACATTTTGACGTTTTTAGCTAAATTGCTTCAGGAACCACGCTGCTCGCATTTTATGCATGTTTGGAAGCTCATATGTGTGTGAACAGATGTTTTCAATGAAGATTAATAAATCTGAATACCGTTCAAGACCTACAGATGAACATCTTCAGTCCATTTTAAGAATTAATACAACATCGAGGACATAATGAAGCATAACAGAAGTCGAGTTTCTGGATCCTCAAATAAAATGTAGGCTTAATCTCTGCTTAAAAAACATTTTTCTTTAATAAAATCATTTTATGAATAATTCCTACTTAGACTTATTATTACATTTGCAATTTGTTTTTAATGTGGCCCACTGTCATATTTGAGACAAGAAAATGACACTTAATGAGTTTGAGTTTGACACACCTGCTTCAGGGCAAAGTCGGAAAGGGTCTTAAGACATATGTTTCTTATCGTATCAGGTCCAGTTGTTTTCCTTGATTCCAGATTGTAAATGATGTCCCTAAGTAAGGACAATCGGTTATTAAAGAAGGTAGTTGCTAGTGCATTTGCTTTTTCAGAGCAAGACAGAAGTACAGAATTGCCTGCTTTATTGAAAAAATGCATAACAGTCATTAATAAAAGGCGAGTTGAGATTCAAATAATTCCGTAACTTCATTCAGCTAATAGGAACACGAAAGATGTGAAGTTGTATAACATGAGAAAAACGTGTAATTTTAAGACAGAAAAGCAAATAATGTGGCCGAGTGTGGCGATATACCGACTTGTGTGTCGCCACATCTGACAATCCTGGCAGGAATGTCAAAACTGGACATGGCGTCGTATAGCTCGACCCTGCGCTAGACGAATAGGTGGTGGTTTGTGGTTTTCCATTTGAACTTCTTGGGTCTGTTCCAGGATCTGAAGCGGTGCTAAAATCTGGTCGATGGTGGACTTTCCTGGCCTGAAGCCACACTGACGACTCCAGGCGAGCACACAACAGGGCAGAATGGTCTTATATGTGATGTGAATGAGAACTAGTAGTTGGCTCAATCAAAGGGGTCTCCCTTGCAGTGGACCCACTCCAAATGCGTCCATAAATATGCTTTAAACATGCACCGTGCATGCGAATGACATGCAAATGCAACAAATTACTAAAAAAACTAGGAGATACCCTGAAACTACGAAACGCACAGAAAAATGATGTCCAGTTTCACTACCGACTCAGATTTTTAGTATTCAAATGTTAGATCCTTAACTGAGCATTAAGCTCATCGATTCAGCTCTCATTCCTTTGCCCAGCGAATCTGACAAGTATCAGCCCTTAAATACATCACACGAAGCAGATTGCAGAAATATAAATAAATACGTACAAGAACTGATTAGTATTCTCACTGGTTGCGCCCCAACAACAACGCTGTCTACAAAAACTGGCCAACCTTGAAATGGGTGGAAAATAAATACATCCCGAGCGATTCACTCATTCCATCCGAATTTAGCAATCAATTCATCACAAGCGATGATTTGAATGACTCCACATGCGCCATAGTCATTGACAGTGTTCATATCTAGAAAGCCTCTTAGAATGCCAAAGCCACTACAAACACGCATTCGCGCGGCTAGGTCATCCCCCAGTTGAACCCCCCGCCCTCCGCTGATCCTTGACCACGTCCGGCCCACAATAATGCGCGAATTGTTGTTACAGAGTGTCCACATGTGCCTAGACTTCGAAAGTCAACTCTGGGGCTCGGCGCGGCGGTAATTTATGGGTCCGTCCTTTCCGGTTTCGCTGTGCGCCGGTGTAGCCACTCGGAAGAACGCCATCAGTCAACCACCCAATTGGTCTTGGCCAAAAAGTCCGTCCGTCAGACAGCACAAATAAAAGGATACACACGCACATCCCGCGACAGGCGTTGTTATTCCGCTTGACGTGCAAGCGCCTAGAGCTATTTTTGTATTGAACTTGACCCAGTAACGTGATTTATTTTAAATTGCCACTTCCAAGCACTTGTGGTACTTCCACTTGTTGTCGGTCGTCTGGCTGGCGATGGCGGTGGTGACGGTGGAGGTGGCGTCGGCCAAGCCAGCGTATACAGCACCATGGCGGCGCGCTGGTAGGCCGTGTCCAATTGTTATTTTGCGCCAGACGTCTGGTGCGTTCGAGTACCAACTAAGCATACGAATTACTGCGCATTGTTGTTGGCTTCGGACTTGTCTATTTCGCTGGGAAACTACCTTTTGGATGATGTTATCGAGCGCTCGGATTAATGGTCGCGATTTATGGCTGAGAAAAGGTGTGTGTGCGTTTTTTTTTTTCTTTTTGTCGATTCTGCTTTTGATCACCGTTGGATGTGGGTGTCTATGTGCTAGTTTCCGAGGCAGCCTTGTGGTGGCAAATGGCTAGAGGGACTAGTTGATACACAGACTGCGTTGAGGAAGTTGTCACCAAAGTTAGCCAGTCTTGGTCACAGTTTCGTTTCTCGTGTGTCATTCGGCAAGGCTTTGTTCGAATTCTTTAAATATTGAAGTGAAGCCGGTTTGAGAGAGTTCAGTTGACATTCAAGTTGTCATAATGCAAGTCCGAGGTCTAGTTGAAGCATGAATGAAAATTGACTTGTTATGCGATTCTGAGGCTAACTTGGTTGGACAGGATGATGGGATTCACTTCCGGTGGTAGTAATGCAAAAAAGGAGACATGCATTGCCTTGACAAATGATCTCAATTCTAAAGCACCTCTGCCATGCTCATATTGAGGCAACTTGAAGGAGTGAATTTGAAAATGATTACGAAATGAGAAGGAAATCAGAGCTGCTGTTGCTGCTGATCTTGATGATGAACATGACCTGTGCCTCGATCCAGGAGGGAGTATTCATTGCCAGGAAACTTAGATGTGGATCCAATGGACATACGAACATGATAGAGCTTCCACAATTTGCTTGAGAGCTAATGAACAATCGTAGTCCCTGGAATCACGGGACCATGGATAGCCTTTGAACTAGGGATGTATGGATGCCATCGACCAAGAATTAGCGTCGCCTATGTGTACCGTTATGACAAGAATCCTTCTCTGCGATCAGTCAGTCGAGACAAAAAAGTTTCCGTACAGATGTCATTCTTGTGTTTTTTGGTTTTTGGTAAGTTTAAGCATTTTTAACTGTATTTCAGCAATTATTTCGTTGAAAACAAAATGGAGTGCAAAAATAAGCAAATCCCTTTGGCCAAGAAGAAAATTATAATTGACCTGAGAAATGAAAGGAAAGTCGCTAGGAGAAATTTCAAAAATTATTAAGAGACTCCATTCTTTTGAAGAAACAAAAACCATTACCAACAAACCAAGATCTGGCCGTCCAAGAAAGATAGATAGTCGTGCGGAGAGGGGATTGGTCAGAAGTGTCAAAGAAGATCCTCGGCAAAGTGGCCCTGTAATTGCCGGTAAATTGAAAACCAATGATGGAATAGATGAGAGTCCCCAGACGGTAAGAAATGTCTTAAAAAGAAATGGATACAATGGTCGAGTGAGCCGGAAGAAGCCATACATACGGAACGACAATATGAAGGCGAGGCTGCAGTATGCTAGTGAACATTTAGAAAAAGATAATTCTTTCTGGGATCAAGTGATATTTATTGATGAGACTCAACGTATTTGGTTCAGATGAACTACGGATGGAGTGGATAAAGCCTGACACTGCTCATAATCCAAACAACTTAACCCCTACAGTGGCGGAGGCAATGTAATGGTGTGGGGATGTATGGCCTCTTCTGGCGTTGGAAATCTAGTTTTACAAGTGCTGAAAAACTGGGTCTCGGCAATACCTTCTTATTCCAACAGGATAATGACCCAAGCACACATCTTTTCTGGCTTGACGCATATACATATGGCACATCTCTCGCACCAGGCCAACGACGATAGGCTTAAACAGAACCGATTATATCACGTTTGTACTGAACTTCACTTTATCTGTGTGCGTTTCCCCTTTTAGGTAATATAAGGGTGGGCCATATTACCCACGTGGACCATATGATCTCCATACATCAAATTAACTTTCAGCTCTCCTCCGTAAAATATTACGATGTTCGCCTTCACTTGATAGTTCTGATTACTTTAGAACATGCCAACGAATGTTGGAAGTGTATGCTTTTAAATGTAGGGTCAAGAAATGTCGATACATCTAGAAAGTTAATATGTTCAGTTGGTAGTAAGCGGGTTCCATTTCATTCTCGGAAAAAACAATTTTGTTCCCAGACGAAACCATCGACGAACCAATTCCAAGAACTGTCCAGATCAATGTTGTTTTATTCTAGGCACAGGCGATTTCTTAATATTTCTGACGAAATGCCTTTGTACATGCTTATGTTGAAATTCTGGTACAATTGTTCATATGAATTTGCAGAAAATTATTGAAAATCCTCAACAGCAAGTTATGTTGTTGCCAACATCGAAGGTCTATGTTTCGTTCTTAACATCGACTATCCGATGTTTTACATACTTAGACATCGATGTTTAGTCTCTCAACATCAAACATCCCTTCTTTGAACAGTTTTCCATTCCGAAAGAACTCAAGCCGCTCGAATGCATAATGTGCATGTTATTATCTGACATCTTTCCACTTACTAGACTTTGCGGCTAAATCCGGACTAACCCATAGAAATATTTGGCAGACAGATAGCAGATAGTACGGCGATCAGATTAAGATCTGGCTATTGGATGCACTGAAACCAAAGTAGGCCCGTTCTACAGCCACGTGGGTTAACAAACTGGTGAATTGGGTTTTGCGTGGTAACTAGGACAGCCAACCAGTTTTTTCTGTAAATTATAGTATTGATTTCAACGGTATTTTACTGTGGTCTCTTAGAAAGAGTTTTTTTTTTCCGAGTGGGGACCCATCCTCCATGCAAACATCTGCTAAACTTGAAATTCTTGCTCAAGCAAACCGCGGGTGTACCTCAGGCTCAGGATGACTCATTACCAAACCACTCTGGCCTACGCCCGATCCCAAACGATCGCTTAGCTTGATCCGATTACGTACAACTTTTCTCTCGAAGAGACCAAGGACATTCTCATCCGCTTTTGAGATTGTCAATGTACAGGAGGACTGGGATAATCAAGGTCTTATAGAAAGTCAGTTTTTTTTTATTACTCAGTTGCTTCTTGAGCCCATACAAACAGCGGTTGGCAGGGGTTACTCTGCGTTTGATCTCGGCACTGATGTTGTTCGTTCTATTTGCTGCAGAGCCAAGGTAGACCAAGTCTTTGGCTACCTCGAAGTTATAGCTGCCCATTGTGAAGCTCTGTGCTGTTTGAGACGTGCCCATTTCCAGACAAAACTTAAGACTTTTTGCCCAAGCCTGCCTCGAACAACAAATCCACCTTCAAATAAGCGCATCACTCTGTTGCACTCACAGTTGCAGTTTCTCATTCTCCTTTTGCCCGGCCGATTCCACCGCGTTTCCTGGGTTGCGGTGACGTCTGCTTTTGGCTGCACGTGGTCTGTGGAGGGACCCAACATTACACGTGCAGAACTGAAAATCGTCGTCATCAATACATTTGCTTGGGTCGTCAACTCGAAATCCGTCCGTATCCGACGCCATTGGTTGTCTCTGAACTTTGTGATTCTTACGTGGTAAGGCAGTAAACCTCACGCACAACTTCCAACTGGAAGACCAGGCAAGGGTCCGTGTGTATCCGGTGTCGGTAGCCTCGCTGAGGCTGTGAGCACCGCCGTTGGCCCTAGACTATAGGGTTCCTCCATTGCCATCTTTATTCTGAAGCCCCGACCTGGCCTTGGAAGACCCTTCTAGACCTGAGCTCCGAATATGTCGGAGTAGCTCTAGCGCGAAAGAGCGTACCAAGTAGGTACTGGTGACTGGAGTTTCGGATGCCGCCCTTGGCCAGACAGTTCTCCAGTTCCTCCGCCATTCTTATTACTTACATTCTGTATTTCATTGACTGTATTGCAAGACTGGCTGCTTGTGACTGATATATTCCGATGTTTTCTTATCTCATCTAGCTAGCTTGGGTAGGATTCGTTCTAAAAATTTCATTGCTGCCAACCGTATCCGCATGTCCTGCAGTTGTGGGCGCTTACACTTTTGCGGAGTTGCCATGCTCCACAACAAACTGCAAATTTGAAACTTTTGGGCAGTGTAACTATATAAATATTGCCGATGATAATACAGATCAGCAACAACACAGAACCCACCACCCACTTCGATCGGGAATTTGCTATAATAATTCCGGCAACAGAACACTGGCCAGAAGCAGAGTACATTGAGGTATACACATACGGCTCAAAGCAACAGGGAGGTATCGATGCGGGAGTACACAATGCATCCCAAGACATCAAAATCTGCTACAAACTGGACGGAAGAAAGAGGATCATTCAGGCGGAGCTGGTAGCGCAAACCGGACTCCCATTAATATCTATGTAGATAGTCAGGCATCGCTCAAAGCACTTAAAGGAAATATATTAAAGCCAAGGACTGTACTCAACTGCTTCGAAGTGTTGCAGGACATTTGTAGTATCAACGCAGTCCGGGTCCCTGGACACAGTTCAGCTGCGGAACTAGCTAAGTGTGGCGTCACATTCCCATCTGACAAACTAAGCCTCGCAGCTCCGATAAAATTCTTCTTTAACGAAATCGATAATGAGCTACTGAGTGCTTCAAAACTAAAGCCTACTGGTCCGAATACAACATCGCCCAAAGCAAAGCAATAATCACGCTAACAAGAGCTGTATACTTGTTGGGAGCATTACAGGCCACTGCCTGGTGGGTCACCATGCTCATGGACTAGGCCTGATTTCCGCCGATAGATGCAGAAACTGCAATTGAGATAAGCTTTTTTAAGCCCTCAAAAAAATAAATTTCCCCTTTCTCTGCAAAATACCCATTTATTGCCGACATGAGTTCTTCATCATCCGAAAATATTTTTCCACGAAGACATTTTTTCAAGTCCGGAAACAGGAAATAATCACTAGGGGCAAGGTGTGGACTGGTGTTGGATTTCTTCGAAACCACAATCTCGCGCAGCAGCCTTGGAAACTCGCGCCGTGTGAACAGGAGCGTTGTCATGAAGAAGCAACACACCCGCTGCGAGTTTTCCCCGTCTTTCCTTTTTAATTTCCTCCCGCAAATTATGCAAAGTGGAAGCGTAGCATGTGGGGCTGATGGTTTCACCTTTTCCCTTTGAGTCCCAAAAAACTGTGGCCATGAGCTTCCCGGTAGACGGAGTGACGTTGAACTTCTTCGGGTCTGTTCCTCTTGTTTGCTTTCAGGGTCATAGTGGTGGACCCATGTTTCGTCACCAGTAACAATTCGATCCATAACACCGTCCGCGTACACATCTCCAAAAGCTCTCTACAGCATGCGACTCTCACTTTTTTCTGAGGCGCTGTGAGCATTCTTGGCACCCACCTTGCACTGACCTTTGAAAGGTTAAGATGGTCATGAAGAATGGTGTGAATGGTACCAATTAAAAGCTTGGTGATCTCTGCCATCATTTTCACCTTTATTCGGGCATCCTCAAGAACAAGTTTTTCGACTTCTTTGATGCTTTCTCCCGTACAATCAGTAGCCGGGGCGCCGGAGCTGGGTTCGTCTTCCTTGCTATCTCTGCCTCTCTTGAACTCTCTTGACCACTTTTGCACAGTTGATAATGAAGGTGCGAAACCCTGGTAAACAGCCACGATCTCTTTGACGCTTTCCTTGTTTAGTGAGAAATTTAATTACAGCGCGATGCTCAATTTTCACCATCATCGTCTCAGTTGCCATTATGATTCTGTTTAACTAGAGATTAAACGCGAATTAATAATCACATTTATATGAAATTTTACATGAATGCACTAAAATAATAGTATTACTTGATAAATAAGTCAATTTATATATATAACCACAACTTCACCCCGATATTTTTGAATGTACTCGTATATACCTCGTACTGTTGCTGGCATGTGCTGCCATTTATATTTCTGCATCGGTTTCTAAATCTACTTCTTCATTCGTTGTTATTACAATACTTCAAGAATAACAGCAGAATTAGGTCTTCTTCTTCACTGAGTCCAGTGATTGTTGGATTGGCGAAGAACCTTCTGGGTGTGTTGCCGTCATTAATGGTGCACGTACCCTGCTTTACATCATCAACAATAATGCCCAGTATTCCCCGGAACTTCTGCCACCCTTTGAGCGTTTTTAATTTGGCTGAGACCCGCCAAATTAGAGACGCTCTGTTAGTTCTCCATGCTTTAAATTGCTAATTCCACGCAATGGAGGAGGACACACTCCACAAACACACTTCTAAATTTTATACGAGCGTGGAGAGGAGAATTTCAAAGTTTCGCTGTTTACCGTTGTATGTCTTATTTGTGACAAGAAGCTGCAGGAGTTCCTGGCACAGATTGGGCTGTCTTTCCGTCCAGCATTGTGAACATGAGTTCGTGGTTGATTATGAACTGACGATTGCTCACATGAACTGCCGTCTGAGATAAATTACGTACTTCCGTGTCAATTCTTAGTTTCTCCCCTAGTTTTATTTCGGCAGTTTATTTTTACAAAGAAAATTGAATGGGTCTGCAGGATCTTGTAGACGATGGTCGATCGTTATTCCACGCCTTAGAATCCTTATTTTCCCTCATAGTCATTTGAATTGGTATCAAAGACGACATAAACATATTCGCCCTTGATGCCTGTTGTACTGGGGTTGTTCTGAAGCACCATCCCATCCCCACTTACTGTATAGCGTTGAAGACTCTCTTACAATTCTGGCTATCCGCTCTTCTGTTGTTTTTCTTGTTGCAGCGCCTTTTCTTCGCCTCCACCAATTTATGATAAGGTGTAAAAACATCATGTCCTTCGTCTTTAAGGACGTGTCTTAATACTTCATACTGAGTCGCGGCGCACAGTGGGTCAATAGCGGCAGAAATGAACTTTGAACCTATGTTTAGGTCAAGGGATGCGCGAGATAAAGTTTTTAAATTCCTGTACTCGGTGCTATGAAGAGTGGCATTTTCGCAACTCTTTGTTCAAAATCAATTTCTTTGATAAATAAAGGGTGATTTTTTAGCTATTATCTTTTTGGCAACACTGGTTTAAACAGCTGACGCACGTTTCGTGTTTTGTTTCACTGTCAAACACCTACAGTTTGGTCGATAATTTAACCATCAATCGTCTTACAAACGAACAACGCTGGCAAATTATTGAATTTTGTTATCAAAATGCGTGCTCTGTTAAGAAAGTTCATCGCGCTTCTTCCGAAAAATTGTGTTCAGCGACGAAGCTCATTTTTGGCTCAATGGGTACGTAAATAAGCAGAACTGTCGATTTTGGAGTGAATATCAGCCAGAAGCATTGCAAGAGCTACCAATGCATTCAGAAAAAGTCACAGTTTGGTGCGGTTTATGGGCTGGTGGCATCATTGGACCGTACTTCTTCAAGGATGATGCGAATCGTAACGTAACTGTGAATGGTGAGCGCTACCGTGAGATGATATCCAACTTTTTTTGCCCAAAATGCAAGAGCTTGACTTGCAAGACATGTGGTTTCAACAAGACGGTGCCACATGCCACATATAATCTTCAAACATTAAATTATATGGACCGTACTATCGATTCAAATAAAGATGTGATGAATTTTTCTGAATTTTATGTGTTTTATTTTTTGAACAACTTTCCTATAGCTTTTAAAAAATCACCCTTTACTAGATAAACAATAATAAATGAAAAAAATGTTATTGAAACCTCCAAGCAAAACAAAAATGTGCGTGTCTAAGCTGGGTTAAATCGAGTGCATTTAATTTATATTTTATTATTTGTTTCCCTTGAGCTACAGTTTTAGCTCCACAAAGCTCCAACGAGTGGTTAGCAGTTTTAGAAACCTACTGTATTGAGCTAACTTTTCTCCCTTTTCTCCCTGACCGCCGGGATACACATTATTACAAATTTATTTCGGTTAATCGGTTTCTAAAAACATGGTTTTGAATTAAGTGATGTGATGTGATGTTATAAGAGTTATTATTTCTAGGCTGTTAATTTTTGGAAAGAATGCAACTAGGACTTTACTTTTCATTTTTTTATCCATAAATCTTTCTCTTAAAAAAAGGCTGGGTGAGTCCATTGACGGAGCTCTGAGATACTCAGTTTCTTATAACTTAACACAAATTTGCAGGGGTGTGATTTAATGTTTGTTGGACCGTAGACTAAACGCTCTAAGAGGCTCCAGCAGGAGGCCTTGTTTATCTGAAAGGTGGAACCGTCCTCTATTCGTGTTGCAAAAATCATATCCGCTTACAGGACACTAAGGCCGTAAGCGTCATTATATACGTTGGCTATACGTTGACCTATGCTTGGGTTGGAATTACCAAGAATAGTAGTTGCGCAAACTAATAACCGATGTTGAATGTGAATCACACCTAAACGTCAAGTCAGACTAACTCAATTTGAACCATGGAAAGATGCACGCGTTAAAGTTAGTCAGGCTTATTATGAAAATGGGCATTCAAATCAAAATGCACTTTTTTTCGGTCAATTTAATCGTCCAAATGTGCAAAAATTGTGCAAAAATTTGAGCAAACCGGGTCTGTAGGAGATGTGAAAACACCAGTGCATGCTCGTACAGCTCGTACTGCAGAAAATATTGCTGCTGTTCGCGATAGAGTGGCTGAAGAGCCGTCCACCTCAACTTGTCGTCGTGCCCAACAATTGCACCTCTCACGCTAGTCGTTGATGAACATTATGCATAAAGACTTGCATTTACACGCTTACAAGGTGCAACTGACTCAATAACTAAAGCCTCTTGACCATTTCAAGCGTCGTCAATGGTCAGCATTGTGGCAAGAAATGGCAACAGTGGATGACCAATTTTCGAACAAAATCATCTTCAGTGGATTCGTCAATAAGCAGAATTGCCGCATTTGGGCGAATGGCGAATAATCCAAGAGTGATTGTCGAAAAACCAATGCACCCACAAAGAGTGACTGTTTGGTGCGGTTTATGGGCTGGCGGCATCATCGGGCCGCCAGTCATTTTTCCAAAATGAGGCCGGTCAGGCAGTGACTGTGAATGGTGTTCGCTATCGTGAAATGATAACGAACTTTTTATGGCCCGAATTGGAAGATATGAAGGTGGACGATATGTGGTTTCAACAGGACGATGCCACTTGCCACACAGCTAACGAAACAATGGCTCTTTTTGCGCGACAAATTCAATGGCCGTGTTATCTCACGTGCTGGCGATGTCAATTGGCCGCCAAGGTCATGTGATTTGACACCGTTGGATTTTTTTCTTTGGGGTTATTTGAAAGAAAAGGTGTATGTCGATAAGCCAGCAACAATTCAAGAGCTAAAGGATGAGATAATTCGGCACATTAACGGCATAGAACCTCAATTATGCTTCAGCGTCATCGAAAATTTGGACCATCGGATGGAGGTGTGCCGCCGAGGTCGGGGCGGCCATTCGGTTGATATTTTGTTCCACACACAATTGAACCATACCGATATTATCATAATAAAAAGAAATGACAATAATTTCCTAAATAATTTGTGTTTTATTCAAAATCAACATCGTTTGTCATCAATTTAACCTCCCTTTATATCTGTAGCTTTTGAACCCGTGGACCGATCTTAATGAAATTTTAAGCATGGTACTAATGCCAAGAAATCTTTTCGTGGTTCAAAAATGTGATATTTTTATAGTAAGGTTTAATCCATTGAGCTACATAATCAATTTAGAGCCACGTGCTATATGTTTTCAAATTTCATTAAGATCGGTCAAAGGCTTCAAAAGTTACATATTTGTTACCGAGCTCCTATACAAAGCGAACGAATTTGCGGCGACCCACTGGTTTCTCCCCACATAAAAAATTGCAATCAGGATTAGCAAAGCTTTAAGTGCTTCGATAAGAT
Source organism: Eristalis tenax (assembly GCA_905231855.2). Lineage (NCBI taxonomy): Eukaryota > Metazoa > Arthropoda > Insecta > Diptera > Syrphidae > Eristalis > Eristalis tenax. Next base: position 58,502,990 of record HG993124.1, on the reverse strand, counting down.
AATTTTGAGTTGTTAAAAATATTTGTGGACCTACTTCAGTTTTTTAGGGGAGAAAAAAAAGAAAAAAAAAAAAAACGAGCACACGGGAGGGAGGTCTATCTCTTCCATATCTTTTCTCAAATCATTCCATATCAGCCAATTTACCACTTTTCACAATTTTCAAAAATTAAATTACTCAAATTTGTTTTATTCTTTTTATTAAAATGCTGACTTTCTATACAAAATAGGTTCAAATTCGTTACGATTGATGTTTAGAACTGGTGTCGGGCTTTCAAGACCGGTATAGTACTTCATTATAAGTGGTGCCGTTGTTTTTTTAGTATTTTTTTATTTGAAGCTTTTTTTAAGAATTTTTTTTCTTAAATTGATCCCACCACCTAAACGAGTGATAGACCCCGCCCTCCCATAGTTGATGAATATTTCTATTACCCCTAAACAAAGAACCATTTTCAATTTTTGACGCCAAAGTTATCGTATTCTCGCCGCTAAGCGAATCGGGTTAGTTGTTGGTGTGGACTCAAGTTGTCTTCATAATGACATCCACAAAACGAAGCAGTCTTGTTACCCAGAGTGCACAGCAGTTTGTAACAAGACTCTGTTTGCACCAGGTTCTCGAGCTTGGCTTAGTTTCCACTGAAACTTGCAAGAACTGCAATCAATCACAAACTTTCCTCTTGTCGGACTCTGGGCAGAACTTTCTTCAGGTGTCTAGCACCATAAACCCTAAACTACAGTCTGTCTCCGGATCCTTCCACTCCGCACTAAATGGACTGACGGCATCTTCTCCCCCAGCAACCACCCCCTAAAACAACACAATCTGAGGTCATCTAACTGCTTATGCCGACTGAAGTCACATAAATCTTTCATGAAATCCCCAGTTTTCTTTCCCAACATCGGAGTGTCACTGCCCCTGCAAACTGAATTTGTTTAGCATGAATTCGTGGACCAGACTGAACCATGATTTAACCGATTTTTAATTGTATGCATTTGCCCCGCGAACAGTGTGAATGCTTAGCTCCCTTGATGAATTCATCAGTTCGGAAGAAAGCTGCGTTACACTTCTCTTTAAAAAATGATTTTCTTTAACCCATTTCATTTCGCACATCAGCCATTCAGTTGTTGTGCCATTTAGCCAGCAGATCCTCACTTAAAATTGAATTCAATTGATCTGATATGGACACGAGTCTGCACGGGGCAATGACACAAGACATAATGTGTGTCAAGCATGATGTGTTGTTTGCAAGTCAATGGCCCATTTGAAATTTGAGCACATGTGGATGGGTTGGGATAGGGGTGGTCCCATTATATCCAGAACGGTGGATATTTCTCGAAGAAACCCCACCGAAGTTGGGGATGTAGCTCACTGGTAGAGCGCTCGCTTCGCATGTGAGATGTACCGGGTTCGATTCCTGGCATCTCCAGGAAAATGTGTTCGCATTTTTACAACTACACAAGTTCCACGCTGATTTTTTAGACGAGAAAATGTCTCACGACAAATCAAGCTCAAGTGCCTTAAAATGAAATTCAAAACATTAGTTCTCAGCCACGGCCACTGTGGCGCTGCACTTATTAAATGGATTTGCATCAATGTCATGATGGACGTTGGCAGCACTGAAAGAGTCTGGTGAAACGTCACGCTGCGAGGTTGACCACAATCGTCGGTAAGAAGTAGATATTGCAAGAAAATGTATGTATTCGAACGTTCTTATAAGAAATTGCGCTCATCTGCTTGGATTAATTAACAAAATAAGACTGGAACAGTCTTATTTCCGGGCGTGCGAAGTTTCTCCTATAAATTGTGTAGCAAATGTACTCGGACAGGAGTCCGTTGTTGTTAGTGAACTTACTTCGTGTAAATATCTTTATTAGTTGTTTAAGTGTTCTCCTTGACGAACTGAAGTGCTATTGTCTTCCATTTGTAGGATGCCTTGTTAATTATTCCCTACCTAAAATTGCTGGCAATTAGGCGGTCTTATACTCATCATTTGGGATAATGCCTTATGGGGTATACGAAGGTATTAGCTTTAGTTCATTGAACCAAGTGACAACATGTAGATGACATTCCATCCGAGTGACCATCAATGTGAACCCTCTTGGCCTTCGCAACGAGTGCCGGGCGTACGCAGCCCGGTTAATTCTTGAAAGCACCCACGCTAATTTCGCTTTGCTCTGTATTTCGAGTAACCATCAATGTCAGCCCTCTTGGCATTGATTGCTTTGCAACGAGTCTGGTGAATTCTTGAAAGCACCCACGCTAATTTCACTTCTCTTCACTGTATTTCGTGTCAACTTGTCAGCATTAAATTCCATACTCGGCGGGATCTAGCCCAGAAATCAGATACCAGACTCCTCCAGTTCTCTACAATTAATTCACGTGGAATTGGAATAATATTGATCACGTTAATTTGTTTTCCCAATTTTCATGTTCGATAGCAAGTATGCACGAGCAAATAATGATTAACATATTCGTCATAGACGCGTTGCTAAATAATCAATTGATCACTCACAAGCAGTGTTGCAGCTGAAGATTTTGAGAACGTTGCACAAAACAGTGTCTCGGAACAAAAAGTCGCAACTGTCCAAAATCGCTAATAATTTTAAAGTTTTATCATGTTTAGAAGTGCTGCAGTCATTTAGTTGCATTAGTCATTACTTACTTACTTAAGGTGGCGCTACAGTCCGGGGTGGACCTGGGCCTCAACCAACAAGCGTCTCCAGCCAGCTCGATCTTTAGCTAGCTGTCTCCAGTTTCGCACGCATAGTTGGTTGAGGTCCCTTTCCACTTGCGTGCGCCACCTGAGTCGCGGTCTTCCTCTACTGCGCCGTCCCTCGGGGGTGGATTCGAAGACTTTTCGGGCCGGAGCATTGGTTTCCATCCGCTCTACATGACCTAGCCACCTCAATCGTTGGATCTTCACTCTTCTGGCTAAGTCGATGTCGCTAAACAGCCCGTATAGTTCGTCATTAAATCTCCTCCTCCACTCACCATCTATGCAGACGGGACCGAAAATCACACGAAGAATTTTCCTCTCGAAGCAACCAAGGGCAGCTTCATCCGCTTTTGATAAAGTCCATGCCTCCGCGCCATATAGCAGGACTGGGACGATTAAGGTCGCGTAAAGCGTTAGCTTGGTTGTTCGAGAGAGGGCTTTGTTTACCAATTGCTTTCTTAGCCCAAAGAAGCAGTGATTGGCAAGAGTTATTCTTCGTTTGATTTCAGCGCTGGTGTCGTTGTCTGAATTGATAGCGGTGCCTAGGTAGACAAAGTTTTTGACTACCTCAAAGTTATATCTGTCTGCTGTGACGTTCTGACCGAGACGTCGGTGTTGGGTGTCCTTTCTCGTTGACAGCATATACTTGGTCTTACCCTCGTTTACCGCTAAACATATCTTCGCGGCCTCCGTTGCAATACCCACAAAAGCGCCATTGACATCACGCTGCGTTCTTCCGATAATGTCAATATCGTCGGCATATGCGAGTAGTTGGACGGACTTCTGAAAGATTGTTCCTCTGGTGTTGGCGATCGAGTTTTGAACAATTCTTTCAAGAACGATGTTGAAAAAGTCGCATGACAGCGCGTCGCCTTGTCTGAATCCTTTTTTGACATCAAAGGTCTCGGTTAGGTCTTTACCGACCTTGATGGAGCAGCGTGCATTATCCATCGACATCCTACACAAACGGACGAGTTTGGTAGGGATGCCAAAACTAGACATTGCTCTGTATAGCTCGTCTCTATAAATGCTATCATACGCGGCCTTAAAATCGATGAAAAGGTGGTGGGTATCGATTTGTTGCTCCTGGGTTTTCTCCAAAATCTGCCGCAGTGTGAATATTTGGTCGATGGTGGATTTTCCTGGCCTAAAGCCACACTGGTATGGACCGACCAGTTTGTTGACGAATGGCTTTAGGCGTTCACACAGTACGGCAGATACGATTTTATATGCGATACTTAGAAGACTGATGCCTCTGTAGTTGGCGCAGTTCAAAGGGTCTCCTTTTTTATGGATCGGGCAGACTATGCTGAGGTTCCATTCATCGGGCATGTTTTCCTCCGACCATATTTTACAGATGAGTTGGTGCATGCTCCTTACCAAATCATCGCCTGCGGCCTTAAAAAGCTCGGCGGGTAGGCCGTCAGCTCTCGCAGCCTTGTTGGATTTTAGTTTCGATATGGCAATCCTCACTTCATCTGGGTCGGGTGGACGGAATTGTTGATCTTCATCGTCCCTTTCATTGGGGTTGAATGGTTCGTTCTGCCTGACAGCGGAATTTGGTTCTTCGTCGCCGTTATACAGTCTGCAGAAATGGTTTCTCCATATCCTCAGCATCGACTGTGACTCTACTACGATGTTCCCTTGATCATCCTTACAGGCTTCGGTTCGGACTTTATAACCTTGACTGGTTAACTTTACCCTTTGGTAAAATTTCCTTACCTCATTCCTGCAGTAATATCCCTCTAGTTTGCCAATCGCGCGCTTCTCATGCTCCTTCTTTTTTCTCCTGAGAAGCCGGTGTTCGTCTCTCCTCTTCTGCTCGTAGAGCTCCCGAGCAGCTCTTGTCCTTCTTTGCAGTGCCGCTTTGTATGCTTCTTGCTTGGCTGCATTCGCCTGCCGACACTCGTTGTCAAACCAGGGGTTTCGTTGTGGTGGCGGATTGAAACCCAGCACATCAGAGGCGGCATCTCTGATGGCTTTTTGGCAATGCTGCCACTGATCTTCAATACTTGATGTTGGCGGCGTAGGATTTCTTAAGAGGTTAAGGGAGACACGATCGGAAAAGGATTTGGCAATCTCTTGCGATTGTAGCCGGCTGACGTTAAACTTCCTCACAGTATTTCTTTGTCTTGGCGGTGTTCGGGATATCCGCAACCTTATCTTGGCTACAACAAGGTGGTGGTCCGAGTCAATGTTGGCGCCTCGGAACGTTCGAACATCTATAATACTGGAGGAGTGCCTTGCGTCGATCGCAATATGATCAATCTGATTGACGGTTGATTGATCAGGGGATCGCCATGTTCCTTTGTGGATATCGAGATGTGGGAATCTTGTACTGGCTATTACAACATTTCGCCCCGCAGCAAAGTCGATCAGCCTAAATCCGTTATCGGATGTGGTGTCGTGTAGGCTGTGCTTTCCGACCGTACTACCAAAGATGTTCTCTTTTCCAAGCTTTGCGTTAAAATCGCCAAGGACAATTTTAATGTCGTAGCTAGGGCATTGCTCATAAGTTTTGTCCAGGAGCTCATAGAACTTGTCTTTGGTGTCGTCATCTTTCTCCTCTGTGGGGGCATGTGCGCATATAAGGCTTATGTTGGCAAATTTAGCCTGGATGCGAATTGTCGTGAGGCGCTCGTTCACGGATCTGAACGATAAGACTTCTTGCCTAAGTCTGCCTCTAACGACAAATCCACATCCAAATAGGCGCTGTTTTTGCTGTTTGTAGCAGTCACCGTAATATATATCACAGTTTTTCAGCCTTCTTTTGCCCGGTCCATCCCATCGCACTTCTTGGATGGCGGTTATATCTGCTTTGCAGCAGTCTAGGGCTTCCGCTAATTGTTCGGCTGCACGTGGCCTATAAAGGGACCTTACATTCCACGTACAGATCCGAAGATCGTTGTCCGTATATCGTTTGCAGGGGTTGTCATCAGTAAAATCCTCCGTTTCCGAGGCATGTTGTTGCTTCGTAACTATATATTTTCTTTATGTGGCCGGGCAGGTACCCCGACGGCACAACCCCCAACCTGGAGGGCCAGTTCCTTTTTTGTCACCCCTAGGACAAGAGGTCGCACTTATAAGTTTGGCAAGTTGAGCTCGGGTGAACTACAACCAGTACCCGATGGCTACCACTTGGAGGTAAAATAAGAACAATTGGTGTGTAGAAAAAGTTACAACACTGGGCATCGCCAGGTTGACGCCAGTCAGTGCCTACCCGATTCCCGCAACACCCAACCATTGGGTGCATTAGTCATTGCTTATTAGAAACTTAACGACGTGTTTCTTGGCAGATTTCTTATAAAATAGTCGCTGAAGTCATTCTCTCGGTGTGTCGCGGCCTCAATAAAGGGTTAAATTGCGTCTAAAGTCGCATAGGAGCAACCCTGCTCACAAGAGACACGTTTCCCCGCACACTTTTTGAGTTCTGAGCGCATGACAACCAAAACATGGACTTGCATATATTTTTTATTTATTCATATATTCTCCCTTTCGTTTTTTTCAAGTCTTTTTATTGATACACTAGTAGTTTACAACAGTTTACCTGCAAAGCTAAATGCTGATCTGCAGGTGGTTGTAAATTGATCGTTACGAAATTTTGAAGTGACTTTGAATTTAATTTTTTTTAAGTTAACATTACTTCAGTTGCTTTTTTAAATGCGAACATTATTTCATTAAGATTAATATCTATGAACCAAAAAAATGTATGATACCGAATTCCATTAAAAATGGGAAGACACTGTGGCAGCGAATTCGTAGATTTGGGGACGGTGCAACTACGTTCTCGGTCTCCATATAAGTTGTATGCTCTCGGAACATCAAGCATCCCTTGGGCACGTTTTCTGGTGCTAAGCGTGTGACTTAGTGGAACCGTGGGTCCCTCATGTCCTGCAGCAGTGTTGTCATCTGGAAGATTGCTTTGACATCTAGAACTTGAAAAGTTGAGTTAAAGTGAACACCATCTCTGTCACATTTCTGCTACCTTCCGCGAGGTTTTATCAATTCTCTTCCAATTTACCAGGTTCCTCTATACATTTTCGGGGCCTGGAAACCTCGCGGTTTCTGATAAAATTCGTTGCAGCTCCCTTGAATTCATTCGTCCATGAGAGATTGTCAATAGTCATACCGAACAAGTCTACAGCGTGAATTTCAGTTAATTTTGGTGTTCATTTTCTGATTTTGTCTCTTTCTATCTTCAGCTGTTCTCACAACAGGTGTTATGGCGGCCATTTAAAAATTGAGAGCGAATGGCATTTCTTTTGGAGAGCGAGTGAATTTGAAAATTGCGACTTCAACTACTTCAAACTCCGTGAGAACCAGAAATGAACTATGATAGAGATCCCCAACTTCTACCTCTCTTGCCCCTTAACATTTTTGACAACGATTTTTTATATCATTCTCTAAGCCAAATCGACCAATCAGAGAAAAGCATTTACGTTATTTCATGAATAGCTGTCAAAAATTCATGAATAACTGTCAAAAAGCCTCTGAAATTCGTCGATGGACTAGGCCTCAATCAGCTGTGGAGTTGGGCATCTCTATCCTACTTCATTTCTGATGGGAACGGCCTATTGAGCTTTCAGTAAAAGTTCATCCGGACCTCTCGGTTTCGGTTCAGTGGAAACGTACTATGTCTATAACTTAATTCGTGCGGTTTGCTAAGAGATGGCGTAACTTGTATTATTCCATTGGAACATGCGTTGGAAAGCTACTGTCATTGTACGTCATTTCAATATATGTCATTCAATTGAAGCGTAAACAACAATCATTTTTTTTTTCATTCAAATATGTCAACTTTGTGCCTTGAAAAGTGTTTTTGCGGGGAGTTCTTCATCATTACTTTAATACGAAGATAACTGCTGCCGAAAGTCATCGTGTGAACGTGCCAAAAGTGGCTTGGCCAACGAGCCAAATCAACGGCAGCCGAATATCCATGACGCGAAGGTAATGCTCTGCATTTGGTGGCACCAGAAGGTTGTGCTGCATTATGAGCTGCTAAAACCGGGTGAAACCATCAATGGACAACGCTACCGAACACAATTAATCCGTTTGAAGAGAGCAGTAGCCGAAAAATGCCCGGAATATGCGACCAGGCACAAGGCAAACATCTAACAAACGGTTAAGAACTATTTGGAAAACAGTGGATGGGGGCCTTATAGTCCTTGCCCCTTCTGACTACCATTTGTTTCGGTCGATGCTCAAGGTTCAACTCCCGGTCGGTTATTATTTTCAATGTTTATCAATGACCTTCCAATGGTTTTGCCCTACTGTAAGTTCCATATCTATGCAGACGATGTTCAATTCTACTTAAGTTTGCCTCTTGGTATGGTTGAAGACTCAGCTGCTAAAATAAACAAGGATTTAGGCTCTATCGCCAATTGGGCTACAAAAAATGGCCCAATGCTCAATCCAGACAAAACCAAATCAATCCCGTTCTCGAAAGAACAGCCTTCTCTATCCAATTTTCCGCCAATTGGAACTTGACCACAATTGAATATGTAACGTGTGTAAAAAACCTTGGAATAATGTGCAATAGTGAACTGACATGGACTGACCAGATTGATATACATCTCTAAGAGGCTTGTCAATCAGCAAATAAATTCTTAATATCAACGTTAAATTAAAAATTGCCAAAGCACTCTTAGTGCCAATCTTGACATATGGTTCAGAGTTGTTCGCTGACTGTGATTATTCTTCTTCGCAAAAGTTGAGAAAAGCAATCCACGCGGCTGCATGGTACGTTTTTAAACTTCGCAGATTTGACCATGTCTCGGAACAACGTCGGAATCTCCTAGGATGCGCATTGGAAGCATTCCTAGGAAATAGCCAAAGTATTAAATGAAAAGATCACCTTCTGTCGGTCGAGTCTTAATATTACCTTAAGACCCTCAATTCATGCCTGTTTAATGTCACGCAGGCACTTCTTACTAAAATTGCAAAATATATGCTCTAAATTGAATTGAATTCGAATTGAAATTGAAATTAATAATTGTAATAATGATCACTTAAATTCAAGCATGTCAATTAAAATTGTGTATTATTTTATATTGCTCCTGTACCAGTAAAAGAACATAATGTTCTTCATGTACAGAGATAGATATCAATAAATGAAATGAAAATGAAATGCAGAACGCCCTCACTGAAATACGGTTCACATCAGAGCAGAATGTCAAAAATTGGCTTGATTCATTCGTGGCTACCAAGCCGCTCGATAGTTATGGACCCAATAAATGGAGAAGAAACAATCTCTTGAAATATTATACGGCTAAGTTACCGTACTTCAGCAGGAATACATCCTGTACTTAAAGCGGCCTTTGGTCAAATTGCCAATCCGCGATCATTTCGGTCGTACCACCCAATTCAGGTTTCATATTCAAAAAATATCAATTCACACTTTTGTGCGTTAGTGTACCTGCATGTCATAATTCACCGCCAAAGAAAAAACATGCAAATTAAGCCAAACAATATACAAAAAAACAAAAAACAAACTCAATCAAAACCACAGTTCCATTCAACCCAAAACTAAGATTCATTGGCTCCATTCAAACCTCACCGCGCCTCGAAAACGTGTCAAAGACTTTACGCCACCGCCCCGCCGCAGCCGCTATCGTCAACCAGAGCCCATCACGAGAGCCACACTATTCCAATGCACCTGTCTGATTATTCATCAAAAAGGAAAACAACAACAGCTCAACTCAACTCAAGCGGGGCGGCGCGGCGCAGACCACTCTTCGTGCGGTTTGTGGGGCCATCACGAGACTGTTAAACGGTCGATCGTTTAATTGGTCTTAATTGTGACTCTTCAGTTCGGACAGCGGGTTATTGTTTTCGTTTTCACTTTTATAGGTTGCCTCGCGTCTTTCGCGGTCATTAAAGACATAATTAATTCGGTGGCTTCTCTTGCTGAGCCGCGATTTAATGTGTTTTGATGGCTTTTAAACGGTTGCCGTTTTGTTGGAGCGTCTGCGAATCAGCACCTCATTGGGTCGTGTGTTTTGATTGTGTGTTTTGAAATTCACACATTTTTGTGAATGGAGAAAAAAGAGTATCGATACGGGTTGGGGCACATATCGTGTGGACGGTGACATGAATGGAGTCGGCTTTCAATGGAAATTCAACGAAAAGTTACCTGCATTCCCGCACTTAAACGGTTTCTGTTGTCGGTTGGTGCGTCGACCTCTACCCACTTGAGTATACGTTGCATAGGTTCGAATCTTGGTAGGAGCAAGATAATTTTCTCGGCCCCCCCTCATTCGTCTCTCTGAGGGTATAACTAACTGCTCCTCAAATTGGCCGTTCGGAGGCAGCATAAAACTGAAGGTCCTTCCACTCGTGAAAGAGCAATAGCACGCACAACACAAGTGGTTGCTGAGAAGCTAGGCCCTACACGTTGTAGCAAGTAGAGCCACCCAATTTATTATTATTATACAGCGACGCATTGAAGCGGGCAAACGGATTAACAAAGAGAATCCTGACAAAAAAAGAGAGTGTCTAGAGTGTCTGTCCTCTTTAAAAGAGATTGTCTGGAAAACCTCTCCTTGAGGAGCATGGTTTCCACTTTGGTAATTTTTGATAAAATTTTTCGCCGTCAAAAATGCGGCGAAATTCATAAATTTGCCAACCAAAGTCATCCAATACGAACATCACCATCTACTGGAGTTTGATTCGTCGTAACAGCCTCGAGCCGCGCACCCTTCCACACCTCTTCCAGTCTGCTAGTGGTTGTTTTAAAAAGTTCAGCTGACCTTTGGCTTGTGAAGGCCACAAGCTCAATACGTCCTGGGTGCCATTCGCCGTCGTCGACTCCACCTTCTTCAAATTTAATGGAGAGATGCTACAGTTCCTGGTCCCCTCCACTCGTGCGAGAACAATAGCGCGCACAACACGAGTGGTCGTCGTAGAAACTAGGCCTTGACCAAGACGACTGGATGGTGCAGCTTGTGAAGGCCACAAGCTCAATGTCAGAAATGAAGTATGATAGAGAGGCCCAACTAGGAGGTAGGAGGTAGGACTAGGAGAGGTATCTCTTGCCCTTAAAATTTTTGACAACCATTTTTTATATCATTTTCTAAGCCAAATTGACCAATCAGAGAACGGCATTTGCATTATTCCGTGAATAACTGTCAAAAATGCATTCAGAACTGTCAAAAAGCCTCTGAAATTCGTCGATGGACTAGGGGTCAATCGGCTGTGAAGTTGGGCGTCTCTATCATACTTCATTTCTGCTGCATTCTGTCCCGGGTGCCATTCAGCGTCGCGAGTACCAGGCCACCGTTTTCCAACACCAGATGTCGTTGATCGTCGACTCCACCTTCTTCAAATTTAATGGAGAGATGCTACAGTCAGGCGGCGCCTCCATCTTATACGACGTAAGTAATGCCACTATACGGCCGGTTGAGCGATATAACTGCTTCCACCACTTGGTGGCCTAGGCTCCGAGGATGGCGCCTTCGGGGATCTGGCGCGTTTGGGTGTGATGTCCAGGGTAGTGTCCCGCTGTGTGTTTTTTTTACTACCAGTGTTGTCCAAGCTAACGAACACCCATTGTTACAGAACCCGGGATACAGAGCGTCTCTCCTTATGACAGGAGCTAAAGTGTTCATGGAAGATATTTCGCCCGTTTGAATGTGACGTCCAGGGTAATGTCCCGCTGTGTGTGGCTTTTTACTACGAATTGTGTCCAAGCTAACGAACACCCATTGTTACAGAACCCTCTCCTTGCGTCAGGAGCTAAAGATTTCCTGGAAGATGTTTCAGTCCGTGAGTGAGGAGCCGTGATTTTTTGTTGCTTTTGTTTTCGGGTTATTCATTCAGGTCCCACGAGTGGTGGGGAAAAGAGATTAAGCCAAGGCAGGGATTAATCAGGAAGTTTACCAGAACTTCGTGATACTCCGCTCCCGACTTAGCTAGTTCGAGAGGGCCCCCAGCCAAGTTCACCCTCGGCACGGGTCGTATAACACCTTGATCCAGCCCACCAGATAGAAAAGGATAGAAGCATAGTGGTGGGAGGGAGAGGGATGGTTGCAGCTTGGCTTTCTCAGTCATTTACACCGCGACGGGAAATCGGATCCAACTGAAAAACTATTTGTTTCTTTTGAATTTCAAAGTCCGCAAGCGTTATTTTTTCTAAAAAATGTTCCAACTGTCAAATTCAAATAAACATTGTATGGATGGAAATATGATGCTCCTCAATTTGCGCGGTCTTTCGGTGCTAGCGTAGCCCCGTGTATCGCAGTCACGTTGGCTGCAAAAAACGCTTTGGCTGTCTCTTAGTGCCCGGGAAGGTGTCAAAGAAGATCCTAGCGCCTGTAGCAGCGCGCTTTTTGAAGCCGTAAGTGTACATCGCGTTAGGAGGAGGAGATGTACCAATTCTACGTTTCTTGACCCTCAGATTCATCTGACAGCGTTCTTTATAACCTAGTCACAGACAGGCTAGCTAAGCGAAGCTGCCGCCTATAACCATTGCGTTGCTCTGTACTCCTAGCAAGGGAGTGTGAAAATAAAGTAGTAGGCGTGACTTGAGAGCACAGCCGTCAAAATATGAGGTGAACTGCATGGACTGGGAGTTTTCCACTGGAAAGACTCAAAAATCTCTGATCGCGATCTCCCCTTCGACTGATACCCTTGGCAGATCTGTGCAAGTGGAAGGTCCATTGGCGGAAGGTCTTGGATTTGTGGGTAATGTGCTGTGCTGCTGTACACTCTGAACACACAAGGCTATAAGATATTTCGTCTCAAATACCTTCCACCTGACCATCATTGCGTATAACCCGTGTACCACGTGGACCGTGGTTTAAGGCATCATGATTCCGAAGGCACGCGTGCCTGGACCGCCTTCCTTATGCGGTCTTCTGTATATTCCTGGCTCAATGAGAGCTTTTAGTGTGACTCCAATTGACTGAAGCCAAAACCGATTGGAAGCAAATCAAAGAAAGTTATTCACAAAAACGTGAATGTACGCAACTTGTGACACTGAATGCAAGCTCAAACAAAATAAACCTAAGTTCACTCGGGGTCTTCTTAAACGGAACAGGTAGGCATTCAGAACACCCATCGGCATCATGCAATGAACACGCATGCCCGAGGAATGACTGATGATTTTCATAGGAGCCCCAGGTACGAGAAGATAGAGGCTCCCTCTGATCACGCAGTGCCCTCGCTACACGTAGGAATGCGCGTATATTCTATCGAGCTGAACAATATCAGCGTAAGCCTCCTAAGTCGCCTCTTAACAAGAACCAACTGGTTTCTCCCTCTGCATTGCATAAGGAGCCACTCAGCTTCAGTTTCCCACTTGACCATTCTGTAATACCCTTCCCCATAGAACCGAGCCTTCCCTGCCCGATGAAGAATGCCACCATCACTAGAAAACGCATTGCACTTGTCACCCCACACTGAAACAGAGCCCAGTGCAATAAATAGAAAGTGCAACACACACCGTGCGATATCACGCGTAATAAGTGTGTTAACAAATCAATTTTACCTTGTGTGCATTACACGTCTTCCATGGCCTACCAAATATTGTGTTTGAACATGGCCTGCACTCGTTGATGCACATTACCAGTCGCATTCAGGCGGCAGCAATGGGTTACGTGCGTTTAGTCACCGATGCCATCGACCACCTGGCCACTGCGACATTAGAAATCGATTTATCCCCTGACTAACCATTGGACTCGATTTTGTTTTTATCCACCATCGTGGATTGGTGACAACATTCATTTTGAAATCGCCCGGTTGCTGGTGAAATAAATTGCACACGTCCTTCCGGAAGACACATGCACTTATGTGGCTACGTACGTCTCGTTGGTCACGCTCAAGTGAATGAAAACTCGCCGGGAAATGGTGTAAATCGCATCGGCCAGTCTGTATGTTCATCTTCCAAGTGAGTTCGTGCAAGGAAATGCTTAAGCGGATTTGCATCGGGCTCGAAACAAAGCGCTAACGGGTGGACCTAGGTAGGAAGGGTAGAGAAGGGTGCTGCTAGTGAATTCAAGAAAACACTTACACCATGTTGGTCCATTGTGAGACTACTACCACCGATCGACCACTCCAGTGATAGTGGCGTTAATTTGATCCAAATGGTGACTGGACCAGGTTCAAAAACCAGATAAAAACGTATTATCTTTGCTTTCACTGGGATTCGAACCGTTAACCTCAGTAACCAAGGGCAGGCACTTAATCATTGCGCCATCCAGTCGTCTTGGCCAAGGCCTAGTTTCTACGACGACCACTCGTGTTGTGCTCGCTATTGTTCTCGCACGAGTGGAGGGGACCAGGAATGTCAAGTCGACCCTGACTGTAGCATCTCTCCATTAAATTTGAAGAAGGTGGAGTCGTTGATCAACGACGTCGATCTTAGACTGGTGTTGGAAAACGAAGGGCTGGCACCAGAGGGGCTCGACCTAAATGGCACCCGGGACATATTGAGCTTGTGGCCTTCACAAACTGCGCTATCCAGTCGTCTTGGCCAAGGCCTTGTTTCTACGACAACCCCTCGTGCTGTGCACGCTATTGTTCTCGCACGAGTGGAGGGGACCAAGAATGTCAAGTCGACTCCGAGCTGACAGTTTAAAAGCGTTTTCTAGACATTTTAAATTTTTGAGAGTTGAAAGACTGTGAAAACGACCGAAGAACGCCTCGGCGGCCCCGATTTTCCTATTCCATAAGTCGAGCTTTGCGAACGCACTCGAGTCAAATCTCGTATTTTCCGCATCGCATTCGACTCTCCACATTCTCTGCACTCTCTGTGTGGGAAGTCGAATTTTCCTCAAATAATTGAGAGTACTTAACATGAGGTTAGGGGCTTCTGCACCTGGGGGCGCCATCTAAACGCAAGCGTCCTCTGTCGCGTTGTCACACAGGTTCGAAGTCGAATCAGTCTGATCAGTATTGTCCATAGGCTCTACATGGTCCAGTAACCTTAGACGTTGGATCTGTATACGGCTGGTTAGGCTCATGTCGCTGTACAGTTCTTCGTTGGATCTTCTCTTCCAAATGCAGTCAATGCCAACAAGACCAAAGATCGCACGCACAACTTTTCTCTCGAAGAGATCAAGGGTGTGCGCCGTACAGCAGGACTGGAATGATCAATGTCTTATATAAGGTCAACGTGGGCCGTCGAGAGAGGGCTGGCCTAAGTTCTCACTGGACTCAGTGACCTCTTGAGTCTGTCTCGGCGGTTGGCAAGATTTATTCGGCGTTTGATCTCGGTACTACTGAGCCGCTGTAGACGAAGTCTGTAAGCACCTAGATGTTATAGCTGCCCATTGTGACGCTCTGTGGGCAGAGAGGGCCGGCTCACAACTCAGTGACCTCTTGAGTCTGTCTCGGCGGTTGGCAAGAGTTATTCTGCATTTGATCTCGGTACTACTGAGCCGCGGTAGACGAAGTCGTTAAGCACCTAGATGTTATAGCTGCCCATTGTGACGCTCTGTGGGCAGAGAGGGCCGGCTCACAACTCAGTGACCTCTTGAGTCTGTCTCGGCGGTTGGCAAGAGTTATTCTGCATTTGATCTCGGTACTACTGAGCCGCGGTAGACGAAGTCGTTAAGCACCTAGAAGTTATAGCTGCCCATTGTGACGCTCTGTGCAAGACCTCGGTGTTGTATGTCCGTTCTCTTTCACCACTAGGCCCATTTTAGCCCTCATTGACGGCTCGCCATGTTCCGCCAATCACGTCAATGTCATCCGCGAACGCTAACAGATGTACGGACTTCTGGAAGAAGCGCCTCTAGTTTGGCGTGTGAGCCTTATACGATCTTCTCCAGGATGATGTCGAAGAAGTCACATGACAGTGCATCGCCTTGTCTTCAACCTTTCTTGAAGGTCTCGGTGAGTTCGTTTCCGACCCTGATGGAGCAGCGGGCATTCTCCATCGTCATCCTACACAACTTGACGCGTTTGGAAGGGATGTCAAAAGTAGACATGGCGTTGTATAGCTCTTCTCTACGCTCGACGATTAGGTGCTGTGTGTCGATCTGAACTTCTTTGGTATTTTCCAGCATCTGCCGTGGGGTGATGATCTGATCGCTGGTGGACTTCCCTGGCCAAGTGGACCAAAACGGCAGAGAAGATCTTATATGCGATGTTCAGAGACTTATCCCTCGATAGGTGGCGCAGACAAAGGGATCTCCCTACTTGTGGATCGGGCAAACTATGCTCGACTCGTGTGGGACACTATCCTCCAACCATATCTTACAGATGAGCATGGGCTCAACCTCCAGATCATCTCCAGGTGCCTTCAAGATTTCAGCGGACCATCCTCACCGGCAGCTTTGTTAGACATCCGTTTTGATATTGCTATCTTGACCTCGCCTTGGTCGGATGGTTGGAGTTCTCGTCGATCGACTTTCAGACTGAGTGGAACATTGGGGGTCCTCATCGCCGTTTAACAGTCTACAGAAGTGATCTTTCCAGATCCTCAGTGTCGACTGCGGCTCTATTGCAAGTTCTCCGAACCGTTTATCCACTGAATAACTGTTTCACCCATTGGTAAAACTTTCGGACATTATGCCTACCGTAGCACCTCTCCATCTCCTCTCGCCGGATAACTTCCCTCTTAGAGCTCACGTTGTTCATTGCAGCGTTGTTTTGTAGGCGTCCAGCTTCGGTGCAAGGGCTTGCCTGGACTTGTTGTCAAACCATGGGTTTTTTCTTTGTGATGTCGTTAAACCCACCTTCTATGATGGCTTCTCACAAAGTCTCCAATCTTCTTCGGTTGTTTGCTGCCCAAGCGGCATCGCGTTGGAGAGAGATTCCGGGAGCCTCGATCGGCAAAGATCCCAGCAGTCCGTTGCGATTGTAGCTTGCCGTAGTGTCCTTTCTCGTCTGATCAGTTCCCTATTTCTTAACTTGGCTACAACAAGGAAATGGTCCGAGTCGACGTTGGCTCCTCGGAACGTTCGGACGATCAAGTCTGCTGGAGGAGTGCCTGACGTCGCTCGCAGCGTGATCAGTCTGGTGGACGGTTGATTGATGTGGGCACCGACAGGTCCTTTTATGGATGTTGAGGTGTGGAAACGTCGAAATGACATCTCGGGACAAAGTCCACCAGACAGAGTCCATTATCGGATGTGGTGTCGTGCAGGCTGTGTTTCCCGATGAGTTTACCAAAGACGTCCTCCTTACCCAATGTTTCCTAGAACGATCTTGGTGTCGAAGCTGGGGCATTGATCGTATGCCCTTTCTAGCAGATCATAGTAGTCATCCTTGCTGTTGTGCTCCTTCGGGTCGTGGGCGCAAACCAGGCTGGTTTTAGACGTTCGCTTTTACAAACAAAGCTTAAGACTTCTGGCCTGAGCCTGCCTGGAACAATAATTCTACCTTCAAATACGCGCATCTCTCTGTTCCAATCACCGTAGTCGCAGTTTCTCATTCTCTTTTTGCCCGGCCCATTCGACCGCACTTCCTGGGTTGCGGTGATGTCTAATTTGAAGCTGTTCACGACGAGGTCTTTGGCTGCACATGGTCTATCTAATACTCCACGTGCCGAACCGAAAATCGTTGTTTGCTTGGGTCGTCAACATGAAATCCGAGGCGCGTGGTTGTCGCTTTTTACGTGGTGAGGGCTTCAACCTTACACACAACCTCGGGCCAAGAGTCTCTGGGTATCCCGTGTCGGTAAGTGCCACCGTCGGCCCTAAGGCTATATAGCCCCGACCTGGCCTAAGAAGATCCTTCTAGACCTGAGCTCCGAATACGTCGGAGGAGCGCACCAGGTAGCTCCTGGTGACTGGTTTTTCGGAAGCCACTTTTGACCAGACAGTTCTCCAGGACGTCCCCCGCTGTTCATAAAGTGAGATGATCCTTGGTACAGACTCACTCTCACCCTCTGTCATCTGCGGACGCCAACGACGTCCGACAGGGGTTGGGTGCCCTATCTTTGATCGGCTGCTCGATTTCACCACGTGAAGGTGAGAGTAGGCGTTCGTTGATAGACGCTATGTACACACGCCTGTGCCTGTATGAAATTCAGCGTTGATGTATGCGCCTTTGATCACATCTTCTACATGACCCACCGCGCCGTGCTGCTGTAACACTCATGTCGATCAGACGGGAAACAAGAACCATTTTCCGTCGCACTTAGAGAGTTCCAATTACCTTGCTACGATGCGACTCAGTTGTAGCTTAGATAGCATAAGCTTTCGAACAATTGCGTTCCCAGATGGGTTTTCTTCGGAGCACGCTGCACAACAAAGGAGGTCGCGTATGGTCCCCTTCTCCTATGCACACCTGCAACCTCTGCAGAAATCGTTGTATCAAAGAGCCATCCTGTGGGAATGCATGTCTAGCTCTACATTAGTACACAGGTCTAGTGTGGAAAAACTCTTGTTAATTGCAGGACTGTCTAACTGGTTTGACACAAAGTTTGTATTCATCTAAATTCTGCTCTATATGAACATTTGAAGAATGAGTGCTTGCTCTGTTCTGCGTGCTAGCCTTGACCTTGTTTACGTCAATGCTGACACGCTCCAACCGCAAACTGTACGATCTGTACAGAGGGATGAGTCTAACTATGTGTCTGGGTCTCAAACTTGACTCTGGGTCCCGCCCGACTTAACGCCACAGAAGCGCCCGAGTGGCGCATACACTCAGCGCGAATTGGCAAACAGATTGCCAGGGCACTGAGGTTAATCAAAAACAAAATCCTGATTGAAATCTCTCGCAGAATCACTTTTAACCAGTTCTTTTGTGATTGCGTGTGTCTTTCTATTTCCGTCCCTGCAAGTAATCACAAAAACGTCACGATATCGCGTTGAAGCTCAGTGTCATTGATAACACGGTGTGCAGTCCTTGTTTATACGTGCACGTCAATTCCTTATCAATCTTCCGATTATTTCCGTGCCCCATGCTCTTGATCATGCGTGCTCATGCGTGTATTGACTCACTCGGAGCATGGGAAAGTGGAGATGTCATATGTACGCGTTGATAAAAATTGCAACTAAACGTAAACAAATTCTCCTAACATACATATTTTTATTTGTTATTGATACAACCTATCTGTACGGATGATGAATAATATTTTCGGGGTTCAGGATTTTTTTCTTTTTCACTTCCGAAGTTGGTAATTTTAGATTTTCTCTTAAGCCTTGCCGTGATGTTACGTCTGGGAAGATGTTAGAGCTAGTAGCTAACCTTCATTTGTTGTCACTGTGCGAAAGTTATTTTCTCCGAAGTGAAGATGCGCTGTTTGAATAGTTTGCGCAACTGCAAAGTAAGTATGTATTGGAGTTTTTCCTTTTACTTACTTACTTACTTACTTATCAGGCCGACGACCCTTGGAGGCTCTGAGCCTGAGCAATTGCTCCCTCCCGTCTTACATTCATAATTACTTGGTCTTTATACCGGACATTCGGTCTTCCTCCGGTCCAGGAGGCTCGGATTCGATTCAGCATTTCAAATGACAGAATTGATTACAGAGATTTTTTTTCTGAATGAAAATCAGAAGTGGTGGAACCTCTTCAGCTAGCTATATTAATTTAAAGATATATTTAAGTGGTTTTTCATTTATTGTTTTCATCATCATCATTATCTTCTGACCCGCCACCCCCGGGGTGGCGGGGGTAATCCACCACCAGGCAACACGATCCTCCGCCATCGACTCTAACTCATCAGGAGTTATGCCAAGGCATAACCAGGCGAGTTTTTGGACTTGGTCCAACCACCTCGTCCTGGGTCTGCCAAGCGGTCGCCTACCTGATGGAATTGCATTCAACTCCCGTCTTGGAAGTCGTCATGAAGGGGACCAAACCACCGAAGCGTAGCCCTCTCCGTCGAAAGAAGCAGCTACTCAATGTTGAGTTCCTCACGCAATGACGTGTTTCTCACCCTACCCCGGCGAGTAGTTCCCACAACAGCACGAAGAAATCTCATCTCAGCAGCTTGTATTCGCGATCTTATTCGTTTTGTCATTACCCAAATTGCATGACCATAGGTGAGAGTTGGAACAAATACTGAGTTGAAAACCGCTAACTTGGCACACCAAGCTCGGCCTCCCTGATTACAGACCTACCAAGCTGTTTCAAAATTGACCCAGCTTGACCAATCCTACAGGAAAGCTCAGCATTACTCCTTCCATCACTCGTGAAAAAGACCCCGAGATACTTAAACTTCTCCACTTGCTTCAATGGGACTCCACTAACCTGTCGAGTGCATTGAACAGGCGATCTGGAGACCATAACCTCCGATTTGTCCAAGTTGACCTTCAGTCCAGCATCAGCATATACGACCACAAACCTATCCAGTGCACGCTGGAGTTCCAGGGAAGATGTGAGGATCACTAAGTCATCTGTAAAAAGACGATGACTTACCAACTTACCTCAACTCTCCCCCGGCGGCTCTGCATCATCCAGTCCACATATACAATGAAAAGGAGAGGTGGCAAGACGCACCCTTGGCGAAGTCCAAGGCCCACGGTGAAAGGTATTCTTTTAGCACCATTAACCCGAACATAGCAGCTACAGTTTGTGTATAGAGATGCAGTCTCGCCATCAGAAGGGGACCATCAATCCCATACTCCTGCAGGACACTCCAAAGTTTACCTCGAAGAACTCGGTCGCATGCCTTTTCCAAATCCACAAAGCAGCTGTAGATGTGTTTGGCATACTCCCAAGCCTTCTCTAGTACCATTCTTAGAGTGAGAAGCTGGTCGGTTGTACTTCTACCGGGACTAAAGCCGCACTGTTCATCCCCCACCCTGGGCTCAACCATTGCTCTAGAACCCGCTTCCAACACCTTAGCGTAGACCTTTCCGGGGAGACTTAAAAGACATGTGCCCCTGTAGTTGGAGCAATCTCCTTTGTCCCCCTTCTTGAAAAGAGTGACAATCACCCCAGTTTGCCAATCGCCAGATGTCTCACCACGTCCCCAGGCCACTTTAGTGACACGAGAGAGCCTTAAAACTCCCTCTTTAACCATCCGGCATTTCTGGCCGGATTTCATCCACACCTCTATCGCTCCACTCAAGACTACAGGTCTGCCATCATCAGTGCTCTGTTCGGGATTGAGCAGCTCCGAAAGTGCTAGCTCCATCTGCGTAAGATGTCCAACTCATTGGAAAGCAACACACCATCTTCGGATTTGACTCCTTCGATTATGTTGAATTTCCTTCCTCTGAGCGTCGCTCTCCTTCCTCCCGCCGAACTCCATCAGGACTGCTCTTTAGCTGCTCGCACAGCCAATTTCCAAGTTCTTCGCGTCTCAGTGTACCGGTCACGAGAAGCAGAGTCCCCCAAGAGAAACCAGTCTCTAGGTAGGTCTTCTTCTCTCTGATGGCTTCTTGAACTCGTTTTAAAACACGCAGTTCTTTTCTCACCATAAGTCGCTACTCCAAGACGCTTCACTTCACAAACATCCCGTGCAGAGGCAATGACAGCTGCTGAAAACAGTCGCCATTCCTCCTGTGCACGCGATGGAACAGTTGGAAGTCACTTAAAACCTCTCAGATATGTGCCGCGCAAAATTTAGCCACGACTCACTGGTCTGTAGTTTCTCGCACAGTATGCGTGTTACCACTCTTGGTGGTGGAAGGTCTTGCCGAGGCGGAAGGCAGGAGAGGTTCTTTTTTTATTCATTATATTTTCAAATAATTTTCTAACAAAAAATACTTTAACAAAATCAAACAGCAACTCATTGCCGTTTGCCGATGTTAAACAAAAAATGATGCAGTCTACATATATGTACAATGAAAAGTAGAGGAGACGAGACGCACCCTTGTGGGAGTCCAACGCCCGCGGAGAAAGGTGTCGTGTGTAGCACCGTTCAAAAAAATGACGCTTTGTTTTCCTTACACCTAGTCTAGAGCCTGGACCATATTTGAAACAAAATTTGGTGAAAATTGCGAAATTTGCAAATTTTGCTTGACACCAGATGTTTGTTTCAAATTCTTGTGGAAATGTGTTGGAAGAAGGGCGCGTCATTTGCCTGGCATAAAATTTAATTTAATTTAAAATTTGATCGACATGGACTGCAGAAGCAACAAAAACTAACAAAAAATGGAATAAATCACAAGCAAACCACTGATGTTTCCCGACCTCCTTCACCCCTAGTAGACTTGATAAAATGAACACAGTTCTAATACATATCTTATCTTGTCTATCCAATTAACAGTAACTGAGCAGAGATAAGAACCGTAAAAACACATGTACTGCCGTTAATTCAACAATGTTTCCCTCACTCCACGCGTAGCCAATGTCACGGAATCCCAACAATACACTCAATGCGTACCTACTCTCTTATCGTTTGCGTAAATTGTTAATAAAATTGAGGGGAACAAAAATTCCCTAAGGCAGCTGAGCTCTTCAAAGTATTTTGCACGTGAAAGTGGCATGGGGATGTAGCTCAGTGGTAGAGCGCTCGCTTCGCATGTGAGAAGTCCCGGGTTCAAACCCCGGCATCTCCAGCAGTGTGTGCCATCATTCGGATGGGACGTTTCTTTTTTTTTTTCTTTTCTCGCACAAATAATGTCTCCGCCTATTGATTGTGTTGATTCAATCGGTTCGTGGTAATTGGCGCGGTTTATGAATCGCACATGATGGGCGATAAGAGCGACTTTTGCCGCTGTAAGCACTTCACTTTCTGGCACACTTCATGTGCAAGTGAAATTCAATATCTTCGGTGTTTCATTTATTTTTTGTTTATCGAAAAATTTCAGCTCTGATCAGTGCTGATTTGGCTGGCGTGTGTTCCAAATTTTGCGTTTATTCGGGCAGATCCCGGGGGGGATTGGCGCAATTATTGCGTGCGCTTGTGGTGGTGAGACTCTGCGGGGAATGGCTGATTGGGAATTGAAATCATGTAATGAACTGGCGTTGACCTTGATTTCTTGACAGGCGGTAGTTTCGAGTTCCAGGTAGTATGGAAGCGATTAACGCAGAGTGTACACACTTATGGGTATTAGCATTGCGTAAGCGTGCACGTCTGTCTGTTGTTTTGTGTTTTCCGGATATTTGAACTAATTTGTGATGTTTTTTGGAAAACGTGAGTCATGCGTGTGTGACGTGCCATGCTGTGTGACAACTCTTGCGCCGGACTACTGGAAATGTTTGCTACTTCCTCTGAGTGTGATAACACTTGGTACAAAGGTTGTTCTTGAATGAGTATGTTTGGTGGGAAGCGGCTTTTGAAGCAAACAAGTGTTGGGTTACAAGCTAGAGCCGCTTTGTGGAAATAGGGAAAAGGAGTTTTTCTGTTTTTAATAAAGGCTCTTGTAGCTCTGCTTGCAGTACAAAAGTGGTATATTGTGAAAAATGGTTTGTTTTCTTAGGTTTTTTGACTGAAAGTAGGGCATTCCAGGCGATGTGGTAAATTTTCTTGTGCCGTGGAGTAAATATTAGCAGAGTCACGGAATCCATTCGTAGCAAATAAATGAATAATGCTTTCACACAATCCAAACGGAATCGCAAGAAGCTTTGCCACATAGAACCAGAAATGAAGTACGAAAGAGATACCCAACTTCACAGCTGATTGACCCCTAGTCCATCGACTTTTTGACAGTTCTTCATGAATTTGTGACGGTTGTTCACGAAATAACGTAAATGCCGTTCTGTGATTGGTCTATATGGGTTTAGTAATCGAATTGTTGTCAAAAATTTTAAGGAGCAAGAGAGGTAGAAGTTGGTGTCTGCATAGAACTCTCTCAGTCTCATTTTGGAAATCAGCTGTTTAGTGGCAAATGTCAAATGATTGAAAAATATTGCGCGCTAAACTTATAAACAGTTTAAAAAAAAACATTGAATCATGAAAAATGGGAACTATTGGCTTCGTAATTATTGCTGTTCAATCGACATGACATAGCCACGTCTAGACACGTCTTTTTGGCTTTTAACTTCATCAGGATTTTCAGATCAAAAGGAACGTGTACCTTTTTGTTCCTGAATTGGTTTCTGTCTGTCTGCAGTGCTGAAAGTTTGGATCACATTCTCTTCCATTTTTGAGAGGGAATGAAGTCGATGCCGTTGTCCGTTCCCTTTTGCTCCCCGCACGCACTGGTTTGTGCATGGCGTGACTCCCCTTTAGCGGCTCACGAGGCCACTAATGGGTTGCTCGTAGTTCCTTCGGACTAAGCCCGAGTGGGAAAGACCGGCCACCAGACGCTCGCATACTGCTACCATGCAGGCCTGGCTCCAATTGGAGCCAATCTGGCACACCTGGGTAGGCAATATCCGACTCCCTCCCCCTTTTGCTTGATATTTGAGGAGGCTGTCATTTGGGGCTTCGTGGGTTCTATAAAAATAAACTCCTACTGTCATTTGGCGCTTCGTTAGCCAGGCGTGGGCTGAAAATAAACTCCTACACCCCAAACCTGTTGGTCATCTCCAGAACTCCGGTTCAATGCACTCTACGGGTTAGTGACATCCCATTGAAGCAGGTGGAGAAGTTTATGTATCTCGGCGTCTTTTTCACGAGTGATGGAAGGAGTAATGCTGGGCTTTCCTGTAGGATTGGTCAAACTGGGTCAATTTTGAAGCAGCTTGGTAGATCTGTAATCTGGAAGGCCGACCTAGGTGTCAAAGCCAAGTTAGCGGTCTTCAACTCAGTATTTGTTCCAACTCTCATGAAATTTAGGTAATGACCGAAAAAGATCACAAAGCTGCTGAGATGAGCTTTCTCCGTGCTGTCGTGGGAATTACTCGCCGGGATAGGGTGAGAAACTCGGCAGTGCGTGAGGAACTCAATATTGAGCAGCTGCTTCATCGAACTGAGAGGGCTATGCTTCGGTGATTTGGTCACGTGGCATTTGGGCGTTGAATGCAATTCCATCAGGTAGGCGACCGCTTGGCAGACCCAGGAGGAGGTGGTTAGACCAAGTCGTCACGCTTGAGCATAACTCCTGTTGAGTTTGAGTCGATGTCGGAGGATCGAGTTGCCTGGTTGTTGAATGCAGACCCAGAAGGAGATGGTTGAACCAATGTGGTTACGCTTGGGCATAGCTTCTGATGAGTTAGAGTCGATGGCGGAGGATCTCTCGTGAGACCACTCACCACCGCGACCCCTTAAGATGAAGATGATGGCTGATGATGTAGTCGTAAATAATGAAAAAATTAAAATGCTCAAAATTTATTGCAATTAAGGGGATTTTCGTTTAACCGATGTTTCGTTGCAAGCAGTCGACTGTAGATGTAAATACGTACACTTTTATTCAAAGCACAACCGCTTTCTTCGTAGTCCGACAAATATTACTTGTCGTAGGAAAAGATAACACATTTCTGTGTCATTCTTTTTCAGTGATACAAGTTTTCACGAACTTCGAAATTCGTAGAAAATTTTGCACTACGAATGAATTCTTTGGTACATTTTTCGGAGTACGTAGCACATTTTCGATTACAATGGAATTCGTGATTATTTTTGCATGAAATTGAAGACCTAAGAATGGTCGAACTTAGTTCAAATATACGCTGTTTTGCTCGATCACTTAGTGCCGGTCAGTAGGTGTGTAGTGGTCGAAAACTAGTTTTCAAATGTACAAACTAGCTGACCCGGCAAACGTTGAGTTCATAAACGTCACACTGCGGCAGCCCTGCAAGACTTGCGTTCATAAATGTAAAAAAAAACTGCAGTGACTGTGCACGAGAGCAGTCGGCAAATGCGTTCATAAAAGCAATGTGGCGGACAAACTGCAATCGAATTGGCAGCGATTTTTGTTTTGTTGCAAGATTGCAACGAAACCGAAATGTGGACTTTTTCATGCGAAAATGGG
Organism: Eristalis tenax; assembly: GCA_905231855.2. Classification (NCBI taxonomy): domain Eukaryota; kingdom Metazoa; phylum Arthropoda; class Insecta; order Diptera; family Syrphidae; genus Eristalis; species Eristalis tenax. The sequence continues at coordinate 58,477,580 of HG993124.1, read as the reverse complement.
TCAAAAGGGCATCAAAGGACATCTTTTTTGAAAGAAATTTCTGTTATTTGGAACTTGTTTTGACTTCCAATTCTTTTTAGTCAGAAGCATAGCCCTTTTGCTACGGTTTCATTATTTAATACAGTAGAGACTCGAAAAAGTTAAGTTGTTAACTTTAGCGAATGCTTAACATTTCCAAGACACTGATCCAAGCTAAAAAAATATTTACAAATGTAGGCTCTGTTACCGTTAAGTACAACAATCTCGGTTATTGCAACTGCCTTAAGTTCTACTAGTTGCTTAAATCGAGTTTGGGCAATACGTTTGTAAAATATGAAATATCCATCAGCTAAAATGACTTTTCTATTTTTTTTTTAAATTCCGTATTTTTCGTCGATTGATGACATTTTTTGCTGATGTCCTCCTAAAATGTGTTTTTCTTTCAATTCTGCTCACAATCCCGGATTAGCTCAAAGCTCTGTAGAAATGTATAATAAAGAGCGACAATAGGAGAAAGGCTAAAAAACAAAAATGCCTTGAAAAGGTTAAGACAAAACTTAACTTTTTAGAGGCACCCATGGTGACAGAAACGTATTTAACTTTTCCGTACACTTATCTTTTGTGCGTCTTAACTTTTTCGAGGCTTTACTGTATTTTTGGAAGTTGGTCAGTTTATCATATTTATCAAACATTAAACCTAGTATCTTCTTAGACATGATGTAGACATCAAATGTCAACCAAACACTTTTTGCGTCGCCCACTTATGTTGCATTTATGAATCCTTTTTTGACAATGCTGACTAGCTGCAAACTTGCGGCAGTATTCATGTTCATCAATTTATTGAGAGAATATTTTGTGCAGTGCAGGGCGATGATTTGGTAAGGAGCATGCACCAACTTATCTGTAAAATATGGTCGGAGGAAAACATGCCCGATGAATGGAACCTCAGCATAGTCTGCCCGATCCATAAAAAAGGAGACCCTTTGAACTGCGCCAACTACAGAGGCATCAGTCTTCTAAGTATCGCATATAAAATCTTATCTGCCGTACTGTGTGAACGCCTAAAGCCATTCGTCAACAACCTGGTCGGTCCATACCAGTGTGGCTTTAGGCCAGGAAAATCCAACATCGACCAAATATTCACACTGCGGCAGATTTTGGAGAAAACCCAGGAGCAACAAATCGATACCCCCCACCTTTTCATCAATTTTAAGGCCGCGTATGACAGCATTTATAGAGACGAGCTATACAGAGCAATGTCTAGTTTTGGCATCCCTACCAAACTCGTCCGTTTGTGTAGGATGTCGATGGATAATGCACGCTGCTCCATCAAGGTCGGTAAAGCCCTAACCGAGACCTTTGATGTCAAAAAAGGATTCAGACAAGGCGACGCGCTGTCATGCGACTTTTTCAGCATCGTTCTTGAAAGAATTGTTCAAAACTCGATCGCCAACACCAGAGGAACAATCTTTCAGAAGTCCGTCCAACTACTCGCATATGCCGACGATATTGACATTATCGGAAGAACACAGCGTGATGTCAATGGCGCTTTTGTGGGTATTGCAACGGAGGCCGCGAACATGGGTTTAGCGGTAAACGAGGGTAAGACCAAGTATATGCTGTCAACGAGAGAGGACACCCAACACCGACGTCTCGGTCAGAACGTCACAGCAGACAGATATAACTTTGAGGTAGTCAAAAACTTTGTCTACCTAGGCACCGCTATCAATTCAGACAACGACACCAGCGCTGAAATCAAACGAAGAATAACTCTTGCCAATCGCTGCTTCTTTGGGCTAAGAAAGCAATTGGTAAACAAAGCCCTCTCTCGAACAACCAAGCTAACGCTTTACGCGACCTTAATCGTCCCAGTCCTGCTATATGGCGCGGAGGCATGGACTTTATCAAAAGCGGATGAAGCTGCTCTTGGTTGCTTCGAGAGGAAAATTCTTCGTGTGATTTTCGGTCCCGTCTGCATAGATGGTGAGTGGAGGAGGAGATTTAATGACGAACTATACGGAAGATCCAACGATTGAGGTGGCTAGGTCATGTAGAGCGGATGGAAACCAATGCTTCGGCCCGAAAAGTCTTCGAATCCACCCCCGAGGGACGGCGCAGTAGAGGAAGACCGCGACTCAGGTGGCGCAAGCAAGTGGAAAGGGACCTCAACCAACTATGCGTGCGAAACTGGAGACAGCTAGTTAAAGATCGAGCTGGCTGGAGACGCTTGTTGGTTGAGGCCCAGGTCCACCCCGGACTGTAGCGCCACCTTAAGTAAGTAAGTAAGCAGGGGCAACAGTGTTGCAAATAGGAACTCAACCGTTGTTTTGCCATATAAATTATTTCAAGTGAATATTTTGATATGATATGTTTACGAAGAACTAACTTATTGTAAGTGCGTGGGGATGTGTACATGACTGGAAGAGAAATGGAGCGCTGCTACTAACAAATAACAAAACACCAAGCATTCATTTTTTGAGTTCATTGTACTTCTATTGTTTTAACTAATAAATTTCAAATTGCACTTCTGTTACAAATTATGACTGTTAAAAAAGACATCAGTCTCTCGTTATTTTCAGTGAGTCCATCTTTAGCCAACACAGACAAACTGGATGGCTTACCCACGCGAGAACATGCCACATTTACTTGTCCGTGTGAAAAACGCAGTCTGCCCAAATCTAAACCACAAACAGACATCGTTTGGCCCCGCGACTAATTGTGGTTGCGAATGTCAATCTAATTGGAAATTCATTCGGCACATCTGTAGGAATGGGGATTCGTGGTGGTAAAACATCTTCTCCGCGGAACTTGCCATTCAAAGTGCTTGCTTCGACAACGTTTTTCATCAATTTTTTGTTCAAATTACGAAATAATATAATGAGTTCAGAAGTTCACTCTGCTGGATAATTCACTGCTTCGTTGGCATCGCAAACTGTTTCGATAGATTTGCATGTCACCGGACATTCCTTGTCCATAGCACCAATTCCCACTTTCGAATGAGCGTAATATTTGATATCGAAAGCTAGACGACGGATTGCATCGGACGTCAATGCTCGATGTACTTGTTGGTGTTGTCGGTCAATTGCTCTGCGTGTGTCAAATACGAATCGGTGCGCTTGTCTTCGCAGATTTCGATTAGCTCGTGCCTCTTGCGAATGTGACTCACACAATTGCGCCATGTTCACACGCTCATTTTCATTATCCTGTTGGAGTTGTTCGTCTGTTCTTTGGCCTCTTCTATTTATCATCTCTGTAGATCTAGCCGTTCGACGGCCCAAGTTAGACCCTTTGCGTCTTGCTGGCATTGTTCACTATACAACCGCACAAATATATCAAATTTAAGTGCTTAATGGTAGGGCTTTACTTACCTTTCTCAACAACCCGAACAAATGGTAGTCAGAAGGGGCAAGGCCTGGGCTATAAGGCGGGTGGGGTAAAACTTCCCATCCACTGTTTCCAAATAGTTCTTAAACGGAATAGCAACGTGGGACCGAGAGTTGTGATGATGGAAAATTATTGCCTCGTGTCTGGTCGCATATTCCGGGCGTTTTTCGGCTACTGCTCTCTTCAAACGGATTAATTGTGTTCGGTGGCGTTGTCCATTGATGGTTTCACCCGGTCTTAGCAGCTCATAATAAAGCACACCATTCTGATCCCACCAAATACAGAGCATTACCACGCCATGGCTTTGCCGTTGATTTGGCTGGTTGGCCGGCCACTTTTGACACGTTCGCTCAACTAGCGCATGTTCACCATAAACTTCCACCAAAATACAGCAGTTTTCTTCATATTAAAGTAATGAAGAAGAACTCCCCGCAAAAACACTTTTTCAGGCACAAAGGTCGACATATTTGAGGGAAAAAAAAAAAATTGTTGTTTACGCTTCAAATGAATGACATGTACTGAAATGACGTACAATGACAGTAGCTTTCCAACGCATGTTCCAATGGAATAATACAAGTTACGCCATCTCTTAGCAAACCGCAAGAAATAAGTTATAGACCCAATACTAATTTCGCTATTAAAAAACCGGTTGGAGGTAGAAGGGTGAAAATTGATTATTATGCGCTTTTTTAATGCCGACTCATAAAAAAATTAAAAACAAACAATTTTGTGGTGGACCACTCTTATCACTTAGATGTATGAAAAATAGTTTACGTCCTATTCGCAGACCTTCTGAATATACGCACAAAATTGCATAAGAGTCGGTTCATCCGTTTCTTAGGATTTTATCCAATGACTTTTATTAAAAACCAAAATGGCTCCAAAAAGTTAAGGCAAAACTTGGAATTTTGGAATTGGAACCTACTTAACTTTTGCGCGTCTTAACTTTACTCTATTAGAATAAAGAGAAATTAAATTAGCAAAAACTAAATAACGCAATGATTGATCTCAAGACGTATGTGGATGTCGGATAATATCATCAAAGTGCCTATTGTGGGAGTCCCGGCAGCTCACATTTAGAAGACTTTTGTGTTGACAAAATACGGGCACGAAAGCCGCAGTGTTTAGCAGTTCAATCCATCCTGGTTGAGTCCATAGCTCTGGAACGGGTCCCTGTAGTCGGAGCAGTCTTTAAATCTCTTTGATTGTCTGAGGCTGCTCACTGGGTATGCCGCAGTCAGCAGAAATGACCTGCATAGCAGAAGACGGCAGATCTGGCCAACTCCTGCCTTTTATACCAACCTCTCACAAAAAATTAGACGGATTGTGATAGCGACTAAAGTTCCAGGGTCATCTTCAACCAACGTGACTAGTCCCAATGTGAGTGAGTCGCCTTGTTTTCATTCCTTTCAAGCAGTAGCTGTAGCACATGCTTAGAAATTCGATTTCCAACGTCATTGTGAACAAGGGCGTCGTTGCAGTGGCTTCTTTCAAATGAAATCATAACTCCAAAGTATCCATTAAGAGACTTAATAAAACTAGGTTATAAAATACTCGATTACTCATGGACTTTGGGCAAGTGTGTCACTGCGGCTGATTTGTATGCATAATGTTCTGTTCTGATTGGATCGGAAATTTCTATAAATCATTCCATGAACCCATAATAAATTTGATATTGAATTGGGGATCGCTACGCTTTGTGTTCTGACTTAAGAATGAAACAAAGATATACGGGGTCTTAGGTTATCAAGCAGTTTGACAAGGGTTCCAATCAGTTCGAGGCTTGATTTCGGAAATGTCTTAGGTTAGGTTGGATTAGGAGAGTTATCTTTGTGGGAAGAGAACCGTGGCCATGAGGAATGGATGTCAAACAGTTTCCTCTGAATGTGTGTACTTACTTATGGGGTCATGCAGCGTGAACTCAGAAATATATATTTGCACTTAAAAACAAGATTTGTTGGTGGTCATAGTAGTTGCATGGTTGATGGTACACCATGTGAGATTACATCGTTGCCATCATTCAGTCATATTCCTTTGACCGACGATGCGGGCTTATTGGTATGGGGTATCAAGGTGCCTGCCAGCCTTTCTTATTCTTCAATTTTTCGATTTTCTGGAGTCTACTACTCCCGACGATACTGGCTTATTGGAATGGGGTATCAAGCTGCCTGCGCCACATTCCACAAGTCGTTCTTATTTTTCAATTTCTCGATTTTCTAACAATGGCCGAAAACATTTTCCAATGGGTAATGATAGGGCGTCCCTGGCTTTCTCTTCTCTCTCTACAGTCCGGGATGGACCTTGAGTGCAATACACTTCTCCAACCGGCCCGATCTCTTGCCTGCTGTCTCCAGTTTCGCGCGCCAATCCGGCTGAGGTCCCCCCTTGTGCGTGGACGTCCTCTGTTTCGTTCTCCCACAGACGCAGAGTCGAAGGTTCTTTGGTCAACGCTCTACATGCATCAACCATCTTGGGCGTTGCATCCGTCGACGCCTGACTAGACCCATATCGCTCTACATGCCCCAACCATATTGGGCGTTGGATCTGTCGACGCCTGGCTAGACCCAAATCGCTGTACAGCCGATACAGTTCGTGGTTGAATCTCCTTCTCCAAATGCCATCAACGCAAACGGGACTAAAGATCGGGTGCAGAACTTTTCCCTCGAAAAGGCCAAGAGTCTCTTCATCCGTTTTGGATGTAGTCCATGACTCTGCGCCGTCGAACAGGACGGTGATGAACAAGGTCTTATACAGAGTCAACTCGGTCTTCCGAGAGAGGGCTCTATTACGCAATTGCCTCTTGAGCCCATGGAAACAGCGGTTGGCATGGTCTGCGTTTGGTCTGCAATGAAGTTCTTCACTACCTCGAAGTTATAGCTGCCTATGGTGACGCACTGTCGATGTTGTGCGTCTTTCCTCGATGGCAGCATAAACTAAATTTGCCCCCTCGTTCACTTATAGTGACGTTCTGGCCGAGTCGTCGATGTTGTATGTCCTTCCTCGATGACAGCATAAACTAAGTTTTCCCCCTCGTTCACCTCTAAGCCGCCTTCGTTCCAATGCCAATTGACGGCTCGTTGTGTTCGACCAATCAAATGTCATCCGCGTATGCTAGCAATTGTATGGACTTCTGGAAGATCGTGCCTCTTGTGTTGGCGAGTGAGTTTTGCACGATGGATGATGTTAAATTGGTCACATGACAGCGTCCCACCTTGCTTAAGAAACTTCTTTGACATTGAAGGTCTCCGTGAGTTCGCTTCCGACCTCGATGGAGCAGCGAGCATTCTCCATCGTCATCCTGCACAAGTTGACGAGTTTGACAGGAATGTCAAAACTGGACATTTCGTTGTAAGGCTCGTGTCTAGCATATGCGGCCTTAATCGACGAATAGGTGGTGGTTGTGGATCTGCATCTCTTGGGGTTTCTGCCCGTAGTGTGAAGATTTGGTCGATGGTGGACTTCCCCTGCCTGAAAACACACTGATAAGGACTATCAGGTTATTCCCTGATGGTTTCAGGCGCTCACACAAAACAGCTGGAAAGATCTTGCAGACGATGTTTAGAAGACTAATCCCACGGTAGTCGGCGCAGTTGAAGGGGTCCCCTTTCTTGTGGATCGGGCAAACGCTGGAGATTCCACCCTTCGGGCACGGTTTCTCCGACCATATGAGCTGATGCAGGTACCCTACCAGCTGCCTTAAATAGTTCCGTAGATGGATGATGTTAAGTAAGTCACCAAACAGCGTCCCGCCTTGTCTAAAAAGCTTCTTTGACATTGAAGGTCTCGGTGAGTTCGTTTCCGAACTCACCCGCAGCTGCATTGGATTTTAGTCTCGATGTCGCTGTCTTGACTTCGTCTACGTCGGCGGGACGGGATTCTCTCCTATCACCGTCTACTGTGTGAAGTGGAACATTCTGCCCGACGACCGGTATCGGTGTCCTCATCGCCGTTTAACAGTCTACAGAAGTGATCCTTCCAGATCCTCAGTGTCGACTGCGACTCTACTACAAGTTCTCCATTTTCGTCCCGCCAGGCTTCTGTCCTTTCATAAAATGTTCGACCCTCATTTCTGCCGCAGCACCTCTCCATCTCCTCGATCGCGAGCTTCTCGTTCGCTCTTTCTTGTTCCTCCTGAGAAGCCGGGTCCCTTCCCTTCTTCTCTGTTCGTAGAGCTCACGAACAGCTGTCGTAGTTCGATGCGGCGTTGCCTGGTAGGGCTGGCCAGGGTATGACATCCATTTTGTGTCGCTTCTAGCTACCTTTACGTATGTTTCGGGTCATAATTATGCCATAACTGCGATTTCCGTGGCATCCGAGCAGACTACATCAAACGTAAGCATTGCCTCATCTTATATCTTGGCGGAGATTTGCTGGTCCGTAGTCTCCTTGATCTAAGATAATAGATCAAAATCATACCAAAACACATCTCCCACCATTATTGAAGCATTTGCTGGTGTATTGAGCTGTGCCCTCAGATCCCACCAAATTCACCGCAGTGTCACAAGACTACAGATGAGGCAGGACAAAAATTGTTTGCCATTTTTTCAATTCAACGCTTTGGCTTTCGTTCATATCGAAGACTGAGCTCCAAGCGGTCGTCAAATCATTAGGGAAGTTGGTATCACTTTCCTGGTTACCCAAATGGTTACCCAAACCAGTGTCATCCAACAAATGAGTCCTTTGGCCAATTCCTTTTCGTTTCCGCCGAGGCCTTATACAACGGTGCCCTGGACCGAATGGTCTCCGACATCTTGAAGTCAGTATTCAACTTCCAGTCATTGCATTTCTCAGGAATGGAAGGTAGTCATCCTGCGTGAGAGACTCCACGAGCTTTGGACATGATCTGTACACGATCAAGTCATCGGCGTACGCAATTACGTGAGGAAGAGGACTTATAAGAAACGTTGAACGACACCAAGCTAGAAAAGATTTTGTACTTCAAAAATAGTCGCGTTGCTATGCTTGATGACAAATGACAAATCTTCCACCAGTAAGTAAGTTACACAGCAGGTGCAGCAGTGGTCAACTAATGCCTGGCCGATTGAGCTTGTGGAAATGTACATCTGACCATCCGTTGTTCCGTTGGATATCCGATGCCAGTTTGGACGCGAATAGTGTCGGAATGTAGAGAGTGGTTATCCGGAATTATATGATCGTCCTCAGTCTAGTTGATCAGAGCTCTATGTATCAACTTCTGGAATACCTCGCTGATGTTCCAAAGGAGACCAATTGACCGGAGGTTGTGGAGATCCGAAGAATATTTTCCTCGCTTGGATATGGACTGCATAATCGCAGTTTCCCAATGCTTCGGATAGGGTGAATTATTCAGAGTATTGTTTCATAGCACATTGTCCGAGATCCCACCGATTCCAACTTCACTAATGATTTGACGACAGTTCGGAGCTCAGTCTTCGATATGACCGGGGGATGAACCTATTCACATTATCTGTCATGTAATCATCATTGAACTGGACAAGGCCGATGTTCTCAGAGCGACTCTTCTCGAAGTTAAGAGTTGCTAGTCATTACGTGGTTACCGTGTTCCGGTCGAACAATCTCTTTTACCTTCGAACATTCGATGTGAGTTGCTCTCATTGGCGAAAGGCCCAACTATAATAAGGAGCATGAGCTAGTGTCAAACGCGCATAGGTGAGTAAGCGAATGTACCGACCCTTAGACATGGACACACAGACTTGAACAACCCGATATAAGCTCCAGCCATTGGAGGACATACAAAATAAGCAATAAACCGACAACAATAATAAACATTAAATTAAACAAAGTACATCAGTTAGGCTCCTATTATTGACCCAACACCCTAACCTTTAACTTGTATTTCTAGTAATTATTGTAAAAACAATTCTGTTCAAATAAATTTTAAAATCGCCGACCCATATGAGGCAACCTATAATGTCGTCTACAAACGAGTGCGAACATTTCGTTAAGCATACGTGAATTCGGCTGGCATATTGTGTGTACAAACCACACAAATGTTCCGACATTAGGCGTGTTTTTTTGAGAATCTATACTCAGCTCACTATTACTTGTACACGCGAAGCAACAACAAAATAAATTACTGAGAAGAATCCACTCACTGATATTTGACAGTCAACACTGACTAGATGGAATTGAGGAATCTCAATCACAGGAGGTGCCTCACCTACGATTCAGCTAACACCACTGAATCACAGATGCAGCTGACAACACTTTTTGAATATGCAGCAGAGTTATCGGCGTTGGTGTTCTAATGGATTTCTGACATATTGTGTTTTTTCATCATCATCATCTTCTGACCTGTATGCTCCACTAAAGGGGTCGCGGGGGTAAACCACTCACTCGGTCCTCCGCCATCGGCTCTAACTCATCAGGAGTTGTGCCCAAGCGTAACCCGGCGAGTTCTTGGGCTTGGTCCAACCAACTCGTCTTAGTTCTGCCAAGTGGTCGCCTACCTGATGGAATCGCATTCAACGCACGCCTCGGAAGTCGTGATGAAGGCGACCAAACCACCGAAGCATAGCCCTCTCCGTTCGAAAAAGCAGCTGCTCCATGTTGTGTTCTTCGCGCACTACCGTGTTTCTCACCCTACCCCGGCGAGTATTTCCCACAACAGCACGAATAAATCTCATCTCAGCAGCTTGTATTCGCGACCTTATTCTTTCGGTCATTACCCAAAATTTCATGACCATAGGTGAGAGTTGCAACAAATACTGAGTTGAAGACCGCTAACTTGGATTTGATACCAATCTCGTCCTTTCTGATTACTGATCTACCAAGTCGTTTCAAAATTGACCCAGCTTGACCAATCCTACAGGAAAGCTCAGCACTACTCCTTCCATAACTCGTGAACAAGACCCCGAGATACTGAAACGTCTCCACCTGCTTCAATGGGACTCCACTGGAGATGACCATAACCTCCGATTTGTCCACGTTGACCTTCATTCCAGCATCAGCACACACGGCCAAGACCCTATCGAGTGGGCGCTGGAGTTCCATCTGTTAAGATGTGAGGATAACTAAGTCATCTGCAAAAAGACGATGACTTACTCTCAACTCTCCCTCGGCTGCTCTGCAACATCCAGCCCATATATACAATGAAAGGGAGAGCAAGACGCACGCTTGGTGAAGTTTTTGCTTTTTTTTTTCGAAAATTCTCCACACAATGTCGACGTAAAGACACCGCCCCTCGCAATGTGCCACCCGGGGCCTGTACCACCCTCCTCGCTACGCCACTGTCTAAGATACCGAATATTTGTTTGACATTTAATTCGAATCAAAGGTTCTCGATTCGCCAATTTCTCAAACTCACACATTTATTCGTTCGACTCGTTGAGAGTAATAGGGCGGTTATACATATAAAGGGTGATTTTTTAAAAGCTATAGGAAAGTTTTTCAAAAAAAAAAAACACATAAAATTCAGAAAAATGCATGAAATCTTTATTTGAATCTATAGTACGGTCCAAATAATTTAATGTTTGAAGATTATTTCACGCAAATGTTGACCTTGACTGCGCCTCAAATGGTCCATCCGCTTAGTCCAATTTTGGCATACTCTTTCCAACATTTCGGCCGGTATCTCACGAATAAATGCTTCAATGTTGTCTTCCAATGCGTCAATTGAAGTGGGCTTGTCTGTATAGACATGAGCTTTAACATAGCCCCACAAAAACTAGTCTAAAGGCGTTAAATCGCACGATCCAGGCGGCCAATTGACCGGTCCCGAACGTGAAATAAAATGTTCACCGAACTCGCCTCTCAATAAGTCCATTGTTGCGCGAGCTGTGTGGCATGTGGCACCGTCTTGTTGAAACCACATGTCATGCAAGTCAAGCTCTTGCATTTTGGGCATTCACGGTTGGATATCATCTCACGGTAGCGCTCACCATTCACAGTTACGTAACGATTCGCATCATCTTTGAAGAAGTACGGTCCAATGATGCCACCAGCCCATAAACCGCACCGCACCAAACTGTGACTTTTTCTGGATGAATTGGTAGCTCTTGCAATGCTTCTGGCTGATATTCACTAAAAAATCGACAATTCTGCTTATTTACGTACCCATTGAGCCAAAAATGAGCTTCGTCGCTGACTGACCATAAATTGGAAGAAGCGCGCGATGAACTTTCTTAACAGAGCATGCATTTTGATAAAAAAATTCAATAATTTGCAAGCGTTGTTCGTTTGTAAGACAATTCATGGTTAAATTATCGACCAAACTGAAGATGTTCGACAGTGAAACAAAACACGAAACGTGCGTCAGCTGTTCAAACCAGTGTTGCCAAAAAGATAATAGCTAAAAAATCACCCTTTAGAAGTTAATTAGTCGTGGCGTTGTGGGTAAGTGCGTTGACCACTACGAAACTTAACATATCTACCTGGGTTCGATTCCCGCCCAGTACGAGGCAACATAATGTTCACGGCTCCACCCCATTCGAGTCGCTGACAATTCTCAAGGAGTGATAACTGTCAAGAAAATAGGTTCTCAAACGTGGCCGTTCGGAGTGAAATACTGAAGGTTGTATTTCACTCCGGCGTAATACTGAAGGTCCAACGAGTGGCTGCTGCGAAGCTGAGCCCTGGTCCTCTACGAACTGTAGCGCCCACCCATATTATATTCTAATTAGGAATGAGAATCTAAAGACGGATCTAACTCCAATAGAGTCAGTACATTGCTACAATATTGACACAATTTTTCCACAGAATTAAAATGTAAATTCAGCAAAAGCACATTAATTCGGAATGGTTAGGGGGAAGCTTAGTCCGAATGAACGAATGTTCCGAATTATTGGGTCTATATGCGGTTTGCTAAGAGATGGCCTAACTTGTATTATTCCATTGGAACATGCTACTGTCAGTGTACGTCATTTCAGTATATGTCATTCATTTGAAGCGTAAACAACAATCTTTTTTTTTTGTCGAACTTTGTGCCTGAAAAAGTGTTTTTGCGGTGAGTTCTTCTTCATTGCTTTAATATGAAGATAACTGCTGCCGAAAATCATCGTATTTTGGTGGAAGTTTATAGTGAACTAGCAAAGAACGTGATTTTGGCTTGGCCAACCAGCCAAACCACCGACAAAGCCGGGTATACATGGTACGAAGGTAATGCTCTGTATTTGGTGGGATCAGAAGGTTGTGCTGTATTATGAGCTGCTTAAACCGGGTGAAAACATCAATGGACATCGCTACCGAACACAATTAGTCCGTTTGAAGAGGGCAGTAGCCGAAAAACGCCCGGAATTTGCGACCAGACACGAGGCAATAATTTTCCATCATCACAACGCCCGGCCCCACTTTGCTATTCCGGTTAAGAACAATCTGGAAAAGAACGGATGGGAAGTTTTACCCCACCCACCTTATAGCCCAGACTTTGCCCCTTCTGACTACCATTTCTTCCGGTCGATGCAGAACGCCTTCACTGAAATACGGTTCACATCAGAACAGAATATCAAAAACTGGCTTGATTCATTCTTGGCTGCCAAGCCGGCGCAGTTTCTTTGGGATGGGATCCACAAATTGCCAGAAAGATGGCAAGAAAGTCATAGCTTCAGACGGGCAATACTTTGAATAATACTATTTTACATGGTTTTCTTGAATAAACGTTCAAATTTTGAAGAAAAAAAGAACCGTAAGTTATAGACTCAATAATTTAATTTATTTTTCACATAAAATTGAAAACGGTTTCTCATTTATTCGGAAAATGTCTTCTTTTTCCGAGTTTTTCTAATTAGAGAATTCCGAATTCAAGGGCTTTTACTGTACAGTCTTGTATCGTGAGCACTAATTTTTGGTTGCATATTTTTGCTGCTTAATATTAATTTCAGAATTTTTAGTCGAACTTATTTTCGGGTCCCTTGAAACTCGACTTAGCCAAGTTCGACGGTAGATGGTTGTTTTCTTGTGTTTCCAACTTCAGTCATTTTGATGGCCTTTCGGTGATCCCTGTCCCAAGCATCGGAAATAAGTCTCCTTGTTCACTCAATTTCCGGGATCCCAAAAAACGCTTACGCACCAACCTAGGCACATTCATCCCAAATAGACAAAACACTTTCACATAACAATTTAGATTTAAGAGACGACTTCCACTCAGATGCACCGCATCATTTTTTTTTTTGTTTCTTTCGTAGGGGAAAAACAAGTTTCTTCACCATTCATAATTTCCATCGCCACCCATAGCCCCTAGATTAGCGACCATCTTCACTCCTTGGCATTTAGAAGACGTTTATAAACACGAAGTACCTATACACAATTATGCCCACAAAGAAACCCGACTGAATCTAAACTAGTTTCGTATACAAAACCTAAGCGTTTACATCCCCCGTGACCGTGTAAATCGTTACAACGTTACCATCGCCAGCCAGTCAACAATGAAGCATGAATGAATAGAGAGCGATCCATGGACGCACGATCCTAGTGACCACAATCAGTGATTCCTGCTGCCATCAAACAAGAAACAAAAACAGAACAAAGCAGAACAGAACTCAAGAGACTCAAACCAAACCATCTCACGCGTCGAAATAATAACTTTAAACGGTATAAGCGGCACAACTCGAAGAGAGGCATAATTAATTTCAAGCAGTATGTAAAAGAAAACCACGCAAACAAAAACTCAACACAACACACCCAACGCAACGAACAACAACGCACACAAGGAGGACACGCAGAATAGCAAGTGATCGAGTTCTCGAGCTCGTGCTCGTGCTCTCTGAAAAACGTAATCGCACGTAAACATAATGAGCAAGACGACCAGTGGCCAGAGTCCACACAAATGCATCCATCACCAGCAGCCAGCCCAGCGCACTGGCTACAAATCAAATCATAAACATTTATACAGCAACATGCATCTACAGGCACCCTTTCCCATCGTCAATCCTCCAGTGCGGGCACAGTGATCGGTGTATAGGAAACAAACAACGGCAACCCAACCAACCAGCAAAATTCAACAAAATCCTATCCGCATCTGTAGTCGTTCGTGCGGCCGAGATATCGAGATATCGAGATATCTATCTCTCCGATGACGGTGGGTATCAGGGTATCCACCAAACGCAGCTTACTCCTCCATCCATTCATCGTGCAAACGGAGAGGATCCAAACCCACACACATGCGCCTCGTCGCCGCTGGCATGTGGTGCATATAAAAGCGAACGGCGATATTGAAAAGTGCTCAGTTTATGTTGCGATACCTTCTTGTCTCAAGCTCTCTCTCTCTCAGTGGAGCGACAGTGACAATAAACGTACTCATATCTATCGGGAGTTGAACGTTAAAAAAAACACACATTGATCTTTGTGGTCGAACACAAATAGGAGTTTCTGTGCTCGGAACCTTAAGAGATAAATTAAAAATACGCGAACGGACGTACACGCCTAGTGAAAGTTACAAAACAACAGAAATGGAACTGACGACCGGCATCCTTCTGGGATTAATCCTTGTGATTTTTCTGTATTTATATTTGCGCGTGGTGTACGAATGTGTGCGCAAAGTTCATATAAGCAAAATAGAACAGTCGTATAAAAAAGTGTCAAATCAATCGGCAACGGTAATATCAAGCAGTGACCCCAATATGCCTACAGCAGCGATACCGCCAAAAGCCACTATTGAATTATTAAAACAAGCCCCAGGGCCAATGCCATGGCCAATTTTGGGCAATCTAGCATTGTTAGGACAATATGCGGTGCCATTTCAAGGATTCACCGAATTAGCTAAACAGTTTGGTGATGTCTATACACTGACACTGGGCACGACACGCTGTTTGGTGGTCAACAATTTGGAATTAATTCGTGAAGTGCTCAATCAGAATGGGAAACATTTTGGCGGACGACCGGACTTTTTACGATTCCACAAGTTGTTTGGAGGCGATCGAAATAATTGTAAGTACGAGTCTATTATTGTACACACCCACACAGAGGCGCGCGTTCGAGCTCAGATTATTTGTGATTCGTTAGTTAAGTGAATTTGAATTCAAAGTGTGGCTCTTGTGATAGATTCAAGCTCAGTGGCGTTAGTTGCAATTATTTCTTTCTTGTGCTAAAGACAAGATAAATCAGTGTTCAGACCGATGGATGCAAGGCTAAGTCGTTGAAACTGATTGTGCAGAAATTGATGGCAGACTTTAGTAAGAGTGAATTGTTTTGAGGCAGCCTTTGGCCCACAACTCAAGTGGTGCCATTGTAAGATCATGTTCATTTCGCGCAAGTGAAGACTTTGTGATGACCTGGAGTTTGGAAACTGACTTCTGTTTCTTAGTGGGCTTCTTGGTATTCGTATATTTCTCCTTGTGCACCTCTTCAACGGGAATCTTTACCCAGCCACACGCAATTCTGCACGATGCAGGACCATGAGCTTCGTTTTGAATATGTTCTTATGTCTTCTACTTGTGCTCCTAGCACTGCAGTGTTGTTCTGAGTTTAATTACCGTCTACTGTCTATTCCCCGCACAAGCTGAGCTATTTTCCATTGGCCGTTATCATGGACAGGCTCCTTCACCTTCAAATGCGTTTGTTTTCGTGTTCTGCAAATATTTACGACTGATATCAGCAATCATTGAGATACACGTGCACACGCTTATCGACATGCTTTGTACATATCAATGTCGTGACAGACTGTTGCCGCTGTACATTTGGTAGGCAGTTCAATTCGCGATGCTTGCTAGGAAGTATCTTAGAGAATTAAAGCACGCGAAAACAATGCCAATCGTCGTCTTTGTTCTGTTCATCTGTTCTAAATTGTTGTGCAGATTATGAGTGATATACTGCCCCATGGCCAGCAATAAAGATTTGTACATAATTTCGGTTTAGTTTTTGGAGTCGCACATTGTTGACTTAAGGCCGAGTGTGAATTGCTTTAAACTCCAACTTAGTTGAATTTCAATTTTTGCTGTGTTAATTGTGTTCATCTTTGACAAGTTTCAACAAAAATTGCGTGGAATTTAACAAAGTGAAAAAAGGAACATGAAATTGGCTGTAATTATGATGTGATGTTCCCAAAGAAATACCTCAAGGTTCAAGGACTTGCCCGCTGGCTCTTTGATTTCATCAATTTTTTCTATAATATATTGGGATAATTCGTGATCGGTTCGGTTTTTCAGGCCCATTTTCTGACATATTTGAGTGAAAAAAAAAAATGATTGTTGTTTACGCTTCAAATGAATGACATATCCTGAAATGACGTAGCTTTCCAACGCATGTTCCAATGGAATAATACAAGTTACGCCATCTCTTAGCAAACCGCACGAATTAAGTTATAGACCCAATATATGAATATGGGTGGCGCTACAGCCATTTCGCCAGGCCTTGCAACCACTCGTGTTGTGCGAAAAGTATCTTGCTCATACTGGGAATCAAACTTGAGCTGCGTAGTCTCAGGTGATTAGGGGTCGACGCACCAACCCAAAACGCCATGGCCGCCACAAAAAAGATAACCAAATTGCCGCCCTGTATGCCTGCAGCGCCTATGTTTTCCTAATGATCTTCCTAAAGTGTTGTCTATGCAAGAAAATTGTGTTAAAATCTTCTGAGTTTACCATACCAAGAGTATGGTCGAGGATTCAGTTTCAACTACGAAGTTCGCTTAAGAAACTACTCTCATACTCAATCCTAAAGAAAACTAAAGCCATTTCATTTTCAAAACACCATCCATTCCTTTCAAACTTTCTCTCCATAGATCTAAACTCTAAACAATTGTCATAATATGTCCCAGTCAACTAACAGTGTAGCCGCCCAACATCTACCTCCCTTGCCCCTTAACATTTTTGACAACCATTTCTAATTCTCAAACCATCCGAGTTAAATTACAGTGCTATCACATTGCTCAGAGAAGAATACGGGAACAACGATAAAATAGTGAATGAAACCATGCAAAGGTTGCTCGCGACTCAGCCAGTATCTTCCAAGAGCGACGTTTCAGCTCTTCGACGACTTTACACTTCTGTATTAGATTCCACACGCTCTGGGTATTCCATCCTCAAGCTAATTTGTTATGTTAAAAGGATTGTTGTTGCGTTCCCTTCCGCATGAGCTGCAAGTAGATTTCCACCGATAAAACTCAACTGGAAACATCGAAAGCTCTCGCTCCGAGGATAAGGGTGATTCAGAAAGTACGGCACTGAACCATCTTCACATTTATCAGTTGGTGATAAGCAAGATTAAGACTGATCTTAAAAAGAGAGATTGAATCTCTCCGATGTGTCTAAACAAAGACCTGTCAAAACGGCTGTGGGATTATTTGCTGCTGGTTCCAAGCAAAAATTTGTTTGTTTTGTAAAGCTGCAAACCACGAGACCAAGGATTGTGGTTCCAGTGAGATAAGTTTGGCAAGAAAGAAGCAAATATTACGAAGCGAAGGTAGATGCTATTGGTTCTGTGAAAAGGGAGCACATCTTGTTTCTCTCAACTCTCCAATATGAACTGGAATAGTTCCTTAAAACTAGTTCTGTAATTTAAGGTTTCAAATGTTGCACAGTCACTTAAGGTAGTCATTCATTGTTATTACTTTGAGCCCGGTACTTAAACAAGTGTGGCGGTGCTGGTCTGTACATCGACTCCTACCCAATTGAAGCTCGCTGCCTGGGTTCGACTCTCGGTATGACCAACATAATATCTCTTTCAAGTCACTGACAATGCTCAAAGAGCAATATTTGCCTTCTCAAAGTTGGTCATTCCGCCTCGGCATAAAGCAGGTCTCTTCCACTCGTGGGAGAACAATAGCACGTACAACCAAGAGTACTTGCTGTAGAAGCCAAGCGCTGACCATTTACGGGCTAAAGCGCCACCCATATGATATTATTGTACTTAATAGAATATTCTTAAAGTACAGTGATACATATTAAGAGAACAATAAAATGAAATACCGTCGACATCCGTCGAATGTTGGACTTATACCCCTTTCAAGGATTTAGCTTAGCCGCGTGGACTACGTTTTTGACTGATGATTGTTCACAACTCAACTCCGGCCCGACGAGTCTTTCGACTCCTAACCTGTGGCACAACGCAACGGAGGACGCCCGCGTTTAAGGTGGCGCACCCGGGTGCACAAGGACCTCCACCAACTGGGCGGGTGGCACTACAGTCAGCTAGCTAGAAATCATGCTAGTTGGAGTGGCTTTTTGGTTGAGGCCCTGTTTCACCCCGGACTGTAGAAAGAAGAAGAAGATTGTTCAAATGTTTGGATTTGAAGAAAACTGCGCGTTCAGACTTTGTTGCCGTGGGTAGTTTTAAAGTGCGTCAACTCCCACTTTGGTGTGTCTAGGTTCAATTCTCACTTCTTCTTCACTCCCGGGTCCACCTCTTTCGAGTCTAAGAGTATATCTATCTAAATCTGGAAACAGTAGATTACCCCTAGACGTAAAAGACCAATAACATGAATGATTGTTGTAGAAGATTGGACGAGGTCCACTCGCAGCGTAACGCCATCCATATTCGATTGTTATTAGGTGATAGGAAGAAGATTACCCCTTGTCAAGTACGAATTTGAAGCATTTTTTGAAAGTTCATCATGCATTGTTAACAACTAATCAAGAAAACATTAAGTGGCATTGTCTGACTGCTTCATTTCGTCCAAACATGTTCATGAAAGCCATCATAACAACTCATGAGGAATAGGAGAGGTATAAGACGTGTTTCTCTATGATAGTAGAATCTGGTGTGGTGTTCACATACTAGGGGGAGCCACATCGCTGTTCAATTTCCGCTACATAATGGAAACAAACGTTAAACGTTAAACGGAAATACTTGTTTTTCAATTGCCATTGCTTTCTTCGCGTTTGTTCAAATATTCAGCCAGAACGCACAGTTCATGTTGACTGCAGCTGCCAAAACTGAGAGGAATCGCTACTGCAGCGCAATTGCCCGCACTCGTCTTCGAGTCCCATACACGCACAGAATGTGTTTCTACATGGCTTGGTAAAACAAAGATAGCCAATTTCTACCTCTCTTGAACCTTATAATGTTTGACACAGAAATGAAGTATGACAGTGATGCCCAACTTCTACCTCTCTTGCCCCTTAAAATGTTAGACAACCATTGACATGACAAATTAGAGAACGGCATTCACATTATTTCGTGAATAACTGTCAAAAATGCATGAACAACTGTCAAAAAGGCACTCAAATTCGTCGATGGGCAAGGGGTCAATCAGCTGCGAAGTTGGCCCATCTCTATTGTTCTTCGTTTCTAATTTAATAGGTAGTATTTATTTTAGTAATTATTCACCTCAAGAGTGTCAAGCCTAGCAACATTAACGAACTTTTAGTTGCTATTCTGGCAAATGTTCGCATCATTCACTGCAAGGTCGTGCGTTTGGGGCACGTGTCAGCACTGACACTGACTTTAAGTCGATGTAGATGCAAATATCCCAAGCAATAGTTCATATTTGTGCTTTATTGTTGTATGGCACGTGTCACTTGTGTGATGTTATTCTCCGAGTGGAGTCAATAACAGTGATTTTATTGTGCTGCACCGGCTCATGACATAAATGCGTTATTTTCCACATGCAGTGCATTCTCGGTTATCGCAACTAATAGAAACTGGGGTAGTTGCAATTATCGAGTTTCAGTCTATTTGAAATGTTGCGATTACTGCGTCAATAATCGAGGCGTTGTGCTAAACTCCCCACGCCCCTAACTCCCTACGCTCTGCATCAACTGTCACCTGTCATAAATTAATTTTGTCTTAACATTCTTCCTCTTCCTGGTAATGGACCAATTGCTATAATCGAAATAAATGCTATTTTAAAACCTTTTTTTTTTCAATTAAATCTCAACATTCAAAATAATTATTGGGTATTAGTACTGATCGCACGAACTCGTGCATTACCCGTCCGACTTCTACAAAAAGCAACCCTGTTACATCTGTGACTCAAAGACTCATCAAAACATGACTTCATCTTCAAGTGCACACAGCTAGGTTTATCAGAAGCCGCGATGTTTCCAGACCCCGAAAATGTTTGTCGGAACCTGGTAGGTTCGGTGAAAATTGATGGAAGCTAGCGGCTTCGTTCTTCGTTTTTTTTTTTTAGAAAAGATCGGAAATTGTGTCTCTTGAGAAAGGGACAGTTTCTAGTAAGTTTTAAATTTTGTAGAATGGCGTGCGTTGCGATTTGTGTTTTGGTGCGTTAACCTCTTCCTTCTTTGAGACTACGTTGCCTAGAATCGATTCCTGGTACGAGCAAAATACTTTTCACGCCCCGCCTCTTAGTTAGTGTCTGAGTTACTGACAATGCGTCCAGAAAAGGCTTCTCAAATTGGCCGTTCGAAGCAGAAATGAAGTACTACAGAGATGATCAACTTCACAGCTGATTGCCCCCTAGCCCATCGACGAATTCCAGAGGCTTTCTGACAGTTTTCATGAACTTTTGACGGTTATTCACGAAAGAATGTTAATGCTGTTCTTTGATTGGTCAATTTGGCAAAACGATCTAAAAAATGGTTGTCAAACATTTTAAGGGGCAAGAGAGGTAGAAGTTTGGCATCTCTATCGTACTTCATTTCTGGTTCGAAGTCGGCATGAAACGGTAGTTCCCTTCTACTCGTGAGAGAACAATAGCAAGCACAACAGGAGTGAAAAAGTACATTCTAGTACAAATACACCAGTCGGCCGACTGGTTGATGAGGGCTGTAGCGCCATCCAAATGAATTATTATTATGGAATGAAACACAAGTAGTAACATCGCAAATTATAATAATGTGGCCCCGGAGTCGTTTAAATTCCACGACATACACAACGTTCAGAATTCTCAAACGCAGACAGTGCTCACAGAGTCGTCTAGGTTCTCAAAGATCACATGTCGAAGTCTTCCTATAGTCTGCAGTAATGCAATATACAAGATGCCACAGGCAATCATCCTATTTCGTTCTTATCGTTGGCATTTGGAACTCTGATCCGTACTCTGTAAAATGTATTGACATCTACCCAAGTTTGTGTTTATCACAGTAGGTTCCCTTTCCCTCTACTCGAGGGAGAACACGACTGCTGAGGAAGCAAGGTCAAGGTTCACCTCAGGCTGTGTTATCAGACTATATTGTCATGATCGTATAGTGTCCATCGACTGTGTGCATTTGAATTGCATCTGACAATTTGCATCGAGTGTGTGCGACCTTTTCCTCAAGGGGTATACATATGCCAGTTGATGGCATGCAGGATTCCCGCGCAGTATTTTTATTTAGCTACTGGCTGCAACTGGCGCGCCTTGCTACGCATATTAAAGAAAAAAAATGTTATAAAGTTTTGCATGAAAAAAATGCACCAAAACCTTTTTCACAGAATTCTGAACAAAGTTGCCAAAAAGCAATGAATGGACCATTTGTATTCATTCTTTTACGAACCTAGTCCAAAGGTTAGCCTTTGCAGACGGATGGATGAGATCTATGCCTGGTTGCCTACAGGAGTTCCTTTGGAATAGTCGTGTAATCCAAAAATAGGACAGTTTATTTCACAAGATAAGTACTTTCAGGAATTCAGTCAATTGCGCGCCTAGAGATGACACGACGCCTGCTACTCATTGATGTATTGTAAAACAGATTTGCAAAAGGATGCTAAATTATCGATATGGTGGACACTTCCGCGTTGAGTAACTCGACACTGTAACCGTCTTCGGGAATAATTAGAACGAGAGTCCCCTCGAACGACAATCCACCACAGCGCCGAGCTACCCTTGATCAGTGCTGCCGCTGGAAAATTTAAAAAAGTAGCACAAAAATGTGTCCCGGTGCCGCAATTGTCCGAAATCGCTACTTTTCATGCTTAGGCGTGGTGCAGTCATTGAGTTGCATTTTCCTTTAATTAGTCTTTGAGTTTATTGCTAATGAGAAACTTAACGACGTGTTTCGTGAAAGAAGTAAGTTTCATATAATATAGTCGCCGAAGTCAGTCTCTCGGCGAGTCGCGGCCTAAAAATGCGTCATGGACAGTCAGTTGTGAAGTTGGCCATCTCTATGAACCTCATTTCTGCTGAAAACGTTGGTCTTTGGAAAAACTAGAAGCAAGAGAATGTGCTTAAAACCAGAAGAAAAGAAAATAAGTCATATTTAACTGAAACCAAAAAATAAGGTGTGTTTAACTTAATCCATCAACGTCGGCCACAACTTGTAATTTGCGCAACCGACTGTATTCGTGACTGCGCTCAAGGAATATTTGTCCAGGAAGGAATTTACACATACTCCATGGTAATGTGGCGCAATGTTTATGATGTTATCTTTGACCTTTAGAACTCTAATTGGAATTTGTGATTAATCTTGATTAAGTCTTGACACATAAATTTGTGTGCATTTTCTGTCGTGGTGTTTAAGCACACCCACTTTTACGGGACAGTTCGTTGGTAAAAAAACAAAACGGACTTAATTAAAATGATAACAAAATCACGAAGAATATGTCTTAACGCTTTTTGAAACCCTGTGCTTAAATAATAATTTATCCACGTCAAATTCTGTACACAAGCGCTGCTTCAAGTCGTATCATTGGTTCAGTATTCATACATTTTTTGTTCAGTTCTGGTTTTGGATGAATTCCGTATTATGAAACACTGGCCGGCCGAATTATTGAATCTTTACGCACCGAAGTCGCTCTACTGTTCTTTTGTCAGACACATTCTTGAACGTCAACTCAAATCTGGTTTGCCTATCGTATCCAGAGATGGCGGAGTAGACTACATCTACTCGATTAATTGCGAGTAGTTTTTCGAATAATCTACAGGCCCGGTTTGTTTCATTTATTATTTACATCTGGTGTGGATTTTGCAGTGTTTTTAGAATGTTTTCACGTTTTTTACGTACAAGCACAAATGAACTGACAGTGAATTGACACCTCAACTACGTTTTGACTTCATCTACTACATTTTCTTACATATACTACATCAACTCCCGCAGGCGTAAGAAATGTAGTCATCCCCAAAAAAGTGACATTTCTGTCATCCCTGATCGCATCGAATCGAATGCGTCCAAACAAGGTCGCTTCGTTATACTTGGTCTACTTTGGCCGAACAGACATAACCTACTCCCTTTCGAACATCGTGTGATCTTGTTGAATATGCGATCACTTGGAAAACGTAGAAAAGTTGTCGGCATCAGTTCTCGGTAGATGATCCTTAGTCGCGCAGCAAAAATCTGCTATGTAAAGCGACATTGAGAGTTAACCCTTAGAGAGCGTAGTGTTTTGTGTGCTGTGTGAAAAAAAAATTGATTGTCCCGCGTTCCCCACAACAATGTCATTCAACACCAATCTACGCTAACCTTAGGCCAGTTCCTGTCTTCTGTCTCAAGTTTCATCGCACTAATTCTGACGTAACTAGCCTACTTCGCGATTGTTACAGACAACAAATAAAACCCCACTGAAGCTGCAAATGCGCCACGTCATACGGGTTGCAAACGTTAACAATGTAACGGCTGCCGTGACAGCCCAGCCAGTGAAAGCACCCTACAACTGACTCAAGTTCGTACAACACCTCTTTTTTGACATTTTTGATTGGCATTTGACAGACGGATCTAGGCGGACGCATCCTACACATTTTACATTTCACCGAACGAGCATTTGAATATGTTCAAAAAATTAAACACGAATGACAAAAATACTGCATGATGTCACATGATAAAGTTTCTATTTGGCCAAACTTCAGGCAGAAAGCAGCACACAAACACGCCTGCCATGCCCATGTGACATGAATTGAAACAAAAAACAACGACGCCATTAGTTTCAGAAACTCTCACCAAAAATTTCACGAAACAAGTTTGAATTTCGCCGAAAAGAAATTTGGTACATTTTCCAAAATTCCCAATTTGTTTACAATAGTCTCGTTTTATATATTTGCTTTTTTTCCCTTACTTTACGTAAAGCAAATAGTATTCATTACACATCTGGCATGTAGTTTTTGTTTTTTGCTTTGCATTTTTCTGTTCATGGGCTATTCCCAATTCAACATTCCCATCAGGTACAAAAGAAAGTGTGACAATCCACGTCAACGTTTAAATAGATTCACTAAAACCACATCCTATCAAAACAACGCCACACCTTTTCAATGGAAAAATACAATTTTGATTCGATTCGATTCGATTCGATTCCGTAATTCAAGTGCAGACATTCATTTGCATCTGTATGATTCGACAGTGCGCCCCAGACGGAGCTCGATTTGAAATTCCGCCAAATAAACCTCTGAATGAAGTGCCAGATTAAGCATTAATTTATTCAAACAATTCGAGAAGAGTCTGCGAGTCTTCCCGTGTGCTCTGGCACCGAGTTACAACATCTCAACTTCGCCCCACAGAGACGAGCGCACACTGTGCTGGTGCTGTGTGTGACGTTCACTTGTTTTGAAAATAAGGAATACGATGAGTCGCCCCACCGCCGGTCCCGGAGCACATCCGTTTTAATGCAAAATAATTGTCCCCCCCCTCGCAACACATTTGTGCGCATCCAATGTGTCAAACCCAACGTCGAAAAAGAAACCGTCAGCCGAAGTGAGTGCATACGAAGTGGGCGCACAAGTAAGTTAAGTTCTCACTTGATATTCAAGGACATCGGCTGGACAAGCAGTCTCCGCTCCATAGGCTAAAAGACAACATCAAGCGTCAAAGATGCACACCATATCGCATTTGCATGTCAAATCGCTGCGTCCTCATTCAAATTTAATGCGCATACGCAAAGTGCACACACAGACGAAAGGAGTTTCTCTGCTGCAGTCGAAGCCCTTCCCCGTCGGTATTCAGATTTTGTTTTCGGTTTTTTTTTTTTTTTCTGTTTGCATACAACTGGTGCTGACATTCTGGAGTGTCTTATCACTTAATTCCAGTTTCTGAATTGGATAAACTTAAATTACGATCAATAAACAAAAATGACCTTGAATTGTGTTATTTGTTGCTGTTGCAACGATAAGTAAACTCGGTTAAGTGGGAAGGTACGCATTCTGATCGTTCTGGCGCGCTCTCTCCCTCTTGGATGTGTTCATTCATATTCTGTGGATGGAATAGATACTCACTCGCGCAACAAACAAACGGAAAAAATGGACGGTGACGACGATGGCAACGAACACAGCGACGGCGCGCCGCACCGCAACGCAACAAGAACCCAAGCAGACGCTATGTTGCACAATCACATGCACACGCACAATCCAGTCGTAATTGCAGTGCACGCCTCCATAATAATCGAGAGTGTATGTGGTTATGGTTATCTATTTCCTTTCCTTGTTTTATTATGGTCGTGAACTTCAAATTTTTATCACTCCAATTTAAACAAGATATGCACGCGTGAATGCATGAATACGTGAATGCGGCGACGGGTTAGAGGCCACCGCTCTTACATTTTTTAGCTATCAATTGGAGATAAGCGAGGCATCCTTTTTGTGGTTTGCTGGAATGGAATCGATGGAATTTAGGCCATACACAATTTCTGCCCATTAAATCATATCCACAAGGACTAACAAATTATTTTTATTTCACTTTCAGCTCTGGCACTGTGCGACTGGTCCCAGCTTCAGCAGAAACGTAGGAATCTTGCGCGCAAGCATTGCTCCCCACGCGATGCCTCCTCGTACTTCTCCAAGATGAGCGATGTCGGCTGTTTTGAGATGCAAGAGTTCATGGATCGCCTGGAGAAAATGGTCGTTCCCGGCGAGGAGTTCGAACTGAAGCCAATCATTCAACAAACCTGCGCGAATATGTTCATTCAGTACATGTGCTCGGTGCGGTTTGACTATGAGGACACGGCATTCCAAGCGATTGTCCGCTGCTTTGACGAGATCTTCTGGGAGATCAATCAAGGATACGCCGTAGATTTCCTGCCGTGGCTAGCGCCTTTCTACTCGGGTCACATGAAGAAAATCGTCAGCTGGTCCACGCGCATTCGCAAATTCATTCTGGAGCGCATAATCAACGATCGCGAACGGCACATCGATGTCGACGAGCCAGAGAGGGACTTCACAGATGCTCTGCTGAAGGTGCTAGCGGAAGACGGCAACGTCGAGAGGGAGACCATTATCTTTATGCTAGAGGACTTCGTCGGCGGCCACTCAGCTGTGGGCAATCTAGTGATGCTTGCTCTGGCGAATATTCTCCGCAATCCGGAGGTCGGCAGGAGGATACAAGACGAAGTCGACACCATCACTCAGAACGGCAAGCGAAAAGTGAACCTAATGGACATGGACAATATGCCATACACGGTGGCCACCGTCTTCGAGGTGCTCAGATACTCATCATCGCCGATAGTGCCACATGTGGCCACAGAAGATGTGGCCATCGCTGGATACGGCGTCACCAAGGGCACGATTGTCTTCATCAACAACTACGAATTGAATACAAGCGAACGATACTGGGATGAGCCGGAGAAATTCAATCCCGACCGATTCCTAGAGCCGGCACCAGTCCAGGGCAAGTGCGACACCACAACCCCCGTGCACACTGCAAAATTCCAAATCCGCAAGAACATTCCGCACTTCCTGCCCTTCAGCATCGGCAAGCGTACCTGCATTGGCCAGAATCTTGTTAAGGGCTTCGGCTTCATCATGCTCAGCAATCTTATGCAGAAGTACGACGTGTCCTGCAGAGATGTGAACGCAATCAAAACCTACCCAGCTTGTGTTGCTGTTCCACCGGATACATTCTCAATGAGTCTCGCCCCCAGGCAGCGCTAGACTCCAACTAATCTACAATAACAATCATTGTCATCCTATACTTTAAGACAACCCACGTAACATGCATTTATTTTGATCGATTTTTCAGATCTTCCTTTTATTTTGACAACGATCCTGTGACATACACAACTGTTTTTATGTGTTTTTTGTGTTTTTTTGTAAAGAATATAGTTAAGTAGATAAATCTTTGCCGGATGGAGTTGAGTTTTTGTCAATTCCAAGATGAATAAATGAAATAATTTTGTATGTTGTACATATGTATGTTTTTTACAGACTAGTGATTTCCTATAATTTCCTACAGGACATATACGTGCATGTAGCGCATAACCTAGAGTTTAACACTATACGTATATTTAAGAGGTTCCGAGACGATACACTCGCGTGTTGAATAAAAAAGTGAAACGAATACAATAAGATTGTAAAATAATAGAGAGAGACTGTAACTATGAAACTTATTTAAATTGCTACACCTCCGCGTGCATTAGGGATTAAGGTGACTAGAGTTTTGTATAGAGGCTTAAATTAACTGTTTTTTTGTGAAAAGAGAGTAGCATTTTTTAGAATTTATTTCCACTGTAAGTCGAACGTAATGCAACAGACCATACTCTTGTAATAAACTGACTAATAAACAATATAAGACTATTTTTTTTTTTCTCGAGATTGTGTCTTACTTTATTCGCTTCTCTCAAGGATACATGGGCTTGGTCTTGGTTGGGCCAGTAGACCACGGCTTTAGAGATGGGAGATACTCTCGTGTGGAAAGATGGAGCGTTAATGGTGCCGCCGTAGAGATCGTGCGCCTGCACAAATATCTGGGTATCTGGGTAGACTTAAATGCAAAGAGGCACCCTGAAGAAAAATTAGCGAGCGATTTCTTCTATACGCTTACATACTAGACAAACATGCTTAAAACTAGTCGGACGAGCAATGATTCTATTTTAACTTACTGGCCCTCGGTGGGCTGTCTAAGCTAAACTTAGTCTTAATCTATGTCTTTCGACTTACTTGCAAGACAGTGAGCGACTGCTGCTCTCATGCGGGGATACACATTACTCTTTCTACCCGGGGTCTAAAGGGTTCGACGAAGGAGTTCCTCCGCTCGCCAGCCACCAGAATTTCCGATGCTGCATTGCAACATCTCGCACATCCCGCGTTGGTACCGGAGGAGGCCTTCCTCAGCTCGTTGTGCGACGGAGCGGTCGTGGTTGAGTCGCCCATCCACAGTTGAAAGAGGAGCGGTACCGCATTTCTGTCTAGTATCAGACCGTTCGAATCAAAATAGAGGAATGCTGCCGGGGGGACATATCCATTGTGGCGTACCCTTTCGTGGTATAATGACTTGGGGTAGTAAGCCCTCGTGATCAGGATGTTAAACGAGTTCATCGCTCTGGCAGTATGACCTCCAATCAACTTCAGCAGGTTCGCCCTGTTGTAAAGGGTGATTTTTTAGCTATTATCTTTTTGGCAACACTGGTTTAAACAGCTGACGCACGTTTCGTGTTTTGTTTCACTGTCAAACATCTTCAGTTTGGTCGATAATTTAACCATGAATCGTCTTACAAACGAACAACGCTTGCAAATTATTGAATTTTATTATCAACATGAGTGATCTGTTAAGAAAGTTCATCGCGCGCAGGTCAGTTTAATCGAAGCTCATTTTTGGCTCAATGGGTACGTAAATAAGCAGAATTGTCGATTTTTTAGTGAATATCAGCCAGAAGCATTTGCAAGAGCTACCAATGCATCCAGAAAAAGTCACAGTTTGGTGCGGTTTATGGGCTGGTGGCATCATTGGACCGTACTTCTTCAAAGATGATGCGATCGTAACGTAACTGTGAATGGTGAGCGCTACCGTGAGATGATATCCAACTTTTTTTGCCCAAAATGCAAGAGCTTGACTTGCATGACATGTGGTTTCAACAAGACGGTGCCACATGCCACACAGCACGCGCAACAATGGACTTATTGAGAGGCGAGTTCGGTGAACATTTTATTTCACGTTCGGGACCGGTCAATTGGCCGCCGAGATCGTGCGATTTACCGTCTTTAGACTATTTTTTGTGGGGCTATGTTAAAGCCGCTTCAATTGACGCATTGGAAGACAACAGAGAGAGTATGCCAAAATTGGACTAAACGGATGGACCATTTGAGGCGCAGTCAAGGTCAACATTTGCATGAAATAATCTTCAAACATTAAATTATATGGACCGTACTATCGATTCAAATAAAGATTTCATGCATTTTTCTGAATTTTATGTGTTTTTTTCTTTTTAAACTTTCCTATAGCTTTTAAAAAATCACCCTTTATAAGACCTCATTAGAATAGAATTTTCTGTACTGGGGCTCTGGAGTTCGATGAAAGTGAAGGCAAGCCCCCTCAAACAACCGAATCTTTTCCATCAAGCTTGCACTCACGTTGAACCACAAGCGACAGCCATAGGTGAGCCTTGGCCGGATGAGGGCCATGTACCTTTACCCTCGCATCGAGTTGGCTGTTGTGAAAAAAGTCTCTTTGTAAGGGCAAAAGCTCCTCCGGTCTTGGCCAGAGCAGCATCTACATGTAAGATATGAGTCGTTGCATTAGAAATAATTACCTATCGCATAGCGCGAAACAAATGGCCATGCGTTCAACTGCAGCATCAGTCCGTTGAAAAGTTCCTTCGATATTTTTTAAAGGGGATGTTCCGGTAACCGACAAATTAACTCCAAATTATATGTTACATATAGAAACTGGTACTCCTCCCATGTCCTTGCATACCTTGGGAATCCATTTCAATTATATCATAAAAGTCTTGGAGACGGAAGAATCAAGGATACCAGACATAATATTGAGAAACATTTTAAGAACGAGCGGATACATTTGCAAGGTATGGAAGGAAATTGCATCAGACTGTGGAATGGACCTAGTTATTCAGACAGCCTTCCCCTCTAGGAGAAACATTTCATTCGTTGTTGGAGAAATTCAACCCAGTGGCATATGGAAAATATATTGCAGATGCTGAAACGTCATTGTTTATAAATTATTACAGCAAATTGAATGAAAACACATAAGGGCCGATGTTGAATGTGAACTACACCTAAACGTCAAGTTTTTTTCTGCATTTCATTTGACATTTCTCAATTTCAGACTAACTCAATTTGAACCATGGAAAGATACACAATCGAGCAACGCGTTAAATTTATTCGGGCTTATTATGAAAATGGGCGTTCAAATCAAAATGCATATCGTGCACTTCGTGATTTTTTCGGTACAATCGGAAAAATCGTGCAAAAATTTGAACAAACCGGGTCTGTAGGAGATGTGACAACACCAGTGCATGCTCGTACAGCTCGTACTGCAGAAAATATTGCTGCTGTTCGCGATAGTGTGGCTGAAGAGCCGTCCACCTCAACTCGTCGCCGTGTCCAACAATTGCACCTCTCACGCTCGTCGTTGATGAACATTATGCATAAAGACTTGCATTTACACGCTTACAAGGTGCAACTGACTCAAGAACTAAAGCCTCTTGACCATTTCAAGCGCCGTCAATGGTCAGAATGGTGGCAAGAAATGGCAACAGTGGATGATCAATTTTCGAAGAAAATCATCTTCAGTGGATTTGTCAATAAGCAGAATTGCCGAATGGCGAATAATCCAAGAGTGATCGTTGAAAAACCAATGCACCCACAAAGAGTGACTGTTTGGTGCGGTTTATGGGCTGGCGGCATCATCGGGCCGTATTTCTTCCAAAATGAGTCCGGTCAGGCAGTTACTGTGAATGGTGTTCGCTATCGTGAAATTATAACAAACTTTTTATGGCCCGAATTGGAAGATATGAATGTGGACGATATGTGGTTTCAACAGGACGGTGCCACTTGCCACATAGCTAACGAAACAATGGCGCTTTTGTGCGACACATTCAATGGCCGTGTTATCTCACGTGGTGGCGATGTCAATTGGCCGCCAAGATCATGTGATTTGACACCGTCTTTGCCGTCGGCACATTAACGGCATAGAACCTCAATTGTGCTTCAGCGTCATCGAAAATTTGGACCATCGGATGGAGGCGTGCCGCCGAGGTCGCGAGAGCCATTTGGCCGATATTTTGTTCCATACATAATTGAACCATACCAATATTATCATAATAAAAAGAAATGACAATAATGTCCTAAATACTTTGTGTTTTATTCAAAATCAACATCGGCCCTTAAAATTTGACCACCCTTTACTACCTTAATTGCTATTATGTGGACAAAATCGACAAATCAGACAATTTAAATGTTATGCCCCTCCATCTGGATCTATCAACACTCTGCGAACTTTGGAACTAGGTCTCACCTAGGGAACATGTGTTCCATTTCCTTGCAGTATGCCCAGTTCTGAAGGAACTTCGTGTTATGGTGTTTGCATTTTGAACGGAGAGAGGGGATGGCACGTGTTATACAACTACACCGTAGCTGCACTTAGAGACAGAAAACGAATTTTAAAAGGAGATTTTTAATAATATTGCATCATTGTAGATACTTTTTTTATTTGGTAATTTTTATTTAATTCTATTGTCAACCTGGTAAACGGCCTACCTGGCAACGACCAATTAGACTTGATGTAATTAATCATTGTTATTCATTAATTTGAAATAAAAGTCATCTAAACTAAACTAACCATCTAACTAGACCAAGTCGGACCGGACCATTGAAATGGCAGTGCCATGGCTATCTAAGCTAACCTAGGACAAACAGTTTTAGAATCCCGGACTTTGGAGGACATCATCCTTAAAAAGAGGACAAAGGAAAAAATGGAAAAATGATCCTCATTGGAATAGAATTTTCTGTGCGAAGGCAAGCCCTAAGACAAGTCCTCTCGAACAACTGAATCTTTTCCATCAAGCTTGCACTCACGTTGAACCACGCGGGGCAACCATAGGTGCTCACCATTGGCCGGATGAGGGCCATGTAGCTGTTAACCTTCACTCTCGCATCGAGTTGGCTGTTGTAAAACGGCCTCTTTGTAAGAACAAAAGTGCCTCCGGCCCTGGCCAGAGCAGCGTCTACATGTTTGTTAAAATATAGATACTGGTCTAGCCAGAGTCCCAGTCCTTTGAGTCAGTGATTGCCCGTATCGTCCAACAAGTGAGAACTTTCGCCAATTCTTTTTCGACCACTGGTAGTTATTAATATACTCTTGTTAGTCTCTGTAGTCTGTACTGTTGTAGTAGCATTTTCAGTCGTCCGGAAATCTTTGGCCCGTACGGGATTTCACTTCGCATTAAGGCTGGACAGTTCGAAAAATATGCCTGTTCAGTTAGCTGATTTCTCTAATTAACAAAATTCCCATCCCGAATTTAGAAACCTGTTCTTTTTTGACACTTATTGTCAACCAAAATATCACAACATACATTTGTTCATTCTTTCGAATGAGTTGAAAGGCAAAATGGAATCCGATTATTTACAAATCAACAGCATTGCATGGCTGTTGGGTAATTTGTTAGAAGCTGAAAATGTAAACAGCACAGGAACCAGAATATACCAACCAAATATAGCCAGCACTCTTTAATTCTGCGAACATTTCAACAACAATTTAGACTCTTTGTTTCAAAATAATTCACAGACTTTGAGTTGGCATTAAAATGAACATTAACAAAGTCTTTGAATTGAAACTAATTGTTGTTTTGGTCTTTGCACATTATCTCCTCAAGTTCAGTCAGCTTGCGACTTTTTTCAAGCATGCTTTCGATCTCCACCTTCCGGTACTTTTCCCTCTCCGTGTTGTGCCGCTTCTCTTCTATATGTTTTACAAGCAATCATGTGTGTCTTCATGTTGTTTCTTCATCGTCGATATAGCGCCACTTTTAAACAGAGCGTTTCTTGAATGATGACTTCCTTCAAGATGAGATCTTGCGAGCTCATAGCGCCAATCCTTCTTCTGTTTCTTGTTCCTTCTGATCGGTTTGAAGAAGAACTTCACCACATTCATTTTCACCACCAGTTTGACGATTTCAAAGCTGCATATGACAACCGAGCTAAACACCGCTAAATCCAGCTTTGCATTCCTGTCAAACCTGTCAGCTTGTGCAGGATGACGATGGATAACTCTCGCTGCTCCATTGAGTTCGAAAACGAACTCACCGAGAACTTTAATATCACAAAAGGGAGTGCTCTTCAGTGCCCCGGTGATACACATGCCGGCCAGTCTTTGCACCCGATTGAGTAGCGTGCAGTTGACAACTGTGTTTAGTGTTGTCCACCAAACTGAGACCCCATATAGAAGTGTCGGTCTGACACTTGAGATGGATGATGCAAAAGAAGCCTTCTTGACCCTCTCCTGGAATTGGGGGATTTTGTACCTTTCGGTGAATAGTACGAGATCCATTTTCTGGGGGTTAACAATGAGGCCGCATGTTTGTATCCATGCTTCCAGCTTATTGAGGGCATTCTGCATTAAGTCTCTGAAGGTAGGGACGAATTTGCCAGTTGTAGATATGGCAATAACTTTACATCCAGCCTCTTCTAGTATTATTAGCAGCTCATTAAGCGCTATGTTCCAAAGAAGGGGCGAGAGAACACCACCTTGCGGGGTTCCTCTATTAACTCCTCCGCGGATCGTAGCATCTCCCAGATTAGAGTGGTGAGTGAGTAGCTGATGGATGAAAGCCACTAAGGCCTTTGGTTCGATGTTACTGAATGCACCTTCTATGGCAAGAAATGCCTCAAGGGAGAGATAGATTTTTCAATTGTTCCTATTAAAGAGTGCAGGGCTTTCTCTACAGACTTGCCCTTGTTGTAGGCATTCTGCACAGGTGAGAGCCTGCACGATCGTCTGCGTCTACGTGCGATCTTTGGTCCTATTTGTACTCAGCAATATATCACGAACTCTACTGACTATACAGCAACATGTGCGTTCTAGGGATTAAATACCTAAGATGGCTAGTCCATGTCCATGTAGAACGCGTGGAAATCTTGGCTTCACCCAAAAAAACACCAGCGTCTTGATTGTGGCTGAAATTGCTTGGCCGCCCCACTTTCAACGATAAAATTAATACATGCTGGTGGCATTTCTATTGACTTCCTTGACTGTCAGGAGCTTCGCTTCAAAACCAGTGAGGTCTGATTGTGCAGCACAATTTTTGTTTTTGTCTTACTAGTAGTCGCTCATCCATGGTTGTGAAGTATCCCCAAAGAGGAAGTACCCAGCCACTTTTTTGATAATACAGGTGCTTGCATAACGAAAGATACTTGAGTCAATTGAATCACCTCCAAGACATGTTTTGGGGTGGTGTCTTCCAGTCTCTGTCTCTTGGCCAATGCCTTATGTGGCAGAATAGGTCCGACAATAGCTGTGTACATCCAGCGAGGGCACAGCCGCAGTTGCTCTGCGTGACCTCTCAAAAATCCACTAAGAGACGACTAAAGCACTTTAAGCCTCTTGTAGACTGTCTAATTTCGTCAGATTTCGTCGTTGTAGGCAAGTTAAGCAAAGTTGTAGGCGCGGGAAATCTGAGACCGTTTTTACACGGTCAAATTTCGTCGCATCAAATGCCAAAATTTAAAATTTAGCTTTGAACAGAAAAATATTTTTTACAATAGAGATTGCAACTAGACTTACAAACTAAAGGTCAGGGCGTTGGTTGGTGCTTACATCGTTGCACCGGGTTGTTCAAACCCGGGTGTCCGTGGTGGTCCTTCTGGATTGGGGTGGTGGTGTTGTAACCTATTTAGCCTTGATGATGATTGCTATCCCTGCTTTGGTAGACACCATTCAGCTCGTTGTAAAGTTCAGCTCGTTTAGTAGATTTAGCGCGTTCAGGTAGCGTTGTCCGGAGACAATGTTTCTTTGGTTCCTGATTGCCTTGTCAGGATGCTTGTTGATGCCTAGTAGCTGCTTTTTGAACGGTGTTACCATGCCACTGTTGCAGGGGAATGATGAGTGCTTGGTCGTACGGCTTCTTGTTGCTATGGAGCCTCGCGATTTATCGAAAATAACACATGGTCTCCACTGGACATGAACCACGCCCTGTTCATGAACATAATGTGAAAAAATCTAGTGGAGGCACAAAAATCCATGTCCAAACACACATCGTGTTGGAGAATCTGGATTTAACGACATGGCATGAGCTTCTCGTTTTCCTATTTGACCTGTAAGTTAGCGAGTCCATTCACAGCACATAGGCAACTTAGCTCTAGTACGCCTAATCGACGACTCCAAGCTCGAGAGACAACGCAACAAAGTACATCCCGGTAATTTAGGGCAGCACATATATGTTGCGTAACTGTAGCCGTATAATCTCCTAGAACAATCTTGGTGTTATAGCACTTGAAGAGTACAGTACGAGAATTCGCGAACCATCTAAAACAGAGCTCATTCTGTTCACAAAAATATACAAAATACCCCCAAAAAGTACACCAAAGCTGAAGAACAAGGAACTAAGTTTTACAAATCAGGCCAAATAAAGTTAGGCCTTAAGAAACGAAGTGAATCTCTAAAAGATAAAGTGCACCAAAGCTGAAGAGCAAGGAACTAAGTTTTACAAGTCAGGCCAAATAAAGTTAGGCCTTAAGAAACGAAGTGAATCTCTAAAAGATAAAGTGCACCAAAGCTGAAGGACAAGGAACTAAGTTTTACAAGTCAGGCCAAATAAAGTTAGGCCTTTAGAAACGAAGTGAATCTCTAAAAGATAAAGTGCACCAAAGCTGAAGAGCAAGGAACTAAGTTTTACAAGTCAGGCCAAATAGAGTTAGGCCTTAAGAAACGAAGTGAATATCTAAAAGATAAAGTGCACCAAAGCTGAAGGACAAGGAACTAAGTTTTACAAGTCAGGCCAAATAAAGTTAGGCCTTAAGAAACGATGTGAATCTCTAAAAGATAAAGTGCACCAAAGCTGAAGAGCAAGGAACTAAGTTTTACAAGTCAGGCCAAATAAAGTTAGGCCTTAAGAAACGAAGTGAATCTCTAAAAGATAAAGGGCACCAAAGCTGAAGGACAAGGAACTAAGTTTTACAAGTCAGGCCAAATAAAGTTAGGCCTTAAGAAACGAAGTGAATCTCTAAAAGATAAAGGGCACCAAAGCTGAAGGAAAAGGAACTAAGTTTTACAAGTCAGGCCAAATAAAGTTAGGCCTTAAGAAACGAAGTGAATCTCTAAAAGATAAAGGGCACCAAAGCTGAAGAGCAAGGAACTAAGTTTTACAAGTCAGGCCAAATAAAGTTAGGCCTTAAGAAACGAAGTGAATCTCTAAAAGATAAAGGGCACCAAAGCTGAAGGACAAGGAACTAAGTTTTACAAGTCAGGCCAAATAAAGTTAGGCCTTAAGAAACGAAATGAATCTCTAAAAGATAAAGTGCACCAAAGCTGAAGAGCAAGGAACTAAGTTTTACAAGTCAGGCCAAATAAAGTTAGGCCTTAAGCTAGGAAGTGAATAAGATTAGTAGTATCCACAGACCTGCGTCTCGTTCCACACCTCCAGCCGCCATAGAAACAGTGCTTCAGCTGCTTCCGATGGAAATATATGGGAAGCACACAGCTACCAAGGCAGTGGTTAGGCTGAGAGAATGCAACCGTTGGAGTTTAACACACTGCCTTTAGGACATGTATAAATAATCAATAATCAAGCTTGGATACCAAAGCCTGCAGACTGTACAACACCCTCAGTGAACTTTGGTGTAGACCGTTGATCCCAGACAGAGAAGGCTGGAAAAGATTTAGTCAGGAAATCTGCTGAGCTGGAAGTATGCACGGACGGTTCGAAGACGGATGAAGACACAGTTCTAGGAGTATTCACGATATCGCCGTATGTGTCGAACCACTGCATCGTATTTCAGACAGAAGTTAAAGCTATCCCGGAGACAGACCGACAGATAGACAGACAGTCAAGGGGGCCATGAAGGCTCTGTTATTACGTTGCAGTCTTTATCTTAGGGAGACAGCGACAGATGCAGTATTACCCTATGCTGGGCACCTGGGCATAGTGATCACCCAGTCAATGAAAGAGCTGACGAGCTAGGGTGGGGCTGCGACTGATAAATGTTAAGAGACACCTCAAGTGATTGTTCGTTACAGATGCCATCAATATCGCCAATCGAAGATGCATGGAATCAGACGCTTGCAAGACGCTTTCAAGCCGAATTCAATAAACCCAAAAAAACAAGCACACTATTGAATCCAAGCAAAAAGGGATTCAGTAATGTTGTAGGCATTGTTACCGGTCATTGTCTAGAAACCTCCTACAATAACTTCTGCAGGGACGAAGATGAAGACGAACCCAATCCTCACCACCTTGGTGCCTGCCCACGATTCATAACATGGGCATTTGTTCAGCCCCTGCAAGATAAACGAAAAGAACGCTTCCTAGAAGAGATGTCAGGCATAAAGATTCTGAACACAGCTAAATTTATAAACAAATTGGCTGTAACTCAGCAAAGGATTGGATCATCTGGGATAGGCAACAAGGCTAAAGAACAACCGGTGTACCAATTACCGGACAATGATAGCACAATGGACCCGATCTGGATCTAAGTGGATCCCAACTGATTCAGATGTGACAGTCACTGTAACCTAACCTATCCACTGGAACACATCGAATGTTCGACATTCATAAGCACCAAGTCTGGCATTCGACTAAACTGCCTTTGGAAGCAGTCTCTGCAGCAGGGTTTGCCGGTACGTGACATTAGTTTATTCTGTTGTCTCTAAACGCGTGTACTTTTGTCCATAACAGTCGTTCTTGCATTCAACCACCACTTCTCTAAGTTCTAGCTGCCTACAAAAAAAATTCAATTAGTGACAGGTTAGGTGTGTAATCAATCGACTCCAACAAATTGTCTAGCAGTTATTCAGCTACTAATGTTGTGTGTTAGCAAAATTACATCAAATTGCCAAACAGCAACGAATTCTCAGATTCGATGACAGTATCTAATCTTGATGAAGTAGTTCAACACATTCGCTATATCTTGTAGACTTCTGCAAGACAAAACTTTCACGTACTTTTTATCAGTTTTTCAGTAACAAACTTGTTATTATTCAAATTCCTCAAACGGCTAAGCTTAATTCGCTTTCCGCTTCCCTTTCTGACGTCAACAACAACCATCATTCCATTTCCATTTCGTTCGCAGTTGTTTACAAAACGTCAGGCATCTGTCATAACTTCTATTCGTCGATTTTTGCAGAGTGTACATTTCAACTTAAAGTGCCGGTTGTCTGTCTGGCAAATATAAATAATCCCCCAAATAGTATTAATCTCTGAGCTTTGCATTGTCACTCTCTTGTCCCAAACCGATATGTAGTGTAAGTACCACGCACAGTCACCTGAAGTACTGCTGTAAAAACGAACTCCTCCGATCCAAGCCGAGCCAGTCTAAGACAAGATATTGATTTATATACACAAACCACTAAACAATGCGGACACCCGACATCTCTTACAAGGTAAATACGTTCGAAGCATTAATAGCAATAACTAATCAATTTGCTGCAAAATAGGAGGTTCGCCGAGACAAGGGAGTGAACATCTTTGAAGCTGGTAATACATTGCGATTGTTTGTTCATTATTGATTAAAAGTCTGTAACCAAAACTCTGTCTTAGCCTACGGCAGACGAAGTGTTCATCATATTTCAGAGGTATGGGGTCTCGTGGCAATCATTGGGATAGTATTGCTTGGTGCAGTGAGCAAGTGCAATTATTGGGACAATCTTCCCAAGGGCCTGGGCAATTCACAGCTGATGCAGCAACCGCATTCGTTCATTGCCGAACGTGCATGGAAGGATCTTAAAATTCTCACAAGTTTTGGTCCACGACCGACTGGTGCTTACAGTAATGAAGTGCTGGCTGTGGATTTCCTGAAGAGAGAAATATCATACATCAAACAAATGGCCCATCGGAACCAGAGAATTGAACTTGATGTGCAGGTACTGTCTTCTGATTTGCCGCACTGACTTGTCCGCGAATAAATGTTTGTTGCAGGTGGTGAGTGGGGCATTCTGGATTGATTTTCAGCCTCACAGCATGACCAATGTCTACAGAAATGTCCAGAATGTTGTAGTCAAACTGCATGGCGAGAGT
This sequence comes from Eristalis tenax, assembly GCA_905231855.2. Classification (NCBI taxonomy): domain Eukaryota; kingdom Metazoa; phylum Arthropoda; class Insecta; order Diptera; family Syrphidae; genus Eristalis; species Eristalis tenax. Next base: position 58,438,586 of record HG993124.1, on the reverse strand, counting down.
TCAACTCAAGGCAACCACTCACTTTTGATCAATTGCCACTTCGACTCCGTCGCTGGAAGTCCGGGTACATACAAATTGAATGATCTGTGGATATTCGCCTAGTAATTGGCTTTTTCTTTGCTTTAAAAGGTGCCAATGATGATGCTGCCAGCTGCGTAGTGATGCTGGAGATTCTGAGAGTCTTGTCAAGAGTGGGTACGCTGAACAAACACTCAATTATCTTCCTCTTCAATGGCGCCGAAGAGACAGGCTTACAGGCATCACATGGATTCATAACGCAGCATAAATGGGCGAAGGATATTCGAGGTGACGCTCTAAGATCAATGCCATCTTGCTTTCATTGAAGATCTCTCTCAAATTGTTTCAGCGTTCATCAATCTTGAAGCTGTTGGCTCTGGCGGCAAGGAAATGCTCTTCCAAACCGGACCGAATAAGCCATGGCTTGTTAAGATGTACGGTCGAGCTGTTCCGTACCCAAATGCGCAGGCCGCTGCTGAGGAAGTGTTTCATTCTGGCCTCATACCATCCGACACAGATTTTCGAATATTTCGAGATTTTGGTAAACTCTGCGGCCTTGACTTCGCTCACGTTATCAATGGCTATAGGTACCACACAAAGTTCGATCACATCGACTACATCACGAGAAATGTTCTCCAGCACACGGGGGATAACATTTTGGAATTGACAAAATTCATCGTCAGCTGGGATGGCTTGGGTAATGCCGATGTAGGAGATAAACATTCCACCCACCTGTGCCAGTTTCACATCATTGCATTCATTTTAGAAACTCGCCGAGGGCTCTGAGGTGTTCTTCGATGTCTTGGGATTCTTCTTTGTGTCGTACTCCGTGGAGTTTGCGAATATTTTCAATTATGTTGTCGTCACACTGGCTGTCCTGTTGCCGTACCTGTTTCTGTCCAAAGCCACTCGAGGTAAGTGTGTTGCCCACATTCACCCACGGAAGCATTTAATTGCGCCGTTTGTTCTTTTTTGCAAGGAATCAATAAGAAACATCTGCGTTACGAGATATTCCTGGGATTCCTCATCAATGTCATCAGTTTCGTTGGATCCTTGGCCCTTTGTTACGCCATCGCGTACGATTTGGATTTGATGGGGAAATCCATGGCATGGTAAGAATCCACATGCGGTAGCAACAGGGATTAAGTCATAATCGGAGTCGTTTTAGGTACTCGAGTACATATCTATGCATTCCAACTTATTGCCTGGCCACGGTGTTCTCCCAATGTGTTGTCCACCTCATTCTCAGTAGAAACAGTAAAGTAGGCTTTACAACCCACGAATACGGTGAACATTTAAGCAACGCATTTATTTTTCAGTCGCCCCTCAGTTTGGCTCTTCAGACGCAAGCACGTCTCACGGGGACCAGTTTCTTTTGGGCGCTCTTGGCTGCCGCTCTCACCGGAGCCGGAATCCGTACAGCATACGTCTTGATTGTCCCCCTCTTGATAACGCTCTTCACAAACATCTCCATAGGATTTCTGGGTTATCAAAACTCAAGTAAGACTGGCAGTGTTTAGTTGGAAATTTGCATGCAATGATAAATGATTTGCAGTTCGCAGCTGGCTGTATGTTCATTTGTGTGGGCAAGTCCTTGTCATCCTCTGGGCAACACACTTCTATCATGTCGTTGTAGACATGTTCATTCCGACCGCTGGCCGATCTGGCGGCCACAAGAACCCGGACATTATGATCGGTATGATTTGTGGATCGCTAACCTTCTTCGCTACAAGCTACATCACACCGCTGGTCATCCTCCTGAAGAGATTCAAAAGCATTCTGATATCGCTGTTCGCAGTTTATGTGATAACGAGATTTTACTTAATTCCATTTACACACCTTGGATTCCCGTACCGGGACGACAGAGGTGGAGCTCCAGCTGTGCAGAGGCACTATATAACGGTTTGTATTTGGTTAAATGATTGCAGAATGAAATTCACATTCTTCAATGCAGCACACAGTGCGAACATTATACGACAAGGAGGGTCACATACGATACACCGACTCTGGTTTCTGGATGAGCGACATGGATCGGAATTGTCGCAAAACTGTGGAGAGTCTGTCAATGCCGGAGACCCCGATCGCGCATGACGACAATATTCTTTGCAAAAACGAAGTATTTTGTGGTCTTCCATTTATATCCTCAAGACAACTGCAAAATGGGTAAAATTCCAAAACATGCATAAATTCATTGATTTCCGTACTAACTTGGCTATTCAGAGGTTATTGGGTGCCTGCTTCAGCTCCATTGATTCGAGAAGTCGCAACGTTGAAGCTGAGCAGTCGCGAACAAATTTCACCGAGAGTACATCGATTGAACTTCTTTTTGATGGGCAGCTATCAGCTGTCGTTGCAGATACGTCCAAGAGAGTCTGTGACGCTCGAGAGTTGGAACATCATGAGCGATGTTCCCCAACCGACAGTATACAATAAGCAGAAGGCGTATTTTATAAGGATTACACACGGCCTTGAATCGGGCCCCATGAACATAACATTGGATTTCAAGGTGTGTTCAACAAAACCTCACAAATTGTGTTCTTATTAACCTGAATGTTTCATTCGCCCCCCAGACGGCTGGTGACAACCATGAACGATCGCTTGTGGATATCTCGTTGATAACGTTTCACTGGGAATATCATAAGGAGCATACGCCAGCGTTTGCGAATCTTCTAGCGAAAATTCCGCGCTGGGCATACGCAGTGCCATCAGTTGCCTCGCTCACAGCATGGACATTCTAGGCCGACTGCGAATGCATTCAATCTAAATTTAGCCTTAAAATACTCTAACGGCAATAATCTTATGAGTTTTATTCAATTCTTCTTTTCCCTTGTACGAATTATGATGCAACATTAACACTTCCGATAGCAGTAACAAATGTTCGGTCATCTATTTATTAATAAATTTTAAAGTAGTAAGAGGGCGCAGTGCATATCATGGCAGGTTTTGGTGGTATTCAATGAGACTTGGGTGTCCGATGGAATCCCAAATGGTGTGCATGATGTGGAAAACAGGATTGTTCTTACAATTTAGGGGCTTTTCCGATTATTATTATATAATAATTATTACTCAACAATCTTAAAAGGAAACTTGTTAAATATGAATTTTTACATAGTTTCAAATTAAATAAAACCCACGCAACAGTGGCTTCTTTGTTTTTCTTCATCGATGAGTGATCGTTGATTGTCTACAAACTGTCATGACTAAGAGTGAGTGCCAACCAAGTGGGACGGATTCGCCTTGAGTTCAACAAAACGACGAGCATGTGACGGGAAGTGATGGTGGACAGTACGCCAAGGAATTAAATATGCTTTTTTGAGGCAGTAGAAATAATGTTTCAGAGAGACTGCAGCTTTCAGCAGCGGAAGTGTTCTCAAATCGTACGAAACAGACACACGTGGAGAAGAGAAGGACCTCAACCTCAACTTACTATGCGCAACTGTAGGCAGCCCGACAAAGCCGCCGTAGCTGGAGAGACTAGTTGGTTAAGATACAGAACCAGGCCGGACTGTAGCCCCACAAGAAGAACAAAAAGATGGAAACAACTAGGCAAATGGAGAGAGTTCACAAAATAACATAATAAGGTGACATGTCCACTGATTGTGATCCAGGGCGGCACAAGAAAAACCATAAATTGGGGCAGACTGCCGAGAACACTCAGACTCAAACCAATTTAGGCCCGAGAGTGTCCCAAGAGCTAACCTACTTAGAGGTTGAGCCATGAGTGCTAGTCCAATCAGTAATAAGGCAGTGATTCATCCCGATTGTATGTATCTTTCGAAGAAAGTTGGTTGACTGTAATGAGGGGCATAGACGGTGGGTTTAGGTTTTCTCATAGTGAAAGGGGTGGCGCAACCACTCGTGCTGTGCGTGCTATTGTTCTCTCACGAGTGGAAGGGGGGGCCTACAGTTTTATGCCGACCTGAGAACGGCCAAGTTTGAGAAGATTTTTTGGACAGTTTTACGCTTTGTCAGTGACTCGAAAGAGGTGGAGCCGTGAAAATTGTTGCTGATCGTACCGACCGGGAATCGAACACAGGCAGAGGGGTCGACGCACATACCCACAACGCCACGGTCTTAGTGAAAGGAGATCCCATTCTGCGTCTGGCGACAGTTGCGTAGGGGTCGACGCATATACCCACAACGCCACGGCAGCCAAACTTAGCGGAAGTGAAAAAAAGAGCGCGGTCTTATTGAAAGGGGATCCCATTCTGCGTCTGGCGACGGCAGTAACCCACATGCGGTGAGTATTGACATATTCTGTCATCTCGTGAGAGAATTTGACGTACCATGGCTAGCGAGTTAACCCTGAATGTTGGCCTTTATAAATCGCCCACAAATAAAGGACAGTGACTTTCCCATAGACTGAGGGCACAGTCATAATACGCAAACTCAATCTCAAGTCCGAGCCGAACGAAAAGCAGGTGGAAGCATCGAACGCAAGGTTCCAACATACAACTTTACAACCGTACGAGAGCAAATCATTTCGCTTTGAATCGAATACTAGCCTGGTTGTTCGAAAAGCATTGATATCCCTATTTCATTGTTCTTGTTCCCGGATAGACTCCTTCTTGTAGCAGACACCTATTCTCAGTGCTTCGTCCGTCTTTGAACACTCGTCAAAGACCACCCAGTCAATAATGGATCCATCCCGATCTGCTCATTAAAATTGTTCTCGAGATTGAAGGAAAAGGCGGTGTGTGTCCTTGCGAACAAAGGCTATTTACAGAGAATTATGTTTAAACCAAAAATCAGAAAACAAGTGGGATTTGTGTTCCCACTCTAGACTCTAATTCAAAGCTGCATATTTTATTTATAAGACGAACTTTTCAGTAGCTCAGCTCAGAGGTTTGGATTTAATTCGTCGACAAATTCAGCAGCAATCTCTTCGAAACTTATCTCGTTCTTATCTTTCTCATTTACTTTGTCCTCAGGTACGACGTCATCTTTATCTTGCACATCGTGCGGAGAAGCGCTATCGTCAAGTCGTGGTTTCTTGTGCGAAGGAGGCACATCATCTGTGTCCGTTTCAGCGATCTCAGTGAACCCAGAAGAAGTTATTTCCTTCTCAGTCGATGACTCTTGTTCAATGTCATCATCTTCTTCCTCCTCGACCCGCAATGTCATTTCAGGAGACTTCGGTAATTCAATAGTTTCTATTTCCGTTTGTTCGTTGTCTCTTTCGTTTAGATTCGGTCTGTCCTCGTGGATAAATTGGACAGAATCATTTGAAGACTCCACCTGAATTGGATCTCTTACACGGGCATCCTCTAAAGTGAGATCAATCGAGTTGGCCACGTCTGGGATCACATCTGGCTGCGTTTCTGTTTCCATTTCCACTTCGTCATTTATTTCATGAACATCAGCGTCGTTTTCTTGTTCGCTCTCATTCTCACTGTCACTGTCGCTTTCACTCATCGCGTTGCCCAGCGGTTCCACCAGGAGTCTTTCTTTGCCGACTTTCTGGAATGCATTTCTAATGTCACGGATGTCCGATGGGAAGACCAAACTCTCCTTTTGTGGATGCGTAATCTTCTCAAGGTGACTTAGAATCCCCGAGCAGTTAAGGCGCACGGTCTCGCTGGTGTCTTTAATTCGTGCGCTCTGCAAAAGCTGGACTGCAATTTGCGTTGGCGGCGGACAGAGATGGTGTGGAGCAAGTATAAAGCACTGCAGCGCATTGTAAAGTCCCAAGCGACAGAGATAATTGCTGTACAAGCAATTACTCTTCGGCGTTGTGTTCGACAGTGAGAGGCATATGGTTACAATTTTCAGATGACTCGACTGGGAATGAAGGAAGGAAAGTCAGAAAGATGGATCAATTCGTTTGAATGGTGAGCTTACCCTGACAAGCGTAGGTTTGAGGAAACTGCCTGCCGATAGAAATACACTCGAGAGGCATTCAAACGCTGCAATGCACACTTTTTGATTCCCTTCATCGTGGATTAGGTGTTTTTTGGATTGCGCATCACTTGCATTTGCATGGGTCTGTCCCAGATTGGACTGTTCGTTCTGGGCTTTATGCAACTGGCGACGAGCCTTTTTAGACATGTGCTTCTTTGCCCCGCTTAAGACCTGCAAAGAACCGATTTGAATCCAAGCCAGCGTTTTATCAACAACTCGGACTTACTTTAAGGGTGAAGGTATTTTCAAAGGGAGTGATGTCAAACATTATCTCTTCTATGATGCCCTCGGCAATAATCTCACATCTGCTCCCGCACTTCATGGTATTGCACCAGAGAGTCAAGGCTCGGTAAGCGGCTGACCTCAAGTTCCTAAAGATCGGATTAGAGTTTGATTGTGTTTAGCACTAACAGCTAGTACATACGAATATGGCTTCTGATTGCCGCATGATTTCTTAGAGGATGTCCACTTAAGAGTGTCGAAGGCGAATCCCAGAATCAAACTGTGGTACATTGCCAAATTCGACTTTAACCTAAAATATAAGATGATGTGAGAATTTCTTGATTTAATGGAAAACAAAACTCACGTCAATATGGTTGATTCCAGTAATTCGAAGAAATGAACCTGAATCTGAGGCAAGAGCGCTCCAATAGCCATGTTATCGGAAATTTGATTGGCCTGCAGCATTGCGCACGTTACATTGAGCCCTCGGGAAATAACATTTAGAATTTTCTTCGGCATTAAGGCCTTCGGTACTGGAAATGGTTGACTGAAACACAAAAATGAATTCTTCGTTTGAGGTTAACAAAATGAAAACGCACCGCATAGCAATCACGAGATATTTGATGAGATTCCTCAAACGAATATAGATCTGCATAGCTTTTTGCACAGGCTCGTCGCTCAGCTTCAAGGGTGCGACATTCAGTTGTTCTGTTTCTTTTGCGTCTTCGTACAATTCCGCACAATTTTCAAACGCAGAGTCGAGGACACTGTGAATGCTTCCTAGCAGCTTGACTTGATAGTTCTGCCAAGCAACCTTGTGACTGATTCCTTGCACGCCTCCTCCTCGGACCTTAAAACATGATGAATACCACAGAAGCACAACATAGTTTATTTTTTATTTTACCTGTTGCAACAAATGAAAGCACTTTCCACTCCAAACGACCAGCGATTCATCTGAGCTGTCAATAAATTTCGATATGAATTTATCCACAGATCCATACGATGGACCACTGGGCCCGGGGTATAGACGAAGACAAGCTTCAACGCACTGTAATGCAGCAAGATAGGCGCACGGTATGACTGCGCTAAGGCTTTCATAGGTTTTGCTTAGATAATTGCCGACAAACATCTTGGAAACGTCAGGGATCTCGGTACTCTTTGTCGCAAGAGATTCTGTAATTTGATTGATGAATTCAAATACCAACTTACACGAATTTCTGTGTACTTACTTAGGACAACATAAACCATGCTTCCGACATTTTCGGCTTCCTTGGAATTGCACGATTTTAACACCAATGTCAGCCACAGATGTGCCTTCTGCTCTAAAACTTCGGCTGAGCATTGTTCAAGGTAGCTATTCAATAACACTAATCCCTCATAGCGAGTAGCCGGCTTACTTAGAACCGAAGTTATATGCTGAACCACGGGATCAGTACCATTTGAATTCTAAAAAAACAATGTAATCGTCGTAAGCAATGAAGTTTTGTGCAGTTTCACTCACTTTTAAACGGAAACTTTGATGCTCTTCGATTGCCTTTAAGTATATGCTTAGATTGTCCCCATCTGAACTTGCTATACTTTGAAAAATACTTAAAATTCCGTCCATATTTGCGGTGCTATGCTGGTGTCTCACAAATTTCTTGTATTTTTCGTTCAAACTGAATTTTATTTGACAGCTCTTTCAAAGTGTCAACACGTGCTATGAAGTGAATACGAAGACGCGCGAAGAAGAGAGAGAAACTGCAACTTCACTCATTTGTTTTAAAGAAATCTACTACATTATTTCATACAAAATCTCTTACCGGCAACATGTTTACTCAAATGATTAAAAAGTGCATTTTTTAGATTTCCAGTTGAAATGAATTTTGTAGTTTTAATTAATTTGTCATCAAACTTGTCCCATAGAGGGTGTTAGTGGGCATTCTTGTCAGGTGTACTGTTAGTGTGGAGCCATGTACATTCATATTTTATTATTTTTTTCCACCGCCCACTATAGAAGTAGAGGTCACTCAGCTGCTCTGCTCACACTCAGCTGCTCTGCACCAGCAGCCAAATAAGACCACTTAAGATGGCTAAGGGAATGTTTTTTGGTGTCACCTGTCGCGTTGGGAAGACTCCTAGGTGTTGGATTTGTAAACGCCTGACAAGGCTCATGTGGCAGTCCGCCCGTATTGTTCGTGGTTGAAACTTCTCCTCCAACTACCATCAACGTGCCGTGACCAAAGATCGCACGCAGAACTTTTATCTCAAAGAGACCTTCCTGGTCTTCCGTTTGCTCATCCGCTTTTGAGATTGTCCATGCGCAGTACAGCAGTACAGCAGGACTGCGGTGATCAAGGACTTACAGTTGTGTTCAAAATAACAGGAGCGCGACGTTAAAATCGATTTAAATTCTTCCCTGGCAAAAACTTCTTCGCGTAGACTGTACAACTTTTCGGTAAATATTCTTACGGCACGTTGCAAGCAAAATCATGAAAAATGTGCACATCTGGGCCTGAGTGGCCGAAGATTTTGTTCAAGGAAGTGCCTGCGAACGGAAAAGTGCTGTTCAAAATAATAGGAGTATTTTGCAGAAGAGAGTTTAATTTGAGTCTACTACTACAAACAGCTTTTTTTCATTAAAACATTATTTCAGATGTATTCTAGATTGTTTATAAAATTTTTTGTTTAAAAACGTATCGTAATGGGCCGTGGAAAGCACACAAATTTGGAAAAGCGAGAGCTCATCTGCAAGTGGCGCCAAGCGGGAAAATGTTAAAGGGAGATTCAGGAATCACTTGGGTGTGGTGTCTCTGCAATTGACAATGCTATACGCTATGTCGAATCTCAGGGAAGGAAACAAGCAAAACGTCCAAAGCTGATGACAGGTTAATAGTACGCCTATCAAAAAACAACCTAGCGGCATCCTCAAAGGACATAGCAGACAAAATTCAGCTCCCGGTTAGAAAGAAGCCGGTTAGAAAATCAAACTTTTCGCCCGAAGCCCACGCAAGGTCCCACACTTGACAAAAAAGCATCTGCAAGCTCGGATCAAACTTGCCAAAAGTCATGCCGACTGGCCTGCGACGCCCTTCAATGGAAGCTTTCCATTCGGGCGCTGGTTCGTGTGCCCTTGGCACTGAGACTTGCGGCACTACCTTCGGTAGCTGCTGCTTTTCCGTACTCCTTTGACCAGACGCAATTTGGGCCAAAGTCAAATGAGGTGTGACGGGTATGGCTGCCCCGAGTGGAACTTTCACTGGGGGCTGCTTCTGCAGAACCATTTTTTCTTTCCGCTCTTGAAACTTAGGGCAACCCCGATAGTTAGCGGTGTGCCCCGCGTTCCCGCAGAGTACGCACTTGAGCTGACTTTTGTCAGCTGCTCCCTCTTTCCCCAGCGGGCATTCCTCCGTCTTGTGGTTTTGACTGCACTTCACGCATCGAGGCTGCATTCGGCAGTTCGACGCGGCGTGACCAAACCTTTGGCAGCGAGCGCATTGTAGAATGCCGCCGCGCCTTCGTATGTTTTCCCAGACGCAATGATAGTCAGATAATCTAGAGATATCGTTTACCTTGTCTATTTTGCTATTGGGTGACAACTGTACAATAAAGAACGGTAATTTCCGCCCCTCCCTTCTTGCCTTAGCTGTGGTGAAGGGCTTGACCCCGACGAACTCGAGACCGTCACACACATGCTCTTTGAGCAGTTGGAGGATCTCCTCCGCTTCAAGCGGTGCGGAGATCTTTAACAATTTCGACTGGAGTTTCTCTTCTTTTGGTGTGAAGGAGAAGAACTCCATCTTCGCACGCTTTAGCACCCTCTTAACTTTATTGTGATTTTCTACTGTCTTGCAGCAGATCGAATGCTTCTCTAAGCCTTTATTTTTTTTAATTAAAAAATTACCACTACCTACGGCCGTCCTACATACCTGTGCAGTGTAAATGATGTCCGCCTTGTAGAGGTTAATCGGTGGCACTTTTTCTTTTTTCGTTTGCTGTGGTTGTTGCTGGTGCATGCTGCTGCTTCTTCTGTTGTTGCGATGTTGCTTCCTGGGCTGCTTTCTGTGGTTGCTGCTTCTGCTGTTGTTGCTGAGCTGTTGGCTGTTGCTGCTTTTTTTCCTTTTTTGCTGCTTGCTGTTGTTGTTGCTGCGGCTGCTTTTCCAGCTGACTTAGTTCGGGCAACTTTTTTTGAAGTTGCCCGAGTTGTAGGACTCTCCTCCCTCAGATTTGAGACTTTCGATTGTTTCGAGCGGATTATTGCCTCCACTTCTTCTTCTGTATCGGAGGGCATCGATTCAAAGCTGTGGCTGCTTGTTGCAAATCGGCCCTCCCTCCCATCAGACACATATGAATACCCGTCATCTATGGTCTCGTTCGATGACGTCGACGATGTGCTCTCTTCATCCTCCGGTGACGCGTTATTGTTGCGTCGCTTCGAACTGATGGAGTTCTGCTTCTTTCTCCTTCTCTTTGCTGTGCCTTCTTTAGACACCGTTGGTTGGTGGCGTGGTTCTTCTGCCACCGGTTTTTGAATATCGCCGTCCGCTTCTAGGCGAGCGGACTGCCCGTTCTGCTCCATACCTTGCACTGACTCACTTTCAGAGTGCAATTATGTTGTCATGGATCAACATGTTTATGTAAAAATCCTTGAAGAAGCTATGCTTCCCTATGCCGATTACGAAATACCACTCAAATGTGTGTTTCAGCAGGATAACGACCCAAAGCATACAAGTAAAATGGCAATGGTTTCGGGTCAAGGGAGTTCATGGAGTGACCACCTCAATCCCCTGACCTGAATCCTATTGAAAACTTGAAGTGCGATATTAAGCGATATTAAGGAAGCCTGGCGCAAACTTACTCCTGCTCGTTGTCAAGGTCTTGTGGACTCTATGGCACGTAGGTGTCAAGTCGTCCTGAAAAATAAGGGCTTCTCTACTAAGTACTAAGCAACATTAACTAAATCACTAATAGAATTTGAAATAACATTGTTAATTTTGTAAAATATTTATGTTTTTATGAACGCTCCTATTATTTTGAACACAGCGGTGTATAAAGTCAGTTGGTTTCTTCAAGAGTTAGCTCTATTACTCAATTGCCCCCTGAGCGCTTATACGGACTTCTGGAAGATCGTACCTCTAGTGTTGACTTGTGAGTCTTTCACTATCTTTTCAAGCGTCGTCGTTAAAGAAGTCATACGGCAGCGCGTTGTCTTGTCTAAATCCTTTTGACATTGAAGGTCTCGGTGAGTTCGTCACCGCCCTTAATGGGGCAACGAGAGCCCTCCATCGTCATCTTGCACAATCTGACGAGTTTGGCAGGAGTGTCAAGACGATATAAGGCTGATAATGGTTCTTCAAGAATAGCCTCAGGTGCTCCCACAAAACGGCAGAGACGATCTCATGAGTGATGTTTAGGAGACTTGATAGTTGGAGCAGTTAAGGTGGTCTTCATTTTTGTGGATCATTGTGAGACGAATTCCTTTCCTACTGTGACGGTGGATGGTTATGTGTTGTCCTTATATCATGAAGAAACATTGTGTTCTGCCGATCCAGACGAGGTCAAGATTGCAGCACCGAGACTGAAGTTTAACAAAGCTCCTGGTGCGAATGGGCTAACCACTAAGATCTTTAAAACTGCCGGGAATTATTTGTCGGGCACAAGTACCATCTGAAAGACATGATCGGAGGAATGCATGCTCGACAGTTGGCAATTGTGACCCTTTGAGTGCGTCAACTGCCGAGGGATGTGTCTCTCCACAGTCTCCTCCGCCGTTTTGTGTGAAGTCCTGAAGCTGTTATCATTCATTTGATAGATCATCGTTACTGCCGCATACGACGGCGAGCCTGATTACTTCCAGTCGAATCAAAATATACGAAAACGAACAACTTTGCTTTCGGTTTAGTTTCAGTAGAAATAAATCGATGCTTCCTGTCCGAATTTGAATGTTTTCTCGTCTTCAAATTTCATGTTTTTTTTCTGTACGACTGCAGAAACTCGCCTCAGCTTCTAAATCTCATCGATAGATAAAATAAAAATGGCATTTTCAACACAAAGGGGATTCTTTCCCCTTGCCTACATGAGTGAACCTCCTCAGGCTAAATGCGTTACGAAACTCAAAACGTACTCTTCATCGACAGACCATCGGTCGTGGTCCGCGGACAAGAGCAAGCAGAGTCAGTTTCTTCTTGACTTGGTCGCATGCAGAATGGTAAGCTGAGCCGTATTTGATTGCAAATAACTAAGAACTTGAATGTCTGATTCTTCCTAGCCTCCGTCTGAATCGCATGCGCGACCTCCCTGCAGTGGGCGTTGCGAAGACAATGTAAGTAAAATTGACTTGATTTCCTATTCAAATCTTAACTTCAGATACAACTTTAAGACCCACCAGTCATCTCATCTTGTTGGAGGCGATAGTCTGCTGAACGCAACTGTGGACGAATTGACCCGTCTCGAGAGGCTATTGCTTGAAAAAGACGACCTAAAGTGTCAGCTGGAGGTGTCGCAAGAGAAGCTTCGCGTTTTGAACGAAGAGCATCGAACAGTCAATGCGATAATGACTGACGAACACCACCCTGAAGTGGCTAGCATGCTTCAAAGGAAAGTCGAGCAGCTGAAGAGTGCGAACAAGTTGGACAAGGGCGACGAGAACGAACTGGCTAAGCTGCTCGATGCCTTCATTAAACGTGAGAGATCCACTAGGGTCTTAGAAGCCCAGAATTGCTATCTACGACGACTCATAGAAAAGCTCTCTACCCGATGTCGATTAGAAGCCATTCGTCTTGAACCGGAGCAAAGCACGGACATAAGCTATCTTCAATCTCAAGTCGATTCCCTACGAAAAGAAGTTTGCTTACTGAGAGAGCTAGAAGATAAACATCTTAAAACAGAAACTGCATCTAGGGGAATACAGGGGCCTTGTGAAGATTCAGGCCTTGATTCAGAGAATGTGAATAGAATAGTTGCCGAAAGAAATGCTCTGCGAGAAAAATGCAAGAACTTCGCCGCAATGACAGACAGAATATACCAATGGAAGCAGAAAGCGGAACAGTTTGAGACCTTTAGAGCCGAAGCTTGCAATGCTCTAAAGGAGAAGGACCACGATATAAGGTTGTATCGCGAAGACATTGAAACACTGCAGAGCGAGATCAAGAAGATGGAAATGTGCTGTCGAATGAAGGAGCAGGAAGAAGACAATCTGTGCTCATCTGTTGATTGTCTTGTGGTGAGTTTACATTCGTCTTTTTTTCCCAGACTTATCTGTACTTAGGGTACCGACTTTCTACCCATTTACGCCTGATACTGAGCCCGAGGTTCTTTCCGCAGAGGATGGTCGTGTGTGCTGGGTACACGACCTCCAGTCATTCAGACCAAGATGTTTTAGGTTCGCTATGGCATCCTCCTCCTCCCATACCTACTACAAGAAAAAGGAACCAAGACGCTTTATCAATACAAACAAAGATAGAAATTATTAGGAGACTCGAGAAATGTGAAAATAGATCTTCGCTGGCGAAGATGTTTGGTTTCGGAAAGCATACAGTGTCTGAAGTTAGAAGTAAAAAGGACTGGACATTTAAGGACCGACTACACACCTGACTCTTATTCGATTCGCTTATGTGTTTGATTATCCGAATTTTGTGATCCCTCAGTCCCAATTGGTTCGGATAATCGACGCTCTAGTGTACATCAACATCTTCGACCACTTCATATGATTCGCCGTTGTGTCTTCTCTTACATTCCATATCCGTTTAAGGACTTTTCTCACGACGGCAACAAGAGTCAACTCTACCGCTCTGCTTATTATTCACTTCTACTTCCTTTACAACACCGTCTCCACTGGACATCTCTGCCCAACATCACAACAACAAATAGAACAGTCATCCGCGATTTTAGATATGTCATGTCGCTTCACTTCAACGATGCCTGTGAGAGCGTCAACATCAAGAAGCGGGCAACCAACCACCAATCAACGAAGCAGATCTCACTGAAAACAATGGCAAAAAATCATATTCACTAAGCCGTCTACTTTTACTCTCAATATTTAGCACTCCATTCAAACAAAGTCGTGCGCATAGGGGAATACGTCAAATCTCACGTCCAACTTTTGAACAGAGCTCATGCCATGTAGTAAAGTCAAGATTCTCCGACACGATGTGTGTTTGGACATGGATTTTTGTGCCACTACTCGATTTTTTCACATCATGTTCATGAGCAGGGCATGGTTTATGTCCAGTGGAGACGACGTGTTAGGGACTGTCATCGTTACTTTTTAAAGGTTATGGCGAACGCCTAGCGTACAGGAAACTGTAAAAGTAAAAGTAAAAATGCTCGAACCAGAACTCGGAATTTTCGTTTGCCATTGATGCCTATCCTCATCGCTCATTCACATTTCTGCTCATTATACCATTTGTTGACTGTGTGCATGCATGTTGAAGTAGACTTGTCAGTGTGTGCTGCAGAAAAATCGGAAGGCATAAACGAGTGACAGCAACACACAACGAGTTGGAATATCAGGCCAGTTGAAATCCCGGGCATTTTCCGGCCCGTAACGAGATTATTCACTGTAAAGAGCGTGGACTCGTTAAAGCAAATTGCATCAGAATGTGTATGCTTTTACGTACAATTCATCCAAATAGAATATATTTACAAATTTAATTCTTTGCAATTACTCTTGCCAAGACACTATTTATAAAAACGAATATTTTATTTTCAACGAGGGGAAACACCCGCAAAGTAATAAAACACAGCAAAAATAATGCATTACATGGACTTAGCAAACATAGGCTGTGCTGCTAAAGTAATTAGTTACTTTCGTTTGCTCTTTGCGTGAATGTGAATATTTCCCACTGCTGACAGATCAGGCAATTTGATCTTTATGGGTGGTGACGCCTGTGACGCCTGTCAACCATCTGGCATTGGTTTTCTGTGTAGGTACATGCTATAGGGGTATCTATGTTACAGCAGAGTCCATCAACTGGCGGCCTTAGCGGGTTCATCAGCTTTGCAGTCTCTCGGGGTGTCTCCATGGCCTGGAAACCAGAACAGGCCAATATTGCTCTGTTTCTGTTCGGATATCTGGTTAAGAGATGTGCGGCAGTCCCGGACTACTATATTCGAGTTTAAAGAGAACGATTCCAAGGATTTGAGTGCAGCCTGGCTATCCGTAAATATACAGAAATCGCGGGCGGACACCACGTTCCACCTTAGCCAGGACAGGGCTTCGCTAGTCGCCATTGACTCTGCTTATACGTGGTAATAAGCATCTACGCTTTTAAGAAGCAGCACATTTTTTCTATAGAAAGAGTTTGGTCAAGCGGATAGGCATGTATGTACATGGCTGGAGTACTAACATCTGGTGTCTGATGCTCATTTTCTGGAGGATGGCTGGGCATTGTCCAACACTTATAAGGCCTTAACTGGTAACTAGTTTTTGCGAAAAAAACGGCGTACTTCTGCAACAAATACAGTCTGGAACGAATTCTTAAAAATTGCTATGGTCATCCAGGCCAGGACACATTTTTAAAGCAACGAGGCTTCTGTGCTTTTGCTTTATGGTGACCTGTGGCACACGATAAAAATATGGTCCTTGGTTTTCCGGCTTTTCGCTCTGGAGCAGGTTTTGGATGGATGCTACACATGTACATTGTTATATGTACTATAGCGAGATTTGTTTGTTCACTAACAAACACTAAATCCAGTGTCTACTGTCGTCATATTCAGCATCCATGCTGAAAGCCTTTGTGGGTCAGACACAAAATCTTTCTGCCTCCACTCTTTCACATCATGTTCATGAACAGGGCATGGTTCACGTCCAGTGGAGACGACGTGTTACGATCGGACAAATCGCACAGAGAGGACTTTCTGGTCTTACCTTCAGAGCTAGCATTGAACCGAACAACGATCTAATTGTGCTGCGGCGGCGGTCAGGTGACGATGGCTCCTCTTGGCTCAATGGAGATCACTTGGCTTTCGAAGTGGTGTTTCGTTGGGAAGCCAATTGGCATTATGTTCCATTATTTTGAAAGCTCTAAAATCAATCTGAGGTGACATTAGATACTCAATATCCTTCGCAGAGATCTCGTACAGTGCTAGTGTTGTGTGCGGTACATAGTTTCACGGCAAAGATCTCCTATTAGTCAGTATCCCGTACCGACCGCCACCAATCTAGAGATATCATAACGAGTTCGCCCAAGGAGATCTTTTGTTGTACTCAGGTCATGTTTTTCTTGCTGTTGCACAGTTTGTTAGTCTGGCTCATCTGAGGTTAACCATTTTAAGGAAGTGCGTGGAGATGTTAACCCTGACTGTTTGCTGTGGGTTGTGCACGTTCTCTGCAAGCGTATGTGTCCTCTGCAAGTGTGCACTGAAGGGCAGAGTCCCTGCCTAACCAGCTCATCGGTCTTCTCATTTCCTGGCATGTCACTGTGCCCTGCAACCCTGATAAAACAACTGTTGATCTGGCCTTCTGCCGGCGCAAGCTCAGTCCGGCATTTCCTTTCTAATTAAGTATGAAGTAAAGAAGGAAATATCTTTGATCAACGAATATGACAACCTCTGTTTTGGCGAGGTATTTGGGTGTGATTTAAGTAGACGACACGCTTTCCGACTTGCAAATAGTTCCGGCTGGGATGCAATGGAATTGTCCGACAGTCTGTAGGCTTTGGCAATGTTCAGCAGTTCAAAGAACACTAGCACAGAGGCTTAAGTGTAGATTGTCCAAATCCTGGCTTGTTTATCCCTGCATCTGTCCGCTATGTCATTTCGTCCTTTCGTGAATTAGAGTGCCGAAGCCATTTGAGATGTCAAGTCTGCGGGCGGTATAGTCGCTTGAGAATGGTAGGACATCTCCCGGTATGATACTGAGACCATACCTGATACCAAGATCACCATATCATTACCATTTTGACCACTTCCCTATCTAGTCTGAATACCATGGTGTTCCACAGAAGAGGAGAAATTACAAAGCCCGCCTTATCCCTCTCCTCACGAGTTTCCGGACATTGCCAGGTTGCTGCGTGGATTCAATTATTTTCAATTTACATGCTTTCGCAAAGTCAGTGAGCCGGAAGCCATTATCTGTTGTCTGGTCGTTGAGGCTGTGCTTTCCGATCACTCCGCCAAAGATGTTTTTCCTTACCAATTGTGGAATTGAAGTCTCCTCCGAGCACGATTTGAACATCGTACTCCAGACAGGCTCCGAAGGCACAGACCAAGAGATCGTAGTAGTTCTCTTTGATAGAGTCTTTAGCCTCGTCGGTAGGGACGTGTGCACATATGAGGCTGATGTTGTAGAATCCGCATTTGATGCGGATCGCAGCCAGGCTATTATCAGGCAGCCAGGCACTTTAAGTCGATGACTTTCGACGTTAACCGTCGAACCACGACGAATGTGTGATGTGTGAAACAGCTGTTATACGTCGCTCTTATTTTTTTTTTGTCGTCTTTGTTGTCTTCATACATTTCATTGGTTGTCCTTTTTCGTTCCATATATATATGATCTGAGGCGGGATTCTCTCTCAAAATTGTTCTGTTTTTTTTCCGGGGTATTGTTGTTACTAGACCTCCGCACAACCGCCAGACTGGTCTGAGAGGATATGCGCCCCCACAACGGATGGTATAGATGATACCCGGGGGCGCAGCCAAGTGGGATTAGAGCGGAGAAAAGGAGAAAGTCCTCTAGAGCATTTTTAGTTTCATGTCTAAGAACTCATATATACCGGGCTTATGATTTCAAAATAATTCTTAATATTGGGTCTATGACTTATTCAAAATTTTAACGTTTATTTAAGAAAAACATGTAAAATAGTATTATTCAAAGAATTGCCCATCTGAAGCCATGACTTTTTCCCATCTTCCTGGCAATTTGTGGATCCCATCCCAAAAGAACTGCGCCGGCTTATTTAGAATATTTGTTAAAAGCATTGCCGGTAACGTTGGCAATGCGTTGTGCGTGCATTCACGCTTAATTTTTATTAAATTCGAAGCACTTATGTCAAAATCATGTCACAAGGTAAAAGCATCATCAATGACTTCAATTAACATTCAAAACGTTAAAGATGCCGCTCATCCCGCACACATTTTTCGAGTCCTTCACGAATGTCACGTTATAATAATATTTCCCCTCGTTAAGCACACTCGGAGACGTTAATTTCTCGCTTTTATTCGCTGGGAAATAGTGGAGCGTAGTACCCTGTGGAGTATTGCAACTCATCGACTTGTTTTTCAAGCAGTAAGTTGTCACTAGGGAAGACAACTTACTGCCTCCCTATCGCATATATTGGGGTGGGGAGGGAAACCGTTGTGCATTGCAGAAATTGGCTCAAAGTACATTGGGTAAATGTTCGCTGAAAAGTCGCAAGCATTCCGAGAATCGGCTGAGATGGTGCCCCATGAAAACTTTGCTATAATATAGTGGACCTACGGAAGGCAAGTGCGTGTTAGGAAAGCATTCAGTTAGACGGTGCTCACATCCATCGTACGTAATATGAGGTGTCAAGCATGGATTTGATTCGAAGCGGTCCAACGATGTAACGATATGTCTTGCTGCCTTCTGCCAGTGTTGTCAGGCTCTGTCCAGAGTAGTCAACTGCTGTGTCATCCGAATCTTCCTGGGCGCTAAAAGATTCAAAGTCAAAAATGCAGTTCCTCATTTTGTCCTAGAATACGGATGTTTAGCCACGAATGAATCAAGCCAATTTTTGATATTCTCCTCTGATGTGAACCGTATTTCAGTGAGGGCGTTATGCATCGCCCGGAATAAATGGTAGTCAGAAGGGGCATGGTCTGGGCTATAAGGCGGGTGGGGTAAAACTTGCAATCCACAGTTCTTAACCGGAATAGCAACGTGGGCCGAGCTTTGTCATGATGGAAAATTATCGCCTCCTGTCTGGTCGCATATTCCGGGCGTTTTTCGGCTACTGCTCTCTTTAAACGGTTTAATAGTGTTCGGTAGCGTTGTCCATTGATGGTTTCACCCGGCTTTAGCAGCTCTTAATACAGCACACCATTCTGATCCCACCAAATACAGAGCATTACCTTCGCGCCATGGATATTCGGCTTTGCCGTTGATTTGGCTGGTTGGTTAATCCACGCACGCTCGCTCAGCTAGCGCATGTTCACCATAAACTTCCATCAAAATACGATGACTTTCGGTAGCAGTTTTCTTCATATTACAGTAAAGAAGAAGAACTCCTCGCAAAAACACTTTTTAAGGCACAGAGTTCGACATATTAGAGTGAAAAAAAAATGATTGTTGTTTACGCTTCAAATGAATGACATACACTGAAATGACGTACAATGACAGTAGCTTTCCAACGCATGTTCCAATGGAATAATACAAGTTACGCTATCTCTTAGCAAACCGCACGAAAGTAGGTCACGAATTAAGTTATAGAAGATGTACACAGTCGAGTCTCCATAGTTCGGCGTATCCCAACGGACCAAGCATTTCATATGACTTATCGAGTGTAAAATTTATCAAGTTTAAAATAGATAAGGAAGCATATGCAATGTAGAGTCAAATTATATTAATTTTACATACGCATCTAGCCAACATTGTCTTCCTTTTTAAAATGGATGTAAGTGCGGATGGAGCCGTAAAAAAACGCTCAGCCACAGTCTTCTGCGTTTCTCCAGTGGCTACGGCTTCAATAGTCTCTTGCTTCTGGGCAACAGAGAGGCACTTGTATTTCTTTGAACTCATCTTGCAAACTGAGAGCGACAACGTAAGTGATGAACACAGACAACAGACAATCGCAAGAATGCATATATAAACTATAACAAAATGGTGTGAAGGAAGGAGATGCGTGACACAAGCCATACGAAGTCTAAAGAGTTCCACTCCGAAACGTATGGGTTTTATACGATTTGCCGCGGTTTTTTCAAGGGACCGAGCCTTTGATACGAATTACCGTGAGATACGAACTATCGCGATTTCGCTGTACTTTAACTTAGTTGACTGTTTGACTACTGGATGGCGCAGTTGGTTAAGTGCATGCCCTTGGTTAGTGGGGTCCCCAATTAGAATCCCAATGAAAGCTACGTTCATACCCTTTTATCTGGTTCATACCCAAATCTGGTCCATCGGTTCGGATCAAATTAACGGCACTATCACAGTTGTGCTCGATCAGTGGTAGAGAATCACAGTGGACCAACATGGTCTAAGTTTCCTCATGATTTTACTAGTAGGCCCCTTCCCTAGCCTACCAGCTGACCGTGACTTGTTAAACTTATGCTTGTTCATATTTTTGTATTCTTTCACAGGACGAAAATCGAAAGCTTCAACAAAACTGCGATGTGGAAATAAGGAAAGTTCGAAAGCTGCAAGACCAAATTCAGTGTCTGACTAAAGAGCTGTGCGACAAGAACTGCGTCATCGATCAATACGACATGCAATTCAAGCACGTACTGGTAAATATAATTTATTGAATTATGCATTCAAGCATTTGCTAGAATAACATTTCACTATCAAAGTACAAAACAAATAGGTACAGACTGAGCGCACTTTCACAACTAACTCCATTCTATTAGTGAGTAAAAATCCATTCAAATTCGGTTGAAAACAAATCTAAGAAATATGTGTTCTAGAACTTTCACATTGAATTGAATTCCCACTTCAGAAGATATTGCACTTCATTTCGAAATGAGATCAATGAAATTTAATTCGTGCACCAATGATGTACTCTTTTTTTGCTTGTGTTGCACTTTGTCTGTGAAAGAGAATATTCAATAAAATACTGAATTCATGGTTCGTTTTGTTTAATTTGACATAATATTCAACTGCTAAGCAACAACAGTACAACAGTGCCGAATAGGCTGCATTAGTCGGGAACTGCGTTCATAAGAGCACTGTGACAGTCAACCTCAGGGCCGTGGTCAGAGTTGAATTTAAGACAGGAGCTGCGGTAATTGCATGTAGGGCGCGAGTACAAATTTAACTTGATCCGATCTGGTGAATCGACTTTCGTAGAACATGTGTAAGGCACTACTTAATTGTCGGGAGGAGGATGATAAAAATATTTATTCATTCACCAATGGTCGAGGATTACCTTGTGTTATTTAACTAGGTAGATAGTCTGCCCTGTCGAGGTAACTGTTCGGAACTGACATTCCGAACAGCTGATCGGAACATTTTTCCTACAAAATGTAACGCAATACAATTGACAAACCTTCTTGTTAGCCAAACATTTTTTTTTTTTAATTCAATTCATTTTTGTTTCCGGAGAATATTTTACAATGGTTTTATGTCTCCGCGAAGCCTTATAAAGGCTTTTCTGCAGAAGTTCGAGTTTCAAAATTGTATAATTAACTTTAGGTAGCAAGCTTAGTTTAAATGAATCTCAACATTTCATTAAAAACGCCAACTTTTTCCTATTCTCTCCGCAATAAATTTATCGCGGGACATTTTGCAACGGAATACGCCTTGAGGAACAGTTTCCATTCCGAACGATAGGCAGAATCAGGAAATATTACGTGGTCTTATGGCAACATCTAGCGTGGTCAATTTAGCTGCAGGGAAATAACTTCACTGGTAATAACTTCACACACGTGACAAATAACTTAAAAAAATATGGGAAATAACAAAATAAAAATGGGAAATATCATTTAAGCCGCATTTGTTGGAAAATAATTTCACTTTTTGATGGGAATTGACTTCACATTTAATTTCATTACAGTTTCTAATTTTCTGGAGCGTTCCTAAGAGGGTTTAAGGAAGGGGATGTCGTTCCCACGCGCAGCATAAATGTGGTGCGTAGTGTGGGTAGAACCAAACAATTTTCTATAATAAGCAGTGGCGTAGGTATGGGGCATGTTGACCCCTTGCAAGTCCCCTGTCTGGGTCACCATAGGATTTGGACGCTCCACTTAAAACCATGCATAAGAATGCAAAGTACGCGAAGGTGACGTGAAGTAAGGCCCAACGAAACAAGAAGAGATGTGGCGTAGGTATAGGGCATGCTGACCCCTTGCAAGTCCCCTGTCTGGGTCGCCATAGGATTTGGACGCTCCACTTGAAACCAGGCATAAGAATGCGTGAAATAAGGCTCAACGAAATAAGACAAGATGTGGCCGTTTAAAATGTGGCTTTGTTTCGCTTTGAAAATTGAATTAAGGGCAATTGGTTTAATTTCCATTTCGAAATAGAAGTAAGGCCCAATTTTAAATCCAGCCCGTCTGGTGTATTTACAGTTTGGGATGGGTGGCTCGTTCCACTCGCTAACATGTTTTTTACCCCTTTTTCCGCAGGGTTAACCGCTCAAGCGACTTCTTCGCTCCGCTAAGGGCATACCAACAAGCTAATGCTTAGTTACTAACCCTGCGGAAGTGAAAAGGATTTCGTGAAAAACCCTGCTGAAAAAATGGCGAGAACGTTCTTTTGGCCTTATTTCGATTCCAATTTGACCTTACTTCAATTTGCAGATCAAAATAAGGTCCAATTTGAAATTCACCCCGTCTGGTGTATTTACAGTTGCCTCTCGTTCCGCTCGCTAACATGATGTTAACCATTTTTCCGCAGTGTTAACCGCTCACGCGACTTCGGCGCTCCGCCTAGGGCATGTCAACAACTGTCAGTCAGGCGCCTGGAGCTAAATTGAAAAGGATTTCGTGACAAACCCTGCGGAAAAAATGGTTAAAGTCGAGAGAGAAGCGAGCCACCCACCTCAGACTTTAAATGTACCAGACGTTCTTGTGGCCTTATTTCGATTCCAATTCGACTTAACTTCCATTTTCAAAGCGAAATAAGGCAAAATGTTACATTCTGTCTTAAAAGGCCATATTTCAGGGCACCGATTTGGAGTAGGTGCGATGTTGTTTACATACAAAGTGCGGCATAAGGCCATATTTCGAAGAAGTTCACAAGAAATTTTGTGACATTATTTTCCACTTTTGGTGGGAAGGAACTTCACTTTTTAAAAGTGAAGTTATTGCTCACTTGCTAATGTGTCAAGTTATTACCCGAGTGAAGTTATTACCCTGCACCGTGAATTTAATGTCCACTAATCGAAAAACGAATGTGTTTGGTTATTTGAAATATATTAAGAGTAACCTGCTCCAAAAGCGTTTGCAAGCAAAGCTTAGAGGGGCCATTTGATCCATTTGTGATCTATATTTCGTTACGCTTTTGGTTTATGACCCGCCGTGTCCATATTTTTTTTTCAGATCTCCTCGTAATTTTGTTTTAAGAACGCAACTAAATGCTGAGCACAGCATAAAGGCGCCTGGGTTCTCAACAAGAATGTATTCCAAACGGGACTCCAAGCAAAAACAATCTTAAGTGCGTTAGGAAACAACATTTAAGATGGTTTTGCTTGGAGTCCCGTTTGAAATACATTTTTGTTGAGAGCCCAGGCGCCTTTATGCTGTGTCCCTGGCCTAAAAGGTGTGAAAGGTTTCATTCGAAGTTGTTTTGATATCGCTATGATACGCTAATAGTATTTTTTTCGATCAAATCAAACTGTAGATTTCTTATTTCTCCTGTCTACGGCCCTGTATGAACTCAATGTTGAGTAGTTGCTTCTCTTCGAACGCAAAGGTCTATGCTTCGATGATTTGGTCACGTGACACGACTGTCCCCATAGTCACCTCTTCCAAAACGTGCCTTGAATGCTATTCCATTAGGTAGGGTACCGCTTGGCAGGTAGGGTACCGCTTGGCAGACCCAGGGCAAGATGGTTAAACCAAGTCCAAAAATGTGTCTGGTTGCATGATCTCCGGCCCATAAAGCGCCCAAGAAAACCAGACACAACTTTTCTAGATGTAATGGTGTTTCCACCGTGGCCTCGAATTGAACCATGTTTTCAAGATAAATTCGAGATGATTCATCAACCAAACTAACCTCAAAATAACCGAGATCTGTCAAATCACACAATGTAACACAATGTAAGACCCTCTACTTACGAGTCATCTCTTATTACTTTGTTCGGCTAGATGAATTCCTAAAAAAGTCAGTTTAGTGGAGAAGGATGCTGAGTTGTGGCTTGCTTGGCTAACCCATCACGTCAGTTGACAACCAACACAGATGAACAAGACATGAGTTGAGAGAGACTGATTGCAATGCTTTGATGGCCGCTTGACTGTCTGTGTGTGTGTGTTTCATACTCAGCGTCTCAAAGTTGTCAAGCGTTTCTCACGCTTTACCTAGTCAGAGTCAACTGAGACCCCGTTTTGTATCAGCTTTTAGTTTCAGTCAGTTTTCCAGATGAGCTCCCTATCCGAGAGCTTGCAGCTGGTGTAAAATCTGTAGGGTCCTCCCATCATACTCCCGTCAGCTGACACTCACTCTTTCAATATTTGCACTCACTCGACGTTTACACCAACAAACATAAAATCAAATTCTTGGCGGCATAATTTTCATATAAAATCTTTTATTAGGGTGTGGTAGAGAATCTTCAGAGGAAAGACACAGTAAACATTGTTGGCCTACAGGATGTGCACAGTCAGACTCCCACCGAGATCGAAGAGCTAGCGGCCACCACAAGGATAACACTTGACCACATTCACAAAGAACTCGAGAACCGCAACGTCGTTGAATGCGAAATGGCTAGAAGTCACGAGGAACTCCTAGAGGCCAAGATGAACCTGGCCAGGAGTGCAGAGCACTTGGCCAAGACAGAGGAAGACCTAGATTTAGCAAATTGTGAAATGAAACTTCTGAAGAAGGAAAAGGAACTGCAGGAGGCTCTCCTGCTAGCAAACAACGCTGATTGCATGAAGAGCATTGGCGAACTTAAGGCGAAGCTGGACCAGGCGGAGCAGGAGAACAAACTTAAACTGGATGAGATGGAAGAGGCGAACAAACGGCAGCTGGATCAAATGCAAGCTGACATGGAAAGGGAAAGGCAAGCCTTTGCAAACGAGAGGGAAGACTTCGAAAGGCAGAAACAATCGTGGTACAAGGAGAAGCAGAGCCTGATGGCGGATTGTGGAGAAGGCGACAGATTGAGGGCGGAACTTGAAAAGGAAAGACAAGCTTGGTGCGACGAAAGGAGTGATTTCTGCAAAGAGAAGAACAACTGGGAGAAAGAACGCCAATCTTGCGCGAAATTAAATGCAGACCTAAGCAGGGAAAGAGCAGAGATGGAACGTATAAAGCAAGACTTTGACAAGGCGCGGCTGGCTTTTGATAAGGAGCGCCAGGACATGCAAAGGGAACGAGAAGGCTTTGCAAATGAAAGAAACCAATTCGAACAGAGTTGCGAGAGCGTCGAAAAACTGAAGCAGAGAATGGAAAAGGAGAAACAAGACCTTGAGGAGAAGGCCAAGCACCTAGCCGACACCCTTAGCAAGAATGAACAAAGAAGACTGGGCTCCGATACCGAAATGGTGAATCTTCGAAATCAAAATGACGAACTCAACAGAGCGTTGAAAGAGGCGCAGAATAAGAATGACGGCCTCAATAAACAACTAAAGGACTGTCAGAATGAAATGCAGGCTCAGAAGGAGAAAATGTCAAAACTGAACAGTGAGTTAAACTCAAGCCAAGGCCAGCTCAAAGAAGCTGACGGTTTGGTGAAAGATATAAGCAGCGTTAGGGACCGAAACGAACAGCTCTCAACGGTGGTTAAAGCTGCTGATATGGATTGCCAAAAGCTGTTAGCTGAAGAGAGACGAAAGAATGCCGATCTGCAGAAACAACTCGCAACTGCAAATACAGCTGCCAACGAACGCAAGCTGCTGGAAAAGGAAATCGAAGGGCATCGCACCTCAAACAAGGCACTTCTCAACTCTGTTTCTAAACTGACCTCGAAAATAAATACGCGATCGGCTGCGGACTTCGAGAGGGAGCTGATACTGCTTCTTGACAATTTCACCGACGAAATTTGCCGGTGGCGGTGCGAGAAAAATTGCAAGCGACTTTCGAAGATTCAAGAAATCGCCAAAAAGATCTGTGACTATGGCCTGGACTGCTTGACACTCAAAGAGCTAGTTTATATGCATCAGCAAATGTGTGAATTTGCCCGCAAGTTAGAGCCGGCCCCGTGCGAAGGTGAACAGAGGCGGAAGGCAAGACGCTGCTGCAAGTGCACTGGAGAGATTTGTACTGCGCCCACGATCCCCAGTGAACATGATCTGGTTCTTCGAGAGAAATGTAAGTTGAATTTTGTTTTGATCATTCTTAGTGTCGGCGCAATATGTGTGGCGTTGTATGTTGGCCTCGAGCTTGGCCAAACTGGTTTATTTGTTAGCGTAGACTGAGGAGAGAGACTCGTCGTGAACAATCGCTCAGTCGTCATCAAAACTTTGACGGGCGGCGTCTTTTTGATGCAATAGCTCGGATATACGACCCAGAACATCTCTCTTCTATTTCATGGCAACACAAATATCACTCGCACACGTTATTGGCTTGGAAAATGTGGAACAAGTGTTTCTATGTTCTCCAGCCAACCCCAAAAAAAAACCTAACGAATCTACTTACCCTAGAGGTTAGCGGGACTGCTGTTAGTTGTTGGAAATTCCGAAGAAGTATATCAATCGGCGGAGCCAGTCTCAGTGGTGAAGATAGTGGGAAGTATCCTCTCTCGCCACAGCATGTCCATAAGATGTCATTCGGAAGTCCAATTTTGTTTTCACGCTACTTGCTGTGTGTGACAAGAGCCAGTTACACAGTCTTGGTGTAAAAAATGTTTTGACAGGGCAAGATGCCTAGTCTAGTGAGTGCCTAGTGAAACCTCAGTTTAATGGTGGGGGAGGGAGAATGCGTTTCTCGGTTTTGGTGGCAAAAAGGAAAAGAAATGCCAACAACACGCGGTGTTCCCAAGCGGTCCCCCATCCAAGTACTGACCGCGCCCGATGCTGCTTGATTTCGGTGATCGGACGAGAACCGATAGGTTCAGCATGGTTTGGTCGTTGACGAAGTTTCTAATTACACATCACGCCCTCGAAATACAGATAATATACACTGATGGACAAAAGTATTCGACCTTCGGCATATATATGCTTAAAAATGTTCCATTTGAAGCAGAGCTTTTGCTTAAATCTACTACACCTTCCAAAATCTAACTAAAAAAAAAAAAAACAAAATATTATATGTATAAAGCAAACTTAATATTTCGTTTGGTTTTCTTTTTGATAACAGCTGGGGGCACGAGTGCGATAAATTTTGCGCCAAAATTTTTCAAAACAAGCATTTAAAAAAAAAAAAATACTTAAAAATACAAATTAATGAACACGGGTAGTGTAGTGTTGAAAGCCAGAAACCTGTTCTTTAATCCTAAATTTAAAGGAGATCATTCACTTCAATAGGAAGTTTCGCATGCAAACTTAAAATTTTGATAAAAAAATGAAAAAAGAAGTGCCAGTACCATTTTTTTTTTTTCAAAATTGTGGAATTATGTGCTAAATTGTCTTCTTGTGGCCAATGCTTACATCAAGTCTAAATCGAACACAAGATTCAGGTCTTTGAATCAAATTTGTCGCCAAAGTTATCGCACTCTTTCCGTTTGTTGAACATGGTCGACAACACTTAATTTGGTAGATGCGTAAAATATTACATATGAGGCTGTCCGACAATAAATTTATCCTACCAAAATTCGAAATCCTTTGAACTTTTCCCTTGTGCCAATCCGTAGTCGTGGCGCTGTGTCTTTGCTGTAAGCTATGCTTGTGGTTTCAGCACCCTGGGGAACCATCCATCAACTTCTGTGCTTATGCAGTTTACAGTCACTGGACAGTGTGGGAGATTTTATAATTAACTCGAGCCATTAACAGCATTCAACTGAATCCTTTAAGTTCAGTTCACAGGTGTCTGTAGGGTACTTGCACAGCTAGCCACCAAAAACCTAACCTAACCTAGCTTGAATCCAAAATTTACTGTAACCGATTTGCCAGAGGTACCACATGCAGTATCTCCGGAAATTCATATCCTTTTTATTACCTTTCCAGTGGACACTTTAGAGCGTGACATGCAAGATGCAAAGGAAAATTTGCGCAAATTAAAAAAGCAGCAAGTACCCATCGACTTGGACGAGGATCAAGAACTTGAAACAATGCGGTAATGGGTAACCTCAAATAACCGTCCTCAACTAAACCATATACTTTCAGGGCTAGTACATACAGACTCAATCGAGGGCCACGACATGTGAGTACCGACACAAACTTGCATGATTGCTTTTCATGAAATTAATGCTGTTTCTATAGCTTCCAGCCATGTCGAGGGCCAGATTCAATGGGTCCATTAGAGAAGAATATGACGAAGCTCCTACTAAGGACAGATCTGGATTTTAATATGTTGTTGCAAAATTTGCGTTGCCGATGTTTATTTTTACATACATATACTCTTTTTATATAAATATCTATTTTATTGTGTTGCCTGTGTACGAGCTTGTGGGTGGAGGCGGTTCTAAGAGAAAAGCCCAAGTAGCACTTGGATAAGAAATGGGGGTTAGATAGAAGGATAGTTTTTATTTAGATTGGAACCATCTTGTAGAGTTTAGAAACATTACTAGTCCCATGATGGTAATCTTGGATATTTCTTCGAGGCTCTTGCAAGTGCTGGATGCGTAAAGAGTCTCACATCTGTGACAAGGACCATTTAGGGAAAGCCCAATTTTGCTGTGTACGTGTTCACCTATTGCCCAATGACCAGTAATGATCCATATTTCTTGCATGTTCGAATTCTGTGGTGGCCAAGAGTTCCCAGGTGTTGCACAGTTAGAGGTTAAAGTGTTCCATCTAAGGATGCTCACTTCAGGAAATTCTTGCTTTGCCAAACCGAGTCGAAGTGCGGATTTTAATCTCCACCGCAGTCCATGTTTGAGCCGTCAGTGTAAATGTATCCATATCTGGGACGAGACCGAGATGTACTCATTCCCCTGCGTGGTTTTCACTGCTCTTGCGATAGACGCTAACGTCTGTAGTAGGCCTATCATAGCATTGACCAAAGTTCAGAAAACAGTTTGTCAGGTGCCTTGCGTACAAGCACATTTTTGGCGTGCATATTTGACGCGATCGAGAGGGTCTCCTTTTCGTGGATCAAGCAAACCACTCTGAGGTTCCACTCATCGGGCATGCCACTCATAGCAGAGACGTCTTCCTTGCCCAGCTTTGCGTTGAAATCTCCTAGAATGAGGAGGAGGGCATAAAAGCCATCCGTGCTATCGTCATCTTTATCTTCAACCTAAGTTGGAGCGTGGGACTTGGTTGATGATGCCGAAAGCAACATTCATTGCCTAAGTCAGCCTCGAACAACAAACAAGCCCTGCCTTCGCTGTTTGCATCAATTGCCGCAATAGATGTCGTTGTTTCTTATCCGGCCCATCCCATCACACATCCTGGGGGTAATGCCTGCTTTACAGATTTCTAGGGCCTCCGCAAGTTCGTCGGCTGCACATCTGTTAAGAGGGCTCACATTCCACGTGCAGAACCGAAAATCGTTGTCCATGGTCGTCGGCAGTAGTAGACACTTACAAAAACTTTATTTCAACAATTAACTAACAATTTTTATTATTCTAATCCTTGGGCTCTGCGGATGGCTACGATTTCATCTTGCGGGTTCATATTCGAATACCCACACGGCTGCATGGTCATACTCGCTGTTCCCGAGGTGATTGTTCTTAAGACACTCGTGTAGCCTGACAACTCAGCTAAAGGAGCTTGCACTTCAATTAACTGAAAAGAACAGAGTGACTAAAGCAATATGCTAGCGACATTTATACGATCTACCTTATTCCGTTGTCCTTTCGGCAAGACATCGTTTATTGTCGCCCTCCGCCGCGATAAGTCTGCAAGAACAGTCGAGACCCGCTCGGAGGGAACTATGATTTGAATAGCCATCACAGGCTCCAGAAGCCGCGTTCCACAATTGTTAAGAATCTACACCAAAGGCGGAATCAATGAAGACTGAAATTAAATTTGACGCTTTTTGATACCTTCTGAACGCATTGGGCTGTAGCGGCCATCAGGAAGGAATCGGCAGTACCACGACCAATGGTAGCGCTATGTAGCTTAATCTGTGTTTCAACCACTTGGCCACCGACTCGTGGACCTCTCTCTAAAGCCGTCAGAGCGCCTTTCTTGATAGTTTGAAGGGTGCGAGGGCGGATGTTGTTCAGATTGGCCATGTTTTCTTGAGACTTGCTTAGACTAAGGAGAACAATGATGCAACGGTAAGCGGTGACAGTGATTGGTTTTTACCTGAAAATCTCTTTTTGATCATTCGTAAGTTCCAGAGTTATGGTGACGTTTTGCTTTGAACCAGCGATCTCTTTTTCAACAGTCAGCGTATCAACCATCGGTGCTTCCACTGTTTCTTTGTAGGCGATTTGCAGTGGTCCAAGATCCACTTCAATGTTATATTCTGTCAAAATTCGCGACTTCACTATGTCCATGTGTAACTCTCCCATTCCTGGGATATCAACAATTAGTCTGGATTTAGAATTTTGATTTCCCGCGTATGCTCACCTCCCAACACGGTTTGGCCAGTTGTTTCGTCATGGTTGACTCGCAAACTGGGGTCTTCCCGTTGCAGTTGCTTTAAGGCAGCTTCCATTGCACTTTGTGATCCAAGACTGGGCGGTTCAATCGAACAAAAGTATACAGCGTCAGGAATTTGTGGATCCAATGGGAGAATCTCGCTCATCTCATCCGCACTATCGTCCGTCTCGTTGACATTATCTTTCCCAAGCATTTTTTGCAGCTTCGTTTGGGCGTGTTTAAAAGATGATGTACTCGTGGTTAGCAGGTCGCCAGTAACAGTGCTCTAAAGACTTGCTTTTTATACAAATTGCTTGATTGGCGTGTATTGTATGATTGTACCTTTAGTCCGCCACAAATTCCCACGTCACCGCTGGACACTTCTCCGATTTCGCGGTATTCATCGGCTAAGGGTTCGTAGATTCTTTGTAGAACTTCAGCTGAGCCCTTTGTGCTGACTAGACGCATTCCTTTTTTCATTGTTCCACGCAGGACCCTCACCAAAGTGAGGGGGCCACGTTGCTTATCGTGGACGATTTTGAAAACCTTTCCCGCGAAATCGTTTCTGAAATTCTTACAGATATTCAGTAAGATCAACAGATCTGGTTTCTAGAAACCGGCTTACCCGAAACAATCAAACATCTGATTTCTTTCATGGGGCCGCGGCAGGAAATTAACAACCGAATCCATCAGAGGTTGTATCCCAATGTTTTTATACGCTGAACCCACTAGTACTGGAGCCACCTGCTGAGCACATGTTGCACGGCGTATGGACGCCAACACTTGATCATTGGGCACTTTATCAAAACTCTCGGTATTTATCACGATCTCAGCTAGTTCATCATCGATTCCAGACAGGTCATCGATTAAGGTATTTCTTAAGTTAACAGCCTCCTCTATATCATTGTCATCCAGGGGATCTATTCGGAATTTTCGACCCAAAGTTTCCACGTCCCAAGAGATGCGATTCAGATTTATCACATCAATAATACCTGCACACAAATTGGTAGAACAACATTTTTCCACAACTTATTCCTTTCTGAACTTACTTAAGTTTCCTTTGGCATCCTTTATCGGATACTGCAAACAGATTGGCTTAATGTCAAGTTTCATCTCGATATCGTTAACAGAGTCGTGAAAGTTTGCGTCTGGACGGTCCATCTTGTTGACGAAAATCATCTTGGGGAGTTTGTGTTTCTCAGCTTGCGACCACACCGTCAAGGTTTGAGCTTCAACCCCGGCAGTTCCATCAAGAACTACAATGACGCCATCCACAGCAAACAAGGATTGTTCCACTTCCATCGTGAAGTCAATATGACCCGGTGTGTCAAGGAGGTTAATCCTGAATAGAAACCCTTTCAACATTATCAAAAAAAATCCAAATATCCGATTGGAGATCATACTTAGTGCTGTTCCATGGAAATGTGACTGCTGAACTGCAAATGGTTATCCCTCGTTCGCGCTCTTGACTTAAATAATCTGTGATTGTGTTTCCACGATGAACCTCTCCTAACGATCGTGTTTTGCCCGCATAGAAGAGCATTCGCTCTGTTGTCGTTGTCTTCCCTGCGACATGGAATAGTTAACAAATGATAACTTACAACATGAATGCAGTGGGGGAATTACGTGAACTAACCGGCATCGATGTGAGCTAAAATACCAATGTTTCGAATGTCATGCACTTTCGTGGTATATTTTCGATTTGTTATGTATATTCGAGTCTTGTGAAGATGCTGAATTCTATTTAATCTGTTTAGCATTGTTGATTATACTCAATTTTTCTGTGCTGAGTGGTGTATGGGGATTATTTGGATTCTATAACTGCATGGAAGTAGCTGTCAGGTGTTGACATATGCAAGTGTTGAAATAAATCCTATGCAATGATGTCTTTTGAAGGTGGTGTTGCAAGGGCAGTTTAAAAAATGTACATTCCCAGGTAATCGGGTATTTACTACGGTTTCAAGGAGGCAGAGTTGCATGCAAATCAAAAAAGATCCTTAATTTCGATGAAACATTAACCTCTGCTTATCAAATTGTAAATCAATTTCGTGTGATTTTCGTAAAAATAAAGTTTCTGTGACAAATCGAAATGAACAAGAAGAAAACCTCATAATACAATTCACATCCATATCGCGATAGCACATCGCTTACAATGACAACTGAACAAATGACAGAAGGAAAGTACGGCCACCTCACCTCTTTCTGGCTAGTGGCTAGTTTGTCAAAAAAAAAAACTCAAACGATATCAATTTGACACTGCGGCATTAACTATTTTCTTGAATTCATTAGGGAGTCAATATTCCATTTCAAAATGGAAAATATTATAAAATACATTAGTTTCGTGTGCCTATTGATATGTTATGTTGACGGTGTTATGTTTAATTTAGCTCCAAACACACAGAAGTGTTTGAAAGAGGATATCCAAGCAAACCAGCTGGTCATGGGCGAATATGAAGTTACCGATATTCCCGGTCAAACGATTAACTATGTGGTAAGTCCCCATGATTTCTCTTTATTTTATCGAATATTTTACTAGTTTGCACACTTTTTGCTTGCTCTTTCAAGGCAAAGGATACTAAAGGACACATTCTGTCCCAAAAAGAACACATCACAAAGGGAAAATTCAGTTTTATGTCGGAAATCTATGATACTTACGAAATCTGCTTCAAATCGAATGTACCGCCACGTAAGTTTTGGTTTTTTTTTTTCTTTCACTTGTCTCAGCGACAAGTAGACAAGGGCAAGTAGGAGAACGTGTTTTTTTTTTTACATGTTTGGTAAATTGGGATTTGTATACAATTGCTTGTACTTGTAGATCAACGTGGTGTTTCGCAGGAGGTTTCGCTTGTGACGAGGAAAGGTGTGGAGACAAAAAGCTACGAAGGAGTAAGTATATCTACTTTAAAATGATAAACAATTTGAATTGTCTTATGTTTATATTGTTTCTTATTTCTTTCACAATTGTTGCATACTGTTGTTGCAATTATCTCTCTTCAGTTGGTAAATATTATTTTTTTCCTCAAAAGAATTGATTTTTTTATTGGAGTGGGTTTTTTCCTGCACCCAGAATTTCGTTTGATTTTGTAGTGGTTTCCTGTCTTGTTTACTTTTTTCTTGCAAAAATAGTTTTTTTTTGTGTTCGCTTGTCGTGAAATGTGATTGCAAGAGTGTTCACTTCGAGTTTAACATTTTTTAGAAATCCATAAAAAACTTTTGACGTTATTGGACTTGCCTCGACTACGTGTGGCAGATAAGAGGACATAAAATATCGTGTCGTTCAGTTTCATAGTTTCATGTAAGGGTCATGCCACCAGCAGTGATTAAATATTGTAGTCGTATTTTTTCTAATTGGATTTCCACTCACATTCATATTGTCCTCTTGAAGGAAAAGCGATCCACTTCAACCTGGACGAACTAAGCTATTTTAGTGTACATCAAATTCATCGCTTCATCCGAAGCGCCAAAGTCCACTTCAACCTGGGCGAACTAAGCAATTTTAGTGTACATAATATTCATCGCGCCAACGGGTAGAATCGACTGGCCTTTAACCTACCGGCACGAGAAACTTACGCAACTCACGACTTCAACTCTGTCGAAGAACTGAAAGTACTCAAATTATCAGTAAAGCAAATCGCCGTTCAATGTCGGCATAAAAGTGTAGGTTCCCTTTAGACAAAACCACGCACAGCACCAGTAGTTTCCGCTGAAGCTAGGGTCCGAGTTCACCTGGGTCTGCAACGCCAAACATACATAAAATATCAAACAACAGAGATTATAGAACTTCTCAATTAAGACAGAATAAATCTTTGAATCACACATTAATTGGATCCGAGTTCACCTGGGTCTGCAACGTCAAACATACATAAAATATCAAACAACGGAGATTATAGAACTTCTCAATTAAGGCCAAATAAATCTTTGAATCAGACGTTAGTTGGATGAAGCGTTCTGTAATATTGTGAAGTAGAATATACTGACTGTAGAATATAAGTGAGTGCAGGCTGGAAATCAAGTATTGTACTCTATACCTCGCCTACCCATGTCCTATTTTCATACCCTGCTGTCGTAACTGTCACAAAAAATCCATCAAATTCAATGGTTGGCGCGTCCATATGAACTTCGAACTAAGATCTGCGATATTGTTCATAAACTCAGGCCGACCACCATCTACCTTGTTTGTGAACGTAACACTGTTGGTGGCATGACCCTGAAGTTAATTAATCGGCTTTGGGGAGTTTACGAAGACGGCCTAGCTCTATAGAACTTGATTTCTGGTGCAGATTCAAGTACAATTTGACATATCCCTAGCGCTTCGCAATGTCTGAATTGGAAACTGTGTACGGACGTAGGTTCTTGGCTACAGCAATAGTTAAATAGTTAAGTTCCCCTCTACTTTGTATTGCATTTACACAAATCAGTATTTATAGGTTAGAGTTAGTTTCAAAGCCATTTTCTTATTCACTCGCAGCAATATGTCTGCTACCAACAATACATATAAACATTTCCCGCTTCAAACTGCATTATCATCCGTTTTCCACAAGCTCTAGCTGTCATACGCAATACACAAGTTCGGCTTTGAATCTGGTTCCTTGACTTTTGTTGTTTTTGAACCATCACACTTCGTTATTGCAGGGTTCCATGGGAATTTTAGGAATCCCATTTTGTTTACAATTTGTTAGCATGCAAGTGATTAGAGTGAGCACTTCAAACCAACCCCCTACTAACCATCCCAAATCTCTTTATCTTCATTGTGAATACATTCTAAAATAGTTCACATCTTTCCAAACAGATCGGTGAAGCAGCAAAACTCAAACCACTCGAAGTCGATTTGAAGCGCTTGGAGGACCTATCCGACTCAATTGTTCGTGACTTTGCGCTGATGCGTAAACGCGAAGAGGAAATGAGGGATACAAACGGTATGTCATACATCTTATCTGCAAATCACTGTAAACTACACAATTCCATTCACTTTTGCAGAATCTACAAACAGCCGAGTCTTATTCTTCAGCATATTCAGTATGTGCTGTCTGCTGGGCTTGGCCACCTGGCAAGTGCTCTACCTGCGAAGATACTTCAAATCAAAGAAACTCATTGAATAATTTCCACCAAAATGTGCGAACAAAATTTCTGTTCTTTCTCAAAAACAAAAAAAAAACATTTTAAATTAAATCAAATTTATATAAATTTTCATTTGTAATAAAAACGACAAAAAACCAACAACAAATACGTTACCATAGGTGTTGCCTTTTATTCCGTCGATGGGTTCCCAGCCGTCGCACTTTTAGTGGAGTGCAATTAAACAGAGAGCAGGTGCCTACATACACTCCATGAAGCGAAATGCTATCTAATCAGTTGTTCCAATTATTGTCGAACACATGTATTTCTTCATGTTCACACCCTACTACGGCCGCTCACTGTAGTCAGTTCTTTGATTTCTGTCGCGGATTAGAGGTGACTCAAAAAAGAAGAATGACTCTCTCGAGATTGCTGTGTCTAGTGGTTGCTGTAAGTTATCTTGCATTTATTTGAAAATCCCTTTTAAGCACAATGTTCTAGCTGGGGTCGTGCCGCGCCGCTTGGAATGTAACCTGTGACCTCGACTTGGAGAACATTAAGGAAATTGTGAAGTATCTACCGGATGAATGCCAACACATCTACAAAGGAGGTCCCAATTCCGATCTGTACAAAAGTAGCTTGACCGAGTCGAATAAATTTCAAGAGTTCCACGACGCATTGCAAGCTTATGAACGCGAGGCGAACTCCACTCCAACAGGTGAAGTTCCCAAACAGAACGAAGAATTGCGATATCAAATTTATAAGGCCACAATGCTAAGTGAGTGCTCGATAAATATTGCGAATTCCAGTGAATCACTGTCGGAA
This sequence comes from Eristalis tenax, assembly GCA_905231855.2. Taxonomy (NCBI): domain Eukaryota; kingdom Metazoa; phylum Arthropoda; class Insecta; order Diptera; family Syrphidae; genus Eristalis; species Eristalis tenax. Next base: position 58,402,178 of record HG993124.1, on the reverse strand, counting down.
GAGGAAAAAACAAGGCAATTTTATGATTGCTTGCTTGTAAAGAGAGAAGAAATGATTAAATTAATTCCCACGTAAAAGTGCGATTGTTTGCGTTTTTATTTCTAAGAAAATTGACTTTGAATTTCTAACATCTGTGCGCATGCATGCAGTCTAATATAGACTTTATTTGCCGTCTTTCGCTTCAACGTAACCTACCTCAACAATTATAAAGTTACAAGTTAAGTTCGACTACATTCTCCATGCGCCGGAAATGCTGACACTCAGTTTAATGTAAAAGTGCTAGCGCTTGACAATGGAAATGCTGACAAAGCGATCAAATTGTAATCGAAATGGGGTTTATGGTATTGCTTATTCACTTGTAAATGCACGTGTTTACAGATCCAGATCAGGTTGAGCCCTTGAAAAATGTGTTCATTAAGATGGAGCGCTTCCCTGTTCTACTCTAGAAGCCTTGACATATTTAGGCTTTAAAATAGTTTGCTGAAATGTGTGATTAATTTGAGAAGCCTTTGTAGAATGTATTTAGCGGGTGATAACCTGAATTTAGTTAAGTTTAAAGACCATGGTGTGTTTACCGGTCTTATCCGGCTATTTTGATCATTTCTGCGTACCCTGGCTCTAGTGTTTCGCAAAGGGTACTTACTACTTATTAGGCCTGCGGCTCACGACGGGTCTAGGTCTGATCTAAATCTGCCTTTCATTTTTGACGGTCTTGGGCACGCTACCTGCAGTCATGAATACCCAAGTTGTAGTAGATTCTTTCATTTGAACAGATCGGTTTCGCACTTCACGGAGTGACAAGGACTGTCCAATAATTCACGCATTTAATTGGTACCTGGAGTAAAACATAAGTTTTTGTTTCGCCGGACCTCAATGGTAAACGGACTTTGTGGTATAAGCCTTGGCTTGTTAATGTCCTCCACATATGCGATCGCTGGCACAGACTTGCGGGATTTCGTGCATCTAGTCTTGACATCTGAGTTAAGGACGATCGTCTCGAAAAAGGACTGTCCAATAATTCACGCATTTAATTGGTAACTGAACTAAAACAAAAGTTTTTGTTTCGCCGGACCTCAATGGTAAACGGATTTTGTGGTATGAGCCTTGGCTTGTTAATGTCCTCGACATATACGAGCACTGGCACAGACTTGCGGGATTTCGTGCATCTAGTCTTGACATCTGAGTTAAGGGCGATCGTCTCGAAAAAGGACTGTCCAACAATTCAATCACTTAATTGGCAACTGAAGTAAGCAACTACAACATGTAGTGGTAGGTCTGAGTCATACCTCTTTTCATTTTAGTCGCAAATTGTGTCTGATTTGGCCGCTTTTAGAAAGGACCTTGAAACATGTTCCAACCGCTGATATCACTAAACTACCACCTACATTCGACCTTGCTTAGGAGCAATCACATAATGCCGTGCCACCTTGCTGAGATCTCTGTCAGTGAACTGGTTACCCCCGGTGGAGCAGAGACAGTTCTCCATCGTCTTCATAAACTCCGTCGACATCCCAGCCTCAAAAGTCTGGTAGTTGTAGAATGTCAATACTAGACATTTAACTAGCATTGTACACCCAGTCAGCACATGCTTATGAGTGGCTAAGTTCATCCGCTTTAAATATCTAAACAATCGCAATTTATGCCGTAGGCAATGTGTACAGTAAAGCATGCAGTCCGCACTTCTCAAAACAGATCAATCAATAAAAGACATTTTTATTTACCATGTATTTGTGTACATAAACTGAACTCAATTGAATAAACAACGATAAGAATTTGTAAATGCTTTCTTACGTTTTATACAAAAACAGTAAAACGATTAGTAAATATTATTCATCTTTACGTACTAACAGCTAAAATACGTGCTCCCCCACGAGTGAGAGAACTTTTGGACGGAGATTTTGTGTCTTCGCTTTTGCATAACTTGCATAATCAAGTGAACTCACTGATATTCTAAGGCACTTACCATGTGTATAAGAGATTCTTACTATCGTTTGAACAGAAGCTACTTCTAGTTTCCAACTAAGGTCTTGGAATTGTTATTACTTATAAAAGGACGGATAATGTGATAGCGATTTGTGTGAAACTTATTACGTGATGTATTAATTGCGGCTTCGTTTTTACTTATATGTCTCCCCGATGGGCATGGTCGAGACAGTGCTATGCGGAGTCGTTGGTCGGGATCCAGCTAGGGAATGTGTTGTGGAATGTAATGATGCCATGGTTCCCATCTGAAAAGAAATCGATTTAAGTTGCAAATATGTCTCAGGCCACACGTGCCGGGAGTTGATTTACTCTCAAATGCGCTAGATCTTCCAGTTTCGTTAGATCGGCCAATTCGAGGAATAACGAGTAGATTATGAGCCATCCATAGATTGATATGCATATGATCACGATCCACAGCAATACCATGATGATGTTGTAGAAGAATATCAAATCGTTGACAATGGAGAAGAAGACAAAGGCGAGAGCTCTAAAGATCGTAAATGGTGCGAATGTCCACAGGAATGGGAGTATCTTTCGTTCATATTCCTAAAAGATCATAGTTAAATGTTTTTGATTAGCGATCCGGGTGAGGAGGGGAGGAGTCACACATACTGTAGATTTTGCTAAGCCATGGCCAATCGAGCACCAAAGTATAGAGGCACAGAAAATTTAAATTTCAAAAGGAAAAACTGACAGTCGTGTGCGTAAGACAAGAGGAGGGAGGTTAGTAAAAGAAAAACAAAAAATCCGCTGTAAATTCGAAATCAATTCACATTTGCAGCGGATTTCTTGAGAGATGCGTACCGGAATGAAGACCCTATCTTTAAATATCCCGTGCTCTTTTTTCTTGTGAAAATATGAGAGCAGAGAGCGTGTAAAGTGCAAAAATTGTTAAAACAGTGTTAATGTACATAAGTCGTTTAGGATAAGGCGATTCTTTTCGGATTTGAAGGACGTGTGCCAGATGTGGAGTCTGTCTACTGTAATTCCACATGTAGACCATTTCATGCAGATGATGCAATTCGCTGAGTCGTAAGCACGAAACATATCCCACATGTTTCTGGCTAGTCCAAGTCCACTGAAGAGCAGTTAATGCATATAAAGACATCCAGAACCACTCGAATAAACATTGCTGTGTCACATTGAACAAAATTTGGGTGCGGCATGTAAGCGAATACTATGCAACAAACGTCCGACGAAAATGTGTTAAAATTTGCTAAATTAATCACACTGATGAATTGTGCTCCATTTCGTGGTAATTTGCTTAGGACCACACAAGTTGATTCACCATGATCAACAGGCAAAGGTCACGATTTCAATTAATTTACGATCGAAAAGAATCCCTTATCCAACTTAATCGATGTCACTTACTTTTCGCAACGCAACAACCAGCAAAATACTGGTAAACAGGACAACGAATGCTCCGATTAGTGAAAACAATGCAGCAACAATGAGTCCATTGCGAACTGCAAATAGAAAGGTCCACTCATAACTGCACACCCAAAAAGTAATTCACCACTCACCATGAACATTTCCAACATAAACAAACTCATACGAAATTACATAGTAACCATAATGCGTTGATCCAGGAGCAGCCATAGCGAGGCAGTATATATCAAAGATCGAAGTTCCAATGGTAAACAAAGCTACAAACTGCAAACGAATTTAAATTAAATCAAAAATCAATGTCAAAACGATCGCATTTCGCATACAATTGCAAAGAATCCAATTATTAGAGCATTCTTTTGGATGTCTATGTACTGATTGTTCTTCAGTATCGGCTTCTGATACCAAGGTATCCGAACAGATCTAGTCGAACGTGATTTTATCGAGTGAAGATTCGTTGAGGACCTGCGAAAAATAATCTTGGCTTGGATGGAGCATTTATTGAGATGGCATTCCATTTACCTTCCAGTTGCGTGTGAATAGACTGACGGATTGGATCGATACGCACTCGATGGTGTCTTCCTGCCATAGTTGAGCGTCATATCTTACAGAGAATCTGTAACAATTAAAAACGAATTTATGTTTTATTAATCATACGTTGGCGAGGAATGGAATGAGTCTGTCAATTAACAAGTGTCAGCAACAGAAGATTTTGGGCGTCACCCACAGTGCGTTGGGAAAACATACAAATATTCACGAATATCACGAGGATTTTTTTTTTCGGATGTTTTCGGGAACTGATTAAAACTATAAAATAGGCAGTGAATATTTTATTGGGATTATTTGAATTTAATTAACAACAACGTACCAAATAAAACGAAATTTTGTTGATAAATTACAATACACAACACAATCCAGAGAGAGTTGTCATAAATTTTGACACATCTAGTGTCATCGTGAGTGGCGGTAGGGTAGTGTTGTAAGAACATGCACTAAGGCTCGTTCACAATTGAAACACTTTTACTAAAAAGCAGGTTCGGCAATATGCGATTTTCAATGTCTAGACTTCGGCTTAAATGACAAGTACAAGATGCAATTCGCAATTAATTGTCTACATAAAATACCTTTGAAAATGGCAAATGTTCAACAACCACATGTACATGCTCGCTATGGAGTAGATTTAACGTAGATTTAACCTGTGATAAATGAAGGCATATCTCCAGGCGGCCGCCAGCAGATTGATCACAATGCTATAGACACCAGACACTCCTCCAGTGTTCTTGATGCCAGAACCTTCCGAGGAGCCAACGTCGATTGGGTGTATAGCTTTCTGCATTCCAGAAGATTCTACATCTCAGGTGCAAGTCAACAGAGCGGAGCACTAAGGCGGGAGTTGCACAAGGATCAAAGCTGGGACCTTGGCTTTTCAACATCTACACGGCAGATCAACCACATCCAACTGACACAGTAAAATGCTGTCTATTTGCAGATGACTCGCTGACTTATGCCAGCTCGACGTCACCACAGATAGCCGCCCAAAGGGTCGAAATCCAAACAGCGAACAAATTTGACTACTATACCAAATGGGATATTCGTATTAACGCTGGGAAATCGGTACTTATGTGCTTAAGGAGACCATCCAGAGGGGGATGCAGATCAGCAGCCAAATGTCGAAGCATAAAGGTAGTGCTAAATAGCGGTACAGAAATACCAACAAACGAGAAGGTCAAGTATCTTGGCGTTAACTTCACGGAAAGATTGAAGTTCAACGGTCATTCGAAACTGATCCTTGAGGAGGCCAACCTAGGCTTCCATCGCATCTATTCCTTGATGCACAAGCAAAATGGATTAAGCAGCTTATACCGCCGATCTTAACGTACGGCTTCCCAATATGGCACACCATCTCTAAGACCAGCATGACGAAGCTCGCAATTTTCGAAAGAAAAATACTGCGAATATGTACCGGACTCACATTCGACAGGGACCATCAAAGGCACCGTAGCAACAATAGGCTTTACGCCCAAGCACGAATCGTCCCCAGGCAACAGTACATGGTGGCACTGTCAAACATCAACAACCATCCTAACGAGGATATCAGGAACCTGAGAAACACAATCCCCGGACAACGCTACCTCAACGCGTTGAATCTGCTAAACGAGCAGAACTTTCCAACGACGTCGAACAACGAGCTGCATGGATTTTACCAGAGCAGCGATAGCAATCATCATCGAGGCTATATCGGCTACCAAACCACCACCACCCCTTCCCAAAAGGACCACCACGGACACACAGACTTGAACAGCCCGATGTAAGCGCCAGCAATTGTAGGATATAAAAAAATAAGCAATAAACTTTAAATTAAACATTGTACATTAGTTGAGCCCCTATTATTGAGCCAATACCCAATCCTTTAGTTTGTAAGTCGAGTTGTGATTTCAATTGTAAAAATAATTTTTAAATCACCATGAGATTATTAGACGAACGCAGCGACTGGCCAATGAAGCGTTCGGTGTATTAGGAGCTAAATGAAGTACAGTCGACTCAGCTTAAACGACAAGAATATGCAACAAGAAATGTTTCACGGTGCAACGATATTGCTTGCATCTGACCATTGTTCATGTGGAAACTCCGCTTAATTGTCACAAATTTTGATTTTTTTTGTTGTGTGTTGCAAAAATAGGCGGAGTCGACTGTATATTATGCCGTTTTCAAGGAAGGTCATACTACATCTACGACTTGGCCACAGCTAAACCGCAACGCGTATTTTACAATGCCCTGAAAGAATAAATGTAGCGAAGCACATACTAAGATTAATCAGGAGCTATTTTACCGATGGGTTGCCTCTTTACGACTCCGACGACGGGACGAAACTGTATATTACCGGGAGCGTGCCCCAAGGATCAGTATTAGGTTCCTGTGGAACGTGATTTATGACGCCATTCTACAACTTCTAGTCCCCAGGAAACAACTGCAATCTGTTTTGTGATTCAATCAATTGACTTCAGTTGGGACTTCTGGACTTCAGTATCGAAGTCACCATTCTATTTGAAGTTTTGATTGAAGCAATCTTTACGACCAGTCTTTTGATTTGAAATCAATTGAATGCAAGTCTATCGACTGACAGTGCACTTTGAAGTCCTTATCATTCAATTGAAGTCACCCGCATTCAGTTGAAGTCTTTGGGACTTCAAAAATGTTCGACGCAGTCTTTGGGACATTAACTAAGTTTCGATGCAGTCTTTGGGACTTCAAAGTTTTTTGTTGCAGTCTTTGGGATTTCATCATTCAATTAGTTTATTTTAAATTCCAACAACTTTACATTTTTTGTTAACAGCTTTTGCAGTTCACTCAACAGTGACTCGACTTCACTCGATCTTAATTATTTCCCGACTGCGACTAACCTCCTAATATTAAGCAAACACTGTAGGCTTATATTTTCTAGGACATGAAGCTGGTGACCGAAATGCATGTGAGAGCGACCCCAGCCACACATAAATTTTAAGGGCCGATGTGGATTTTGAATAAAACACAAATTATTTAGGACATTATTGTCATTTCTTTTTATTATGATAATATTGGTATGGTTCAATTATGTTTGGAACAAAATATAGGTTAAATGGCCGCAGCGACCTCGTCGGCACACCTCCATCCGATGGTCCACATTTTCGATGACGCTGAAGCATAATTGAGGTTCCATGTTGTTAATGCCGAATTATCTCATCCTTTAGCTCTTGAATTGTTGCTGGCTTATCGACGTACACCTTTTCTTTCAAATAACCCCAAAGAAAAAAATCCAATCCATTTCAAATCACATGATCTTGGCGGCCAATTGACATCGCCACCACGTGAGATAACACGGCCGTTGTATTTGTCGCGCAAAAGAGCCATTGTTTCGTTAGCTGTGTGGCAAGTGGCACCGTCCTGTTGAAACCACATATCCTCCACATTCATATCTTCCAATTCGTTATAATTTCACGATAGCGAACACCATTCACAGTAACTGCCTGACCGGACTCATTTTGGAAGAAATACGGCCCGATGATGCCGCCAGCCCATAAACCGCACCAAACAGTCACTCTTTGTGGGTGCATTGGTTTTTCAACGATCACTCTTGGATTATTCGCCATTCGCCCAAATGCGGCAATTCTGCTTATTGACGAATCCACTGAAGATGATTTTCTTCGAAAATTGATCATCCACTGTTGCCATTTCTTGCCACCATTCTGACCATTGACGGCGCTTGAAATAGTCAAGAGGCTTTAGTTCTTGAGTCAATTGCACCTTGTAAGCGTGTAAATGCAAGTCTTTATGCATAATGTTCATCAACGACGAGCGTGAGAGGTGCAATTTTAGGACACGACGACGAGTTGAGGTGGACGGCTCTTCAGCCACACTATCGCGAACAGCAGCAATATTTTCTGCAGTATGAGCTGTACGAGCATGCACTGGTGTTTTCACATCTCCTACAGACCCGGTTTGCTAAAATTTTTGCACGACTTTCCGATTGTACGCACATTTGGACGATTAAATTGACCGAAAAAATCACGAAGTGCGCGATATGCATTTTGATTTGAACTCCCATTTTCATAATAAGCCTGAATAACTTTAACGCGTTGCTCGATTGTGTATCTTTCCATGGTTCAAATTGAGTTAGTCTGAAATTGAGAAATGTCAAATGAAATGTAGAAAAAAACTTGACGTTTAGGTGTTGTTCACATTCAACATCGGCCCTTAAAATTTAACCACCATTTACATATGCATCTTGTTTGTTGAGCAAACAACATCTCTGGATATGCAAACAATACATTCACACAAAACAAACAAAAAGTTTTGTTTCTTCTTTGGAAACCTAACTGCACAAAAAAATAACAGGTGTAGTGTTTTATATTTATTTCAATTTGTGGTGATCAAGGTTTATTGCTTCTGAAAGTTAATCGTTCGGAAAATTGTTAAATGTGCAAGTTCTTAAATCAAGTAAACTCAATTCATTTACTTTCGTTTTATTAAGTGCTCAATTTGTAAGAGTACGACTCCATCCCCATCCCCATCCTCTCCTCCCGACGTGAACATAACGTACTTCCTCTAAACCTTAAAGTCCATTATACTCCATATAAATGTGTGATTCGTGATTCTATGTGAATTGTTCAAACCTGCTCACATACTGAAGTCCCTTAGACTGCATCGAGACTTAGTTAAGGTCCCAAAGACAGCATCGAAAATTTTGGAAGTCCCAAAGACTTCAACTGAATGCGTGAGACTTCAAGTGAATGGTAAAGACTTCAAAGTGTCTTCAGTGAATGCACAGTCAGTCGATAGACTTGCATTCAATTGATTTCAAATCAAAAGACTGGTCGTAAAGATTGTTTCAATCAAAACTTCAAATAGAATGGTGACTTCGATACTGAAGTCCAGAAGTCCCAACTGAAGTCAATTGATTCAATCACAAAGCAGATTGCATTCCCAAAAGATTGCAGTATTTTACAACTCTGCCAGGGAAGGCTTCATTATAGGTTTCGCGGCTTGAAGAAATAGAGCTGTGTAGCAACGAAGCAATAGCAATGATGCGAAACTGGCTACGCGGTATGAATATACTGGCACTCTAAGCTAAACTTAATCTTATCCTATGTCTTTCGACTTAAACTAAAGAATTATATGATTTAAGACTAGTTATCTTAACTGTACATTTAAGTATGACGAACAATTGTTTACGAAAAAACCTTAATAAAATAACTTTTTAAAGTAAAACCTATTTACTTACTTACTAATAACTTAGTGCGTAAGTTAAAAATAACTACCTAAGATAACTTAAGCTAACTTAAGCTAAACTACATGCTTATACACATGCATATATGATATATATGTACTTAATATATACAGTGTATACACAAAGGTACACGCCGGTGTACGCATGTGAATACTTTTTTAAGGGCAACTTACAAGCTACCTTAAAAACTACCCTAGTCTATGTAGGTCGGCCATAGGTTGCCGCTAATGGATTTCTATCTTATTTGCTGCAAGACAGTAACCGACTGACTTGGTTTAAGGCAAAAAGTAGAAAACTTTCCACCAATATCAAAGCTTTCATCGATTCCAAAGCTATTTGAAAGTATTGTAAAAGAAAAATTATATTTCATGGTAAAAGAAATTATTTCTAATAACCAGCATGACTTTATGCAGGGCAGGTCATGTACAACTAATTTATCATTACTTTCAAATTACATTTATACAAATTTACACCGATTTCTCGAAAGCCTTCGATAAAGTACATCACACTTTGCTTTTAAACAATCTAAATTCTTTGGGATTCCATTCGTCAATGTTAGAGTGGTTTTCCAATTACTTAAAGGACAGGAAGCAATTGGTAAAGATCGATAATTTTAGATCGCGAGTAATAAAAGTTACATCGGGCGTTCCACAAGGTAGCCATGGGGGGCCATTACTGTATCTTTTGTTCATAAATGATGTTCACGAAATTTTTAATTATTGCAAAATTTTAACATTCGCAGACGACTTTAAATTGTATTTATCTATAAATAGTTTAACTGTTTGTAATAATTTCCAATTGGATATCGATGCACTAGTGGATTGGTGCAAGCATAATGGACTAGAGCTGATATTTTTACAGCGAATTACATCCCCGATTGTCTATGATTATTTCATAAATGATCATAGACTTAGTCGCCTAGAAGAGGTTAAAGATCTGGGTGTAATTTTTGATAATAAATTAAATTTTGCATTACATTACGATTATACAATTGCGAAGTCTAATGCTATGTTAGGTTTTCTGAAAAGAAACAGTAAAGATCTTCGGGATATAACTAGTCTTAAGTCCATCTATTGTTCGTTAGTCAGACCGTATTTAGAATATTCTTCCATCATTTGGGATTCCCCGTATGATACACAAGAACTCAGATTCGAAAGAGTACAAAAGGTTTCACGAGATATGCTGTCCGTAAATTATATTCCTTCGAAGAACTCCCTAAATATGATGATAGATGTAAAATAATTGGCTTGCAAACCTTCAGTTTCAGGCGTAAGGCAGCATCAGCCATGTTCATCCGTGACATTATTAATTGCCGTGTAAATTCACCAGATTTACTTTTTCTCATGAATATGTATGCTCCCCAGAGATCTCTTCGGGTGAGAAATTTACTATACGATAAGAGGCATAGTCTATGCCATAGTACTATGCTTGTAATGAACCTATTACAAGGTGCATAAACACTTTTAATGAACTTTGCAACGAAATCGATTTTAGCTTGTCTCGATTGGAGTTTGAAAAATGTATCCATTCACTATCCTTTAATTAATATTGTTTATTTGATGTAATTAAGAGATGCAAAATCGGCAGATGATCCTTAGTCGCGCAGCAAAAATCTGCTGTGTAAAGCCATACTGAGAGTTAACACTTAGAGAACGTAGTGTTTTGTGTGCTCTGTGATGGACTGCTCCCTGATTCGGGGATGCGTACTGCCATATCTAACCCGGGTCTAAAGGGTTCTACGAGAGAGTTCCCTCTCTTCCCAGCCACCAAAAAGTTCGGTGTTGCATTGCAACATTCCGTACTGAACCGGAGGAGACCCCCCTTAGCTCCACAGTTGAACGGGAGATGTGAAAGAGGAGCGGTACTGCATTTTCGTTTTGTATCAGACCGTGCTTATCCAAATGGAGGAATGCTTCTGGGGGGACGAAGCCGCTGTGCCATACCCTTTCGTGGTATAGTGGATTGGAGTAGTAAGCCCCCGAGATCAAGTTATTGATCGAGTTCACCGCTCTGGCAGTATGACATCGAATCAACTTCACTAGGAAATAGTCCACTCGTATCAGGTTCGCCCATTGGAACAGAATTTTTTGTACTGGGACTCTGGAGTTCTATAAAGGCGAAGGCAAGCCCTAAGACAAGCCCTCATCTCGTGGGTCATAAAACGGAGTCCATGCTCATTACGTTATGTCGAATATCGACTGTCCAATGCAAGGCAAACGATTAGTGCTTGCGAGAGATGTAGCCTCCATACATCTGCCCGGGACACAAATATGGTCCGAGCTGGCGAATAAAAAGTCGGACGTGAAAAGGCATCAAATCTGTGTTTGATGATTATGTGCACTGCACCAATCGCGCCAACCACTAGCTTCAGAACCTAGTGGACTTTATGACAATCGATAGTATAGAAGCGTGGCAACAACAATATAATGAGTCCCAAAAAGGTAGACGGACGTACCGACCAACCCCACGAATTGAAAGTTGAGTAAATGGAAAACACGGCGAACTGTATTCAACTGGAACTGGATCAGAAATGAAGACTTAAAGAGATGCCCAACTTCACAGCTGGTTGACCTCTAGTCCATCAACGAATTTCAAACACTTTTTGACAAATACTCATGAATTTTTGACAGTTATTCACGAAATACCGTAAATGCCATTGTCTGATTGGTCAATTTGCTTTAGAAAACGATGTAAAAAATGCTTGTAAAAAATTTTAAGGGGCAAGAGAGGTAGAAGTTTGGCGTCTCTATCATACTTCATTTCTGATTTTCCGGGAATACCCATTCAAGCCAAGCCGCAATGCAAGTCCTTCCTGTCCTCGCTGCGAGAACGTGGGGCACGTTGAAAACGAAAATCTAGCCAATATATGCTGAGGTCTGGGGATCCTTGGGCTGCTGTGAGTGAGGTGAATTCGATAAACACCACGAGACGAAGCAAACAACTTGAATCCGCCCCTCGAGGAGTAACACTTAGCGAGAGTTCCGCGGGGGAATCAAGGCAAAGATTCCAAGGGGACCTCCCTTTCCCCGTTTTAGTCAGTATGAATCTGACACCACCACTGGACGTCGGACCATTGGACTAGAAGTCAATCAGCTGGGAAGTTGGCCATCTCTATAATACCTCATTTCTGATAATAATCCAGTTCGCCGTGTTTTCCATTTACTCAACCAGCAAAAAGGCGTCACCACAATCAGGTATACTTTTGAGGTGGCTAGTGAAGATCTTCGTCTACCTGACGTAGAACTTCATCTAACTAGTATGAATACCACACTTCCGAGATCAGAATAACTCTTGCCAAGCGCTGTTTCTTTAGGCTGACTAGACAATTAAGTTTAGAGCCCTCTCTCGAAGGACCAAGTTGACATTTTATAACGCCTTGATCATCCCTATCGTCGCGTGGAATCTCAAGTTCTGGGTTCAACCTTTTGTTCTGTTTGCCTTGACGGCATGGGGAGAAGCAGATTCAACCACGAACTGTAAGGGCTCTTCTGCGACATGAGTGATGAGTCTGGCCAGGAGTCTACGGAGTCAACGCCTAAGATGGCTAGGCCAAGTAGGGTGAAAGGACACGACTTTTCCAGCCTGAAGAGTCTTCGACTTCGCACCAGGGGGACAAGACGAAATCTGATGGCGCACACAAGAGCTTGGAGGTGGCTGGCTAATAATCGATCCATCTGGAGAAGCTTTTCGACCCTGAGTCCACCCCTAAGTGTAGCGCCGCAGAAGAAGAAAGAAAAATAAGCTCTATTCTAATGGAGCCTCGATATTTTCCCCATAAGCTCATTTCCCATCATCCAGCGTGGATTCATTTAAGTGTCTATTAACACAGTTCACATATTTGTCAATGTGAGCTCCCAATCGGAGTGTAGAACAGATGTAGACCTAGTTTTATTGCACGAGTTTAAAATAGGGTATCAAACACGTTGGTCGCGAAGTTGTTAAAATGAAATTGAATGATGTGCTCGACATTGACTGCTACGCGATGTTGGATGTTGGCTGGAAGAATGCCAGCAGTGAGCACGTTCATCGTAAACATAAAACGTTCATATGTTGTTCACTCATTTCAATAAAGCATGAGCTTTACACCATTCCCGTGTGTTTAGATGTGAACCTACACTAGGACAGGACAAGTGTCATACTCATGTATTATGCAGTCGGTCTAAAGAGGATACGCCCGCTGGTTAAATGAGAACGTGGAGCATAGTGGAGAGTCACTCGATGTAACACATCTTAGACAGTAACAGCTCTTGACTTCATACGTTGACATTGGCCTTCATCATAACTTCGGCTTTATTACTATGCATGAACTTCTTATGCGAACGTAAGAATAAACAAACTCTTGGCTTATTCAGAACCAGAAATGAAGTATTATAGAGATGGCCAACTTCACAGCGGTTGCCCCCTGGCTAATCGACGAATTTGAGAATTTTTGACGTTTATTCGCGAAATAACGAGAATGCCATTCTCTGATTGGTCAATTTGGTTTGAGAAAACGGTGTACATAAAAAATGGCTGTCGAACATTTTCAGGGGCAAGAGAGGTTGAAGATGGGTATCGTTGGTCTTGCCCCTCCCTTGCCACATCGAAGAAGACTGTAATGGTCGGGGATTTTGTTCAGATCAAAGGTCACTTCTATAAATGCCTCACACATGATCTTTGAACTGCCATTTATGGCGTTCTCTTTCTACTCGCACTCGTCTGAAAGTGTTAATTCGACGCTTTCTGAAACATCTTCGAACAGTTCTCTGATCGTATTCCTAATTTGAAGGCGCTCCGAACAGCAGAGTGAATCAAATCCGTTCCCCCATTAAATTTCACACACATCCTTGATTCGTTGTGATCTCCGGATGACAGCCAGAATCGTGCGAATTAAATAAAAGTCTGTGCTTTGAATGCAAAATGCGACACCATCACCAGCAGTCACATGTCATCGCCGGGACACGGGGACAAAGAAAGCGTCTCGTCGTCCCTCCAGCAGGCTTTGTTTCGCTTCTTCGGTTCATTAGCATTCATGAAACAGACTCCGAGGAAGTTCACAAAAGAGGCAAAACGCACGTCAAGTATCACCGGCAACGGGAGAACGACAGGCGCACACCTCTGCCAATACCCAACACAATGGCACTCATTGCTTTTCAGGACACTGTCTCGTTGTCATCTGGTGCAGGAGCATCTGCAAGCACGGCTCACCGTGTAATCTATATAGCGGATGCCAATGCTTACTGTAAGGAAAGTTTATTCGATTGAAAAAGTTTAATAGCTTCCCTAGGCCAGGCGAAAGTTTTGAGAAATCCATCCATCGCCATCCATCTCCTTCTGCTGGACGAAATAATGTAAGCGGACGCCGGATGTGTTGAAAGTAGATGCAGAAATGGAAATTGAATTCGAAAGGAGAACAACGAAGGATGCGCCGTCTTATTCCCTGTGCGTTGCCTAAGCAGAACTTGAGTAGGCACGTAGTCGATTCGTACATGTTCAAGGGAAGGCGCCAGAAGCAGTGAAGGATATGATATCTGACGTTTCCGCTTGGTTGTTCTCCATTGTCTGCCGCTCTGTGTTGCTTTGCTTGTTAAACGGTTTTCTCCATTTTTCCGGTTTTAACTTTGAGAGCGTCCTCAGGGAAAAATGTCTTTGCCGATGTTGAAATCAAAACGAGGTTTCGACTCGGTTATTTTTGTGCTTCGAAATTTCTGGATGCGTACACAGTGCGTGGTTCGGTGAGGGGACAGGGACTCTGCCAGCTGTAGCTGTTGCCGTGTTGAACCGGCTTGTATCTGTCCCATGTGGGTGGATGGAAGATTGCTTGAACATGACCTTAAAGCGAGACGGGCATAATAAATCAATGGTTGAAGTTTATCACCACGCCGTCACGGGTAAACCAGATGCCGCTTTGTCTCATTCAAGCATAAGACAACCGCCTACTCGTGTGAACGGAAAGATGTTCTGTGTCAACCGACGACGCTGGGGATCCTTTTCAGTTTTGGTGACGCCGGCGGAACGTGTAACGTTCTTATCATTAACCCTTCGGTTCTGTTGTCTGGGATTAGTTATGTCGCCTTGGTGCTCGGGATGTTTGATGCCCGAAGATTGTAGCGTGTTTGGGTTTTTTCTTAAATGTCGCACTTTTCTTCGTTCTGGTGTGAAGTAGGCATCCGAAAAAGATTAGAGGCTATCTTTTTGAAGGACTTAAGTGCCGGGAATTCGATGGTGTTACTTGTCGAAGCGAATTGGGCTTCGAGAGTTGTTATATATCGACTTGCTGTGAAAAAGGTGGATTCAGAGAACATAGAACATAGAATACAGTGCGTTCATAAGTTTCAACCAAAGCGGATAAAGAATATTATTTTTTGATTCGGTTGAATTGAAACCGTGTTGTCATGTGGCCAATTGGCGACATTCCGCAGAGATTTTTAATCTTTGTATAATTCTACGCGCTTGCCTTTCTTGTCGAGACCTTGGCTTTCCAATGGGCGGAGAATAATACACAAACACTTGAGAAGTAAAAATGTGCATTTGAAGACGTTTGACAGTTTGGCAGTTTTTTGTTTACGTTTGAAATGTACTAGAGGCATCACATGCCTTAAAACAAAGGAAAAGTGATGGCTAAACTTAATCCCAAACGATCACTCAATCTGCTTAGACTTAGCAGATCTTCACTCTGGGCGCCCCTCGGAGTCATAACTGGACAGTGCTTAAAGACTTACTTCCTTACTTAAGGTGGCGCTACAGTCCGAGGTGGACCTGGGCCTCAACCAACAAGCGTCTCCAGCCAGTTCGATCTTTAGCTAGCTGTCTGCAGTTTCGCACGCATAGTTGGTTGAGGTCCTTTTCAACTTGCGTGCGCCACCTGAGTCGCGGTCTTCCTCTACTGCGCGGTCCCTCGGGGGTGGATTCGAAGACTTTTCGGGCCGGAGCATTATTTTCCATCCGCTCTACATGACCTAGCCACCTCAATCGTTTGATCTTCACTCTTCTGGCTAAGTCGATGTCGCTAAACAGCCTGTATAGTTCGTCATTATATCTCCTCCTCCACGCACCATCTACGCAGACGGGACCGAAAATCACACGAAGAATTTTCCTCTCTTTCGATAAAGTCCATGCCTCCGCGCCATATAGCAGGACTGGAACGATTAAGGTCTTGTACAGCTTTAGCTTGGTTGTTCGAGAGAGGGCTTTGTTTACCAATTGCTTTCTTAGCCCAAAGAAGCAGCGATTGGCAAGAGTTATTCTTCGTTTGATTTCAGCGCTGGTGTCGTTGTCTGAATTGATAGCGGTGCCTAGGTAGACAAAGTTTTTGACTACCTCAAAGTTATATCTGTTTGCTGTGACGTTCTGACCGAGACGTCGGTGTTGGGTGTCCTCTCTCGTTGACAGCATATACTAAACCCATCTTCGCGGCCTCCGTTGCAATACCCACAAAAGCGCCATTGACATCACGCTGTGTTCTTCCGATAATGTCAATATCGTCGGCATATGCGAGTTGTTGGACGGACTTCTGAAAGATTGTTCCTCTGGTGTTGGCGTTCGAGTTTTGAACAATTCTTTCAAGAACGATGTAGGAAAAGTCGCATGACAGCACGTCGCCTTGTCTGAATCCTTTTTTGACATCAAAGGTCTCGGTTAGGTCTTTACCGACCTTGATGGAGCAGCGTGCATTCTCCATCGTCATCCTACACAAACGGACGAGCTTGGTAGGGATGCCAAGTCTAGACATTGCTCTGTATAGCTCGTCTCTATAAATGCTATCATACGTGGCGTTAAAATCGATAAAAAGGTGGTGGGTATCGATTTGTTGCTCCTGGGTTTTCTCCAAAATCTGCCGCAGTGTGAATATTTGGTCGATGGTGGATTTTCCTGGCCTAAAGCCACACTGGTATGGACCGACCAGTTTGTTGACGAATGGCTTTAGGCGTTCACACAGTACGGCAGATAAGATTTTATATGCAATACTTAGGAGACTGATGCCTCTGTAGTTGGCGCAGTTCAAAGGGTCTCCTTTTTTATGGATCGGGCAGACTATGCTTACCCACATATCCACTTACCCTCACTCATTTCGAATTTGCGTCCATACTTAATCAAATATTTTTTTTGGAATGCTGTTAATGCTTCTATTATTGGGCATATAACTTAATTCGTGCGGTTTGCTAAGAGATGGCGTAACTTGTATAATTCCATTGGAACATGCGTTGGAAGGCTACTGTCATTGTACGTCATTTCAGTATATGTCATTCATTTGAATGGCATGGTGATTAATATGAAGTAGAAGAAAAACTGCTGCCGAAAGCCATCGTATTTTGGTGGAAATGCTGAGCCAATGATTTTGGCCTGGAAGACGGTGAACGTCCTGGGCAGCCAAAAAAGTTTGATGATGAAGAACTGGAAGCATTGCTCTATGAAGATTGTTGCCAAACACAAGAAGAGCTCGCAGAGTCACTCAAGCAGCCATTTCAAAAAGTTTAAAAGCAGCTAGATATAAAGCAAGGAAATTGGGTTCCACATGAACTCAAGCCGAGAGACGTCGAAAGGCGGGTTTGCGTGTCCGTAATGCTGCTGGAGCGCCACAAAAGGAAGTCATTTTTTGCATCGGATTGTTACTGGTGATGATGAAATGGATCCATTACGACAACGCCAAGTGCGAAAAATCATATGTGAAACCCGGCCAACCGGCCAAATCAACGGCAAAGCCGAATAACCATGGCGCGAAGGTAATGCTCTGTATTTGGTGGGATCAGAAGGGTGTGCTGTATTATGAGCTGCTAAATCCGGGTGAAACCATCAATGGACAACGCTACCGAACACTATTAATCCGCTTGAAGCGAGCAGTAGCCGAAAAACGCCCGGAATATGCGACCAGACACGAGGCAATAAATTCCCATCATGACAACGCTCGGCCCCACGTTGCTAT
Source organism: Eristalis tenax (assembly GCA_905231855.2). NCBI lineage: Eukaryota > Metazoa > Arthropoda > Insecta > Diptera > Syrphidae > Eristalis > Eristalis tenax. The sequence goes on along the minus strand of HG993124.1, from coordinate 58,384,143 downwards.
GCCGGTTAAAAACTATTTGGAAAGCAGTGGATGGGAAGTTTTACCCCACCGCCTTATAGCCCAGACCTTGCCCCTTCTGACTACCATTTGTCGCCCTCACTGAAATACGGTTCACATCAGAGCAGAATATGAAAAACTGGCTTGATTCACTCTTGGCTGCCAAGCCGGCGCAGTTTTTTGGGATGGGATCCACAAATTGCGTATAAAGGGTGATGTTTTAGATATTTTCTTTTTGGCAACACTGGTTTAAACAGCTGACGCACGTTTCGTGTTTTGTTTCACTGTCAAACATCTTCAGTTTGGTCTATAATTTAACCATGAATCGTCTTACAAACGAACAACGCTTGCAAATTATTGAATTTTATTATCAAAATGCGTGCTCTGTTAGGAAAGTTCATCGCGCGCTTCTTCCATTTTATGGTCAGTTTAGACGAAGCTCATTTTTGGCTCAATGGGTACGTAAATAAGCAGAATTGTCGATTTTGGAATGAATATCAGCCAGAAGCATTGCAAGAGCTACCAATGCATCCAGAAAAGGTCACAGTTTGGTGCGGTTTATGGGCTGGTGGCATCATTGGACCGTACTTCTTCAAAGATGATGCGAATCGTAACGTAACTGTGAATGGTGAGCGCCACCGTGAGATGATATTCAACTTTTTTTTGCCCAAAATGCAAGAGCTTGACTTGCATGACATGTGGTTTCAACAAGACGGTGCCAAATGCAACACAGCACGCGCAACAATGGACTTATTGAGAGGCGAGTTCGGTGAACATTTTATTTCACGTTCGGGACCGGTCAATTGGCCGCCTAGATCGTGCGATTTAACGCCTTTGGACTATTTTTTGTGGGGCTATGTTAAAGCTCATGTCTATACAGACAAGCCCGCTTCAATTGACGCATTGGAAGACAACATTGAAGCATTTACTCGTGCGATACCGGCCGAAATGTTGGAAAGAGTATGCCAAAATTGGACTAAGCGGATGGACCATTTGAGGCGCAATCAAGGTCAACATCTGCATGAAATAATCTTCAAACGTACTATCGATTCAAATAAAGATTTCATGCATTTTTCTGAATTTTATGTGTTTGTTTTTTGTTTGAATTTTATGTTTTTTCTTTTTTTGAAAAACTTTCCTATAGCTTTTAAAAAATCACCCTTTACTTTCAAAAATTGCGAGCTTCGTCATGCTGGTCTTAGAGATGGTGTGCCATATTGGGAAGCCGTACGTTAAGATCGGCCGTATAAGCTGCTTAATCCATTTTGCTTGTGCATCAAGGAATAGATGCGATGGAAGCCTAGGTTGGCCTCCTCAAGGATGGGTTTCGAATGACTGTTGAACTTCAATCTTTCCGTGAAGTTAACGCCAAAATACTTGACCTTCTCTTTTGTTGGTATTTCTGAACCGTTATTTAGCGCTACCTTTATGCTTCGATATTTGGCTGCTCATCTGCATCCCCCTCTGGATGGTCTCCTTCAGCACATAAGTACCGATTTCCCAGCATTGATACGAATACCCCATTTGGTAGAGTAGTCAAATTTGTTCGCTGTTTGGATTTCGACCTCTTGCACGACTATCTGTGGTGACGTCGAGCAGGCATAAGTCAGCGAGTCATCTGCGAATAGACAGCATTTTACGGTGTGAGTTGGATGTGGTTGATCTGCCGTGTAGATGTTGAAAAGCCACGGTCCCAGCTTTGATCCCGCCTTGGTGCTCCACTCTATTGACTTGCTGCCTTCAACTGCCTTCAACTTCAACCTTCAACAAAATCAAACTGAGCTCATTATCAAACAAAATTCATTTTTCTCACCTCTTCCGTGAACCGTGGGTCTTTATTTAATTTGGCACGGTCACTCGAGCATCACAAAATAATTAATTGTGCACCTTGCACTTTTATCAACAGCGTGTGCAGCGGCGTATGCGGACCCTGGCGGCTGGTGTTGTTGTGTATGCTGCATGGATTGGAGTGGTTGTTGTGTTTGTGGGAGCTGTGCTCCTAACTCGCGTTTATTTCACAAGTGTCGGTAGCTTCGCGGGTAACTTAGACAGGTATGGGCTTTGTAGTTAGTGCATTTTTTTACATGCAAATTTAAGCGTATACCCTTCCAAAAACACACGCCCCATACATCAGTAGGCAATGAAGAGAATTCTATCGCCTTAAAGACATTGAATCGCCTACTCAAGAAATCGATTAATCCACTTTATTCGCATGGCGTGCTCAGTGCTCCCACAAGCAATGGACTCTAATGCAATTTTTTGTACGTTAAGCGTAACCGACTTCAATGTCTGAAGGAGATATCGATTGAATCCGAATCGACGCTCCAGTGAGTAAAAATAAAAATCAATAGAAGATTCCAACGATATGATTCCATTCGCCGAAGCCATGCACGTTTAGGGTTTCGATTGGTTCCATGGCCCCCGAAGCGTTTCCATTGGACTCACCGATGTGGACGCTCCTCTCTCTGATGAAATCCATAAAATGAGATAACAGGGTATAAATAAGATATCCGAGCATAACAATGCCTCCCCCAAACGCGATACATATCAAATGAATAAAACTGTTTAGGGAATAGGCGGACGATGTCCTGTGTCGGCAAGCGATGAAAGCCAACGTACGATTTCGCTTGGCCGATGGCATCGATTCAGCTAATTCACTGGCGAAGTGTATTGGAACGATAGCCATTAAATGGAATGCGTATTGGCGAAGTTCCTCGAGAATTGGATGACATCATGATTGCTATTCAGTGGCCAATAGGACGGCAATGTTACAGAAACATTAGCATAATTGTGGCCATAAGCCATGCTGAGAGGAGATTTTGGGATTTACGGAAGTGGTTTTGTTTATTCATAGGTTCCATGAGTGGTGCTCCGAGAAGGCCCCTTCCACAAGTGACTGAACAATAACTACAATCGTGTCATTTGGGCATACTTGCACAGATGTTGCGACAAACATGTTAAGTGTACTGCATGAACTGGTCCCCGGAGACAAGGGTTCAGCAGGAGAGGAGATCAGAGTCGGTCCAAAGCGTAGTCTACCTATTCACCTACCGTCTGACCTTAAATTGAAGAGAACGGGGAGGGACTATGACAATCACATAGTACTGCGACCGCTATAGATCGATTGTGCCCCCGATGAATTTGATAAGCTCTCTAGTTGGAATATGCCGATGGTCTGTTCTTCAGAATCACCCGTTGGAAGAAGGCAATAAGTCCCAAAAATGTGTCACCTGCATGATGCATCTATTAGAGGGCAGAAGGAGACACAAACTATTCTCATAACAGAAATATTTGTGTTCTGGCAAACTCAGAGGAAGGATATTGAACATCATCGAAGGAGTCCAATCCAAAGATGGTGTGTTGCTTTGCAATGAGGTGGACATCTTACGCAGATGGAGCGAGCACTTTTCGGAGCTACTCAATCCCGAACAGGGCACTGAGGAAGGCAGACCTGTAGTCTTGAGTGGGGCGGAGAATAGTCCAACGGTGGAGGAAGTCATTTTGGCGATTGAATCGCTAAACGTTGGCAAATCCACCGGCGTGGATGAAATCCGGCCAGAAATGCTTAAGGCATGGGTAAAGAGGGAGTTTTATGGCTCTCTCCTGTTGTTAAAGTGGCCTGGGAACGTGGTGAGACACCTGGCGATTTGCAAACCGGGGTGATTGTCCCACTTTTCAAGAAGGGGGCCAAAAGAGATTGCTCCAGCTACAGGGGCATATCTCTTTTAAGTTTCTCCGGGAAAGTCTACGCTTAGGTGTTGGAAGCGCCTTCTAGACCTATGGTCGAGCCCAGGATGGGGGATGAACAGTGCGGCTTTCGTCCCGGTAGAACTACAACCGACCAGCTTTTCACGCTAAGAATGGTACTAAGAAAGGCTTGGGAGTGTGCCAATGCCATCTGCAGTTGTTTTGTGGGTTTGGAAAAGGCATACGAGTTCCTCGAGGAAAACTCTGGAGTGTGCTGCTCGAGTATTGCCCTCTTTTAAAAGCCATTCAGCCTCAATACACAAACTGTGGCAGCTGTGTTCGGGTTAACACCTCTCACCGTGGGCGTTGGACTTCGCCAAGGGTGCGTCTTGGTACCTCTTCTTTTCATTGTGTATATGGACTGGATATTGCAGCGCAGCCGAGGCGGGGAATGTTTACTTTTTGGAGAGTTGAGGGTAAGTCATCTTCTTTTTGCAGATGACTTGGTTATCCACACATCTTCCCAGACGGAACTCCATACGTAGGTTTGTGGCCGTATGTGCTAACGATGGAATGGAGGTCAACGTGGACAAATCGGAGGTTATGCTCATCTCCAGAAAGTCTGTTCAATGCACTCTACAAGTTAGTGGAGTTCCACTGAAGCAGGTGGAGAAGTTAAAGTAACTCGGGATCTTTTCCATGAGTGATGGAAGGAGTAATGCTGAGCTTTCCTGTAGGATTGGTCAAACTGGGTCAATTTTGAAACAGCTTGGTAGATCTGTAATCAGGAAGGCCGAGCTAGGTGTCGAAGCCAAGTTGGCGGTCTTCGCCTCAGTATTTGTTCCAACTCTCACCTATGGTCATGCAATTTTGGGTAATGACCGAAAGAATAAGACCGCGAATACAAGCTGCTGAGATGAGATTTCTGCGTGCTGTTGTGGGAATTACTCGCCGGGGTAGGGTGAGAAACACTGCAGTGTGCGAGGAACTCAACTTTGAGCAGCTGCTTCTTCGAACGGAAAGTGCTATGCTTCGGTGGTTTGGTCACGCTGGGAGAATGTCCCCTTCATAACGACTTCAGATGCTCACGTTGAATGCGATTCCATCAGGTAGGTGACCACTTGGCGGACCCAGGATGAGATAGTTGGACCAAGTCCAAAAACTCGCCTGGTTACGCTTGGGCATAACTCCAGATTAGTCAGAGTCGATGGCGGAGGATCGAATTGCCTGGAGATCTCTAGTGCGTGGTTTTCCCCGCGACCCCTTTAGAGGATCATGAGGGTCAGAGAATGATGATGACACGGTAGGACTTGACTGTCCGCCTGGTAACCCTACCAGACTTCTGCGGTCTGGTGTTGGAACACCATTGGTTCAATTCTCACGATCCGATATTTAAACTTCAAATAAGCTGCTTGATCATAATATCCACAATTGTACGAAATATGTCTCGTTTAGTATCCTAAGGCGCGCTGTTAAGTCGCCTGGTTTGTACTTATAATCGAGATGCAGTTTGATGGGATATTTGGGAGCTATCTTCCTAATGAAGTTCGGTGAGAGAGTTAGTCCGACTAAAGGTTCTAGAACTGTTGTGTGGAGCATGTGCGCAGGGCACCTGTTATACCATGGCTTGCAATGTTTTGCACCCTCTTCAACGTTCTTTCCGTTGTCTGTTGGAGGGTTTTAGGCCCAAAATGGATGGCGGCGTATGTGACAATGGGTCTCGCCAATGCCATCATTGTGTACAACATATGTATGGTCTTTGGAGAGAGACCCCCAAGTCCTGTCGTATAGACGTCTGCTAGCCCACAGTGCTCTAGTAGCACGTTTAAGGGCGTACACGGTATGTGGATTCCAATTAAGTCCTTAGCCCAAAATAACTCCAAGATATTTGACCTCGCTGGAATAGACTCGAGTGGTACCCAATGTAAGAGACCGCAAATTCGTTGAATCGCACGGTGAAAAAAAAACCCAACACCCTCCTAGCACTAAAGAACTTTTGTGAATCCTCTCAAATGATTAATGAATTACCTTTTCTCCGCAGTCGAAAGAAACCACAACCGCCTTCCACGTTCGAAACTTACTGAGATGTCCCTTCATGGGCAGAAACCTCCAGCAGAAGGCCTCCTCCCAGAAAGGGGAACAGAATTAATTTCTTCGCAACTGATTTTGCCAACGACCAGTCCCTGTTTGATTTTGGATGTATCACAAGTGGATCCAACTGCAGAGACATGCTCCCCGATTCTAATGGTATTCATTGAATTCTTATCCACTTCCTTCGAGCACTTAGAAGATACAGCATCTAATGAAATTCATTCCGTAACACTGTGTGGCATCAGAAGAATAATGTATCTATTATTGGATTCTCCAGCACTCGGAGATGGTATTTATGATAATGGCCCGGAATCTAATCTATGGCTTGCCCACAAATATGTATTATTAATGCACCGGAGTGGTGAAATCAATTTTGTGAAATTGGATTTTGATTTTTCTCATTTTCTCGATGTTCAATGGGTACCCCGTGCGAGTTCTAATCTGGAAATTGCTTCAGCCGAAGCCACAGGGAGCTGGGAAAAGATCAAGCGAGCTTTGGGAAATGTTATTGATTGAAGTGTAATTTCACAATTAAAACCGATACCAAGCAAAATACATTTGCCTCTCTGAGGCGTTAGGCAACAGTTCCAATTCTTCCTTTTATTGGCCTTCATCCGATGGTTGTGACCTAAACGTAAGTAACTTAGGACTTTTCGGGTACTTGGCATGTTTAATACCTGTTTAGGATCTGTTGCATTAATTTATTGTTACACTTTGTTTAATCATTCATTCGTTAATTTATTAATCTTGATTGCATTTTTCATTAATCGTTAATTTATATTGAATTCATTCAACATATTAATCACTGTGAATATCATGAAAAAATGACGGAGTCACTGGACCATCTGCATCGCACCACCCAAGTTCAGTTGCATTCAATCACACCGTCCGCAATCGTGGGGGGGGCATCAAATCGGTCCACATACGCACGCTAATGTGGGTGGGCACTGAGCACTGTGTGCGAAGAAGAATTGTGGTTGCTGAGGGTGAGTAGATCGTCACTTTGAATTGAATCTCGACCACAGACTAACATCTTAACATCGAATTACTTCAAACAATTTATTCAAATAAAATAATAATTAATGCTGTACAGTGGATTCTGATTGTTTCATTTCTTTCTTTTTCCTTGTTCATTTATAGTTGCCGACATTGTGCAACACGACGTCGAGGTCGAGCTCAGACATTTTACGTAGGATACACGTAAGTCCATTAAACAAGTCACAATGCAACGGTCGCGCTTTGATAGTTCACAGACCGTTATACCAGAAGCGCGAGCACAAATTTCTAGGTAGAGCTACTTCTACCAGCTCGGGCTTTTGGCAGTTGTGACACAATATTCTTTTATTTACTCGCGATTTTTCAGTTTTGCAGGGCTGAGGCAACTATTTGTGTACGTGATTAGTTGTTTGTAGAGATTTAACGTGGAATAATTGCATTTTTTGTGGTAAAATGGATCTTTTACGCTGCCTTCGTGATTGGAAAGTGTCGTGATTTTGAAAAGTGCGGGAGACGCGCCTTGGTATAACATACTCGTAAACTCGATAAAACGCAATAAAAATGAATTAAAAAAACGCGTACCCACGCCTATCAACGACCGACCGTGCGAACGCGACTTTGGCTTTAAGTGTTGAAAGGCTGCACATAAACAAAGGAACACTCTACCGCTATAAACCATGTTAAACATGTTTCGTACAGCATCTACGAGGTGGACGTTCCGTCCCATTGGCATTAGTTGTAGGATGTAATTTTATGCATATAAAAACATTCAAGATTCACGGCTCCGCATTTCTCCAGTCACTGACATTACTCACAGAGGATAGTTGTTGGGCAAAGGTTCACAAGTAAAGCCCAAAAATCATGTTTTTGTTCGAGTGCTTCACTCTAGCAGTGTGACCTCGAATCAACTTCAGCAGGAAATTGTCCACTCTTATCATGGTTGCGCCGTTGTATAAAACCTCATTGAAATGGAATTGTCTGTACTGGAGTTCTATAAAGGCGAAGAAAGCCCTCTCAAACAGCTCACGTTGAACCGGACGGGACAGTCATAGGTGAGCATTGGTCTGATGAGGCCCATGTAGCAAATTACCCTCACTCTCCCATTGAGTTGGCTGTTGTAAAACAGTCTCTTAGTAAGAGCAAAAGCGCCTCGGGACCTGTCCAGAGCAGCATTCACAAGGGCCCCTCCACTCTTGAGAGAGGGCATGGCATACACGTGTGGCGACTGCACACATCAAAGACACCCTTTCTGCTACATGGGTCATGGATTGTGTTTGTAGCTTTTTCATAGCTGGGTTGAAAGGTGATTGAATGAATTTACTGAACCCTGGCACCGAGGAAATCCCACGCCTGTTGTCAAACCTATTTTTCATACGACATTTATACATACGTGTCGCGAAGAATCCCCATTAATTTGAGGCTGCTCATATTGGAGCTTTAAGTCGGGCGTGAAACATGCCTTCTGATGGATTTAGGCACGCAAAATGACGACTGGATAGGGCAGTTGGTTAAGTGCCTACCCTTGGTTAGAGGGGTTCCCGGTTCGAACCCCAGTGAAAGCAAAGTTAATTTGCTTTTATCTGGTCTTCAAATCTGGTCCAGTCACCGATTGTCGTTGGGATCAAATTAACGGCACTGGAGTGCTCGACCGGTGGAAGTGGTCTGACTGTGGGTATCACAATGGACCAACATGGTCTAAATGTGCTGGTTTTCGCTTGCAGCACCCTCCCCTACCCTACTTACCTAGCACGCAAAATCAATTAGTTAACCCAGAAATACACAACAGGTCTTGAGGTGTATGCACTGTAAGTAAAGAGGGACGCTGTGTAATATATGCACGATGGTTGTGGACAGCACTCCGTCCATAATAGCCTTGTGTCCTTGGTGATGAACCGCTGAAGAATGCGGGAAAATGTCTAGGACGACTGGGCAAATTAATGGAAATGGCTGCTCTAGTCCCCGATTAAATGTGTGTAAGACCCATAGTCGCAATTTGTCCAAGTGGCTAATCAGCTTTGCGGAATGTCCTTGTCATTCCCACAGACCCTTGCGCCTTGACAGGGGGGAAGTTGAGGGGGGCACATATTTTAACAAACAATTTACCAAAGTCCCACTTCGTATTTTCGAAAAAGCGCAGATTTAAATTTCAAATCGTTTGTTTATCCAATTAAATTGCAATTCGTTGCCATCAACAGGAAAGAACAAAACAGAAGTCCCTCGCGGTTGTTGGAACATTCCGACCCCTCAACGAATGAGAGGTTTTCAAACAAATGTTTCCACTTTGTTTCTTTTCTTTTTCTTTTTTTTTTTTTCATACCTCTCCACCCCACCACATTCGTGTAATTAGGAATGAATATACAAATAATTCCACTGGATGGAGAAATGGCATAAGCGTCCATAGGGGTGCGCGTGAACGATGAGAAGTAAGGTGCAATGCTTCCGTTTAGATCCTGTGACCACTAGGGGGTTTCTTGTGTTTTTTTGGGTATACCTGAGTTCGTTTCATGGATTTCACGCAGCGCATTCTCCTTGCGGACATCAGGTTATTTTTGGAGAAAAATTGTTAGCGCGTCCGTGGTTATGTTTTGGGATACTCTGCGGATGGTTGTTATTATTTTAAGGGCTCGTTACAATTTCATTTTCTCATTACTGTTCGCCGGAAGGAACCGCCTTATGAGAACCAATGAAATCCGTAATGACGTATATAAACAAAAAAAAAATACATTTTTGTTAACAAAATTAATGATATTTGGGATGCCAAGTTAATAGTGGACACCCTGTAGGGCATTCATAGTGGGTAACCCGCGTGTACGTGCGTCGACCCCTACGCAACTGATGTTCGCTGCCTGAGTTCGATTCCTGGTCAAAGCAATGTTCACGATTACAAATTTAATAATTTCTTGGAAAGGAAAATTGCTTCTAAAATTGAGATAACAACTAGACTTACAAACTAACGGTTAGTGTGTTGGCTAAACAATAGGGGCCCAACTGATGCACTTTGTTTAATTTAAAGTTCATTATTGTTGGCGGTTTATTGCTTATTTTTTATATCCTCCAATGGCCGGTGCTTACATCGGGTTGTTCAAGTCCGTGTGTCGATGGTGATCTTTTGGGGATGGGGTGGTGATGTGGTAGCCGACTTAGCCTCGATGGTGCAGCGCGTTGTTGGACATCGATGGAAAGTTCTGCGCGCTTAGCAGATTTAACGCGTAACAGGGATTGTGTTTCTCACGTTCCTGATTTTCTCGTTAGGATGGTTGTTGATGTCAAGCAGCTGCTTTCTGAACAGTGTCACCATGTACTGTTGCCTGGGGACGATTCGTGCTTGGGCGTTAAGCCTATTGTTGCAGTGGTGCCTTTGACGGCCCCTGTCGAAGGTGAGTCCGGTACATATTCGCTGTATTTTTCGAAAATAGCGAGCTTTGTAATGCTGAGATTGTATCTACATGTGCTCAGTGCGGTTCAGAACGCACATCAGTTGGGCCCCTATCGTTGAGCCAACACCCGATCCTTTAGTAAAATGAAAAAATTTAAGCAAACGCGGGAAGTATTTCTGACAGATGGCTATGCACGCATGTGTTCATTAGCGCTACTTAGGAGTTTTGTGCAAACATGACGAAGCATTTCGTTAAAATCTGCCTCTAGCTCATGTTCCTTCATGAGCATTATATTTCGCCCTTAAGGATGAACTGATTTTGATTCTATTGAATTATTCCATGAGATAGCGAGCTTCTACGTCTCTTTCCCCTTAAAATGTGTGGCAATCGTTTCAAATTGACAAATCAGAGGACGACATTCACGTTATTTCGTGAATAACTGTCAGAAGTTCACGAATAACTGTCGAAAAGCCATCCTTTTAGTACTTCATTTCTGGTTCGACGTAACTACATGAGAAAAAAAGTTTGTGTCAATAGCCCTCCTTGTACACAGACGGGTCGAAGTCAGAAAGTGAAGTAGGAGCAGATATTGTGGGAGTTAAATGTAACTTGCACAAGCCTCTCCTCGGAGAGTACAAGTTAACACGAGTGCCCCAAATGCTGGTTCGGTTCTGTGGGAACTAAATGTTCTCACAGTAGCGCACAGACATAGCGCCAGCAGAACGCAGTCAGCGCCGGTGTGTGAATCGAACGCGGAAGTAACGCTGATGCAGCACATAGGGTTAAATTACATTTAAGGTAATTGTATGTTAGATGTAAGCTAGAAATATATTTTCAATAAACGGGGTATCACTTGTTGTTTAGCCTCCAAAGGGAGAGGATATCTTTGAATAACTAACTTACACAAGCTTCCAACAATGAACTCTTCGCCATAAATGAAGCAGCACAATGCATCAAGAAATTGGTCGATTTGCTCGATTCAAAAATATCGGCGCTCTCAGAAAGCCAGACAGAACTGGGCTGTCTGGGACTGTCACAAGACACTCAACACGCTCGGAAAGGAGACCATGTGAAAACTGACCAGGTGACAGGGCACGAAAACCACGAGAGCTGTGAAAAGGTAGACGTCCAAGGAGAAAAGGGGGCTAGCACTTCCTTTCCTCTTCATGGATTTAGCAACATTGACAGCCTTTAAGCAACTGGTCAAATAAATGTCACATCCAATCCTGGAACAGTCAGGAGCAGCTACAGAACAGCTACTTAAAAATTCACAAAAATTCATGAGTGTCGAATTCAAAAGAACCAATGATCGAGCAAGCCTGATCTAAGTAAGGGTTGTATGTGGCGCACTCACTGACCACTTCTCATGAAATTATCACGCGCACAGAATGGGACACAGAGGCTCAGAAAACTGTAGACACCTTGGACGATCAAAGAAAGCCATGGAGCCACTAGTCGAGTGTCCAAATTCGACATCAAGCAGATATGGTCTGCCAAGCGGTCGCCTACCTGATGGAGTTGCATTCGCACGCACGCCTGGGAAGTCGTGATGAAGGGGACATTCGCGCCAAGTGACCAAACCACCGAAGCATAGCCCTCTCCGTTCGAAGAAGCAGCTCCTCAAGGTTCATTTCCCCTCGCACTGCCGAGATTCTCACCCTATCCCGGCGAGTAATTCCCACAACAGCACACAGAAATCTCATCTCAGCAGCTTGTATTCGCGATCTTATTCTTTCGGTCATTACCCAAATTTCATGACCATAGGTGAGAGTTGCAACAAAAACTGATTTAAAACTACTAACTTGGCTTTGACACCAAGCTGTTTCAAAATTGACCCAGCTTGACCAATCCTACAGGAAAGCTCAGCATTACTCCTTCCATCACTCGTGAAAAAGACCCCGAGATACTTAAACTTCTCCACCTGCTTCAATGGGACTCGACTAACCTGTAGAGTGCATTGAACAGACTTTCTGGAAATTACCATTACCTCCGATTTGTCCACGTTGACCTTCATTCCAGCCTCAGCTCATACGGCCACAAAGCTATCGAGTGCGCGTTGGAGTTCCGTCTGGGAAGATGTGAGGATAACCAAGTCATCTGAAAAAAGAAGATGACTTACCCTCAACTCTCCAAAACGTAAACATTCCTCGCCTCGGCTGCGCTGCAATATCCAGTCCATATACACAATGAAAAGAAGAGGTACCAAGACGCACCCTTGGCGAAGTCCAACGCCCACGGTGTTAATTTAGCACCTTTAACCCGAATACAGCCGCCACAGTTTGTGTATAGAGACTGAATGGCGCTCAGAAGAGGGCCATCAGTCCCATACTCGAGCAGAACACTCCAGAGTTCACCTCGAGGATTTCGTATGCCTTCTCCAAATCCACAAAACAGCTGTAGATGGGCTTGGCACACTCCCAAGCCTTCTCAAGTACCATTCTTAGAGTGAAAAGCTAGTCGATTATACTTCTACTGTTCACCGAACTGGACCTATGAGTGGCGTGGCTCCGCCACGTCTACCCACCAACCTTAGCTAACCTGGTCAAGTTTGCGTTGAGGGTTCTTGGAGAAGAAGATTCAACCACGAACTTTACGGTCTGTGGCATGAGAATAGCCAGGCGTCCGAGGATTCAACGCCTAAGATGGCTAGGCCACTGCTCCAGTCGCAAGAATCTTCGACTCCGAAACAGTGTGACAACGCAATAGAGGCCGCCCACGAAACGGATGGCGCACACAAGTCGAGAAGGGCATCAACCAACTTGGCGTTTGAAACTCTAGGCAGCTGGCAAAAGATACTGCCAGCTGGAGAGGCTTGTTGTTGAATGTCTCCACCCTGGATTGGAGCTCCATTAGAACTAGAAGGGGGTACAAAAAGCGAAGTAAAAACAATTAATCAAGAAAGAATGTAATTGTGCGTTGCGCGATCGCGCCTGTGAGCAACAACCCGTCCGTCGCATGAAAAATCCACCCCAGCATGGAGGAATCCCAGAAATAGCGTAATTTCCCTTGTATGAAGTGGGATGTCTTCTTCTTTATTTTGTCCACGCCCAGAGTAAAAATGATCCGATTTAGGTCAAATATGCGCCGTTTTGTTGGATTATTTGTTGCTACTTTGAAGCCTTCACTCTCTCTCGTCAAAGCCCTCATCCCTAGTGAGAGAGTTTTGTCAAGCCATGGCCAGGAACAATCACTTGGCCACTAGGTCCGGACTATGAGGTGGATGCATGAGGACATCCAAACCAACCCCGGAGCTTTTAGCGACTCGTGTTCGATGTGCAATTCCCTGCCAATCCCACCAAAAACAGAGCAAGACCTTTCTAACCGTTAATTCTGCCTTGCCGCGATTTGACGTTGTCGTAAGTAATCCGCTTTTCATCACCAGTGGCCATCTGCAAAAATGTGCTGATGTTGTTGCGATTGGGGATTGTGTTCACTCCAATTTTGCAGAGCGCAAATAGGGAGCCCACTACATTGTCCATCGTCGTCCGGCATCAATTCTTAGGCCAGCCTAATCTTCTCTAACAGTTTACAGCTTCGCCCCGATAAAAAAAGAGTTCCCTTTTCTGGAGAACAATACACAAAGGGAGCACTTCATCAGAATTCCTTTCATTCCGGTGCATCCATCCACCAGCACAAAACACCAGCAAACGCTATCGTTCGACGTCTTAACAAGAAGCCTTACCAACTCTTGCAGTACTAAATGACCGAGAGGACCCGGCCAAAAGGAGCCCTCGGCTTTAATTCCATTTCAAAGTCGTGCCTCCCTCAATGTAGTGCTGCAACAGATTGTGTGTACTCACGCTTTATGTGCCTGAGAGCCGGAACGGAATACTTCACCCGAGCGACGCAAATGACAAGGTCGACATGCAAATTTCAGCTTGTACAATGAAGTAGTACTCAAGCAAATAAAAAATAAAATTACACTGTAAATGGGCACTATTCCTCTTTGCAGCTTTCCACACAGAAACACAACACAAGGTACGAAGACAATGGCAGTGCCATGCCATGCTCCATCTACTTCTGGCCCGCATTGGTTTTCAATTTCATCCGCCCACGCACTCCTCTGCCGGCAAGTTTTCGCTAAACCAATTTAAACTTCAATTTTCGGCTGCAGCCGAATGGACCCTTTTAAATTTCAAGCATCCGAGTTGTCAAGTTGCCGGAGAATGGAAAACTTTTCACCCACATTCATCTGGCAGGGAATCGATGAAGACACAACCGTACTCGTCTTGGGGTTAAACAAATGCTCTTTCCACAGCCCATTGGCCCGCGTCCTGGCCCTGGGCGGTGGTGAAATTAAAACTTTTGCCAAAGATTTTGCGTCAACACAAGATGTTGGTTGGGTCGGGAGGTGGCTTCTGAAACTTTTTCATTAACACCGAGGAGGCTAGGGGTCGAGTTTGTGGTCCTTGCATGCCGATTTAATTGTTTCTGTTCACGACTTTATTCCATAGGCTCCAATTTGATCGGGAATAGTCCTGCCTTGCTTCGCATGGATTCGCTTTTAGTTCTTCACGTGGGCACATTAACTTTCCAGCACACACAACGGCGACAGGATTTCGGGCGATGAGTCAAGATATGACGGCATGGCGTTTTGGTTTTAGCTCAACTGAAACTCATTTTATGGGTAAGTGGGTTCTGTCTCCTCGCGCTGGATCAGGTTTGTTGGCGTAGGTTTACATCCAAGTCATCTTTGGATCCATAAAAGTTTTAGTGTCCGTTGGACATGCATATTAAGAAACTTTACGAGCCCAGCTTCCCCGATGGTTTAACCCCTTTCGGACGCAGCATGATTGTGTGGTGGCACTGGCGCGACATATGGACGAATACGACTTAAGGGGAGGAAATAAACGTTCGCTATCTGGCTGAGGTCATTTTGAGAGTGCACATCATATTAAGCCTTACAGGTGTACTGACGTGACACTTCTTGGAGTCAATTTTCAAATGACTGGTTGGATGGAATCGGCGTCACGTATAGCTAGACAAGGGTAAACTTTTTGTCTGTCTGGTTGTACTCAGTAACCACTGCCCATCATGGAAAGACTCAACGGTTATAAAATATTGAATTTTGTTTTCAAGTGCGTAGGGTCTGAATCTGAGCTCTTGCTGTCATCCTTGAGACACGCTGCTTCCAGTCATCAAGACTGAGTTCCCTTGCATCCGAGATTACTTGGTCCTTATACGGGAGGTTACTTACTTACTTAAGGTGGCGCTACAGTCCGGGGTGGACCTGGGCCTCAACCAACAAGCGTCTCCAGCCAGCTCGATCTTTAGCTAGCTGTCTCCAGTTTCGCACGCATAGTTGGTTGAGGTCCCTTTCCACTTGCGTGCGCCACCTGAGTCGCGGTCTTCCTCTACTGCGCCGTCCCTCGGGGGTGGATTCGAAAACTTTTCGGGCCGGAGCATTGGTTTCCATCCGCTCTACATGACCTAGCCACCTCAATCGTTGGATCTTCACTCTTCTGGCTAAGTCGATGTCGCTAAACAGCCCGTATAGTTCGTCATTAAATCTCCTCCTCCACTCACCATCCATGCAGACGGGACCGAAAATCACACGAAGAATTTTCCTCTCGAAGCAACCAAGAGCAGCTTCATCCGCTTTTGATAAAGTCCATGCCTCAGCGCCATATAGCAGGACTGGAACGATTAAGGTCTTGTAAAGCGTTAGCTTGGTTGTTCGAGAGAGGGCTTTGTTTACCAATTGTTTTCTGAGCCCAAAGAAGCAGCGACTGGCAAGAGTTATTCTTCGTTTGATTTCAGCGCTGGTGTCGTTGTCTGAATTGATAGCGGTGCCTAGGTAGACAAAGTTTTTGACTACCTCAAAGTTATATCTGTCTGCTGTGACGTTCTGACCGAGACGTCGGTGTTGGGTGTCCTTTCTCGTTGACAGCATATACTTGGTCTTACCCTCGTTTACCGCTAAACCCATCTTCGCGGCCTCCGTTGCAATACCCACAAAAGCGCCATTGACATCACGCTGCGTTCTTCCGATAATGTCAATATCGTCGGCATATGCGAGTAGTTGGACGGACTTCTGAAAGATTGTTCCTCTGGTGTTGGCGTTCGAGTTTTGAACAATTCTTTCAAGAACGATGTAGGAAAAGTCGCATGACAGCACGTCGCCTTGTCTGAATCCTTTTTTGACATCAAAGGTCTCGGTTAGGTCTTTACCGACCTTGATGGAGCAGCGTGCATTATCCATCGACATCCTACACAAACGGACGAGTTTGGTAGGGATGCCAAAACTAGACATTGCTCTGTATAGCTCGTCTCTATAAATGCTATCATACGTGGCCTTAAAATTGATGAAAAGGTGGTGGGTATCGATTTGTTGCTCCTGGGTTTTCTCCAAAATCTGCCGCAGTGTGAATATTTGGTCGATGGTGGATTTTCCTGGCCTAAAGCCACACTGGTATGGACCGACCAGGTTGTTGACGAATGGCTTTAGGCGTTCACACAGTACGGCAGATAAGATTTTATATGCAATACTTAGGAGACTGATGCCTCTGTAGTTGGCGCAGTTCAGAGGGTCTCCTTTTTTATGGATCGGGCAGACTATGCTGAGGAGGGAGGTTAGGACTTCCATTTATTCTTGCACGTAAAGTCCCTGATGGCGGTAGAGAGACGGGTGCGTAATTGGAGGCACCGGGATAAAGGTCGCGCCAGCTGTTTGTTGAAACTAGAGGTTATACTCGTCTGCATGGATGCGGTCATTTGCCTTGTCTAAATGAGGACACGGTACGATAACCTTGGCGCCAAGAAATAATAACGGTAGAGGGGTTAAAAACTAGCCCCAATTCCTATTCGTGTGAATAGCCTTTGAATAATTCGCATTCGAACTCAAATTGTTAGATAAAAGTGAAATAAAGAAAACCTTTAAACCGATAATTTTCGAAATTGTGAAGCGATATGCTAGACCGAATATATTTTTGGGCTTAATAAAGGGTGATTTTTTAAAAGCTTTAGGAAAGTTTAAAAAGATTCAGAAAAATGCATGAAATCTTTATTTGAATTGATAGTACGGTCCATATAATTTAATGTTTGAAGATTATTTCATGCAAATGTTGACTTTGACTGCGCCTCAAATGGTCCATCCGCTTAGTTCAATTTTGGCATACTCTTTCCAACATTTCGGCCGGTATCTCACGAATAAATGCTTCAATGTTGTCGTCCAATGCGTCAATTGAAGCGGACTTGCCTGTATAGACATGAGCTTTAACATACCCCACAAAAAATACGAGTAGTCCAAAGGCGTTAAATCGCACTATCTAGGCGGCCAATTGACCGGTCCCGAACGTGAAATAAAATGTTCACCGAACTCGCCTCTCAATAAGTCCATTGTTGCGCGTGCTGTGTGGCATGTGGCACCGTCTTGTTGAAACCACATGCCATGCAAGTCAAGCTCTTGCATTTTGGGCAAAAAAAGTTGGATATCATCTCACGGTAGCGCTGGAAAAATGTCTTCGTGGAAAAAGATTTTCGGATGATGAAGAACTCAAGTCGGCAATAAACTGTGGAGTGTTCTGCACGAGTATGGGACTGATGGTCATCTTCTGAAGGCCATTCTGTCTCTATACACAAACTGTGGCAGCTGTGTTCGGGTTAAAGGTGCTTAATCAACACCTCTCACCGTGGGCGTTGGAATCCGCCAAGGGTGAGTCTCTTCACATCTCCTTTTTATTGTGTATATGGACTGGATATTGCAGCGCAGCCGAGGCGAGGAATGTTTCACATTGAGAGAGTTGAGGGAGAGTCAGCTTCTTTTTGCAGATGACTTAGTGATCCTCACATCTTCCCAGACGGAACTCCAATGCGCACTCGATAGGTTTGTGTATGAGCTGAGGCTGGAATGAAGGTCAACGTGAACAAATCGGAGGTAATGGTCATCTCCAGAAGGCCTGTTCAATGCAGTCTACAGGTTAGTGGAGTCCCTTTGAAGCAGGTGGAGAAGTTTAAGTAACTCGGGATCTTTTTCACGAGTGATGGAAGGAGTAATGCTGAGCTTTCCTGTAGGATTGGTCAAACTGAGTCAATTTTGAAACAGCTTGGTGGATCTGTAATGAGGAAGGCCGAGCTAGGTGTCGAAGCCAAGTTGGCGGTTTTGAACTCAGTATTTCTTCCAACTATCATCTATGGTCATGAAATTTGGGTAATGACCGAAGGAATAAGATCGCGTATACAAGCTGCTGAGATAAGATTTCGCCTGGATAGGGTGAGAATCACGGCAGTGCGCGTGGAACTCAACATTAAGCAGCTGCTTCTTCGAACGGAGAGGGCTATGCACGGTTGTTACGTGAATGTCCCCTTCATCACGACTGCCGAGGCGGGCGTTGAATGCTTAAATTACGCGGTCGATTATTAAAACGATTTGAAATGTTTCTTATATTTTTTTAAATCCTATTTTGTTAAATCAAACACATTTGCCTTCGGAAGATCGAGAAATTACAGAAAAAGTAGTTTGCTGCCTTTCAGTACAATGGACCAGTTTTTGAGAATGAGTGCTCCAGTGAGAATGAGCACCTCAATTCAATCATACACGACCAGCACTTGTTAGCCATTCACCCACTGCACCGAACAGTTCCCTTAGCAATCGTTTTAGAAATGCTAAAATATGTCAGTTTAAGTTTAGTAATTGAAAGTGAAGTAAGTCTGAGACTATATCGAAAACCGAACTTACACACTATTGGGAAGTTTAAAAACGTTCGTACTTCTATTTTGTTCGTAATACTACTCTTCTCAGGCCTCTGTGCAGCTCTTGAATACTTCTCGCCGACAACACTACCTGCGCCTAGAGCAGAGCTCGTTTCTGAGCCGACTCCGTGTTTAGGGCGATCTGCCATTCGACTGATACCATTTGTTCCTGCCATTGTGTAGGTTCCGGAAATAGTTGGTGGAAGGTCATTTCGGGAGTTAGTTAGTTGATGGTACATAGTCTGGCTATACGCGCGAGTGTCCGACCATGCAGACAGCATCCAAAACCTTGGCTTTCAGAACCTGGCCTACAAGACTGCACTGTTGCTCTAGAATAGGCCAAGTGGAATACAAAATGAGACAGCTTCTAGTACTGACTTGACACAGGTCGTTTCGTAACTCAAACTGAACCTTCCACCAACTTGTTGCCTATCAACTCTGGAAGGGAACTCTAGGGAAAAGCAGTTTTCAGTATTCTAAAACTGCCGCACAATTCACCGCCTCTGCTTTCGGTGGCAACCCCCACCTAACACGGTATATATTCCGTCCTCGCCACTGTACGAGTGGCTCAAAACTTCAAGTTGCTTTATTTGATTTTATTACCGAGCCATTAGATATGCCTGCACATACCCCGTCAGAGTCACCTGCTGCTGGCGCAGCGACGCAGGAAACTCTCCGTCCTTTTACGGGGGTTGCTCTGTGATTTGCCCCGAAGTGACAAATACTCTTTTGCATACACACGCTGAGCTTCGGCATGCCACCGAGGAATCAACTAATGAAAACCCATGCACGACACTGAAAACAAACCAGCAACAACAGCGGGCTGAAACCAACAAAAAACACGAAAAAACGAACGCAGGGAAACAAAGACGAGTACCAAGGACATGGACACGTGTGCACAGGCAAGGCCCCACAGATTAATGTTTATTACCTCGAAGCACCACATGAAACGCAAGAGTTTCATTTTGGAGTAAGTGGGATCAAAAGTTATGTGAAAACTGCCAACGGGTATCACGAAGGACACTACTGCTGGCTTGCGTGGGGACGGATGAGGTTAAAATGTTATTTTTAGTTCAAAAGCACGCATGTGACTAAATGAATAAAAAAATGTACAAAAAAATGTCTTTAGGGATAGCATTTCATGAAGAGACCGAATATGATACATCCAACCATACTTGAATGAACCTGCTTTTTGAGAGAGGTTCAGGTTTGTTCCATTCATCGGGGCGAGCGGTCGGGAGCTGATTACACCTTTGCTTCTGTCGAAGAGGTGCAAGTTCATTGTATATACAGGAGATGCTCGTCCAGTGACAGGGCTGTTAAGAAAGAACAGCCGTATCGGATTGTGGAGACTTAAATACGGACCTGAGAAAAAATGACTCACAAGCATTTATTTTTTTTTATATTTCGCACATGCACAAGGGATTGTTAATACCCTTAAGTGTCCGGGGTCAAGACACAGCACGGCCGTGGCTATAGAGCGAGACAGAGAGAGAGAGAGGAGGTACCTGTGCACATTGGTTTTAAATATCTGCGGATTGTAGTCTGTGGGAAGTATTAGGCTGGGAAGGGCATATTCGTGTCGTGCGGCTGGATGACGAGTCTCTGAATTTAAGAGAATCCGGCTTAGGAGTAAACTGATGAGCATTCCTGGCGAGACGGGTATTGCGGGTGAATTGATGGCTAGCTCTCGTTATGGCGCATTGGTAGTTAAAATAGCGATAAAATTCTATTGCACTCAATTGCGGGTGAATTAATGAGGAGTTGGCTAGTTCACAACCGACAAATAAGATTCGTCTGTTCTTTGCTCAAATGTCGGCATAGAAGACACGGTACGTCGATGTTCGAGCCTGTAATATTGTTGCCTCCTACAAGTTTTATCGCTCGCTGTTGGATTCTGTCAAGTAGGTGCGGGGTGATCTTTGGGAGCACCAGACCAGATATGAGCGTTGTGCTCAAGCTTGGGGCGGATATACACCTTATGAATGAAAGCCCAGTCTGAGCGGGTGAAGTATTTCTTGCATCGATTGAGGAAACCTAAACACTTCGCAGCATTTTTAGCGACCTCAAATATGTGAATCAACTAAGTGTTAATACACATCCCAAGGATGACACAGGCGCCATTCATGGATAGTGGCTCACTAACATGGTTTCCCTTGAGTGACCGCAGACAGAATTGAGTCTTTGAAGCACTGAATTCCACTCGGCTGTTCTTTCCGCAATTAGTTATGCTCTCAAGATTGGAATTTAAGGTGCTTAACATACGTTGTTGTTCTAGTTCTACGGCCGGAGGCCGGGGTCGTTAGTCTGGAACGAATATGGAGGGTGCTGTCATCCGCGAAGTAGCCGATAAAGGATCATTTATGAAAATGAGAAAGAGTGTCGGAGACACAACAGAGCCTTGGGGAACATCAGCATTTATATTGTCGACATCAGACTTGAACCAATCCGAAACAAAATGAATTGAACGGTTCCAGAGGTATAGTTCGAATTGACTTAGTTTCTTTCGTTGGAATGGTAATGATTAACACCAACTATCACACGCGATTGCCTATAACTGCACACCATGCCTTCTTGACATTATATTTGTCTCTTCTCCGTTACTTGTCGTAGTGCTTGACCAATTATCGTCTGGTCTTTCGGACCATGACATTCTAGGGAAGCATAATACGTCTCAATCTAACTGGTCAACTTACAAAGCAGTACTCAACAACTACCGCCACAATACGTATGAACATCACAGCGAAACTTTTTCAGGTCGAAACTTAGTGCTCTGGAACAACCGTCGAAAAATGTGTGTATCTTGTTTGAAACCACAACTCTTAATGTGAATTTAGACTGCGATATTTCCTCTCACTCCTAACGGACACCTCTCATGACCGGACAAATTCGAGGGAAAACTCGAAACACTCTCACAAACGGACTCTCTTATAACCGGACGCTAAGAACTATTATTTTTTCGTAATTTGGTCGAAAAACACCCTTATAAGAAAAGCAAGCATATGTTAATCATCTTCATCTGCTGACCCGCATGCGGGTTGCGGGGGTAAACGAAGCACGAGAGATCTCCAGGCAACTCGATCGTCCGCCATTGACGCTAACTCATCAGGAGTTATGCCTAAGCGTAACCCGGTGAGTTTTTGGACTTGGGCCAACCATCTCGTCCTGGGTCTGACAAGCGGTCGCCTACCTGATGGAATCGCATTCAATGCCTGCCTTGGAAGTCGTGATGAAGGGGACCAAACCACAGAAGCATAGCCCTCTCCGTTCGAAGAAGCAGCTCTTCAAGGTTCAGTTCCTCTCACAATGCCGTGTTTCTCACTTCACAAAAATCTCATCTCAGCAGCTCGCGAGCTTATTCGTTCTGTCATTGCCTGAATTTCATGACCATAGGTGAGAGTTGGAACAAATACTGAGTTGAAAACCACTAACTTTGCTATGACACCAAGCTCGGCCTTCCTGGTTACAGATCTACCGAGCTGTTTCAAAATTGAGCCGGCTTGACCAATCCTACATATGAACATTTGTCTGTTGAGTTTCTTCTTTCCAGGTAGCTAATGCCGTATTTTTTTTTCCTCATAACTGGACACCAGACATTTCTTGAGAGAGTTCACGGTACACAATACAAAATATGAATTCACGGAAATTGAAAAAAAAGCATTTCAAGGAGAAATAGCTCGCAGTTTTTTAGAGCATTTATTACATTTGACATTGCTTCACTTAAACGCCTCGTTCTCCCAAAGTGCAGAAAAGAGCACATTAGTTTTTGCACCATCGATAGAATGTACTACGAAGTTGGTTCCCCTTTGAAGCCTCTTGGAGCATTATTGTTACGCGTCCAACATTGAAATGGCCCCCAGAAGGTGACTTTACTTAGAAGCCTCGCATACAACAGTATGAAACAGTATGAAACGGTTGATGCAGTTAGAAGGCCAAACATATGCCCTTCAAGAAATTATTTAATTAAAAGTTCCAAGTACCTAATGTTAGGGAATATGCCATGTCAAAGTTGGTTAACAAATACGTCCATGTTTATGAATTTCAAAGGCCCAACTTTGAGGTAACCTTATTTCACTTTGGGTATTTATTTCTACTGCGGGACCACTGTGCGGCGGCACTCGCCTTGACCAAGATGTTGCCGGGGAACCGATCAGTATCATCTCTGACAGCCAAGCGGCAATAAAAGCCAAAGTATAAGGCATTCTGACATCGAAGCTGGTATCTTTGGGGAATTCCATGACCCCCTGCTCGGTACTGGAGCATGCTGCAGAGACGGGGAGAAACAGAGTAGATCCAACATCTGCTTTGCGAATACCCAGCAATGAAAAGAAGGTATTTTCTAGGAAAACACTCCTTCTCGGAGCTAAAGGGCTTAAGTGTTGTTGATTTGAAGAGCTTCCAAATCTGGAATTGCAGTAGGTCTCAAGGCAGGGTAATGCTCCTAAATATGGGCACACTGGACCCAAAGTGAGCTGCAGCCAATAGGCCTTCAGGGCACCCCATATGCCCACCTACCTAGGGGTTCGAGTTATTTGGGGCAGCTTTAAGGCAGTGCCAAGAGTACTCAAGTGTATTCTCTTCAACAGGACACACTCTATGGACAACCGGATAGAATTCTCCGACTCCTTTCTCCAAACGGGTGTCAAAAGCCTTCACCCCGTAGCTCATGCCCCTTCAGCGAAGTCTTTCATACGTTGCTCTGCAGACAAATGTTTCTGATCAGAGCATTAACATATTCCTGACACGTCCTTCCGATTCCGCAGATGATAGGCTCCGCTAAACGAACTCACGCACAATGACGGGGCAAGATAAGTCCGCTCTGGCTTAATATGCCACACAAGTTCGAGCATCCTGACACATTTTGTGTGTGTTCATTAGTTTCAGTCGTTAGGCGCTCGGGATTTCGATTAATTTTTATGATTACACTCATAGTAATCGATACGTGATACCTGCCGGGGAAGCATCATTTCGGTTTGATTCGCAAAATCAAGCGTCTTTATGGGGGGTTTTGATGGGCTTCGGAGATTATGTTCGCCGAAAGGGTACACAATGCTGTCGATTAATATAACATTCACCTTCGACGGGATAAGTGCTTTTGAATTCGAGAACAGAATATGTGATGATTATGATACGAGCGGGAAGATGTGGCACGTGCCTCTCAATGGCTCCTCATTTATTGGCAATTAATGCTAATAAATTTTTAGTTTTGCTAGTAAATCTTGCACTAGAATAGTGGAAACGGATTGTAAGCAAGACGGCGAGAGAAAGAATTGATTGAAAAGCGGTGTTCATACTGGCTAGAGTCTTGCGGCCTCAAGATCAGAGATAATGGAGGATAGAGATATCCATCTTCTACCTCTCTTGTCCCTAGTAGACGGGTGAATTCGAGTTCTTATTTGAAAATTCGCTTGTTACTTGGACGTTATTTCACATTTTGGTGTTACATTTCAACGCATGGAGGGGTAAACGAACGAACAAAGCTTACGTTCATGAAGGCGATTCATTAAGCTCCCATCTGAGCAAGTTATATTCTGAGATACTAGGACAAAATGAATGCACTACTAGTGTATGTATTTTTGTATACGAATTATGCATATAAAATGCATTCACACGAATCATGCGTGCAGTTAACTAAGACTAACAATATTATTGCAACGCTTGCATAAATCACTTATTGGGTGAGTCGTTTGCTAAGAGATGGCGTAACTTGTATTATTCCATTGGGACATACGTTGGAAAGCTACTGTCATTCAGTCATTCAGCTACGTCATTTCAGTGTATGTCATTCATTTGAAGTGTAAACAACAATCTTTTTTTTTCACTCAAATATGTCGAACTTTATGCTTGTTTTTGTGGGGAGTTCTTCTTCATTACGTTAATATGAAGAAAACTTCTGCCGAAAGTCATCGTATTTTGGTGGAAGTTTATGGTGAACATGCGCTAGCTAAGCGAACTTGCCAAAAGTGGTTTAGAAACCCGGCCAACCGGCCAAATCAACGGCAAAGCCAAATATCCGTGGCACGAAGGTAATGCTCTGTATTTGGTGGGATTAGAAGGGTGTGCTGCATTATGAGCTGCTAAAACCGGGTGAAACCATCAATGGACAACGCTACCGAACACAATTAATTCGCTTGAAGAGAGAGTTGACGAAGAACGCCCCGAATATGCGACCAGACACGAGGCAATAATTTTCCATCATGACAACGCTCGGCCCCACGTTGCTCTTCCGGTTAAGAACTATTTAGAAAGCAGTGGATGGGAAGTTTTACCCCACCCGCCTTATGGCCTAGACCTTACCCCTTCTGACTACCATTTGTTCCGGTCGATGCGGAACTCCCTCACTGAAATACGTCTCACATCAGAGCAGAATATCAAAAACTGGCTTGATTCATTCTTGGCTGCCAAGCCTGCGCAGTTCTTTTGGGATGTGATCCACAAATTACCAGAAATGTGGGGAAAAGTCATAGCTTCAGATGGGCAATACATTGTATAATACAAGTTTTCTTAAATAAACGTTAAAATTTTGGAAAAAAAACCGCTTGTACATTTAAACAAAAATAAGAGATAATTTTAGTTTTTGAACTTAAGATTACTCCGTTACCCGATGAGCTACAGGAACCAATTTTTGACAAATAATAAGATCGTGGCAATTGTACTATGTTTCAAATTTCATTAAAAATCGGTCCAAGGCATCAAAAGTAGGACTACCCTGCGGGTCTCGACGAAACGATACATGCTAATGTCTGTGCAGATTGTCTGCCCCGTGTGTGGTTAATGGGTGTTTGCACAGGCGTGCAAGGTGTGAGGTTCGCAGCGGCGTGTCTGTGTCGTGTATGGGCCCTATTACAAAATGATGATAGACCATGCCCGTTGCTCCGTCAAGGTCGGTAAAGATTTCACCAAGGTCTTTGATGTCAAACAAGATTTAGACAAGTCGAAGCACTGTCATGCGGGTAAAGAAAACGTGATCATGGGTAGCTCAAACGGCAGCACCACAGGCACGATCATTCACAAATCTCACAATGGCCTGCCAGGGGGCGTTTTTGAGCATCGGGAATGGAATGGCAAAGATGGATCTTGCCATCACTGAGGGTAGTACGAAGTACATGCTGTCTACGAACAATAATCACCAACACAGATGTCTTCCACAACACATTCCTATATAAACGGAGCGCTGGTTGGCTGGGAATCGGGTAGGAACTGATTGGCGTCACCATGGCGATGCCCAGTGTTGTAAGTTTTCCTACACATCAGTTGGTGGTAGCCATCGGCTACTGGTTGTAGTTCACCCGAACTCAAATTGTTAAACTTTTACCGGCTTCTCCTCCAGGCTGGGGGTTATGCGTCGGGGCAACTGCCCGGCCACACAAAAAATTATAGTTATAACAACAAGCCTCGGATACGGATGATTTTGCTGATGATGAAGCCTGCAAACGATATAACGACAACGATCTTTGGATCTGTACGTCCGGAATGCGCGGACCCTTTAGGCCACGTGCAGCCGAACAATTAGTGGAACCCCTTGACTGCTGCAAATCAGATATAACCGCCATCAAAAAATGCGATGGGATGGACCGGGGAATAAGAGGATAAAAGGCTGTGAGCAAACAGCGGCCATTGCTACAAGCATCAAAAACATGGCTTGTTTGGATGTGGATTAGTCGTTAGAGGGAGACTTTGACAAGAAGTCTTATCGGTCAGGTTTGTAAACGAGCGCTTGTGTGGAAGTGGATTCATCGTTGGAGGCAGACTTTGACAAGAAGTCTTGTCGGACAGGTTTGCGAACGTTCGCCTCGCGACAATTCGCATCAAGGCTAATATAAGCTGTGTATGCTCACACGCTCCCACGTAAGGGGAAAGATGACGACACCAAAGACAGCCTCTGTGAGCTCTTGCGCAAGACGTACGAGCAATGCAAAATAATTTTCTTAGGCGATTTTACCGCAAAGCTAGGAAGAGAGAGTGTCTTTGCAAGTTCTGTCGGAAGTACAGCCTGCACGACACCACCTGCGATAACGAATTCAGGCTGATCGACTTGGCTGCGGAGCGAAACGTTCCCACATCTCAAATTTCGCAAAGAAAAGACCTCCTGATCACTCAACCGTCAACCAGATTGATCATTTTGCGGCCAACGCAAGTTGCCGGCGTGGGATGAATCTTGTAAAGAACGCATGCAAGGTCGTCTCTGTCGTTTTGTGGTTTGTGGTAGGGACGGTAGCGTTTAGGAGAGATCACACACGTGATCAGATCCCCAACTGGGGGTGTGGAATTTTAGGCAGCTAGTCAGAGGCCCAAATGCCATTCATGGAAAGAAACAGAAAAGGATTTCATTTCATTTTGAGTTTTTGAGTTGCTAAAGTGCCCGTACTTCACTGTTTCGATAAAATTGCTTGTGTTATGGACTCGTTTTGTAGCCTCCTTATCCTCAAACTGTCGTCAGACTCAAACACGTTTTATTTTGATTCGTCGGGGAATTCTTGGAGTGAGCTTCGATGGTCGGCCTATCTTGGCTTTGATTCGACCTGTCCGTCATATCTAAAGCGATCTGTCGTTCCTCAACAATGTCAATTCCCGAATAAACAAGCAGAATAAGCGAGGAAACCAACTACCGTGGCATTAACAGTGTTTAATGAAAGAGTATTTTCGGCTGTACGCAAACTTTTGTGGAGTCAATGTTCAATGTTTTAGTATATATAATTTATTTGGTGCAAAGCTGGAGCCCGGAACCTTGTTTTTGGGGATTTACCTTTAAAATATATTTTTAACCTTGTTGTAGCCAAGGTAAGGTTGCGGACATCCCAAACACCGCCAAGACAAGGAAATACTGTGAGGAAGTTCGATGCTCAAAAACTCATTCGACCACAGAGCTTTCAAAGCAGTGCCCACTATCCCCAGCGTCCACCCTACGGTGACCTCACCAAACTAGCAAACTTTGCTGGGACACTTAAATACATCAGCCACTAATAAAATCACCGAAAATCATCTTGAATTGATTTTGTTTTTCCTTAACCGGTTCCTGCGTGGCCCGGAATAGGAAGATTCACCCAGAATCTCATTGAAAACCGAGCATTTTTTCGCTAAAAGGCATCCACCCGCCACACGCGCCGCCAGGGCGTCGAAAAATATTCATATTTACGAATCACAAAGAAAGGCTTTTTTGCCTGATAATCGTGAATGGGGGAAGCGGGTTACAGCGGATCCTCCATTCAACCGAACGATTCGATTCGATTAGGAAATATTCAAATGAGGGCCGGAACCCCATTCGTGTATCCTTATGCAAATATTTGCCTATCCCGTAATGGATTTTCGTCACGAATTTGTTGCAGAAATTTTCTATTCGATTAGGTAATCGCTGTTGACAATTTGTTTTGACCCGACGACGTGTCGGTGGGGCGTTTGGACACGTCACAGATGTCCTTCGAAACCGTAATTGATTCAACCTATAGTTGGGATCAGTTTTCACTCCGCCTGTCGATTTGTCATGCTTGTTCGCAGAGAATTCTCGGTCTTGACGAGAGGTGGAGAAATTGAAAAAGGAAATGTTTCACATACGCCCCACTGCCCTCGCGTCACATCCAAGGCGGATGTGTGGATGCTTGGTAGTTAGCCCCAAGAACTATGCTAACTATGTTCGGCGAAACACGCTGGCACGTCCACGGAACCTGTTAGTGCAGGCGAGTGATATAATTAGCAGCCGTCGGTGCAGAGAATGTAACAAAATTCCACGGATGCTGCTGTCAAGAGGAATATTTTATGTAGAATTCTGTTAGAATGAACTCAGTTAGCGAATATTGAATTAATTCCAAAGAGCTGATGTGGAATACTGTTTTTTTTACACTCGTTTGAAGGGGGCGAGGTAAAATTGAGTAACCGTGCTCAATTTGCTTGTGATCTGAAGGATTAAAAGCAGGAATACCAGTTCAATGTGTGCAAGGAGTGTTGAGGAATGGATAACTTACGAGCGTGAAGAGTTCATTGGGAACAGTTGATATGGGAGCAGATGCAAAGTAATTAGGTGTGTTGGGAGTATACCTAGTCCTAGGCTGCTAGTGATCACACTTAGACCATGTTGGTCCAATTTTAATACCCACAGTCAGACTACCACCACTGATCGACCACTCCCTTGATAGTGCCGTTGATTTGATCCCAATGGCAAGTGGTGACTGGACCAGCCTTGAAAACCAGATAAAAGTGTATTAACTTTGCTTTCACTAGGATTCGAACCGGGGACCCCACTAACTATGGGCAGGCACCTAACCATCTAAACTGCCATCTAACCATCTTACTACCTAAACTGGTTTCGTAGATATTAGATATCTATCCATCCCCCTGTACTCCTTACTTTTTTCGACCACACACACAATTCCTTCCCTATTCAATTGGCGCCATTCACCCATCACGGTGCAAACGACCCATCCCCCGCCTTAGCATATCGCAAAGTTAAATTAACGATTCTATCGGCAAATTGCTGCGCTCAAGTAAGGACTTTTAATCGTTTTTCGTTCCTGGCACCATCGACCGGTTTGATTGAAACTGCCGATTGGATGGGCGTGGACGCAATCCGAAACGATTTCCTGCAATCATTTCAGCACTTTAGAGAGGTGTGCCCTTCAACCCCTCGTGTCTTCAAAAGTGAATTATGCCCTCAGTTCAGCTGCTAAGGACATTCTCCCCCGACTGTGGGTTGAGCCAGTAACGGAAATAACAAGAATGTGATTGATTGCTAATCAGACAAAGAATGCTAGGATTCATGATTCTCGGTCGTCGGCTATGTAACACCGTATGCTACACATTTGGGACAGATAAAGCTGCCAAGCGCACGGAATTCATTTCGTTGCGACACGTCCCAAGAGGTGACATCCAGAGGGACATCAATCAAGCTGACACGGGTTGAGTTAGAGTTTGTGTCACTGCCATTCATTCTCGCCGTATGTGCAAGTTGATATTGCTTGGCTACGATTAAATCAGTCGATTTTCGACTTAAAGCCTGTGATTCGGAGAAATGGAGAATTTACAAAAATGTGTAAACTCATCGGCACTCATTTTCTGAAATCGGCTTGTGGGTGCTCTTTATTTTGAGGGAACAGTTGGGTGCACATTATAGGTGTGTTCTTTTTGCAAGCGTATACACGCTTAAATTTCAATTGCGTGTGTACGCTCACCTGTCCATATTATAGGCGTGAACATGTTTTATTGAAATACGCGGAACGATCGGAAATAGTTCCGACAGTGGACATAGTTCCAGGAACTATACAGGTCCGGTTCGACCCAACTCTACCGGCCGCAGTACAGTCGGCATTCCCACAAACGACAAATTCATTGACTGGATGTGCTTGTCGAATGATCCGAATCAATCATACGTCTGCCGGGTGCAACTGTGTACTGAAGGATTTGGTGGTGGTTTCCTTGAAGTAGGATTTAGTGCTATAGTTCGATAAGTTGGCCTCTTCTAAAAACAGCATTTACTTAGTTTTGCTTGCGTTCACAGCGAGACACATTTTGGATGCTTCCGTACTTGGGACAAGCGTCTATGGCAACCACTCGTGTTGTGCGTGCTGTTGTTCTCTGACGAATGGGGGGGCATAGTTTTATTCTAACTCCGAAGTCTGACTGCGAAGTTTGAGAAGAGAGCATTATCAATGCTTGGAAGGATGTAGAGCCTCCCATAAGTCATGTTACAAGTGTAAACTTTCTAAGCAAAATTACACAAGAAAGGTGCGTAGAAAGCTACGCCGCAGAAGTTCAACTACATAGCGATTGAATTCCTGCAGATGTCACGATGTCTGAATCTACGTTCTACAGCTTAGAATAGAACAGGACCAGCTTAAATTGAAATAATTTTTTTTAACAATTACCTCCTACCTTGCTTAAGCACAAGCTTTCAAATGGTGTGGCCATTGGAATATAGCGACATGGAGCATAATTTCTGTGGGGAGTCTTGCAGGTCATGTTCTCCAATTCTGAAAAACCAGATCTGGACTCCCCGACGGGCAATCCACTGCTGCTATGAAGCCAGCCAGATTCTGAGAAACTCATGCGAGGTTTTGACTTTGTGCGCTGGAGCATAGTCCTGTTGGAAGATCCATGAGTGTCCATTGAAGAGGGCATTGGACAAACAAGAGCTACTCATATATTTTTGAAAAGCTATATGAAAGTTTTTCAAAAAAAAAACACATAAAGTTCAGAAAAATGCATGAAAGCTTTATTTGAATCGATAGTACGGTCCATATAATTTAATGTTTGAAGATTATTTCATGCAGATGTTGATCTTGACTGCGCCTCAAATGGTCCATCCGCTTAGTCCAATTTTGGCATACTCTTCCCAACATTTCGGCCGGTATCTCACGAATAAATGCTTCAATGTTGTCTTCCAATGCGTCAATTGAAGCGGGCTTGTCTGTATAGACATGAGCTTTAACATAGCCCCACAAAAACTAGTCTAAAGGCGTTAAATCGCACGATCTAGGCGGTCAATTGACCGGTCCCGAACGTGAAATAAAATGTTCACAGAACTCGCCTCTCAATAAGTCCATTGTTGCGCGTGCTGTGTGGCCGTCTTGTTGAAACCACATGTCATGCAAGTCAAGCATTTTGGTCAAAAATAAGTTGGATATCATCTCACGGTAGCGCTCACCATTCACAGTTACGTTACGATTCGCATCATCTTTGAAGAAGTACGGTCCAATGATGCCACCAGCCCATAAACCGCACCGCACCAAACTGTGACTTTTTCTGGATGCATTGGTAGCTCTTGCAATGCTTCTGGCTGATATTCACTCCAAAATCGACAATTCTGCTTATTTACGTACCCATTGAGCCAAAAATGAGCTTCGTCGCTGAACACATGTGATGTCGCGATGAACTTTCTTAACAGACAACCGTTGTTCGTTTGTATGACGATTCATGGTTAAATTATCGACCAAACTGAAGATGTTTGCCAGTGAAACAAAACACGAAACGTGCGTCAGCTGTTTAAGCCAGTGTTGCCAGTATGTTAATCATAATTGCCCTGGATCCTTTTCTCTCGACATTGCATCGCACAATTGACTGTGTGAGAAGCAAGCGCTTGTAATGTCCAGTTCAGTTACCTTTACACACCGTCTCCACTGGACACATTTTTACCCAACATTACCTGCAACCACAATCTGAACAGCCATCCGCTCACTTTTCATCCGTTAGCAAGTTATGCCATGTAGCTTCATTTCAACGTTGGCTGTGAGAGAGTCAACATAAAGAAGCGGGAAACAGTGGAAATAGTGTCAAAAAATGACATTCACTAACACTTCTACTCTTACTCTCAATATTTACCACTTCATGCAAACAAAATCGTGCACATATCGGAAAACGTCAAATCTCATGTCCAACTTTTGAACAGAGCTCATGCCATGTGGTAAAGTCAAGATTCTCCGACACGATGTGTGTTTGGACATGGATTTTTGTGCCGCCACTAGATTTTTTCACATCATGTTCATGAGCAGGGCATGGTTCATGTCCAGTGGAGACGAAGTGTTAGGGACTGTCCTCGTTTCTTTTTAAAGGTTATGGCGATCGCAAAAAGAACAGGAACAGTATCCTGTAAAGTAAAAGTAAAAATGCTCGAACCAGAACTCGGATAAGAATTTGAATTTTCGTTTGCCATGGATGCCTATCCTCATCGCTCATTCACATCTCTACTCATTATACCAATTGTTGACTGTGTGCATACATGTTGAAGTAGACTCGTCAATGTGTGCTGCAGAAAAAACGGAAGGCATAAACGAGTGACAACAACACACAACGAGTTGGAATATCAGACCAATTGAAGTCCTCTGTATAGTGAACTAATAAAAACCGGGCCTTTTCCGGCCCGTAACGAGATTATTCACTGTAACGAGCGTGGACTCGTTAAAGCAAATTGCATCAGAATGTGTATGCTTTTACGTACAATTCATCCAAATAGAATATATTTACAAATTTAATTCTTTGCAATTACTCTTGCCAAGAATATTTTATTTTCAACGAGGAAAACTCACCCGCAAAATAATAAAACACAGCAAAAATAATGCATTATATGGACTTAGCAAACTTAGGCTGTGCTGCTAAAGTAATTAGTCACTTTCGTTTGCTCTTTGCGTGAATGTGATTATTTCCCACTGCAGACAGATCAGGCAATTTGATCTTTATGGGTGGTGACGCCTGTGACGCCTGTGACGCCTGTCAACCATCTGGCATTGGTTTTCTGTGTAGGTACATGCTATAGGGGTATCTATGTTACAACAGAGTCCATCAACTGGCGGCCTTAGCGGGTTCATCAGCTTTGCAGTCTCTCGGGGTGTCTCCATGGCCTGGAAACCAGAACAGGCCAATATTGCTCTGTTTCTGTTCGGATATCTGGTTAAGAGATGTGCGGCAGTCCCGGACTACTATATTCGAGTTTAAAGAGAACGATTCCAAGGATTTGAGTGCAGCCTGGCTATCCGTAAATATACAGAAATCGCGGGCGGACACCACGTTCCACCTTAGCCAGGACAGGGCTTCGCTAGTCGCCATTGACTCTGCTTATACGTGGTAATAAGCATCTACGCTTTTAAGAAGCAGCACATTTTTTCTATAGAAAGAGTTTGGTCAAGAGGATAGGCTGAATTAATATTGTTACATTGGGTGGCATGTATGTACATGGCTGGAGTACTAACACCTGGTGTCTGATGCTCACTTTCTGGAGGATGGCTGGGGCATTGTCCAACACTTATAAGGCCTTAACTGGTAACTCGTTTTTGCGAAAAAAACGGCGAACTTCTGCAACAAATACAGTCTGGAACGAATTCTTAAAAATTGCCATGGTCATCCAGGCCAGGACACATTTTTAAAGCAACGAGGCTTCTGCGCTTTTGCTATGTCAAGTACTCTATGGTCACTCTATGGTGACCTGTGGCACACGATGTCTATCCCTAGTCCTTGCTTCTCCGCCTGTTCGCCCTGGAGCAGGTTTTGGATGGATGCTACACATGTACATTGTTCACTATAACGAGATTTGTTTGTTCACTATTTAGAATAGCCTGTATAAAATATTACGTGTTCACTATGTCGAGTGTCCACTGTAGTCACACAAGCATCTATACTTTAGAACGATTTTAGCTGAAAGCCTTTGTGGGTCAGACATAAAATCTTTCTGCCGGACGCTGCAGGTGTCGAATTGGCGTTTGTATTTGTTGCTTCATCATCATTATGACATTTTCTTGGCGGTCACTGTTTTTCCAACCAATATCAAATTTTAGCACTTACTAATTTAAAATTAATGATTAACAAAACCTTCTGCGCGCACAATTTGTAAAAAAAAAATAGGCAACGTTGAGCAGGGATACACATCGATAGTTGCAAGAGATAGGATCGCCTTTGTTGTGTATGGAGCAGATTGAGCTGATGCTCCAGTCGTCGGGCATGCTTTCGTCTGACCAACTTCTACAGATGATTTGGTTCATGCTTTCGTTTTCCCGTGTTGAGTCAAATTAAGCCTTTAAGTTTCAGCTTTGCAACCATACATCCCCAGGAGCCCAAAAGCGTTGGTTTCCCGGGAAGCGACTGAGAGAGCCATAGAAGTAGCTACACCCAATTGCTAGCTGGCATCGTTTATGGTTAGAACAAGGGCGGTATCTGATCGCCTTCGAACCTCTAACTTTCGCTCTTGATAAATGAAAACATCTTTGGCAAATGCTTTCGCTTAAGTTAGTCTTACGATGGTCCATGAATTTTACCTCTCGCGTCGTAATACTAATGCCCCCAAACTGCTTCTATGATCTAAAAACCAATGAAAGTAGAACAGAGGTCTTTTTTCATTATTCCATGCACAAAATATTCAGGCATTTGGAGCCTGCTTTAAGCACTCTAATTTGTTCAAAGTAATAGTACCGGCCCACAACAACACTCGATGAAGAGCACTGAAGCAGGTTTAAATAGGAGGTATAAATAACGATACAAGTATCATTAAATATAAGAACTCCACCGGTATATACGCTTGCATACATAAGGTAATGTACAATCCACAATTATAGTTGTACTACCCGTATGAAGCACAAATTCAACTACGAACTTTTTAACCGCAACAACTTTAATATACGCTATTGGAGCTGGAATTACCGTGGCTGCTGGCACCAGACTTGCCCTCCAATAGGTCCTTGTTAAAGGATTTAAAGTGTACTGATGATGAACAGTGCCTTGTTCATCAGTGCCATGGGAAAGCACAAAATGATATTTTTAAAAAAAATTTTCAAAAAATATCATTGACTTCTTAATTGATTTGATATGATATGATTTGAGTAAATGAAGTGATACGTTACGAACAGAGCATCGCCGTCGGCCTTGAAGACCTCTGATGGTTGAAGACCTCAGTTGAGCCTCCCTCCTGGTCAGGCCCACTAAGCAGTTGTTGGAAGTGCTGCTTGAACACATCCAATGCCTGCGGGTCAGTAACTAGATTTAGCTCACAATTTCGAAGGGCATGTGTGCATTCACTTAAACCCCAGAAGCTAGGCTTTTGGTTTTTTTATTAAATGCCCATATTTTCTACTTGTTCCTTAACTCTTCGACATTCTTGCGCTGGGACGTTGCGAGAGACCTTTTCTACAGACGTAGAGGCATTTGCTCGACGAGAACTTTTCTCTGGAAGATATCAAGAACTTCGTCCTAAAGCCGTACTTTAGCCCAAAAGCAACAGCTTTTGACAAGAGTTATTCTGCGTTAACTCTTGGTACTGATGGTGTTGATACGGAGCCGACGTAAAGCAAGCTCTTAACTACCTCGAAGTTGTAGCTGCCCATTTTGACACTCTGTCCAAGACGTCGATGTTGTATGTTCTTTCTTGCGGACACCTTGTGTATACTTCGTTGTTGCGCTCATTCACTGCCACATAAGTGTTAGAAGATTCAGTCTCTGCGCCAGATCGCTGTGTTCTGCCAATCACGTCAATGGTGCACGGGCTTCTGGATGATCGCGCCTCTTGTGTTGGCACGGTCTGCATGGACATTCTTAAGTATGATGCAGACAACATCACATGACAGTTCGTCGCCTTGTCTATATCTTGATAAGACATTGAGGGCCTTGGTGAATTCCTTTCCGGCCTTGATGGAGCAGCGAGAATCCAATCCTCCATCATCAGCTTGCACAACCTGATGAGTTTGGCCAGAAAGTGGAAACTAGACTAGGCGGTGTATAGCTCGTCGCCGCGTGCATAAACGCCGTCAAATCCATTTGAACTTCTTTGGTCTGTTACTCTTTGTATTTGCAAAAAATCGGTCGAAGACTCAACGTAGGTCGTTCAGCACCAGTACTGGATAATAAATTAAATCAAATGTGAGATAACCCCTGCTTGTCATTTGATAATGTAAATTTTCCCAGTGAATCCAGCAATAATTTGCATCATCATGTGGTATGCCTTTCCAAAGAACACATTGTTCACGGCGAACATCATTCGCACGTACATCATTCACTCCGCGCAAGAGATTCAGCAGAAATGTGCATAATTCTGGGAATTACGCACCTCATTAATCGCCCCCCCTGGAGCCGCAACGGCACATTGCGGAAAATAGCATTAAAAACCAAGTGAAGCATTCAAGCGCTGCCGAGTGCCCGTCGTTGATGAGGGCATTAGGTAGGAGACGATGTGGATAATCGGTGGGAGGTTTGGCACACAGATTGGATCGATAGCAATCAATTCACTCTAAGTGATTAGAGCGTTCAATCCCTCGTGGCAGTTTGAGACAGAATTGCGGATTCCCATTGAATCCACGCGAGAACGCGCTTTTGTTCAGCTTTCGAAGGGATTATCGCTGCAGTTCTGCGAATTGGAATCCAATCACTGCACAGGATGCTACGATTGAGGCGTTGAATCTACTTTAGTCAGGCGATTTCGATTCATAAGGATTCCCCTTATTCAGTGCGGATAAAAGCAGGAGCTGGCGAGGAAGTAGAGGAACTTCTGTGGCTTGCGTACCTCATTTTTTGCCGAGAAAGAGAAAGAGTTGACGACACAAAAATACCAGAGGTGCACACTTGATTTCAAGCACACATTTCAGGCAATCCATCGCCCTTTGGAAGAGTTTGGGATTACGAACACGCAATTGGCCAGCCGGCAACCACTTAGATTGGTGTGAACGGAACAAAACAAAGCCACCAATGTGGAAGGAGAACCAGAAATGTCGCCTCGGCGTGGAGTCTTATGAATTGAACGTCGACATGGTATCAGCCCGGCTTATCTTGATCGATGCCGCTATTACCGGAACAACGCGACCCCTGGAAGCACTGCCAGCGAAGCATAGACGGCCTTGACTGATCTGCGATTTTGTCACTTAGGCATGAATGTAGGTTCAAGAAATAGACAAAATTAATCTTCCTTGTGTCTTCCCTTGTCCTTTCGTTCATATCTTGCCTCCCTGACAATTTTTGTTCATCAGTAGCATATGGCACAGTATCCGGTAAGGATTCCCACTAGCAAGCGTACATCCTCGCGACACTCCTAACTTATCAGGCCTATTATCCAGCGATGATCTGAGTGGAAGGTTTAACTGTTGGAAGTGATTGTCTGGGAGTGACAGTCAATGGCACGCTGCTTCCAGTTATCGAGACCAAGCTCTCCTGCATCCCCGATGACATGGCTATTCGGTATTCCTCTCCTTCTCGAACAAATAGACTTCCCCTTGATCACAGGCAGCACCATTTATCTGACGCAGCATGTTCATTCACTTCCACGGCATCAAAAACCAGCTTTGCTGTTTCGCTTATCGCCCAGCTCTATGTAGCAGGACTGGACACAATATAAGTGTTTTGTAGAGCATGATTTTGGTGCCTCGAGTCAGCACTTTTGAGCCCAGTTTTTTCGACAAATTGTGTGTTTTCTGGCGGTCACGTTTGCCTCGATGGAGACAAACTTGCCACTCTTTGTAGCCGTCATAAACTTGAGGCTAGCTCATTTCGCTTGTTCCGAAACTGAACCTCGTGAGAGATGCCACTACGACACTTTGTGAATGAGCGCTGTTATGGAACCCAGAGTTGGACTGAGTTGTAGGAGTTGCTGCCTTCTTTGCATCTGTCTCCGCAAAATCTTCTCCAGATTCAAAAAATCACACGACAAGGCATCATTGGCGAAGTCAGGTGCAGGTTTCATGCCCTTGAGCCGAACTGCCGGTGCACCTCTTAGGCGTTGTTGTTGCTTGACTCGATAGTAATAGAAGGAGAATATTCAAATTCGAACTGTACTGCCTGTACACTGACAAAGAAACAAATTCACACCTGGGCTGCAAGATGTGGCCTTCACCAAGAAAATTGTTATACCTAACTTAATATGAAGAAAACTGCTGCCGAAAGTCATCATATTTTGGCGGAAGTTTATGGTGAACATGCGCTATATGAGCGAATGAGCCAAAAGTGGCCGGCCAACCAGCCAAATCAACGGCAAAGCCGAATATCCATGCCGCGAAGGTATTTCTCTGTATTTGGTGGGATTAGAAGGATGTGCTGTATTATGAGCTGCTAAAACCGGGTGAAACCATCAATGGACAACGCCAGCGAACACAATTAAGAGAAGCAGTAGCCGAAAAATACGCGATCATCAGGCAATCATTTTCCACCATGACAACGCTCGGCCCCACGTTGCCATTCCGGTTAAGAACTATTTGGAAAACAGTGGATGGGAAGTTTTACCCCACCCGCCTTATAGCCCAGACCTTGCCCCTTCTGACTACCATTTGTCCCGGTCGATGCAGAACGCCCCCACTAAAATACGGTTCACATCGGATCAGAATATCAAAAATTGGCTTGATTCATTCTTGGCTGCCAAGCCGGCGCAGTTCTTTTGGGATGGGATCCACGTATTGCCAAAAGATGGGAAAATGTCATAGCTTCAGAAGGGCAATACTTTGAAAAATACTATTCTACATGTTTTTCTTAAAAAAACGTTCAAATTTTGAAAAGTTATAGACCACAGGCCACCAATATTATAAAGCCTTGGCATTTTACTACTTGAATCACATTTCTTCATAATATGTTGAAAAACTATATTTTCGATGCAGTTAACGCATCGGCTGAAGACACAATCCCGGGCAAAGCCGGGTACAGAATCTAGTTATCGCATAATTGTATTTACGAAAACGTAATTAAATACTAAAAATTAAGTTTTTTTCGATCAGACAAAAAACAGAAAAAAGCCCCTCCTGTAAAATGTCCATTTCTTCGCGTACGATAATTTGGCGGTTAGGGCGGGATGTTGTATCTGAACACTCAGAATCGCTATTAGGTTGCAGCTCCCTGAAAACCGAAACCTCTCTTTCTAGATAGTCTGAAGTTATTTGAGTATTACTGTCCATTAACCGGAACGATTCTGTATGGGGCGCGAAGCTGAAAAAATGTGCTGGATTGATATTTGTCACGTTTGTGTCGTATAGCATGGCTTTAGTATGCAGGCTATTAGTCGCACCTATGAAAAATTTTGTGCGTGAGTACACTCTTTTGGACCTTTAGGACCTTTCTGCGAAAGAGATAGATATGTGCTAAGAAAACATAGCCGCCATTGTGGACACTATCGAAAAATGCAGATTCGACGTCGATCCACTGATCATCATTGCCAGAGAGGCAACCGGGCTTATTTTCACGATTGGATGTGTGCAGACATCCCTATAAGAATGAGCTGGATCTCATGTACACACAGCCTCAACCAAGGCATATCTACCTTTTCCATGTGGACACAAAAAAGTAAAAACAAAACGATTTTTTTATATAAGTCCAACTTTCAATTAAAGTAGATAGCTGTAGCTACTGAGAATTTTTGTGTATTCCAAATCGGAGAAACCCGCGTTTTAGATCAGGTTTTCCAACTTTACCTCTACGATCGGTATCTTTTTCCACGAGAAGGAGATCCACCCCTGATGAACAAACGGCCAACATATCATAATAACACTGCCCCTACAGACTTAGTAAGTCAGAGCTCAAGATTCTCATCGTTATCAGAACAGGATGGATCCCCATACAACTATTTCTGCAGAAGATGCATTTGAAGAGGTGGATGAGGCCACACATCACCTTTCTGCTCGTTCAGTGCCTAGCTAGCCGGAGGAACTCACATACTGCGGCCTACTGTTCCAATAATTAATTTGAGCTCACCGAACGAAATCGGTGCTAGCCAACTGAAGCACTTTGTTGCAGGTACCAACTAGTTCCAGGTTTAGGACTCCATTCTGAGTGGCATCACAACTGACTAATTCTGGCCTACGTGTGGCTACACCGTTTTTTTGTGATTGAGTTCATTCCATTGTCCAAGTCACCATGTCACATCTCCACCGAATAAAATCACATCAGTAAGAAATCGAATAAAAATAAAGTTCCATAGTTTTGAGTGCCTGCACAAGTCTCATCAAACACCTGAGACAGTTAGTTGCCGTGTATCTCAACTTTAAGTGGGACTGCCATATAAAGTACTCATGCAGGCGACTCCGGCAATTGACATATGCTCTTTACCACCTGAGCAACCACACGTCGTTTGAAGTACTGAAGCAAGTATACTTCTCTCTAGTGGAGTCAGTAGTTCAATACGGAATAACAGCGTGGGGTAATGCAGCGCTTTATAGAATTATGGAAGTCCAAAGGGTTTCAGAAGAACAGAATTTTCAAGATTCTCTTCAGAGCTAAGAATGGTAGTCGCTATGTAGAAAATTTGTAAAGTCCTCATGCAGATTTAAATGTACTAACCGTAGAAAAAAACTTTTTCTTTTCAACATAATTGATGAGATGTACAACGACCAACGATTTAAACAACCGATTAATCACGGCGCCAACACAAGGCAAAGAGCAAATGGGGCTCTGAAAATACCAGGGATACACAACTCGTATGGAAGAAAGCAACTTTCCTTTGTTGTTCCAAGAATATTCAACCCATTTCCATGCTCCCTATTGCGTATACAGCCGGTGCACACCAGGAAAAAACAAGTAAAGAAATATTTACTATTGAACAACCTAAAATTATACAATAATTAATCCATTTCCCTTCCCACAATAACGAGAATCACTCTGTTTTATATGCCTCTAGGCTTCGCAGATTCT
This sequence comes from Eristalis tenax, assembly GCA_905231855.2. Classification (NCBI taxonomy): domain Eukaryota; kingdom Metazoa; phylum Arthropoda; class Insecta; order Diptera; family Syrphidae; genus Eristalis; species Eristalis tenax. The sequence goes on along the minus strand of HG993124.1, from coordinate 58,343,242 downwards.
CTATTGTCTTTCATGTAATCCAGAATCAATTGTTATAAACAATGTTTTAAGGCCAACCGACGTCTCACATGGACTCTCTTCTACAGCTTCAAGGTTTTATCCAGCATTGGAGAGATAACTCCATGGCGTCTTGGAAGGCATTCTGATATTGCATTGTAAATTGAATATTGTAAATTTATTGAGACAATAAACTCACTCACTTACTCACTCACGAATATACTCGTAAAATAATTGTCACCAGTTTTCCAAAAACCCACGGGCCACCATCGACATGTACGCCATCATCGTTGGGACGACTGACTCTCCCAAACCCGGCCTTAGCCACAATATCAACACGCCTTCACTGTCCCATGTTTCCAACGCAAAAAAGGGGTTCGCCAACCACCGATTCCTCCATCCCCTTCGATGTTCAGCCCACACTGACTCTAATTAATCAGCTTGGGTTACGAAATTCGATGATACCAATTGACAAAAACTTCTGAATCTCTTCTCTGGTTTTGTATAATCATGCCATGAGAAGATTAACTCTTCATACCAACCACTGTCATCGTGACCGCACAACATTGCGGATCCCTAATGAATAAGGGCGAACCCGTGTTACTATCAATCACAGTGCCGCGGCCGTCGCTCCGACCACTGTGCGTCGACCGAAAACCCAAAACAAGTGAAACCCCAAGTTAATCCCGACATCAAAATTGAATCGCATCCCAACAGGATGCTTTATGATGGCGTCGATGGTCGCGTCCCACTCTGCAGTGTCGGAATGAGATAATCGTGTTCGTACACCTTTTCATTCGTACCTTAATGGCTGCTGGTGGCGGCAGCCAGGGGAATAGTGAACTCTGTCGACTGTTGATGAACACCGGCCCTGGCGACGGTTGATATGGAATGGATGTTTCAATTTAATAAGACACACATGGTCGTGTCTGGCACTCGCTCCTCTTGGGTGAGGGTGAAACTGCACGCAATATTGATCCAATAATGGCAAATGGCACAGATGATGTGTGTTTAAAGGGTCATTTTTTAAGCTTACTCGCCAGAAGAGAGCACAGCAAAGATGCAAAAGTGTACTCTGTGTGCAATGCGATTCAGGGAATATGCTGGATAGGACAAGCGAGGATGAGAAACAAATGAGTGTGGTTGTTGTGGGAATTACTCTCCCGGGATAGGGTGAGAAACACGGCAGTACGCGAGCAACTAAACGTTGAGCAGCTGCTTTTTGGAACGGTAAGGGCTATGTTTGGGTGGTCTGGTCACGTGGCACGAAAGTCGGGCTTTGAAGGCGATTCCATCAGGTAGGCGACCACTTGGGAGACCCACGATGAGGTGGTCGGACCAAGCCCAAAAACTCCCCTGGTCCCGCTTGGGCATAGCTCTCGATGAGTTAGAGTCGATGGCGGATGATCGAGTTGAATGGGGATCTCCCACACACGAGGCTTACCACCGCGACCCCTTTAGCGGATCATGCTGGTCAGAAGATGATGATGATGAAGGTAGTAGTGGCTGGCTGAAGAAGATCACTCTTAGACCTGTTGTGATACCACGCGGATTGATTTCCCCGAACATTATAGCACTTGGTGTTTGCCGAAGCGGCTTAGCTCGCTAATACTGACGCCATATAAAAAATAATAAACGATGTGGCGGACGTGGCGTTGTGGGTTGGTGCGTCGACCCCTACTTGACGGGACGAGCAAAATGCTGGCCGCGAAAACCATTGAAAACGAATAAAAACCAAAAATATACATTTTTAACCCACCCGAAATTACCCCCTCTGCTCAGTAACCCATCAAATTTACACCACTTTACAGTCACTGACAATGCTCAGAGAGTATAACTGCCTAGAAGAAGTCTGGAGTCGGCATAAAACTGTGGGTCCCTCGTGAGAGAACAATAGCACGCACAACACGGGTGGTTGCTGAGAATCTAGGCCCAGGCCTTCTATGGGTCGTAACCCCATCCATATCATCATTATGAGTTGCGCCCTAGCCCGTAGAGGGCCAGGGCAAGATTCTCAGTTGTATGGCGACTCGGAGCGCCCAAGTTTGAGAAGCTTTTTGACAGGTATACACTTTGAGCATTGTCAGTGAATCGTGCTACGGTCATCAGTAAATAAAACGTTGAAATATACATTTTTTCTTATTCTCCTTCATTTATTCCATGCCGTCTCAACACAGCTTCCCTCGAACAACAGCCGGTGAAGATCGAGATCGCATCACACGATAAATATTGGCAGGCTCACATCATGTCCACGTCGATGAAAAGGGGTGGGCTTACACTCGAAAAAGGTGAGCAGAGCTGTTGATTTGTGGTTTCCACACCTACTCCACACTCATCCATGCAGCCTCTACAAAAGTCATTATCAGCGACACCCAATTTGAACGCCAACTGCGCAGTGTCCGATTACGACGCCGCGGATGAGCGGCCTAAATGAAGGTCTGATAAGTCTGCGAAGACTGGGGGATCGTTTGAGATGTGACGGATCGTTTGAAGTGATGGACATATTCCTCTGTTTAAAGGCTTGTGAGACCTTCTCGACATTTACGATTGGTAGAGGTGACTGTGTGTTTCTTGTGGACAGCCTGAATTTAAGAGATGTTTATATAAGAAATTGAATTTATCCAACATCTGCTCGGCGAATGTCCAGCCCTAGCTACGAAAAGAATGTATTTTCTAGGAAACCACTCGCTCTGGAGTTAGAGGACTTAAGCGGTGTTCCTAGGATTCGCACACGAATCTGGCTGGTTTTAGAATTGCAGTAGGTGAGACGAGAGTTGCCCAGAGACTTAATGGCGTCCTGACTGACCGAAAGAATGGTGACATATTTCTTCGCCATCATTCACCATCACATTGTTCTTGAGCCAGGACAATGCCTATTTTATCACAATGGCTTCTGCCTGGAAGAGGCTATAATGATCAGGGAGTTTCAGGGACGTAGCACTATAAAGGTCTTTGCTCTAGATACCTGCACCTGCCTCTCGTCCGTCTTCTATCCGTCTCAAAAGATATACAGGGGATCAACCAGCGTCTGATTATCATATACTTACGCTGTCCCAATAGGCTGCACATATTGGGATGCCGACCTGGTGTGGAAAAACGATCGAAGTTCATCGACATTAAACCGTTAAGTGATCCTGATCATCAGCATCATATGTGCACACGCTACCAAAGGAGACTATTACGCCCTCTCGACTGTGCCTACGGAGACTGCGATGTAAAAATCTTGATCGGAGTCTTCAATACCCCAACCAGCCTTGATGACACAACAACAGCCTCTGTCTTACAGACGGCGGTCATACGGCAGATATCCTCAATGTTCGAACATTTAGAGGAACAAAATTTGACTCTGATCGGAGAACAAGAGAAGAGCAGGAGGAGTACCGGGCTAACAGTCAGGAGGAGAAGAAGCCTCTATTCATAAAGAAAATGCCTATGGCTACCTCCCAGCTCAAGAATATCGAAGAGCTCAGAAACAAGTCATAAAGTCTGGCCACAGGATTTTAAGTAGCATCCACCAGCCTCTTCGAAATTGTGAAGGTACAATCCAAGATGAGCTCCGAAGGAGACTAGCGATTTTAAGCTACGCACAGTATTTTTTTTATCGATTTCTAGTTAGATACTAGAGCTATTTAACCCGCATACCCAGGAACCCACCTGGGTACTCCGGAGCCCGCATTCTTGTTAATTACTCGGATACCAAAATACCGGGCAGTCGTTTAGCATCATCATCATCATCATCTTCTGGTCGCGGGGGCCTAAGAGTGACCTTCTGCAGCCAGCCACTACTACCTTCATTATCATCTTCGGACCAGCATGCTCCACTAAGAGCGTGGCGGGGTAAGCCACGCACGATAGATCTCCAGGCAACTCGATCGTCTGCCATCGACTCTAACTCATCAGGAGTTATGCCCAAGCGAAACTAGGCGAGTTTTTGGACTTGATCCGACCACCTCGTCCTGGGTCTGCCAAGAGGTAGCCTACCTGATGGAATAGCATTCAACGCCCGCCTCGGAAGTCGCGATCAAAGGGACATTAGTGCCACGTGGTCGAACCAAAGAAGAATAGCCCTCTCCGTTCGAAGAAGCAGCTCCTCAACGTTGAGTTCCTCGCACACTGCAGTGTTTCTCACCCTATCCCGGCGAGTAATTCCCACAACAGCACGAAGAAATCTCATCTCACCAGCTTGAATTCGCGATCTTAGCCTTTCGGTCATTTCCCAAATTTCATGACCATAGGTGAGAGTTGGAATAAATACTGAGTTGAAAACCGACACACACTCGGTACAGATCTACCAAGCTGTTTCAATATTGACCCAGCTTGAGCAATCCTTCAGGAAAGTTCAGCATTACTCCTTCCATCACTCGTGAAAAAGACCCCGAATTACTTAAACTTCTCCACCTGCTTCAATGGGACTCTACTTACTTGTAGAGTGCGTACCAGGCGTTCTGGATATGACCATAACGTCCAATTTGTCCACGTTGACCTTCATTCCAGCGTCAGGACATACGGCCACCAGCGTCGGACATACAGTACGCACCCTTGGCGAAGTCCAACGCCCACGGTGAAAGGTTAACCCGCACATAGCTGCTACAGTTTGTGTATAGAGACTGAATGGCGCTCAGAAGAGGGCCATCAGTCCCATACTCGTGCAGAACACTCCAGAGTTTACCTCTAGGAACTCGGTCGTATGCCTTTTCCAAACCCACAAAACAACTGTATGATGGGCTTGGCACACTCCCAAGCCTTCTCAAGTACCATTCTGAGAGTGAAGAGCTGGTCGGTTGTACTTCTACCGGGACGAAAGTCGCACTGTTCAGCACCCATCCTGGGCTCGACCATAGCTCTAGAACGTGCTAGCAACACCTTAGCGTAGACTTTCACGGGGAGACTTAAAAGAGATATGCCCCTGTAGTAGGAGCAATCTCGTTTGTCCCCCTTCTTGAAAAGTGGGACAATCACCCCAGTTTGCCAATCGCCAGGTGTCTCAGCACGTTCCCAGACCAATTTAATGACACGAGAGAACCATAAAACTCCCTCTTTACCCATCGCCTTAAGCATTTCTGGCCGAATTTCGTCCACACCGGCGGATTTGCCAACTTTTAGCGATTCAATCGCCACAATGACTTCCTCCACCGTTGGACTATTCTCCGCCCCACTCAAGACTACAGGTCTGCCATTTCATGCTAAAAACAGACATGGGTTCTCCATCAACGACTTATGCCTCCATCGGTGTTTTCCCTTCCTTAGTTGCAGGGTGATATTCAAAAATAAGGAACAACTTTATTAAATTTTGTACTGAATAAGAGTGTTTGTAGTAGTACTCGGTAGCCGAACAATGCCGGTTACCCGCCAACTTGGGTATTACCCGCATTACCCGGGTATTTGTCGAATCCGGTCCTATCCGGGTAAAATCAAGAGCTCTAGTGGATACCAATGATAATTTGTCCAAGTGCTGTTTTTCAGCAGCTGTCGATGTGACCAATGACAACCAGCTTTAACAATATTCAGTAATGTCGGGGGATCATAGACACCGTATTGGAATTGTTGGCCACAGATCCGGATTTTGGGCAAAAAATCATCTTCCCGGACGAGGCTCGGTTTTGGCTCAGCAGCCATGTCAACAAGCAAAATTGCCATTATTGGAGCGAGCACAATCCACAAGAATTCGGCAACAAAGAACGAGCATTCGCTGTGGAGTTTATTTCTTAGGAAGAGGAATTTCAAAATTAGGAAGGAAGCACCATTATCGTCGTTAACCGACATTCTGTGGCTCGATCTCAACAACATCGATATATCCGTGCAGTAATTCTAGAAAAGACCGTGCAAGGGGCTCAACGGTCGAAGGCACGAGGTCGAAATGCGGCGAGGGTATCATCGCACAGCCTACGTGTATCAATTCGATGCCGCTAAGGCTTACGTCAGATATCTCCAATGTCCGAACATTTAAAGGAAAAAATGTTGACTCGGTTCATGTCCCCGTAGCAGCACGTCAGAAAGCTGCACCAGCCGACAAAGAGGAGTTGTGATATTGGACGCCTGACCACACCGGATATTGCCAGCGCCTACGAAGAGCAGCTAAGTAGGAGACTCTCCGTTATGCCCACGTCTAACATACAACCGCCAACGAGATGTGGTTGCTTTGCCGCTCGGCCACGAAGGAGGTATCGGTAGCCACGGGTACCTACCGGCACTGATAAGAAACCTGAGCAGAGAAAATAGGCCTTGACCTTCCAACAAGACAGACACTTTCGAGGAACCCTGGGCGGCAATATTCGAGAGGCTTTTGAAAGAATAACGCCGCATATTGGCCTGAGTCACCTAGCATTGGACCGAATGCCGCTCCATACACAACGGCATAAATATATAATAAAATGGGTGGCGCTACAGACAGATAGAGGCCAGGGCCTAGCTTCTCAGCAACCACTCCTGTTGTGCTTGCAATTGTTCTCTCTCGAGTGGCTGTCGTGGCGTTGTGGATATGTGCGTCGACCCCCACGCAACTGAAACTCGCTCGCTGGGTTTGACTCCCGGCCGGTACTACCAAAAATCTCCGTTCCACTGCTTTCGAGTCACTGACAGTGGTCAAAGAGTACAACGGTCTAGAAGGACGCCTTCTTCTCGAGTCGACAATGGCATAAAAGTAACTTCAAAATAAGGCCGGAATCAATTTTATCTCACACAGTTGTTGATTCATTTAAATTTCATTTTCCTATCGCTATTACCTCGTTGCCCTGTCGACCTTCCCATTGAACTTTCATTCATTTCATAATTAGTGTAATATCAAAAGTGTTCTAATTACTGCTATTATTTATCTGCTTACATAATAAAATCCGCGAGTCGATAGCGTGTTCCAGTTTCCCGATCGCTTATCCTGAGAGTCTGCGCTGTTAGCTGTTAGCCCTTGTATCGGCCTATAAATATCGGGCTCTCACGCGCTGCGATATCAATTGCCAAGCACCATGTCTAGACTAGTCGCTCTGATTGTTCTCTGTGGGATGGGCATGTCCGTGTTCTCGGTAAGTTTCACGCCATGCATCGACACCAAAGCATACTTAAATTAAATTATTCCAGGACACTGAGCCAACGGACTGCATTTTTGACTGGGAATCTTTCATAACCGAAGGAAATTCCGAGGACATTGTGATTGACTACTCGGGGCAGAAGATTTCAACGCTGACCGAAGGAAGTAAGACATATCACTACATCACTGGACCCGTTACAACCCGATCCGAAGTTGGCGACTCCTACGACGTATGACCGATGGCCATGGTATTCATTAGATCAGTTTCTCCATCGGCACTTTCCCTCCGTAGGTCTTTTACGAAATACAGAGGTATTCAGCGGGCAAGGAAGAGCCAATTCTGCTCGATGTTCGCAAGGTGTGTTACTTCTTAGAGGAAGTCTATCCCAAATTCCTGCTGCCAATTGGTGGCACACATAACGACTTTGCTCCTCAAGAGAGCATATGCCCCATGAAAGTGGTGAGTCTCATTCCTCTGTCAGGCGGGACAAATTCTTTCATTTTTCTCCCCTGCAGGGTACAACGAACATTTATCCAGCAAAGAATAGCCAGGAATTGGTGGCCCCATCTGTGCTTGAAAACGGAAAATATTACCTGTTTGTGTCGTTTTTGAAGGACAACAATCCCGTGGGTGGCATTAGTGGCAACTTCACCGTCTTGAGGGATTAATTGAGTTCGTGTACATGCATGCTTCGATTTCGAATTGAGGCAATAAACTTTTTACTGGCAATGACATCATTTGTAAACTGGTTTGTAGGCTGTTCAAATATTATTAAACTTGAGTTCCTCTGCAAATAAACTTAACATTTTTCCCCATTTCGGGAGACTTTAGTCGGCTTGGCATCTTCTTCTTCCTTGTCTGGCGCCGTGTAGGCAAAGAAGGACCTAAGCCTCAACCAACAGGCTTCTCCAATATTATTATTGGGTATATAACTTAATTGTGCGGCTTTTTTCCCCAAAATTTGAACGTTTATTTAATAAAAACATGTACAATAGTAAAGGGTCATTTTTTAGCTAAGATCTTTTTGGCAACACTGGTTTAAACAGCTGACGCACGTTTCGTGTTTTGTTTTACTGTCAAACAGCTTCACTTTGGTCTATAATTTAACCATGAATCGTCTTACAAACGAACAACGCTTGCAAATTATTGAATTTTATTATCAACATGCGTGCTCTGTTAAGAAAGTTCATCGCGACATCACATGTGTTCAGCGACGAAGCTCATTTTTGGCTCAATGGGTACGTAACTAAGCAGAATTGTCGATTTTGGAGTGAATATCAGCCAGAAGCATTGCAAGAGCTACCAGTGCATGCAGAAAAAGTCACAGTTTGGTGCGGTTTATGGGCTGGTGGCATCATTGGACCGTACTTCTTCAAAGATGATGCGAATCGTAACGTAACTGTAAATGGTGAGCGCTACCGTGAGATTATATCCAACTTTTTTTTGCCCAAAATGCAAGAGCTTGACTTGCATGACATGTGGTTTCAACAAGACGGTGCCACATGCTACACAGCACGCGCAACAATGGACTTATTGAGAGGCGAGTTTGGTGAACATTTTATTTCACGTTCGGGACCGGTCAATTGGCCGCCTGGATCGTGCGATTTAACGCCTTTAGACTATTTTTTGTGGGGCTATGTTAAAGCTCATGTCCATACAGACAAGCCCGCTTCAATTGACGCATTGGAAGACAGCATTGAAGCATTTATTCGTGAGATACCGGCCGAAATGTTGGAAAGAGTATGCCAAAATTGGACTAAGCGGATGGACCATTTGAGGCGCAGTCAAGGTCAACATTTGCATGAAATAATCTCCAAACATTAAATTATATGGACCGTACTATCGGTTCAAATAAAGATTTCATGCATTTTTCTGAATTTTATGTGTTTTTTTTTTAAAAAACTTCCTATAGCTTTTAAAAAAATCACCCTTTAGTTGGACGAGCAATGATTCCATTTTAACTTACTGGCCCCCGGCGGGCACTCTAAGCTAAAGTCAATCTTAACCTATGTCTTACGACTTAACCTAACTATGCTTTTTTAACTAAAAGAAAATAAATTTGTGTGTACAACTTAATATGAAGAAAACTTAATAATGCAAAAACTTAATAACTGAACTGTAGTTTTTTTTTATTTAAACATATTTAAGACATAACTTAAATACTACCTTAAAACTAACTTAAACTAAACTACATAACATCCATACGCGTATATACAATATATACACATAGGCATACACTTGTGTAAGAGTGTACATACTATTCTTCCTGTTTTTTGTATTTTTTGTTTTTTTTTTTGGTATTTACATCTTAACAAACTACCCTAAATTATGTAAAACGGCCATAGGTTGCGACCGACTTTTGCTCCGCGGGGATACGCATTACCCTTTCTACCCAGGGTCTAAAGGGTTCGACTAGGGAGTTCCTTCACTCCCCAGCCAACAGAATTTTCGATTCTGCATTGCAACATCTCGCACATCCCGCCTCGAGACCGACATACTGAACCGGAGGAGGCCTTCCTCAGCTCGTTGCGCGACGGAGCGGTCGTGGTTGAGTCGCCCATTCACACCTGAACGCGAGGTATGAAAGAGGAGCGGTACCGCATTTATGTCTTCTATCAGATCGTTCGAATCAAAATGGAGGAATGCTTCCGGGAGGACATATCCGTTGTGACGTACCTTTCGTGGTATAAAGAATTTGGGGTAGCAAGCCGTCGAGATCAAGTTATTGACCGAGTTCATCGCTCTGGCAGTATGACCTCGAATCAACTTCAGCAGGAAATTGTCCACTCTTATCAGGTTTTCCCTGTTGTATAAGACCTCATTGGAATAGAATTTTCTGTACTCGGACTCTGGAGTTCGATAGAGGTGAAGGCAAGCCCTAAGACAAGCCCTCTCGAACAACTGAATCTTTTCCATCAAGCATGCACTAAGCCATAGGTGAGCATTGTCCGGATGAAGGCCATGTAGCGGATTACCTTCACCCTCGCATCGAGGTGGCTGCTGTAAAACAGTCTCTTTGTAAGGGCAGAAGCGCCTCGGGTCCTGGCCAGAGCAGCATTTACACATATAGATACTGGTATAGCCAGACCCCCAGGTATCGGACTACAGTCCTTTGCGCCAGTGGTTGCCCGTGTCGTCCAACAATTGAGAACTTTCGCCAATTCTTTTTCGTATCCGCCGAGGCCTTATACAATGGCGTCCTGAACAGTATGGTTTCCGTCACTCCACTCATCGCAGTCTCTCATGAAAGAATCGAAGTCACCCTGCGCTAGAGTAGTGATGTCCTCTATCTTTTTCACTGGTCCGTAGACGATCAAGTTAAAGAGGATCGTGTACATATTAACCACTTCCAGGGGGAGATGTCTCAACACAATGTTCGCGATCCCATCGACTCCCACTGACTTCTTATTCTTTAGTGATTCGAAGACAGCTTGGCCTATTCAGAGCTTTGCTTTCTTAGGAGCTGTATATCCATCTTAGGAGATGTATATCCCAGAGTATTCTCTCTAAGCCCGTTTCCTTTAGGAATCTGAGAATGAGAGCTGGTTCTTGTGATTTTATTTATTCCTCCGATATTAGGTGCTTGCCCAGGTATCTTTGTCTGGTGGGCTGGTGCCTCACAAAATCTCAGTATATGCTCTGGGATTTCGTTAGATCCTGCAGAGATCTTCTGCTACTCCCAGCTTCCTTAGGTGCTCCCTGAGCCTACAGAGCCCTCTTAGGAAGCCTGTCAGGATACGGAGTTTATTCTTGCTCATTCTGATACATGCCTCAAACCTCTTCCGGTTATGTTGACCCAAGAGTTTTGTTGGTCTGCTTCATGCCATGAGCGTTGTTCCATGTATCTGCCCTTCTTTCTAGTTCCCTGAATTCTTCCTGAGTGATCTCCTGCAGCGCATAATGGTTCGTGGCTTTTCCTGCCGAGGGAGCCGGATTCATGTCATTGCCTTCTATCCCTGTATGGCCAGGTATCCAGCAGAGTTTTACTCTTCTACTGCTGCTCAACTTCTTAAGCTTCTGTAGACATTCCCACACGAACTTGGATTTGATCCTTCATATAGGACGGGAAATTATTTTTACAATTGAGATTACAACTAGACTTATAAAAGGTTATTCAGTAGGGGCCCAACTGATGTACTTTGTTTAATTTAATGTTTATTATTATTGTCGGCTTATTGTTTATTTTGTATGTCCTACAATGGCTGGTGCTTACATCGGGTTGTTCAAGTCCGCGTGGTCCTTTTGGGGATGGGGTTATGATGTGTTAGCCGACTTAGCCTCGATGGTGATTGCAATCTCTGTCCATGCTGCTCGTTGTTCGACGTCATTCTGCTCGTTTAGCAATCGGCTCGTTTAGCAGATTTAACGCGTTGAGGTAGCGTTCTCCGGGGATTGTGTTTCTCAGGTTCCTGAAATCCTCGTTAGGATGGTTGTTGATATTTAGTAGTTGTGTAAACACATGTAAACAAACTGAAAACAAGAATTTGGTTCTCTTTCACCATAAAAGGAAAAAACTAAAGCAAACGCTGGAAGTATTTCTGACAGATGGATATGCACGCATGTGTTCATTATCCCTACTTTTGTGCAAACATGACGAAGAATCTCGTTAAAATCTGCCACTAGCTCATGTTCCTTCATGAGCATTTTATTTCGCCCTTAAGGATGAACTGATCTTATTTCTATTGAATTAATCCATGAGATAGCCAGGTTCTAGCACTCTTTCCCCTTAAAATGTTTGACGATCATTTTTTATATCGTTTCTAGAGCCAAATTGACCAATCAGCGAACGTCATTCACGTCATTTCGTGAATAACCGTCAAAAATTCATGAATATCTGTCAAAAAGTGTCTGAAATTCGTCGATGGACTAGGGGTCAATCAGCTGTGAAGTCGGGCATCTCTATTGCACTTCATTTCCGCTTCGAACGGCCAATTTGAGAAGCTTTTCCTAGACAGTTATACTCTTTGAGCACTGGCAGTGACTTCAAAGAGGTGGAGCCGTGAAAATTATTTTGCTCGTACCAGGAATTGAACCTAGACAACGTAGTCTCAAAGAACGCAGGGGTCGACGCACCATCGCACAAAACTTAACGACCGCCATTCTGTCCCTTCCTCAAAAGCCACACTTTTCCGCTCATTTCTACGTTACCTCCGAACGAAGCCACTGGGTTCCATCAATTTCAAAAGGCATTCTCATTATTTCGTGAATAATCGTCAAAAATTCATGAACTGTTCCCAAATTCGTCGATGGGCTAGGGGTCAATCAGCTGTGAAGTTGGTCATCTCTATAATACTCCATTTCTGCTCAAAATCAGTTGCATTAAGCGCAACTACAGATGAGCGGGTTTCACGTCCCTTCATGTCTCTTTTTGGAATATTGGGATATTTGAAAAATTGCAAATGAATTTTTATACAAAAGTTTGGAAATTCAAAATGTTGGAATTTCATGAATTTTCGGCTCAAACATAGAAGTATCATATGCATCTTCGAATCTGGCAGCGCTGGCATCAGCCCGTTTTGTTTTTCTTTATTTTCGCTCTTCTCTCATGCTGATCTTCGCATCGCCATGCCCGCAGCACGTGGTGGCAAGTAGTTATCGTTGAACAGCAATTATCTTGACAAGGTACTGTAATATTTGTGAAATATTTGGGCGAGTCAATCTCTTCACTAAATCTTGCTAATTGCGAGTAATTATAGTTTATTTTATATCCCATGCACCACAATAGACATTGCCTCAGCCGTATAAATATGGCACATTCCTCTAGTCATGTCAGTGTTACCAAGCACCATGTCCAGACTACTGAGATTGATTGTCTCCTGCGGGTTGTGCATCTCCGTGTTCTCGGTAAGTTGTCCGTAGGTATCATCCAACAGTACAAGAAGACAAATTTTCCAGGACTATGCCGGGAAAGACTGTATTTTCGACTTTGAATCCTATTCAACCCAACCGGACACCGAGGACACGGTAGTGAACTTCATTCAGGAGATCTCAACGCTGACAGAAGGCAGTACGACATATCATTACATCACCGGGACCCTGCAAGCCAAGTCGATTATTGACAACTCATACGATGTATGGCCAATGAGAATGGGGGCAGATTTGTTCACCTTTTTAACATGCACTCGACTTCTGTAGGCCTACTACCGTATACAAAGGATCTCAGATGGAACTGTAAGGAATGTCGTCATCGGTGTTCAGGAGGCTTGCTACTTCTCCGGGAACATATATCCACAATACCTGTATGCCATCCCTGCAAAGCACAACGACTTCCCTTCTGATTTCAGCATTTGCAAACTTCAGCCGGTACGTTGACTATGTCCATCATCTCTGAGGCAGAAGTTCATTGACTTTGCACTCCCCAGGGTTCTCCGCTCCACATTTTGCCAGCGAATAGCAGCCAGGAATTGATCTATCCATCGCTGCTGGACGAGGGGAAATACTATTTCGAAGTCTCATTTTTGAAAAACGACCGGCCTGTGGGTGGCATAAGTGGCGTCTTTAACGTCTTAAGTATTTAATTGAATTCATTGTGATCTTCAATTTCAATAAACGTTGGCAATGAACCGAAGGAAGAGTGACGTGTTGACAAGTAACTTGGCTTAATTGCGGTCGCATGTAGCAGCTGGCGTTTAGTTTGTCCGGTTTTAAGAGGGGTTTGAAACCTGCACCGATTTCGGCAAGGAGATGCGCTGTCGTGTTGGTAGGTAGTGAGTGGCTTAGATGCACTTATTACTGCCACGTGGGTTTACACAAATGAGGGGGTTAGGCCGGCGTGATTATTGCAACAGCAAGCGATTTGATTGGTGTTTCTCTCGGATCGCTTAGGTTAATGAGAAGCAGGGCCGGCCGGAGCCAAATGAGCGCCCTGTGTAAGCCCTACGTTTGTCGCCCCCTTCGTGAGTTTCCGTCCCATAAGCGGTTTCCAGATTACCCAAGAGGTAGACTTTCAATGCGTGTTGTTTTATTGAGGTATTAGGTAGACATTTGTTATATAAATTAATAAATTTGTTGAAATAAAAAACTATACAATAAACTAGCGGACCCGGCGATCTTCGTCCCGCTCCAACTTAACACCTTCAGATGAACTTCAGAGTTTTAAGCAAAACACAGATTTTATGATATTTATTTAAATGGAGTCAAAATCAGTTGAGAGCGATATGATGAACAATATTTTTCGATTTATTTTCCGGCGCAGAAACATTCAACGAAGACAGTTTGCCAACACTCCAACGAAAAAAAGGATAATCTCACTTGCTGCAAGCACCTTTGCGGGAGGATTTTCTTAAACTTGTCTCCCGTAAAAACTTTCTCCCGGCAATTATGAACTACTGAACAAAATGAACCATTTTTTGTTTTAGGTACATTTACAGATTTAAATAAAAACGAATATTTTTAAAAAATATGTACCTACCATGTCGGAACTATTTCCGATCGTTCCGCATGTTCATCTAAATAGTTCCCAGTTTGCAGAGATGTGTATGAATGAAACAGATTGAAAACAAAATCTATACGTATTCGGACATGGGTGGTGTCGGAGAAATACTTCTCTAGTACTACTACCAATTTCGATCTGAGTTTCATGGGCATATCTTGGCTGTAGAAGAACTTTTCTTACAAGGATTAAAAGTGAAACTGGAATTAACATGGGACATTTCGTGTCTTGCATATCGTCCGGCGAGAAAAATTAAAGGCTTATTTATCGATTATCTCTGCTTTTTACTTTGGATACATATCCGAGGAACTACAATAGTTCCGACTTAAAAAAAAATAATAGTTCCATGTTCGTTCCGCCATTGGAACTATTTAGCACAACTCTAGGCTACAGGTCATAATAAACTTTCATTCGCCAAACAACATACCTGGATCTTCACACAAAATACCGTTCACACACAAGCAACTAATTCCAAAAGAGCCACAATAAAATAATAAATTCTGCGAAATGATTCCACGGAATAATTGGGTTAATGCAAACAAAGGCTTTCGCTACTCTTCGTGCCTCTGCCGGGGAATAGCAAAAGGGAGCGAACTTAGGTCTCGAATGAACTCAACTCAAATGTATATCAAATATACATTTTAACACGCCTGCGGCTTTAACACTTTTCGAGTTTTTGAGAGATACTCTAAAGCTTCAAATGAACTCCAACTCAGGAATTTCCACCACTCAATGTGGTGCAGTCATCGACGCAGTGTTTCAACGATATCTCAGTACATTGCAGTCTCAAGTATACGATTCCTATTTCAGCTATCATAAGCCCATCGTATCAAGCATAAATTGAACCTGATTAAATATTCGTCACCAACTCATTCACGACTCGTCTTTTAAATAAGTCAGTCTTTAACTAGTCAGTTCGGATATCATCGATTGGGGGATAAGATGTTTACGCATAGACCTCGAGTACGTCCACTGCTCGCTCCTTTCGTTTTTATTATTATTTATAGCACAAATTTTACAATGTGTTGCATACAATTTGTTGTACAGAGATTTGGTTTCAATAACCTTACTACTAAAATATTCATATAATCTTTATATAATTTAGAAGAAATATTAGATTTTAGTCTGAAGGAAAAGCCACTTTAAAAACCTTCATGGCAACAAAAAATTCCTAATTCCTTAGGAGAGAAGAGAGAAGTGGTTAGTCTTGATTTCAAATTGCTGACTAGAATGTTTTAGAACACACAAAAATAAATAAGATAAATAGATATATATAAAATGAATAAATATTAGACAGATAATAAATAAATAAATAAAAAAAATAGATAAATAAATAAATAAATAAATATGTTAATATATTAAACAAGTAAGTATATAGATGGATAAAGAAACGGGTAAATATTGCACTCAATCTGCAGCTAATTTTGAAATGAAGTCGTTTCCGGACGATAAAAGGGATTGATTATATTGGAGAAAAAGTTTTTCAACTCTAGCTGTGACCATTTCGATCTTGGATATCTTATGAAGTTCCGTAGTCGAGAAAAACCAAGGGAGATTTAGAATCATTTTTAAAAGTTCATTTTGCGTTACTTGGAGCCTACGCAGAAGACTTTTGGCGCACTTGCCCCAGACAGGAGACCCATAAAATATGATCGGTTGGAAAACAGACTTAAAAATCAATATTTTGTTTTCATTGCTTAGTTTAGAATTCCTGCAAATGAATGGATAGAGAGTCTTTATCATAACGTTTATCTTTTTGATAATTTCTTGAATATGAAGCCTAAAAGTTAGCCTTTCATCTAGACACTTTCCACTCGATTTCCACTCGATCGGAAAACCATTAAGTTGAAGACTGTTGCTTGGAAGTAAACAAGCTTTTCTTTTTCGAGTGAAAATGATTGCTTGCGTCTTAGAAGCGTTAATGTTAATTTTCCAATCTTGACAATATTGAAGGACAGTATTTATCCCAGATTGCAGATTGGTTTCAATAATGGAACTAGTTGCATCCGAGGAGTAAATACATGTATCATCTGCATATAAAGCAATATTGCAATTATTTAGATTTGGGAAATCAGAGGTGTATATATTAAATAGGACAGGCGCTAGGACAGAGCCTTGTGGTACACCAGCGCTAATTATTTTGTTGTCCGAAAGGCTCTGATTTACGGACACTTTGAAAGTACGGAGAGATAGAAAAGACTGAACGATTTTAATAAGATACAGTGGAAGGTTATTATTCAATAGCTTGTGTATCAATCCATACCAGTGCTTTTCCCTTCGGAAAGATTTATTCTGATGTCATTTGTTATACGATGCACTTGATGAGCAGTGCTATGACAAGCCCTAAATCCAAATTGTTCTTAGGTAAGATTCCGTTTTCATCAATAAAAGAAGCAACCCTACTCTTTATGATCTTTTCTAAGCATTTACTTAGAGAGCTGAACAAACTAATAGGTCTGTAACTACCAGGTAGATTCGCACTTTTTCCAGGTTTTAAAATGGGCACTATCTTGGCTGCTTTCCATCTATTAGGGAAATATCCCAGCCTGAGACAATTATTGAAGATGTCTTGCAGATGTTTGAGGACAGATCGCTCCTTTTGGCTTGTATAAAATTCTGCTGAAATTGACTCTTCCTTGCTTGGTATGTGGACAGCGTCGTTTGTGTTGTTCTCCAAGTTTTAAACTGCAAATTGTAGACTACGTGTAGCAAGTCTTCCATAAAACGGATGCAAGCGTGCAAGGGTGAAATTTCTAATTTTAGAGCCTCTTGATTTCTTCAGTAATGTCAAATTGTTCATCTCTGATGGTTGCGCGCCCCATACAACACATGAACTCGCCGAAGACGTGTTTGTTACAGCCTGTGCTACTTTGTCATCTGTCATTGCAAAATACAGTTCGGCAGAGAGGATATAATTGTTTCACGCAAATTTTGAATCTCATTTTTTCTTCTCGTATAAGGCCGCCATTCCAACACGCCAATATGTACCAATCTAAAATATGAAACTTGTCTGCTTTGACAGATGCCACTTTTTAGGCAATATCGCTTCAATGTGCGTTCCGTGATATCCTTTGCCGCACCACCCTTGTCTACACCATTGAAAAGTCGGCGACGAATCTACAAAAAAGCACCATTTTCAGTGGGTTTCCCAACTGCAAGGTTCCCCTTTCCCTTGTGTCTTTCTTTGGACTTAAAATAGTTTTTATTAGATTAGTTGAAGATCAATGCTAGCCAGTTCAGCAGAGCTGATGCAGTTCTTTTCTCTTGTGCAAGTTGGCAGTACGATCAGCTCACGTGCCGGAGCTATGGCAAAGTAAACGTTTCTCCATCTGACTCGAATTTTTCTAAAACTCTCTCAAATCATGGTATCCCGTGCATTAATCACAATAGAATATAGTGGAGAAATAAAGTAGCCTCCCACTGGTGAAAGAATTCAAAATTGGTCCAGTGGTTCCAGAGCTTACTAGCTATAAACAAACAATCTAACAAATTTAACCTCTTTATATAATCGTCTAGATTGTTCGTAATTGGTTTATTAAAAAAACAGAGTGAGTCGATATCGTGTTCTATCTTTCGGATCGTTTATCTTTAAGGTCAGTTTTGTCATTTTGCCATTTGGAGCCCTATAAAAGTCGTAAGCTCATCGCAGTCAGGTCAGTAACCAAATATCATGTCTCGACTGCTCGCATTGACTGTTCTCTGTTCGATGTTCATCTCCGTGTTCTCGGTAAGTGCATCTCCATACATATCTACCGAGTGGAAGAACTAACGGAAGTATTGCAGGACCAAGATCTGAAGGACAGTATTTTTGACTTTGAATCCTTCAACTCCGAAGGTGGTTCTGGTGAATTGATACTTGACTTCTCTGGACTGAGCATTTCAACGCTGACCGAAGGAAGTAAAGCATACCATTACATCACCGGAGAATTTATAACCAATGCCAAGGTTGACAGCTCATTCCAAGTACGGCTTATTAAAATCACATGCACGCAGAGTTTCTATTACAACACGTGTCTTCCGTAGGCCAGTCTCGATATAACAAAGTATGGGGAGGGTGTTATTGTAAATACTTATCGGGATGCCTGTGAGATTACAAGGGACTTTTATCCGCGATATCTTCTTCCACTTGCTGGAACGCGTAGGGATGTGCCTCTGAACTCCACCCTATGTGAGAGGGATGCAGTAAGTTGTTTCCGTTTTTAACGCTTGGGATCTTTTACACACGGAGCCGATGAATTTCAATACTCCACAGCGTACTATCCACGTGTCCCCGGCAAAGACCAGCAAGGACTTGGTGGCCCAATCTAAGCTTGACGAGGGAAAATATAGCTATGAAGTAACATTTTATGACAAAGATGTCACAATCGTTGGTGGCATGAATGGCGTCTTTAATGTCATACATGTTTAATTGGTTTTTTATATTTTGTTGTTGTTTTTGGTGCGGGTGCTGCTATTTAAATCAATAAATATTTAACATTGCTATGAACTGAGTTATTACGATTGAGGGGATGTGGTGGTGGTTAAGAAGCTGACTGCAAGTAGTAGTCGTACTTAGAAGGTACCCTGTGCCAATAGGCCAACTGCGATTTGTGTGAATAAGCAGTTCAGGCATGGATGGCAGACCTTGTTAGCTTCGCAAGTTCCTATAATGCCACAGTGTCCCGCCACTCGTATAGGCTGGTTTCTATAGTATTCGGCAAACTCTCTGAGAAATCGACGACGCATCAGGGAAGTCTTGTGACAGCAGCTGAAGCATCGGAACATATGACAATTGATATCAGTTCGTGTTCCATTCAAGACCATTCAAGACCGCAGATAATTCCACATTTAGATCCCTAGAGAGAAGCCAGCTTCCTCGCCTCCATCCATTTACGATATGTCTGCTGAGGGGATGGTGTTTGAGATGCTGTTCTTGTTCTCTTTAAGATGAGCTTTGGTAGCAGTAGATCGGTGTCTCAAAAATGGGGATAGACTGTACAGAACGGAGTTATTTTCAGACTAACCGCTCGACATGCTGGGTGGTTATCACATTCTTTAGTAATTTTTTCTCTAGTTCAGAGTCTGGATGCACACAAACTCACAAACGCACAAAGCTTATAGATGCAAGGCCAACAAGTTCAAATCATCGCGGACATTGTGGTAGCCAGAAGGTCATTGCGGAATTTCTGGGCACTGTGGTGTCAAGTCTATTCCCTTTGCGACAAAAAAACTCTCACGCCGTCCCCTCTTTCTAGTCACTGACAATCAGCAAGAGTATCAGTGGGTCTGCTCCACTCGTGAGAGAAAAATAGCATGCTCCACATGAGTGGATACTGTAGAAGTTCGGCCCCGTATAGGCAATAGCGGGCTCGGAAAGTCGATGGTTGGTCGAACTGCTACAATATTGGAAACATGCGACGATTAGAGGGGGACTTGTTTCCAATAAGCTGACATCTACATGCACCCATTTCAATGTTCCAAGCAAGCGACAATTCTTGCGAAGTCTACAATATTTGAGTAAGTGATATGAATAAGCACAATACAGTATACAGTCGACTCTCGAAACTCGTTAATTCGGAGTTCCCGATAATTCGAACTGAATGTTAGATCCCTTGGAAGAGCCTTGATAAATCGAACAAAACCTACGTGTTTTGGTATCGAACAGTCGTGCAGCCAGCAAACACGCTGTAATTCGTCCGGTTCCTCTCAGTAATTCGAATATTGCTGTCGTTTTTGGTTTTTGTTCTCTGTTCTTTTGCAAGCTGTTGCTTCCAATGCTTTGATCAAGATAGATTGTGACTAGGTATGTGACGTAAACAACGTAAGTAATAAGTTCAACCTCGCAGGATGGAAGGAGCCTTCTGCCTTTTGCGAGTCTGTGTCTTTCGAAGTTGCTGTGCTCTGTGTGACGATTAAAATTTGGCAGCTTCCAATTCAAGCAACAAGAATGAAGACGACGATGGCGAAGAATCGGAAGCAGAACCAATTCGGCACATCGAAGGAGGCAAAGCCACTGTTGTGTACATTGCGTCAACAATAACCGGAAATCGGAAGTGACCGACGAGGTATTTTTGGCACTGTCTGTGATAGACAATGCCCTTGACCAAGAGTGCTGGAAGTTATTAAAAAATAAAAATCACTGATTTCTTTACAAGATAATGCAAATACTTTTGTGTGTCAAATTATTGTTGTTTAACCGAACTTTCGGTTAAACGAATTTGAAAATGAAATTGAATTTTTTGTAAGGTGCCTTGATTTTCGAATTATCGAGAGTCGACTGTATATTGGATAAAAGAAAGTTCCAAAAATGCCAAACATTTCTGTCATTTATCGGTGTTTTCTCGTGCCCTAGAGGGCAAGCTACTCGAGAGCAAAGTTCTGTGTTCAATCTTTGGTCTTGTTTGCATTGAGTTGTTTGGTTTTTGGAGAAGAAGATTCATCCACGAATTGTACACCGAAATGAGCCTAGCCAGTCGTCTACGAATTCAACGCCTAAGATTGGAGCATGGACAACACAGCTACTACAGCCCTTCGACGGCCTGTGCCCCTCAGCAACCATTCGTGTTGTGCGTGATATTGTTCTGGTCGTACCGGGAATGGAACCTGGGCTGCGTAGGCTCAGGTGGGTTGGGGTCGACACATCAATCCACAACTCAACGGCCGCGTCTTCAATTCCGAACCAGTGGGACAACGCAATTGAGGATATCGATGGAACCGATGGAGCACACAAGTGAAGAAGGACCTCATCCACCTTGGAGGCAGCCGGCTACAGATCGTGCCAGCAGGATAGGCTTGTTGGTTGAGGCCCAGGTTCACCTAGGACTGTAGCGCTATTAGAAGAAGAAGAAGAATAAGGAAACAATATGCATACAAACGTTTCCCTCTATGAGGTATTTTATTTATTAATTAAACTGCTGACGTTACTCAGCCCGAAGTCAACTTAAAACTAAACTTACTCTAGTTATTCTAATCGTTCGATGTCGTTGAACGATGGCCTTGATATTATTCGGTCCCACGGTGGATGGTCGGTGACGTGCCCACAGTGGTGTCGGATTGTTTCGCTGCGTCTGGCATGCTCAGTTTAAATCGTCTGGCTGTTCACACACTTTGCAACTTTGAGAGCGTGTTAACTTACATCCGAAGAACTGATATAAGAAAAAAAACGTAAGCAAAGCTATTCCAAACAAAACCTTCAATCTGCATGCTCTACGAATCAACAAGAAAAAATAAATTTTGACTTTATGAGTAAAAATCTGTATTTTCTATCAAAATTATATTTTGCGTGAATTATGGAACACCCTTTATAAAAACATGAATGAATATTAATTCATGCGCAAAACTGGAGGCGATAGAAGCAAGTACATCACTCATTTTTGCCCGTAGTGAGATATTTAGTCAATTTGATAAATAATTGATAAATTTTAAGTAAAAATTAGAGAAATAAGAGGATTGTAAAGCAACGTAAAATGTAATCAGGGATGAGAATTCTGGGTCCAGAAAGTGAAGCTAATGGTCTTGTGGCCCTGAAAATGTTTTCGTTGCATTCCTCATCTTTATGAGATCCTGACATGCATCTTGTTGTGTACACTCATGTTCAAGCATTTCATAGAAAAGATTTTGTTGTATCTACAGTCAGCGTGAAAAGTGAGTGTACAGCATGAATAAAGGTGGGACTGCAAGAAAAAACCTTAAATGCATAAAGCGTACATAAAGCAAAAAAAAAAAAAAAAAAAACGATGTAACAGATGACGTTAAAGGTGGAATAAGATTCAACGACATATCAATTCCTGCACTGATGTATGCTGATGATATCGTCTTTCAGTGTGACACTATCCAAGGTATGCAGTTAATGATTAACAGGCTTAATGCTTTCTGTAAAATTTGGAATCTGTAATGTAAACTTTGAAGAACTATCCGTTCGATTTGGGAACGTTGCTTCAAAAATAAATAAAAGTAAGTGCAAAACAGACCTTGTTCCATGCAACCGTAGCGTCGATAATGTTTTACCGAGCTCAGGTATGGGGTTACAAAGGCTACGATGCTGTGGAGAAATTTCTTCGCTATTTTTTGAAGAAGATATTCCCTTTACCAAAAAATAGCCCAAACTATATGGTACATCTTGAAAGGGGAACTCCTCCTTTGCTCTTGTACACGCTCAAAATGCACTTCAACTAAAGGGTGATTTTTTAGCTATTATCTTTTTGGCAACACTGGTTTAAACAGCTGACGCACGTTTCGTGTTTTGTTTCACTGTCAAACATCTTCAGTTTGGTCTATAATTTAACCATGAATCGTCTTACAAACGAACAACGCTTGCAATTTATTGAATTTTTTTTTTCATCTCGCGAAACGTTGTGTTCATCGACGAAGCTCATTTTTGGCTCAAAGAGTACGTAAATAAGCAGACTTGTCGATTTTGGAGTGAATATCAGCCAGAAGCATGGCAAGAGCTACCAATGCATCCAGTCAGTCACAGTATGGTGCGGTTTATGGGCTGGTGGCATCATTGGACCGTACTTCTTCAAAGATGATGCGAATCATAACGTAACTGTGAATGGTGAGCGCTACCGAGAGATGATATCCAACTTTTTTTTGCCCAAAATGCCAAATACAAGAGCTTGACTTGCATGACATGTGGTTTCAACAAGACGGTGCCACATGCCACACAGCACGCGCAACAAGGGACTTATTGAGAGGCGAGTTCGGCAAACATTTTATTTCACGTTCGGGACCGGTCCACCGGTTAATTGGCCGCCTAGATCGTGAGATTTAACGCCTTTAGACTATTTTTTGTGGGGCTATGTTAAAGCTCAAGTCCATACAGACAAGCCCGCTTCAATTGACGACAACATTGAAGCATTTATTCGTGAGATACCGGCCGAAATGTTGGAAAGAGTATGCCAAAATTGGACTAAGCGGATGGACCATTTGAGGCGCAGTCAAGGTCAACATTTCATTGAAATAATCTTCAAACATTAAATTATATGGACCGTACTATCGATTCAAATAAAGATTTCATGCATTTTTCTGAATTTTCTGTTTTTTTTTTTTTCTAAAAAACTTTCCTATAGCTTTTAAAAAATCACCCTTTAGATAGTATATAATAGATGGAGACGAGGGTTTAGCAGGATTATATTTTGTCAACCTGGTAGACTGCCATAGGCCATACCACTAATGACTTAGGTTAATCTTTACATTGTAAAACATTTATTGAAAATTAAAGTCAACTAAACTAACTACATGGTTATGACGAAACTCGGGTGTATCCAACGACTTTACTGCTACTTGTGTTTATGTTAGATTTACGTTTCGAGATTTGCTTTTAATTAAAAATGTGAAGTGACAGGAGAAATGTGCTAAAAATCGTCTGGGAACAGGAAACTGTAGATTTCACTTAGTCGGAGAGAATAACAGGAGAAACGGCAACGCTGGCCTGATCAACGCCAAGCCCAACATTCAGCGGTATGGATAAAGCAAATACAGTAAATGGAAGGTATTTTTTAAACGACAACAAATACCTTATTTTAATCAACTGTAGTTAGATACCGTGGTTACAAATACTATGCTCAGTGGAATGTTCTTGTTTAAACTTGCTAATGAAAGAAAAATCGCTCGTACACAAATTTGTGGAAACATGCTCGCACACACCGGAGTGTTGTGTGTTTGTCAAGGGATCCCAGATTTGTGTGTTGATGCAACGGCTACACTCGGATGACGTTAAATTCGCTCTTCAAGCTACCAACGACTTTGCGGTTCTTGAGAAATACTACTCCAAAGAAATAGTTTCCTTCGTCAAGCTTAGATCCGGCCACCAAGTCCTTGCTGCTTTCTACTGGGAAAAAGTGGATAGTGCCCTGTGAAGTATACCAAACACCTGCTTTGAAAATTCCCCCATGATAAATGCAAACAACTTACTGGACCCCTGTCGCATTGGGTGGTGTTAGGGGGTATATCGGTATGCATTCCAGCAAAAGGCTTAAAGTACTGCTGGAAATTTTTCGCTGAAAAGTCACAAATATCCAGGGTATCAAAATCAACAATTCCGTCTCCGCGCTTTGTTATGCTGTAAGTGGCCTACGGAAGTCAAGAGAAAGTTAATTAAATGAACTAGGTGAACATGATTCTCTCTCTCTCTCTCTCATCAATCGTACTTGAATTGAGCTGTCAACCTTGGATCTGGTCTTATATTCTCCAGTGAGGTAACGGTAAGTTTTGGCTCCTTCTGTCAGCGTTGAAATGCTCAGTCCAGTGGCGTCAAGTATCAAGTCCTCCGAATCTGCTTCGGGCTCAAAAGTTTCAAAGTCAAAAATACAGTCCTTCAAATCAGCGTCCTGGAATATTTCTGTTAGCTCTTCTATTCGGTATTCATGTCAGAGCAAGCCTTACCGAGAACACGGAGCTGCACATCCCACAGAGAACAGTCAGTGCGAGCAGTCGATACATGTTGGTTGGCAACTAATGGCAGTTTGACATTTTTATACGACCCACACCCTCAATAGCCGGAAACACAAGCTTTCAAGATAAACTATCGACATATTAGGCGCACGTTAGGGCTCACTGATCTGAATAAATGATATAATTAGGTTATATTCTAATAATAATAGGAACAAGTAATGAGCTACCATAAATTGCATGACAAATTATATTTAATGAAGATTAAAAAAATATTGGTTGATGCATTAAGGCCTTTTTTAATCTATATATTGGATCCATAACTTAGTTTTTTAAATTTGAAGGTTTACTTAAGAAGAACATGTGCAATAGTATTTTTCAAAGTATTGCCCATCTGAAGCTATGACTTTTTCCCATATTTCTGGCAATTTGTGAATTCCATCCCAAAAGAACTGCGCCGGCTTGGCAGCCAAGAACGAATCAAGCCAATTTTTGATATTCTGCTCTGATGTGAACCGTATTTCAGTGAGGGTGTTCTGCATCGACCGGAACAAATGGTAGTCAGAAGGGGCAAGGTCTGGGCTATAAGGCGGGTGGGGTAAAACCTCCCATCCACTGTTTTCCAAATAGTTCTTAACCGGCATAGCAACGTGGGGACGAGCGTTGTCATGATGGAAAGCTATCGCTTCGTGTCTGGTCGCCTATTGCGGGCGCTTTTCGGCTACTGCTCTCTTCAAACGGATTAATTGTGTTCCGTAGCGTTGTCCATTGATGGTTTCACCCGGTTTTAGCAGCTCATAATACAGCACACCCTTCTGATCCCACCAAATACAGAGCATTACCTACGCGCCATGGTTATTCGGCTTTGCGGTTGATTTGGCCGGTTGGCCGGGTTTCCAAACCACTTTTGGCACGTTCTCTCGGCTAGCGCATGTTCACCATAAACTTCCACCAAAATGCGATGACTTTCGGCGGCAGTAAAATAATGAAGAAGAACTCCCCGCAAAAACACATTTTCAGGCACAAAGTTCGAGTGAAAAAAAATGATTGTTTTTTACACTTCAAATGAATGACATACACTGAAATGACGTACAATGACAGTAGCTTTCCAACGCATGTTCCAATGGAATAATACAATCTACGCCATCTCGTGCAAACCGCACGAAAGTTATAAGCCCAATACTTCCAAATAATAGGTTTTGTCAAGGCCGTGGGTCAAGTGTGAGCAATCGCTGCACCAATCGCATAAGTTCCACTTAACCACTTAGCTGAGATGCGTACAGTATCAGGCAAAATACTTATTTATTTATTTATTTAGTCACCAAGGCATTAGACAGTCAAAACCGGTTATAACGACCTTCAAGGGCCTGACGAAGTTGGTCGTTATAACCGATATCAAGGCCTGTGAATAAATCTTTTTTTCAATTAGACACCTTGCTTCATATTTTTTTTCATAATTAAAATAAATAAAAAAAGCTCGTAAACTTGTAGTACAAAACAAATAAAGGCCACTTCATGTCCTGTGAGCAGACAGAGAGGAAAGTCAAAACCTCCAGGATATCAGCCGCTAACGGAAAGAGTGCCGAAAGCTCTTTAACAGGGCGAATGGATCTCATGATGCTAAGGACTGGGACTCCCACAAGGAGTCTCTTAGCGCCTTCAAAATTTAACTAAAGAAGGCCCAGCGAGCTTCTTGGGGACTCCTCTGTGGGAAAATTGAAGAAGCCTCTGAAGCACCAAGGCTTAGTAAAGTTCCTTCCTTCAAAAACCTGACGTTTCCTGGACCTCGTCCAGTGTGAAGACCCTAAATCTCCTTTTTGATACGAACTTCCCAGGCACCTACTCTATCAGCAGGCGTTTCTCCCTTTAATCCCCCCCGTAAATTTATTAACGTCAGACACACAACTGTCATGTGGGCACTGATGAGCTTTACACCCTCTCAGTCAGCGGGACCTGACGGCGTCATCCCTGCGGAACTCCAAAAAAAAAAAAACAGCGGACCCCATCATGCCAAGGCTTCTAAACATCTTCAGAGGCTGCATGATACTAGGCCATGTTCCCAACTCTTGGAAGAGGTTAAAGTAGTTTTCATTCCAAAAGCAGGGAAATTCTCTCATGTCAAACCTAAGGACCTATCCGTCTCTCTTCTTTTCTCTTGGAACCCCTGGAGAAACTTATAGATAAATTTATCCGGCAAGCTATCCCTTCGTGCAGACCCTCACTTGCGCAGAGTGCCTACAATAAGGGCGAGTCTTTAGAGACAGCCCCACATTCCTTAATAGGGACAATTGAAAAATCTCTCCACTACAAAGAATATACCCTTGAGGCATTTCTTGACATAGAAGGTGCATTCAATAACATCGGACCAAAGGCCATCTCTCTTGAGCTTAACAACCTTGGGATCGGAAAGTCCTTAGTGGCTTTCATCCGTCAGCTACTCACCAGCAGGGTAATCCACTCTAATCTGGGAGATGCTAGGATCCGCAGAGGAGTTAATAGAGGAACCCCTGCTACTAATACTGGAAGAGGCTGGATTTAAAGTTTTTGCCAAAGCTACAACTGGCAAATTCGGCTCTACCTTAGGAGACTTAATTCAGAATGCTGGAAGCATGGATACAAACATGCGTCCTCAGCTTTAACCCCCAGAAAACAGATCTCGTACTATTCACCAGAATGTACAAAATCCCTCTATTTGACCCCCCACGCGGTTCCGCGCCACTTAACAACTAACCGCCAGTGCGAAATTTTTGGGTCTCATCATCGACAATAAGCTAAGCTGGAAATTCAATATCCAAAAGAGGGTCAAGAAGGCTTAGTCTACCTGCTGTTAGAACAATAAGACGCACAACACGACCTGTTGCTGTGGAAGCTAGTCTCAGGTCCACCTCGGACTGTGCTGTGAGAACAATGCGACCCACACTACGAGCAGTTGCTGTGGAAGCTAGTGTCAGGTCTCACTCGGACTGTGCTCACAGCTAGTCTCAGGTCCACCTCGGACTGTGCTCACAGCTAAACTCAGGTCAACCTCCGACTGTGCTGTGAGAACAATGCGACGCACAACACGAGTAGTTGCTGTGGAAGCTGGACTCAGGTCCACCTCGGACTGTGCTGTGAGAACAATGCGACGCACAACACGAGTAGTTGCTGTGGAAGCTGGACTCAGGTCCACCTCGGACTGTGCTCACAGCTAGTCTCAGGTCCACCTCGGACTGTGCTGTGAGAACAATGCGACGCACAACACGAGTAGTTGCTGTGGAAGCTGGACTCAGGTCCACCTCGGACTGTGCTCACAGCTAGTCTCAGGTCCAGCTGGGACTGTGCTCAAGAGCAGTTGCTGTGGAAGCTAGTTCAGGTCCACCTCGGACTGTGCTCACAGCTAGTCTCAGGTCCACCTCGGACTGTGCTGTGAGAACAATGCCACGCACAACACGAGTAGTTGCTGTGGAAGCTGGACTCAGGTCCACCTCGGACTGTGCTCACAGCTAGTCTCAGGTCCACCTCGGACTGTGCTGTGAGAACAATGCCACGCACAACACGAGTAGTTGCTGTGGAAGCTGGACTCAGATCCACCTCGGACTGTGCTCACAGCTAGTCTCAGCTCTACCTCCGACTGTGCTGTGAGAAAAATATGAAGCACAACACGAGTAGTTGCTGTGGAAGCTGGACTCAGGTCCACCTCGGACTGTGCTCACAGCTAGTCTCAGGTCCACCTCGGACTGTGCTCACAGCTAGTCTCAGGTCCACCTCGGACTCTGCTCACAGCTAGTCTCAGGTCCAGCTGGGACTGTGCTCAAGAGCAGTTGCTGTGGAAGCTAGTTCAGGTCCACCTCGGACTGTGCTCACGGCTAGTCTCAGGTCCACCTCGGACTGTGCTGTGAGAACAATGCCACGCACAACACGAGTAGTTGCTGTGGAAGCTGGACTCAGGTCCACCTCGGACTGTGCTCACAGCTAGTCTCAGGTCCACCTCGGACTGTGCTGTGAGAACAATGCCACGCACAACACGAGTAGTTGCTGTGGAAGCTGGACTCAGATCCACCTCGGACTGTGCTCACAGCTAGTCTCAGCTCTACCTCCGACTGTGCTGTGAGAAAAATATGAAGCACAACACGAGTAGTTGCTGTGGAAGCTAGTTCAGGTCCACCTCGGACTGTGCTCACAGCTAGTCTCAGGTCCACCTCGGACTGTGCTCACAGCTAGTCTCAGGTCCACCTCGGACTCTGCTCACAGCTAGTCTCAGGTCCACCTCGGACTGTGCTGTGAGAACAATGCCACGCACAATACGAGTAGTTGCTGTGGAAGCTAGTGTCAGGTCCACCTCCGACTGTGCTGTGAGAACAATGCGACGCACAACACGAGTAGTTGCTGTGGAAGCTGGACTCAGGTCCACCTCGGACTGTGCTCACAGCTAGTCTCAGGTCCACCTCGGACTGTGCTGTGAGAATAATACAACCCACAACACTAGCAGTTGCTGTGGAAGTTAGCCTCATGTCCACCTCTGGCTGTCCCTATTCTCTTTTTCCCTTGCATTAACCTCACATAAGTGCAAACAAAACGTCCTGTAATTTGCTAACACATCCTCAATAAACTGTTTATTGATTGAAATATAAGCACCCACACCGCAAAATAATGAAATAAATAAAAGCAATTAATTCCTTAGCAGGTTGAAGATGCCACGCATGCCACCCACGGAATTGAAGCCTTGCAAAAATGTCAGTTCAAAATAATACCGCCCCCCTTCAAGCTGAGACGGAGCTGTTAAGTCCATGGTGTTATTCGCCGGGAAGAGGTTGAGAGTTGTGCCCTGCAGAGAATTGAAATGCCTTAACCTCCTGCCTGTAAATTCGCCAGCGACAAATGTGATCAACTTACCGGCTCCACTTTGCAAATGCTGAAATTAGGAGTTATGTCGCTATGCTTCGCCTGAATTGGGGTTAGGTATTGGGGATAAAAACTTTCCGAAAAGTAGCAAGCATCCTGGGTGCCGCGTGCGACCTGTCCATTTGGTAACTGTTGTATCACGAAGTCCACCTAGGGAAGACAAGCGAATGATAAGCACGACAACTAGATGCACACCCTCTCATCAGTCATACAGAAAATGAGTTGTCAATCGCGGATTTCACTTTAAGTGGCCCGGTGATGTAATTGTATTTCCTGCCGCCTTCTATCAGTGTCGCGATTCTCTGTCCTGAGTAGTCAACTACTACGTCATCTGAATCAGGCTCCGGTGTGAAGGATTCAAAGTCAAAAATACAGTTATTCGGATCATCGTCCTGGAATAATTTCGTTTAGTGAAATGCGGAAATCGCGTGTGTGCCGAGGAACTTACCGAGAACACGGAGGCGCAAAGTCCACAAAAAACCACCAGTGCCACTACCTTAGACATCATGCTTGTCAAACTAACGTGAGTTCGAGGGTGCTTGCCATTTTTATATAGCGCCGGTAACTTAGCAACCAGCAACGTAAGCTGTTACGATCAACTGTCCAGAAGGTACAACACGCAATCGATTTTCTGGTGTATTTACATGAGATAGGTTATGATATATTTGATGACAATCTCGATAATTAAGATTTCAGAGCGTTGTTATGGCGTCTCACGCAGGCAGAGGCATGTGTCAACGAACCCCTACTCCCACTCCTCCACGTGGTGAGTTTTTAGTCGGTTAATATCTTTATTTAGCAAGTCTTCGTTATTGAGACATACACAAACTCAAATATAGATAAATAAAGTTGATGTTGTAAAGGGAGATTTTTAAAAGCTATAGGAAAGTTTTTAAAAAAAAAAAAAAAAAAAACACATAAAGTTCAGAAAAATGCATGGAATCTTTATTTGAATCGATAGTACGGTCCATATAATTTAATGTGTGAAGATTATTTCATGCAAATGTTGACCTTGACTGCGCCTCAAATGGTCCATCCGCTTAGTCCAATTTTGGCATACTCTTTCCAACATTTCGGCCGGTATCTCACGAATAAATGCTTCAATGCTGTCTTCCAATGCGTCAATTGAAGCGGGCTTGTCTGTATGGACATGAGCTTTAACATAGCCCCACAAAAAATAGTCTAAAGGCGTTAAATCGCACGATCTAGGCGGCCAATTGACCGGTCCCGAACGTGAAAAAAAATGTTCACCGAACTCGCCTCTCAATAAGTCCATTGTTGCGCGTGCTGTGTGGCATGTGGCACCGTCTTGTTGAAACCACATGTCATGCAAGTAAAGTCACGGTAGCGCTCACCATTCACAGTTACGTTACGATTCGCATCATCTTTGAAGAAGTACGTTCCAATGATGCCAGTTATTATGGTGTTCCTAGTGTCGCGTGATGGAAGGATAGCGGTCTCCTGGATCGGGTGATCGATCCAACAGACGTTCGTCCCGCAAGGAGAACGAGAGAGTGAACATCCGATTGGGATGGCGTGGGTGGCATTGGGATGTAGGCGGGTTTGAGCGTGATTTGGGGGCAGTTGATAAGAAGCGACGGTTGGGTTCGAACGCGTGAGTTCTCGGTAGAGGGCTAAAAAAAGGAAGGGAGTAGGAAGACGGGATTTCGTGCAGGGAATGACGTAATTTTGTTCCCATCGGTTTTTTTTCTTTTTGTGACTAGCTTCCGAGCGTTTTCTGGGTTTCGGGGTAGTGTTTCGACCGACCAACGCCGGTAAAGTGTCCCGAAATCGGATAGTATTCGCAAGCCCAAAGAGGAAAACTGCCCGAAAAGAAACCAGTGGAAGAGTGATCTGTTCGGTAAAAGGAAAAAGGGAGAATTGGATTTATGCCCAGTCCTGAAAGGTGATTTTGAAATTACATACAAAAATTCCCTTGTTGTACAAGCGAAAAACAAAAATCCAAAAAAAAGAAAAGAGTGAAAAATTAAGATAGAGAAACGCGACCAGAACTGAATTTAACAGAGTTTAAACCGAGATAGCGAATTTCAGTGTCATTGAGGAAAATCTCAAAGTATAGTGAAGA
This sequence comes from Eristalis tenax, assembly GCA_905231855.2. Classification (NCBI taxonomy): domain Eukaryota; kingdom Metazoa; phylum Arthropoda; class Insecta; order Diptera; family Syrphidae; genus Eristalis; species Eristalis tenax. The sequence goes on along the minus strand of HG993124.1, from coordinate 58,311,453 downwards.
CAATCGATAGTGTGCAGTTGCTATCTAATTTATGTATGGAAATCACAGACACCTTGCTAGCGCCAAGCACCAAGAAGCGAACGCACGTTGAAGAAGAAGCGGAGCTGAACGACGAGGCCAGGAGGAGGACAGGTGACTTATCCCACACGGGGGAAAGAGACTCATTCTTTTCTCATATTTTTTTAATCTTATTTCTTTTGATTACTTTTGTTGGTTTGATATAGTTATTACCTTCTATTGCAATAATTTTGTTTTTATATGAATTGTATCGATTCATTTTTTTTTTGGGAAAGAAGTACACCCTTTTTATTTTATTTTTTTTTTATAATCACATAATTTGATTTGTCGTGTAGTGAAGTGTACTTAGGTCCCTTTTTGTAGCGTCGGTTTTCCAATAGGTTCGTTGGCCGAATCGTTAAGGACAAGGCGCGAGGGTTCTTTCGGACAGCGGCCACGTGGGTTCGACTTTTTGGATGCATTGGTAGCTCTTGCAATGCTTCTGGCTGATATTCACTCCAAAATCGACAATTCTGCTTATTTACGTACCCATTGAGCCAAAAATGAGCTTCGTCGCTGAACACAATTTTTCGCGCGATGAAAAAAAAAAAAAAATTATTATTATTTTATTTATATTATTAAATTATAGACCAAACTGAAGATGTTTGACAGTGAAACAAAACACGAAACGTGCATCAGCTGTTTAAACCAGTGTTGCCAAAAAGAAAATAGCTAAAAAATCACCCTTTACTTTATCACAAGACATTTTAATTGGAGTTTGATCTTACATAACTTATCACATCGTAACTGACATTCTTGTTCTAGACCTTCTAGTAACGCATAAACAAATTTTAAACCCTTAAGCAGCTGGATATATTCAAATGCAAGGAAATTGGGTTCCACATGAACTCAAGCCGAGAGACTTCGAAAGGCGGGTTTGCATGTCCGAAGTGCTGCTGTAACGCCACAAAAGGAAGTCATTTTTTGCATCGGATTGTTACTGGTGATGAAAAATGGATCCATTACGACAACCCCAAATGCAAAAAATCATATGTGAAACCCGGCCAACTTGCCAAATCAACGGCAAAGCCGAATATCCATGGCGCGGAGGTAATGCTCTGTATTTGGTGGGATCAGAAGGGTGTGCTGCATTATGAGCTGCTAAAACCGGATGAAACCATCAATGGGCAACGCTACGGAACACAATTATTCCGTTTGAAGAGAGCAGTAGCCAAAAAACGCCCGGAATATGCGACCAGACACGAGGCAATAATTTCCCATCATGACAACGCTCGGCCCCACTTTGCTATTCCGGTTAAGAACTATTTGGAAAACAGTGGATGGGAAGTTTCACCCCACCCGCCTTATAGCCCAGACCTTGCCCCTTCTGACTACCATTTGTTCCGGTCGATGCAGAACGCCCCCACTAAAATACGGTTCACATCAGAGCAGAATAACAAAAATTGGCTTGGCTTCCAAGCCGGCGCATTTCGTTTGGGATGGGATCCACAAATTGTCAGAAAGATGGGAAAAAATCATAGCTTCAGATGGACAATACTTTGAAAAATACTATTCTACATGTTTTACTTAAATAAACGTTCAAATTTAGATAAAAAACCGCACGAATTATTTATACGTAAGTTATGTACCAAATAATAATACAAAAATACGAGAAACTGCATCTTCTTTGATAACATAAATAATTAGGCTCAGCTTATTTTCAACACTGACAGTCAGGCAATTCATTCAATTAAAAGTCATTATCTTATTTTTTTCGAGAGCTTAGAACACGACATTCACGATTACTTATCTTGAGGGTCTACTCCAGCGGTTTCCCGTGTCTCAGCCGTATAAAAACAGCTCAATGCACTGGAAATCGTGTCAATCACCAGGCACCATGTCTCGACTGCTCGCGTTGACTGCTCTCTGTGGGATGTGCATCGTCGTGGTCGCGGTAAGTCTCCCTGTACCCATGAATACCAATTTCTGCTAACATAAACATCCGTATTCTAGGACAAAATGGGGAACTGCATTTTTGACTTTGAATCTTTTAGCGCCCAGGAAGATTCAGATGACACAGCAGTTGACTACTCTGGACAGAGCCTGACAACACTGACAGAAGGCAGCAAGACATATCGTTACATCGTTGGACCGCTTCGAATCAAATCCATGCTTGACACCTCATATTACGTACGATGGATGGGAGCACCGTCTAACTGAATGCTTTCCTAACACGCACTTGCCTTCCGTAGGTCCACTATATTATAGCAAAGTTTTCATGGGGCACCATCACAGCCGATTCTCGGAATGCTTGCGACTTTTCAGCGAACATTTACCCAAAGTACTTTGAGCCAATTTCTGCAATGCACAACGATTTCCCTCCCCACCCCAATATATGCGATAGGGAGGCAGTAAGTTGTCACTAGGGAATTCTTGAAAAAGAAGTTGATGAGTTGCAATACTCCACAGGGTACTACGCTCCACTATTTCCCAGCGAATAAAAGCGAGGAATTAACGTCTCCGAGTGTGCTTAACGAGGGAAAATATTTTTATAACGTGACATTCGTGAAGGACTCGAAAAATGTGGGCGGGATGAGCGGCATCTTTAACGTTTTGAATGTTAATTGAAGTCACTGAAATGCTTTTACCTTGTGACATGATTTTGACATAAGTGCTTCGAGTTTAATAAAAATTTGGCGCCAATGCACCCACAATCATTGACTGTTTGGTTCGGGTTACCGACCTTAGGTCTTTCGTTATGAGAGCCAACGTTATCGGCAAGGTTTTCTTTTTAATTCACTTCACTTAAATGATAGACAAATAAACTAGATAAACTAGAGAAATTTGTTAGTCGAAGGTAGAAGGAACGCATTTTCGACGACTTTAAATGACCTTCTTGACACGAGTACTAAGATCATCAAGCCGTCTGCAACTGGATAAGAGGGTAGTTTGATGAGAGTGAATGCAGTGGCGTAGTGGGGCCGCCCCCAGTAATTTGTTCACATACTAAAAAACCTTTGTATACGGTTTCAACATGTAGCTAGAGACTCATAGTGCTCCGACTGTGGTCCGAACTCTCCTTCAGCCACTCAACCGTTCTAAACGAATTCAACTTTCTCCCCAACGACACCGACCGCCGACTACCCCAATCTGTCTTCGAGAAGAAATTCTCCACCAGCATCTCCTCCAAACTGGACTGGGTATCTGATAATCAGACGCTGGCTGATCCCCTGCACATCTTCACTGATGATGGTGCTGCTGACTATTCTCAAGACCTTCACATAGCTATCTCCCTGATTCTCCCTTATCACTTTAGCGTATTCCAGGCAGAAACCATTGCGATAAAGAAGACGTTGTCCTGGCTCAAGAACAACGTAATATCCAAAAGAGATATCACCACCTGTTCGGACAGTCAGGCCGCAATCAAGTCACTGGACAATTTCTTTTTTTTTTTTTGCGGGTGTAGGTGAAAGTCTTCTTCTTCAACCAAGTCTTCCACTTATCCAGCAGTTTTACTTTCTTGGTTTAGGCGCATTTGGCAAGAAATTCTCCATTGAGAGTTCTTGCTATCAGCGCAGCTAAGCGCGGGTTGAATTCACCGTGCTAGGTCAAGGGGTTTAGTCCTTTGAAGACGGCGGAAAGCGTTGGTTTCGTCGAGAATTGGAAGGACAGCAGAGTTTATGTGCTCTTCCAGACGACGCTTATGCTTACGAGCAAAATTCGTAATTTCATCATGGACTGATGGAATTCCAAGGTCTCTGTGGATGTCGCTGTTTCGTATATACCAGGGTGCGTTGACGATGGCCCTTAGCACTTTATTTTGAAATGTTTGTAGTATGTTTCTATTAGTTTCTTTGGTACAACCCCATAGTTGTATACCATACGTCCAGACTGGTTTTAGCACTTGCTTGTATATAAGCAATTTGTTGTCAATACTTAGCTTGGAATATTTTCCAATAAGCCAGTACATGTCTTTGTATCTTAATTGGAGCTCTTCACGTTTCTTTTTGACATGCTCCTTCCACTTAAGCTTTACATCGAGAGTCATTCCGAGGTATGCTTCATTAACGAAGGGTATTTGAACATTATTTATAAAAACGGGCAAGTTATTCACGTTTTTATACGTAAAATTTATATGAACGGATTTAGCTTCGTTAAGCTCAATTCGCTGAATGTTCGTCCATTCGTGTATCCGGTCTAGAGCACATTGTAATTTTCTGGTTGGTTTTGGCAGTTACTAAAATGGCGGTGTCGTCAGCAAATGTGCCTAGCACGATGCCTACGTCCTGCGGTATATCGCTGCTATAAAGTAAGTAAAGGAGGGGACCAAGGACACTTCCTTGTGGTACTCCAGCTTGTGTAGGCTTAAATAGGGAGTATTCTTTCCCATATTTTACACGGAAGATTTTATCAGTTAGATAATTCGATATCTGGACAATGTCATGCTTAATTCGAAAACATCCCTTAATTGCAGACTGTCTCTTAACAAGATTGCTGAGTACTTTAACATACACCTCATGTGGGTGCCGGCACACTCTGACATACCGGGCAAATGTAAAGCCGACGAACTCGCTAGGTGTGGCACATCCTCCAGGAAGTGTTCCACATTCCATGCCAATCGCTATAGCTCACCATCTATTAAAAAATACACACAATCAACATCTGCTAACTTAACCTAACATCTACCTACGCATAGATTGGTTGGGTTAGATTTAAGTGGTCTGCTGTATGGACAGACAGCAGGCAAATTAAGACCACCACAGGTCCACAGCCCACAGAGAGCGATCAATGCGACTAGTCGAGACATGGTGCGTGGTAACTGATATGATTTCGAGGGGGTCCGGCGGTTTTATACGTCTGATACCTTATAACCGGGAACTCAAGTTTTTAAGATAAACAGCCCGACAGCTAGAACACGCTATCAACTAACTGATAATTAGGTTATATTATATTTAATGGCACATTTTAACAGAAATTAGGTCGCTGAGATTGAGTGTTGGTAAACTTCCTTTGTTTTGAAACACGTAATGCCTGCACGTGGGGCATGGGGGGCAAACCTCCCCTTGGCGACAGAGGACTGCTATTATTAGGCTCATCGAATCCATGAGCTTTACACTTTCTTGGTATGCCGTAGAGTCGGGGCCATAAATTGTTGAAAAGAAGTGTGATTTTTCTCTTAGTAAATGCGCACTCGTTTTTTAATACACTCTCAGGTCTAGTGTTGCCACTGCATTGGTGCAGCAACTCGATCTGCCTACACGCTGATCGTGCCTTCACAATTCGAATTCTTCTGCTCACCTTCGGAATGATCAGCTTCCTCGCATCTATAATCAGCTAGCCCTTCATGCGGCAATTCGCACCATGGTTCAGCTTTTTGGCTCTCATCGCAGCGCTGAGTGCGTTGCATGCCAGGATGATCATCGACGACGTGGCGGTCTTTTGGGAGTGATCATTTCTTCGCGTGAAATGCCCGAGATGATCCATTTGGAGTGTGTCGTCCGGCGAAAGTGCACAGTCGGCCATCATTCTGCCATTCCCTTGACTCTTGAAATGTGCGGATTCAAAACTCCGAAATCTAGGAAACCTTGATGACATAACTTGAACTTGGCAACGGAGGATTTGGTCACTAGATTTACCAACGGACTACATGTGACACCACCCACCGTTCAGTACCTTCCACCAGTCGGAACAGCCTTAGTCCCCTCAACATGAAATCCCTGTGGAGTAGTTTCAGAGCACAATATTGAGTTCAAGCTAGATTTGCTTGCAACCGAGAGACTATCGTATCCCAGGAGCGGGTCCTATCTGGATCTATTGCTAATCGACAAAAGACTAACGATACGAGACGTGGAAAGACGCACACGGAACTGCTTAGCTACGATTGAGTACGAAAGTGATCACTGCGGACTCTTCGCGGCTATTCAGCTCCCGAACGAGGTGGAAGAACTGGGGGAATATGTCCAGAGGCACCTTTATAATTATAATAAGGCCCGCTGGCCACGCTTCTCCAGGACTTTAGTCACAGAACTACGTTCGAGTGGGATCAATCCTCCGACGAACAGAAACCTGACAAACGAGGAGGTTGACAGGTACCTCAGACAAATGGATGACGTAATCAAACGTACCATGGACAAGATCATTCCGAAGATAGTACAAATCGATGACAGATGTTTATCGAAATGCTACCATCGATGCACTTCACGCGCACAAAAGTAGGCTGCTGTCAAGACTCAAACTCTTGTACAGGCGGTTTACAGACCCACAAAACCCGGAAGTCAGGGCACTGAAGTCGGAGATCAAGAACCTCCAACAATTAATACGTATCAATTATAGCTTGGCTATAAGCTTGCACTGGGACAATAAAATCCGGGCTGTACGTTCTAACAACCCGGGTATGTTCCCTCAAGTAAACAAAATATTTCGGAGGAAAGATCAAAACGACATTCAGGCCGTTAGACTCCCTAGGACGACAAATAACGAACAGTTACTGACTTCAGTTGGCATAGATCCAGATGGGGCAGTGCTAGACAATGACTTCTTCGTGGTTGAAGATCCTCAGGAGAAGGTGAAAGCAATCGGTGCTGTGTTCCAGCGAGTGTATACGGTTAACGAGGTTCGTAGGCCGAATCGCGAACTGGAGAACGAAGCCCTGCTGAACCACAACAATCTTCGTAATGAGATAAGACAATGGCGATCTGAGAACCCAGGTTTCACCTGGTTCAATGACGATAATTTGGCACATAGTGCCGTCGCCAATGATGGAAATCACATCTTGATTTCTCAAGAAGATCTCCAAGGTATCTTTAACTCGCTGAAGAAGAAAAAGTCAGTGGGAATCGATGGTATACCTAATATTGTGCTTCGCCATCTTCCCCCCGAAGCTGTGCAGATTTTCACAACATTGTTTAACAATGCGCTGAATAATGTATATTACCCAAAACATTGGAAAACAGCTGTGGTGCAACCAATCCCTAAACAAAGACAGATCAATCCCGACGAACCTTCGATCGATTAGTCTTCTTCCTTGCATAAGCAAGGTTTTTGAAAAGATTGTCATTCGAGTTCTGAAACAATGGGTTGAGGAAAATAATATCATACCGGACAACCAATTCGGATTCAGAGCGGGGCATGAAACCATACATGCCGCGTCTAAACTGGTGTCCGACATTCAATGGAATAAAGCCAAAAAATAATGCACGGGTGCTTGCCTGATTGACTTGGAGAAAGCGTTCGACACCGTTTGGTTGGAGGGCCTCTTCCTCAAGCTGGTCAGGCTAGGCATAAGTAAACCATTGCTATACATGATCTATGACATGATAGCAGGTAGAAAGTTCGTCGTAAAAAGTGGCGATGTAACTTCTTTCATTGTCTTTGACATCAAAAACGGTCTGCCACAGGGAGCGGTTGGTTCGCCGATCTTGTTTTCAATATTCACTGCAGATCTTATAGGTTCAATGCCGCACTTAATTGCGTACGCCGACGATTTAGTGGCGTACAGATCAGGTCCGAAGGTCGAAGTAATAAATATCTTGTTGCAACGTGACTTCGAACAAATTCAGCGATTTTGCGACGAATGGAAGTTGGTTATCAACTTCCTGAAGTGTGAAACTATCCTTTTCAGAACCCCGTTGTACATGGCATCATGGGATACGCGCACAAACTGGCGTAAGTTCGGCATTTTGGACCCACGGGGACGGCTGTTAGATGCGAAAAGTGTAGTCAGATATCTTGGCATTTGGTTGGATCAATATCTGTATTTTGACAAACATATAGATATTGCTCTGACGAAAGCTAAAAAGGCCTTTGCTATGGCAAGGGGGTTGTTTTACAGCAGCCAACTTGATTCTAGAGTGAAGGTAATCTGCTACATGGCCCTCATCCGGCCAATTATGGCGTACGGTTGTCCGTTGTGGTTCAACGTGAGTCCTTCCCAGATGGAAAAGATGAGGTTGTTCGAGAGACAGTGTCTTCGGACATGTCTCCGGTTGTATCGTACACCCGAGTCTGAGTACAAGAAGTACTATCCTAATAAGGTCCTGTACAACGGGGCAAATTTAAACAGGATAGATAATTTTATTATAAAGCTGATCAGAAGGCACATTGCACGAGCTATGATTTCTTCAAATAGTCTGATCTTTGGGGCTTACTACCCCAACGTAATGTATCATGAGAGAGTGCGCCTTACCGGCTTTATTCCTCCCGAGGCGTTCCTCTACCTCGACATAATTGGCCTAATAGAGGATCCACACGGATGTCCTGTAATCTTCCATGTCGTACGCCGAACAGTGGATAGGCGACTTCAATATGAACGGGATGTCGCTCGAAGTCACGAGGATCTCCTCCGGTTCAGTAGAGCGATCTCTGCTCGAGATAGGAGAGAACTGCAATTTTACTGGTGGTTACACCAAAACCAGTCTCCGCCGCCGCTGGCTTTTCTAAATGACCCGGTAGTTGACCATGGTGGCCAGCTTACATAGGTTTTAAGGTAGTTATTAAGGGAAAAATATATATATATATATATAAAACAAAAAAAATCGAAAAGGAAAAAAAAAAAAAAAAAAAAGGTGCTCCACGGCGTATAAACTATATATGTTAAGCATATACATAACATATACGCCCTGGTGCACGCGTCCGTACTGTTACGGACATAGTTAAGATAGTCTTAATTTTTATGTTAGGGTAAGTTAGGATAAGGTAGGTTAAGTAGTTAACTTAAGTTAAGTTAAGCCAAGTTTTTAATCAGTTTTCTTGGTACAAAAATAAAAAAATATGAATAACAGTTTGTCGTCAAAGACTTAAAAAAAAAACACGTAGATTAAGCCGAAAGCCACATGTATAATATAGATTAGATTAGCTTAGAGTACCCGAATAGGGTCAGTAGGTTAGTATTAAGAACAATTGTGAATTCTTAAGTTAGTTCAGCTAGTTTTAAGTTATTTTGTTATTTTGCATGTAAGTTACACTCAATATAATAAAACAAAATTACATAACAAAAAAAAAAAAAAAAGCCCTTCATGCGGCAATTCGCACCATGGTTCAGCTTTTTGGCTCTCATCGCAGCGCTGAGTGCGTTGCATGCCAGGATGATCATCCACGACGTAGGTGTCATTTGGGAGCACTCGAGTGATCATTTCCTCGCGTGAAATGCCCGAGATGATCCATTTGGAGTGTGTCGTCCGGCGAAAGGGCACAGTCGGTGTGTGGCCATTATTCTGCCATTCCCTTGACTCTTGAAATGTGCGGATTCAAAACTCCGTAATCTAGGAAACCTTGATGACATAACTTGAACTTGGCAACGGAGGATTTGGTCACTAGATTTACCAACGGACTACATGTGACACCACCCACCGTTCAGTACCTTCCACCAGTCGGAACAGCCAGTCGACGGGTTGTCTCCGGTCTTCTATCTTATTCCCCGGACTCGACCACAATCCAGCTTCTTCAATTTTATATAATAGCTCGGAGAGGTACACGTTTACTTAGACGTATGTGAGATAAAGTGTGAATCCGAAACGCCTTAGAGCCGTCAGGAATCGCTCCAGCTTCTCCAGCCCCTATTCGTTACTTCTGCTGGCAATGATGGTGCTTTAAGTGAGGTCATCAGGCATTGACGAGCCCAAATGGCATTCGGTTGAACTCGAGCGACCCCACATCTGTTGTGAAAGCGGTTTAATTTGTACTGCTTTCTGGGTGCTGGTAGTAGTCGAATGCCAATGCTGAGAAACTTATCGGCTTCCAGCGCTGTCAAAACTTCTTCGTTAGCAGGCGTGACTGTGTGCTTAACTGTAACGTTTCATAAGTGCACGGAAGTCAGTGCAGAGCATATCTGTCCCGTTCTTCCTCTTGGTAAGAACGATAGGCGAACACGACTCGGATGTCGACGGTCGCACCACTCCTTGCCTCAGCAGTTCAACTGTTTCATTCACAAAATGGTAGTCTATACGGCAGCACGCACGCCGTACGTATGACACATTCTACTGACTTTCACTGACACAATTCACCTAAATTGCTTGCGAAGCAGTCTCTGTGAGCTCGCTGATTTTGGGCACAACGTCCAGCTCGTTGATCAGCATTCTCCCTTTTTCGGTGGTACGGCTGCATCCAGCGTAGCTAACATCGATGACAGTGCCATTGCCCAATTGCTGTCGCTTCGACGGCACTTGTTCACTGCGACCACGTGTTTGCGGGCAGTTTCTCATCAGGTGTCCTGGTTGCCGGCATCGGAAACGATGTTTTGACCTGCGCACAGGTGTCTGCCGCTTTGCCTCCCTTTCAGTTCCGATTGACGTGGTACATCACTCTCGTAGTCCTCGCCACCTCTCCATAGCTTCAGCTTCAGTGCGTCGTGAATATCGGCTCCTTCGTCTTTGGATGGAAATGTTCAACACAGCTCGAAGATGAGCTCATTTAACGACTCCAAAGTCAGTCTAGAGTGCCACAGTCTGGGAGCATCAGTAAATCGTGAGGTGGCCGCCATCAAAACTAAATATTCTTAAAACCTATATACGAGTACACTGAGTCAAATAAGTCCAAATTCAGGTCTTGTTACGCCGTTTGTCTTCCTTTCGTCCTCCCCTTAGACTCCGTAAATGACGACAAGCCTTCCGATGACGTTGTTGTACCCAATTGCCTCCAAATTTTAAGGCTCAGCAGAGAGTCCTTTGACCACCTCCGCCAGAACTGCTGATTGAGACAATATAGACGCTGCCATCTTCTTAAGCAGCATATTTGACTTGGCACTGGTTCTGGTGGCAATGCTCGCAGTGGTCCTCCTATCAGCATGTTCGCGGGTGTAAGTGCCCCGCCATCGCCGGCCTTGAATTAAGAACAGCTTCTACTTGGGGGAACCGTTTGAAACTCTTCGTTTGTCAGTAGAACGTTGCCTACTGTCCTTTGCGAAAGTCCTCTCGGCCTTCACAGCTGTTTTCGCAGACCACCGAAATGGCGGTATGAGGCGAAGTTGATAGGCAAATTACCCATAATTTGCGTCAGCAATTTCGAGATGTACCTGAAGTAATACAATATATGTCGTAACACCGCAAAGAAACACACTATCGATCACCAGGCGTCACCACCAGCGTTGCCGATGTACCACGATCGTGGCATTATGGCACTTTTTCATTGTGGCTTGTCTTCGCCTTTATCGAACTCCTGAGTCCCAGTACAGAAAATTCTATTCCAATGAGGTCATACACAAGAGGCCGAACCAGACACTAGTGGACAACTTCCAGATGAAGTTGATTCGAGGTCATACTGCCAGAGCTATGAACTCGGTCAGTAACCTGACGTCGGGGGCTTCCTACCCCAATCCACTTTACCACGAGAGGGTACGGCACAACGGCTCCGTGCTCCCAGAAGCATTTCGCCATTTAGACAAGAACGGACTGTTGCAAGATATGAATGCGGTACCGCTCATCTTCCACATCGCCCGTTCAACTGTGGATGGGCGACTCAACCACGACCATTCCGTCGCACAGCGAACTGAGGAGGGTATCCTCCGGTTCAGTACGGCGGTATCCAGGAGAGCGCAACACCGAAAATTCTTCTGGTGGCTGGCTAGAGTAGGAGCTCCCTCGGCGAACCCTTCAGACCCGGGGTAAAAAGGGTGGTACATATCACCGAACGGTCACTGTCTTGCAGCAAATTAGACGCAAATCTATGAGCAGCAACCTATGATTGGTTGTAACCTATAAGTTAGTTATCAATTTTGAAATGAAAATGAATTTGAAAAAAGTGGAGTGGCACCGTGACACTTTGAGATTGAACACTTTTTGAAAAAGTAACATATTTACATCAAGGATTACAAGGCAAACAAACAAAACAAATCTAACTTCCGAAAGAAATATGCAACAATGTTTGATATTCTGTCACATGTTCTAATTGAGTTTAATTCATGAGGTTGACGAGAAAACACATTCCGCTCATGGCACCTGGTCCTTAAAATGGCCCTTTTGGGCGGCAGTGTTGCCACTTTGAAAATTATTTGGTCAGGTTGCCACTCATGTCGAGGATGTCATTTGTCATCCTCTTGACAGGTGTGCGCAACAAATCTGCCCAAAAAAACCATTTTCTCTTCTTGGCAAACCATCGAGGTGCACAGACGTGAAATAATTCTAAAATTCTACTCCCGTCTTTTTCTCTTATGTGGCTGAACCGCTACATTTACCATTTTGCACGATTTTTCGGCATGCCTAAGTGGCATAAGTGTAATTGTGGCCTAAGTGGCCACAATTATTCTCGAAGGAGCATCAATCCTCCGCCATCGACTCTAACTCATTAGGCGGTATGCCCAAGCGTCCTACCACCTTCTGGTCCTACCACCTTCTCCTGGGCCTGCAAAGAATCGCATTCAACGCCCGCCTCGGAAGTCGTGATGAAGGGGACATTCTTGGCTCGAGACCAAACCACCGAAGCATAGCCATCCCGTTCGAAAAAGCAGCTGCTGAATGTTGTGTTCATCGCGCACTGCCGTGTTTCTTACCATATTCCGGGTAGTAAGTCCCACCACAGCACGAAGAAATCTCATCTCAGAAGCTTATTCTTTCGGGCATTACCCCAATTTCATGGCCATAGCTGAGAGTTGGAACAAGTACTGAATGTAAAAACTCTAACTTTGATTTGCCACCAAGCTCGGCCTTCCTAGTTACAGATCTATCAAGCTGTTTCAAAATTGACCCAGCTTGACCAATCCTACAGGAAAGCTCAGAATGACTCCTTCCATCACTCGTGAGAAAGACCCCGAGAGACTTAAACTTCTCCACCTGCTTCAATGGGACTCCACTAACCTGTAGAGTGCGTTGAACAGGCGTTCTCGAGATAACCATAACCTCCGATTTGTCCATGTTGACCTTCATTCCAGCATCAGCACATACGGCCCCAGACCTATCGAGTGCGCCTTGAAGTTCCGTCTGGGAAGATGTGAGGATGACCAAGTCATCTGCAAAAAGAGTATGACTCACCCTCAACTCTCCCAATGTGAAACATTCCTCGCCTCGGCCGCCCTGCAACATCCAGTACATATATACAATGAAAAGGAGAGGTGACAAGACGCGCCCTTGGCGAAGTCCATCTGCACTGTATGAAGTGCCATCGCGCATAGATCTACGAGCGGAACTCAGGTCATCATCTGCAATGTATGCAGCGATAATTGGATAATTTTTCACATTTTATGCGCGCTCATTTTACTTTAACTTCAACGACCCCGGTTTTAGGCGCTCTAGTGTACATGGCTAGATTCAAATTGTAACCTAACCGCACTTAACCGTGCAATAGTGTCAGACGGAGTGGCAGTTGCAAATACTTGACTCCTATGGTCGCCACCCAAAAGTATGCAACACGTTTATTCATCTTCAGTGTTTTTAGCGTGGCACCCAAAAGGAAAACAATTGTGAAAACAATGAAATCAATTAAACTCGGTAGACGTTGAATTTGGCGGTGAAGCCACCAACTGGTTTGCCGTTTTTTCGGAATATCACTTCATACATGTAATTGCCTCGGCAAAGCTTGCATCCGGCCGTCAAATCCTTGAGGCTGTTTGCTGGGGACAAGTGGACAATGGTACCCTGTGGAGGAATGAAGGTCATCTGTGTGAAAATTCCCCACTGATTAATGGAAACAACTTACTGGATCCATGTCACACAGGGTGGTGTCTGGAGGCACGTCGCCACGCATTCCAGCAATTGGCTTCAGATATTGCGGATAAAAACTCGCCGAATATTGACAAGCATTCAGACTCCCAAACATTGAATTAGCATTGGATCCAATCCTAGTGATTCTGTAAATGACCTACGAAAGTAGAAAGAAGTTAAAAAGTAAAAAACTAGGTAAATACCGTTGTCATCAACCATACTTGAATTGAGCTGTCCACCTTGGATCTAATTCTAAACTCTCCAGTGAGGTAGGCAGCTGTGTAACTATCTTCTAGCAGCTTTGAAATGGCAAGTCCCGAGTGGTCGAGTATTGTGTCCTCGGAATCACTATCGGCTTCAAAGGATTGAAAGTCAAAAACACAGTCCTTCAAATCGCCGTCCTGGAATATTTCAGTTAGTTCTTCTATTCGGCAGATATGTGTGGGAAAGGTCTTACCGCTAACACGGAGATGCACATCCCACAGAGAACAGTCAATGCCAGTAGTCGGAACATGGTGCTTGATAACTGACCTGACTACGAGTGGTGTGTGGTTTTTATAGAGCAGATACCCAGGCCAAGGTAAACTCTAAAGGTGCGCGATACGGTACGTTAGAGCACGCTATCGCGGCAATTGTTCAATTATTTATAATAATAATAATAGTTACGCCAAAGTGTGATATTATAAGAAACGATAAAATATTACATATTAGTCATCACATCCCAGAGTTATATGTGTGGGAGCCAATCGTGGTCCCAAAAAAAGAAAATGCTCAAATAAATTTGTATACGTCTTTATTGACTTGTGTCCAAATAACGAGTGAGACTACATCTATTAACTAACCTTTTACGCAGATAACAGACAGTACTTAACTTAAACAAAATAACAAAAAGAGAACAAAACAGAAGTTGTAGATTGTACGTATTGGAAGGAAAGAGAGAGCACGATATACATCGTTATCGATGGCTTCGGTTGAAACTTGGCTGTGGCGTCCTTCATTTTGTGCATAGCAACATCACGCGAGAGCTTAGGCTTGGCTTGGCTCGGTTTTACCGCTCTCCATCGATGCACACCATTATCACGCGAGTGGCTTGGACGCGTGTTTGGATAGTAGTAGAAACACTGCCAAGTACAGTCTGCACCGAATGCCGATAGTAAGCCATGTTACTCCTCCCCCCTTAGTATGGACATCCCATTGTCCATTAGCATTGGTCGGTTGGTTGTAGATTGTATGTATTAGGTTGAAAGAATCAAGCATACTGGTTGTAAATATCGAAATCGGTGTCGTATACGTAACAATATTTCTCCTTTTTCTCTCAACTCTCCATTAGTGCTGGATACATTTTTTTTACGTGTGACTTCTATATTTGATTATAACTTATTTGTAGATTTATGTACACATATGTGTTAGAGTATTAGCATCATTTTAATATACACCCAACTCTTTTTTTACACGGTTTCTTTTTACACGGATTTGAATTTACACGGTTGAAAAAAAATAATTTTTTTGTAAATATTTTTAATCTATTACGGTTTGAAAATCACTGTCTTGTCTTGTTTGGCACTTGGCACCATTGCTGAAATGAACAACTTGGCACCATTTCTGAAATTAACATACATAGTAGTAACAGGGAAATCCCCTTATTCAATAACTCTTTCTTCGCATTTTGTTCGCATAATATTTAAATAAAATATTGCTTAATTAAAGTGTTTAAAGTTTATTGCTCGCAATTTTTTATCAATTGTTCGTGATTTGAACATTTTTGACCTTAATAAGTGAAAAAAGGTATTCTATATAAATTTTTAGTTAAGCTTTAAAAATATAATTTTTGCCCTTACTACAGTTAACAAAATGTCCAAAATTTCAAAGATTCGACAGTTCAAAACTCTATTACCGGACGAAAGTCACCATTGGATAATTTGATGGAAATCTCCAGTGATGATACCGATTTTAGTCCAGTTCGTCGCAAACAATTGCGCTTGTTATCAAGTAGCGACGAATAATTATGTAGCTATGTAAATATTTTTTCTTTATTTCTATTCTAATTTTTTTGTTCTTAATTCTGGATTAACATATTTCTTTTGTTTTTTTTGCTTGCTTTACCAATTTTTCATCTGTATGAATTATATATTTTAAGTTTTAATGTATGTACAATAAAATGCCACATGCGCATACAATTTTTTTACACGGTTTTCTAAGTAAATATAGTTTTTTATTTCAACTTACACGGTTTTCAGATGACATGGAACGTATCCCCCATTTTACTATAGAAAACGCCTTTTTTTTACACGGTTTTTTTTACACGGATTTCTGAGGAACTTATCTACCGTGTAAAAAAAGAGTTGGGTGTAATATTTTTCTTAGGCAAATATTCAAGGAATAATAAATTTAAGATGTCTGTTTAAATTAAATTTAATTAGGAAGGAATATAATGAACAATATTTTATTGTATATAAAATTAATATTATCGAATTTTACGTAATAGAAAAGGCGCATATTATTATTATTTCTTTTGTACATGTGTGTATTCTTTAATGACATATAAATATAAATTTTAATTTTATTTATAAATACAAAATTCAAGCTTATAGAAATGAGTGTAATTCAATTGCTTTCAAATACTTAACCAACTATGGAATATGTAATAAAGGTAATAACAATTTATATTAATATGAATAAAATTATAAGGCAAAATGTGATATATATAGGAATTAATTATAATAGTGAAATAATAACAATATACAGAAATTTAATAACAGTAATTTTAAGATTTTTATAGTAACAGAGGTTGTTATAGTTGTTATAGGTAAACTTACTACAGAACATACCTATACATATATACTTTTTTTTTTATTGTCATTACATAGTTTTTTGTACGTAGATATTTATATATACATATTATATACATATTGTGTGTTTTTATTTTAAGCTTTTTTATACGAATATTACTTTATAATCTTTATACTTTAATTGCCAGTACTTAATTTATTTAACAAATTAAAGAAAAGATATTGAAAGAGAAAAACAGATGTTTCAAGAGTATTCTATTTTAATTTTGATTTGTATCTATGTGAGTAATCTCTTCCTGTTGATTTTCGATCAAATTTAACATTTTTGATTGATTTTTGATATTTATATTTTCTCTTTACGATTTGCCTATCACGTTTGAAGACAGTTTTGTCTTTGAAGTATGTTATACCCTTTTGTTGAACATCTTTAATTATATAACGCGGTAGAAATTTGATATTATGAAAACCTAGGTTTTTGACTAATTCCCTATCATGGAAATCTGAAGGTGTGGCTCGTGTTGCATTTAACTTTTTTATTCGTTTTTCCTTTTGCGATTGAACTCGTCTCTTCAAATCCTCCCACTCTGAAGCACTTAGAGTAGAATGTAAAAGATCGTTTGGTTTGTATTTTGTGATAGAGTGAACAGTGTCGTTAAATATTGGAACTGCTTTGAAAACAAGAGTTTTGTCATCGATATCTTTATTGTCCTTACTGAGTTTTAATAACCTAATGTGTTCATTTAGTGTAGAATGAAAACGCTCTATAACTGAATTGCCAGTATGAGTATTGGGAGATGTAAAGTGGTGTAGTATTTTTTCTTGATTTGAAAAGTTTTGTATTGAATTCATTATCCGCAACTATTTGGTAGGGTTTTCCTAAGGTTGAACATCTCTGTTTTAAAATGTCTATTATTGTTATGGAATTTCTGTCTGTAATAGCGTGAATAGATACATGTTTCGTTAGCTTGTCAATGCAAGTAAGGAACATTGAATTTTTATTAAGAAACCAAATATCTATATGCATAATTTCATTTGGCTTACTAGGGGTTTCTGAGATCATAAGTTTTGGTTTGACTGGATGGCGATCATATTTGCACATGTTACAAATAATACAACTGTTGATGTATTTATGAATTTCTAGCCTAAGATTCGGGAAATAGTACTTATCTTTTATCTCTAAATATGTTTCATCGATACCGCTGTGATTTTTATCAAGATGTGCCTTTTCGATTAACTCTAATATCTTTTCTTTGCATGTTATGTCTTCAAGCAGTTTTGTACATCTAAGTACTCTCATGTCTGGTGAATTTGAAAAATACCTCACTATAGTTTTTTGGAATTCGATAAACATACCATCATCTTTACAGAATATTCCTATTGTTCCCTTGATTGGTAAAATACCCTTCAGGATGTTTAACACAAAGTTTTCACAATACTCTGATAACGAAATAGTTGACCTCCTTTGTTTTTGGTACATGAGTTTACTTGTGTATGAATTCGAATTACCTTTTTCTAAAACAATTTGATGTTTATATATATTTAGGGGAATGTCCGTTATATAAATGTGATCATTTATTGTAGCTAAATCAGATCTAATGTCTTCGGTATCGTTATGATTAACTTCTAAACGACTCAGGAAATCAGCAAATGTATTTTCTTTTCCTTTGATGTAATCTATATCAAAATCGAATTCGTTAAGTTTGATTTTCCATCGCTGGAGTTTGCTATTGGGTTCCTTGACCGAACTTAACCATACTAAAGGACGATGGTCAGTTTGTACTTTGAACTTGCGCCCAAATAAGTATGGTCTGAAATATTTCGTCGCCCAGACAATACAGAGAAGTTCTTTTTCAACCGTGCTATAATTTGTTTCGTGACGATTTAAAGTCCTAGAAGAAAAAGCTACCGGATGCTGATTTTGAGAAAGAACTGCCCCTAAAGCCGCGTTGCTCGCATCTGTTGTAAGGGTAAAAGTTTTTGTAAAATCTGGGTATGCTAGAACAGGACAAGTACATATAAGATCTTTAAGTTTCCCGAAAGACTCAATGTACTCGCTGTCATTTATGTTTATTTTTGTACCTTCTTTAAGGTACTTTGTCATAGGAAGGGCTACTTTCGAATAGTCCTTTATGAATTTCCTGTAAAGTCCCTTCCTGCTTTGTTGTACGAGGCAGTTTTATATTTTTTATTGCCTCAATTTTATTAGGATTGGGCTTTATACCATCCTTTGAAATTATATGACCCAGATACTCTGTTTCGCGCTTTAAAAAACTACACTTATCAATTTGAACCTTAAGGTTGTACTCGTCTAGTCTGCTTAATATCTTGTTTAGATTGTCCATATGTTCTTGGAGAAGTTGAAAAGATGAGTATATCATCGAGATATACCACGCATATTTTATTAATAAAATCGCATAGGACTTGTGCGTTTTTTAAGCCGAATGGCATGCGTGTAAATTCGTAATGCCCGCTTAATGTTGAAAATGTGGTTTCATGCCTATCCTTTTTACAAATTGGGATCTGGTGAAATCCTTTCGCAAGATCTAGTACTGAAAAATACTGAGCATTACCTAGCTTTGATAATATATCGTCTATGATGGGAATAGGAAATTTATCTTCTGTGGTTACGTCATTTAATTTCCTATAGTCCATTGCGATGCGCCATTTTTGCCGTCCTGTGTTGTCTGCCTTTTTAGGAACAATCCAAATAGGAGCATTATAGGGACTATTGGAATTTGTTATAATACCTGAACTGAGCATACTCGAAATCTGTTCACTAACTTCATTTTTCAGTGCTTCAGGATACCTGCATGCTTTAGTATATATTGGGATATCATGTTTAGTAGGAATTTTATGGCTGTATTTTACGACGGAAGATAGATCATCGCCCTCAACGTAAAACACATGTTTATATTTTTTAATAATAGTTATTAATGTTGTTATTTCCTCTTTGTTTAAATTGTCTAGTTTAAGTCTTTCAGTAATTGCACCAATATCTGGTGTCTCGAATTTAATATCAACTATGTTCTCATTCAGTTCATGAATTTTAGTTTTTGTTAATTGAGATGAAGTATTGTCAAATATTAAGGGCAAAGTAGCTTCTTTTGTGTTAAGCTCTGACTTTTCTAGATCAATCTTTGCTTGCAAAGGCTTTAAAACATTGCAGCCAAGAATACCGTCAAAGTTTCCAGTTTAAACTGTTTCAAGCATTTCAAATGTTGTCGTTGGCCTATTGAATTCTTTAAATAAAGGTATTGTAATTTTTGAAATAACCCTAACATCTGAATTGATGGATTTCAGTATTATCGGTTTTTCAAGATCCGATTTAAAGGAACTGTGAAATAAACCCTTCTGAATTAAAGAAGTACTTGCACCGGAATCCATTAACAATTTTATAGGACCTGAAATGGTTGAAACGACTATGTAGGGTAGTGATCGAATGTGCTTATGGGAAAATGTTGATACCTGTAATCGTCAGGATTTTGTCTATTTTGCAGATTTTGGTTAGGGCTAGAATTATGCAGATTTTGTGCTTGGAAGTGATCGATTTCCATTGATCGTTGATTTGTTTGAGAGGAGCCTAAGAGGAGTACGTTGTCTACTATAGTTAGAAGTATTGTTAGTAAACTGCCCTGAGTTATTAAAACTACGATTTCCTGTTGTGTTGGGATAATTAGCATTTTCTATGTTTCGCGAATTGGTGTATTGAAACTGTTGTGGGTCATTATTGCTTCTGGAAATTACTGTTGTTATTATGCAAAGGTACATTTTGATTAGAATTATGTACCATAGTTCGTCTATAATTGTTTTGATTATAATTGAAATATGTTCTATGAAAGTTATCAGTATCTACTCGAATAGTTTTAGCTTCTCTCAACCCTGATGGGTTCCTTGCCTGAAGAATCAATTTTGGTTCATAAGGTAGTTTATTTATTAACAGTTTAAGAACCATTTTTTCATTTTCTTCGCTATTATACCAGCTTAGAGTATCTTCAGTAAAACTTGATTTTATATTAAGCTTAGTAAGTAAATTTAAAGACGCTTCCTTCGAACTTTAACATTTTAATTTGGTTTACTATGGACTCGAAACTTTCGGTTATTGAACAATTCGCCTGTAAAATAGTTTTTACTTCAGTCCAAGAAGTTGGATTATTATTATTTATTAACATTATATTGGCCTTGCCTTTAATTTTTTGCCTTATTTTAAAATCTATAAGTGTTTTAGTCACTTCATCTAAGTTTTGACAAAATCTGTATATAAAGTCTACATGTTTAATAAAAAGATCTAATTCTTCTGCTAATCCGGAAAACTCGGGTAAATCCTTAACTTCATTTAAAAGAAATAGTGAATTCGCCATACCTGGAACTTTTTTTTATCTTCTTAGAATCTTCCTCTTATTGGGTTTGGTTTCGTTTTTTTCAGTTTTTCAGGTTCACAATTAAAGTTCTATTTTATTATTAAATTTTTTAATTTAAAGTAGTTTATTAATTAATAAAGTAGGTAGAATACACTTTTAGTTATGTTTTCTGTTAATCAGTGTAATATTGTTTTTTATTTCTATTTCAATTAAACACACTACAACTTAAAAAAAAACAATTTTAGCTTTACTTCTGATTTTTGTTTCAACCACACTTTGTTTCAAATCACAATATTTTCACTTCACTTATTTTTCAGACTATTAAATCAATTACACAATTTTTCACTTTTTTCGCGTTTTGATCCGCGTTCAAGTGTGCAATCAGAAGAAATTCGTGATCGTTTTTCACCTTCTCGCATATTGATTCAATGCAAGTATTGTTTGCCCTAAGCCTCCGAAGCAATGTGGCCTTCTCATTTTAGCTGTAAACTTCCATAATGATACCCACTAATTAGCAGTCTTAATGGAATGCAAGGTTGCACTATGTGACATGACACACACACAAGAAATGTTCAACTGCTAGTGCGATGTATAAACAAATCAGGTGCATATCATATGCGCAATGTGTAGTAAATTAAAGTTGTTTTAAAGCAATCGTATGAATATGAGTGAAATTATTTTGCCAACGCCAACAAATACAACATACGACAAATGTCCAACCACCTAAACTACTCTTCATTCACATTCTTGTAGTAAAGTAAGAAATAACTCGCTCTGTTTTCATATTCAACAACATTGTGCTAGAGGTGGGAACGGCAGGGTTCCTACTTTAATATGAGATTGGTTAAAATAGGGTGAAAATGTACTCTTCCTCTGTTCCGTCCGCTTGTAGTTGAGAACAAAGAATATAATTTTTTCCCCGTACTCAATGATGTAGTTTTTCCAGATGGCGCAATAACACTTTCTTCATAAGATATGACTATTAGTTTCCTATACAATGCTATTACGTCACATTTTCATTTACGAAAGCCCATGTCACAGTACATATGCTAAGTATATGCTCTTAAAAATACGAGTCATCTTTTTCAAATTCAGCACTCTTCCGCCATTTTGTCCATGAATCTGGGACATTACCACTAGAACCCTAGAATAGTCGAACAGTGGAGGAAGTCATTTTGGCGATTGAATCGCTAAAAGTTGGCAAATCCGCCGGTGTGAATAAAATTCGGCCAGAAATGCTTAAGGCATTGGGTAAAGAGGGAGTTTTATGGTTCTCTCGTGTCATTAAAGTGGCCTGCGAACGTGGTGAGACACCTGGCGATTGGTAAACCGGGGTGATTGTCCCACTTTTCAAGAAGAGGGACAAATGAGATTGCTCCAACTACGGCATATCTCTTTTAAGTCTCCCCGCGAAAATATACGCTAAGGTGTTGGAAGCGCGTTCTAGAGCTATTGTCGAGCCCAGGATGCGGGAGGAACAGTGTCTCGGTAGAAATACAACCTACCAGGTTCTCACTCTAAGAATTGCACTTGATAAGGCTTGGAAGAACGCCAAGCCCATCTATAGTTGTTTTCCGGATTTGAAATCGGCCGCCATTGCGTGGTGGATCCATCCATTGTGTAAAAGAATGTGTGATATAAATGGGAACACCACTACATCTCCGGTTCGGACTAGGGGCCAAAATGGCTGAAGATGGATATCTCTATAGATTATTGCTTGCTTGCGAATTTTCTTTCACATATGACATTAGCTCTCAGCCAGGGCTGTAGCCCGATCTGGTCTGACCAGACCCATACTCACATCGACGCACTGCAGCCCCATCCACTAGGGGGAACAATAGGACGTACAACACAAGTACTTGCTGTGGAGGCTATTTGTAAGTCCACCTTGGCCTGCCCTTGCTTTAACCTCAAATAAATGCAATCAAAACGTCATGTTATTTGCTCACACACCCCCGCTAAGAGTTTATTAATTGAAATAAAAGCACGCACACCACGAAAAAGTGAAGTCGCAGAATTCAATCAAGTCCTTATCAGGTTAAAGACGCCACTCATGCCACCAACGGATCCAAAGTCCTGTATAAACGTCATTTCAAAATAATACCGCCCCCCGGAAAGTTTGGATGGAGCAGTCAATTCCTTGGTGTTATTCGCTGGGAGGAGGTTCAAAGAAGTACGCTGCAGAGTATTGAAATGCATTAACTTCCTGTCTGAACCCAGCGATAGAATGCAAATGCAACCAACTTACCGGCTTCACTTCGCAAATGTTGAATGGAGAACCGAAGTCGCTATGCATCGCCGAAATAGGGGCTAGGTATTGTCGATAGTAGTCCTCGAAAAATTCGCAAGCCCCCTGTTTTCCACGAGTAACCTGTCCATTGTCCAACTGCTCCACAATGTAGTTGACCTACGGAGGACAAGGGGATGTCAACAAAGCCAACTAAATGCACTCCACTCCCATCAGTCATACATGCATTGAGCTGTCAATTGCGGATTTGATTCTAATGGGTCCTGTGATGTATTTGTATTTCCTACCCCCTTCTTGCAGTGTAGCAAGCTTCTGTCTTGAGAAGTCGATTTTTTTGTCATTATAATCGCGTTCCGCTCGAAAGGCTTCAAAGTCAAAAATACAGTTCCTCCCATCATCCTGCAATGCAATTGTTTCGTGCAATTCGTAACCACATGTGTAACACTGGAACTTACCGAGAACACGGGGCTGCACAGCCCACAGAGAGCGATCAATGCGACTAGTCGAGACATGGTGCGTGGCGACTGATACGATTTCGAGGGGGTCCGGCAGTTTTATACGTCTGATACCTTATAGCCGGGAACTCAAGTTTTTAAGATAAACAGCCCGAGAGCTAGAACACGCTATCAACTAACTGATAATTAGGTTATATTATATTTAATGGCACATTTTAACAGAAATTAGGTCGACTGAGATTGAGTGTTGGTAAACTACCTTTGTTTTGAAACACGTAATGCCTGCACGTGGGGCATGGGGGGCAAACCTCCCCTTGGCGACAGAGAACTGGTATTACTGGGCCCATCGAATCCATGAGCTTTACACTTTCCTGGTATGCCGTAGAGTCGGGGCCATAAATTGTTGAAAAGAAGTGAGATTTTTCTGTTAGTTAATGCGCATTCGTTTTTTAATACACTCTCAGGTCTAGTGTTGCCACTGCATTGGTGCAGCAACTCGATCTGCCTACACGCTGATATTGCCTTCACAATTCGAATTCTTCTGCTCACCTTCGGAATGATCAGCTTCCTCGCATCTATAATCAGCTAGCCCTTCATGCGGCAATTCGCACCATGGTTCAGCTTTTTGGCTCTCATCGCAGCGCTGAGTGCGTTGCATGCCAGGATGATCATCGACGACGTAGGTGTCATTTGGGAGCACTCGAGTGATCATTTCCTCGTGTGAAATGCCCGAGATGATCCATTTGGAGTGTGTCGTCCGGCGAAAGTGCACAATCGGTGTGTGGCCATCCTTCTGCCATTCCCTTGACTCTTGAAATGTGCGGATTCAAAACTCCGTAATCTAGGAAACCTTGATGACATAACTTGAACTTGGCAACGGAGGATTTGGTCACTAGATTTACCAACGGACTACATGTGACACCACCCACCGTTCAGTACCTTCCACCAGTCGGAACAGCCAGTCGACGGGTTGTCTCCGGTCTTCTATCTTATTCCCCGGTCTCGGCCACAATCCAGCTTCTCCAATTTTATATAATAGCTCGGAGAGGTACACGTTTACTTAGACGTATGTGAGATAAAGTGTGAATCCGAAACGCCTTAGAGCCGTCAGGAATCGCTCCAGCTTCTCCAGCCCCTATTCGTTACTTCTGCTGGCAATGATGGTGCTTTAAGTGAGGTCATCAGGCATTGACGAGCCCAAATGGCATTCGGTTGAACTCGAGCGACCCCACATCTGTTGTGAAAGCGGTTTAATTTGTACTGCTTTCTGGGTGCTGGTAGTAGTCGAATGCCAATGCTGAGAAACTTATCGGCTTCCAGCGCTGTCAAAACTTCTTCGTTAGCAGGCGTGACTGTGTGCTTAACTGTGATGTTTCATAAGTGCACGGAAGTCAGTGCAGAGCATATCTGTCCCGTTCTTCCTCTTGGTAAGAACGATAGGCGAACACGACTCGGATGTCGACGGTCGCACCACTCCTTGCCTCAGCAGTTCAACTTTTTCATTCACAAAATGGTAGTGTATACGGCAGCACGCACGCCGTACGTATGACACATTCTACTGACTTTCACTGACACAATTCACCTAAATTGCTTGCGAAGCAGTCTCTGTGAGCTCGCTGAATTTGGGCACAACTTCCAGCTCGTTGATCAGCATTCTCCCTTTTTCGGTAATACGGCTGTATCCAGCGTAGCTAACATCGATGACAGTACCCTTGGCCAATTGCTGTCGCTTCGACGGCACTTGTTCACTGCGACCACGTGTTTGCGGGCAGTTTCTCATCAGGTGTCCTGGTTGCCGGCATCGGAAACGATGTTCTGACCTGCGCACAGCTGTCTGCCGCTTTGCCTCCCCTTCAGTTCCGATTGACGTGGTACATCACTCCCGTAGTCCTCGCTCATCTAACGACTCCAAAGTCAGTCTAGAGTGCCACAGTCTGGGAGCATCAGTAAATCGTGAGGTGGCCGCCATCAAAACTAAATATTCTTAAAACCTATATACGAGTACACTGAGTCAAATAAGTCCAAATTCAGGTCTTGTTACGTCGTTTTGAGTCCTTTCGTGCTCCCCTTAGACTCCGTAAATGACGACAAGCCTTCCTATGACGTTGTTGTACCCAATTGCATCCAAATTTAAAGGCTCAGCAGAGAGTCCTTTGACTACCTCCGCCAGAACTGCTGATTGAGACAATATAGACGCTGCCATCTTCTTAAGCAGCATATTTGACTTGGCACTGGTTCTGGTGGCGATGCTCGCAGTGGTCCTCCTATTAGCATGTTCGCGGGTGTAAGAGCCTCGCCCTCGCTGGCCTTGAATTAAGAACAGCTTCTACTTAGGGGAACCGTTTGAAACTCTTCGTTTGTTAGTAGAACGTTGCCTACTGTCCTTTGCGAAAGTCCTCTCGGCCTTCACATCTGTTTTCGCAGACCACCGAAATGGAGCCCTTGGCGGTAAGAGGCGAAGTTGATGGGAAAATTACCCATAATTTGCGTCAGCAATTTCGAGATGTACCTGAAGTAATACAATATATGTCGTAACACCGCAAAGAAACACACTATCGATCACCAGGCGTCACCACCAGCGTTGCCGATGTACCACGATCGTGGCATTATGGCACTTTTTCATTGTGGCTTGTCTTCGCCTTTATCGAACTCCTGAGTCCCAGTACAGAAAAATCTATCCCAATGAGGTCATACACAACAGGGCGAACCAGACACTAGTGGACAACTTCCAGATGAAGTTGATTCGAGGTCATACTGCCAGAGCTATGAACTCGGTCAGTAACCTGACGTCGGGGGCTTCCTACCCCAATCCACTTTACCACGAGAGGGTACGGCACAACGGCTCCGTGCTCCCAGAAGCATTTCGCCATTTAGACAAGAACGGACTGTTGCAAGATATGAATGCGGTACCGCTCATCTTCCACATCGCCCGTTCAACTGTGGATGGGCGACTCAACCACGACCATTCCGTCGCACAGCGAACTGAGGAGGGTATCCTCCGGTTCAGTACGGCGGTATCCAGGAGAGCGCAACACCGAAAATTCTTCTGGTGGCTGGCTAGAGTAGGAGCTCCCTCGGCGAACCCTTCAGACCCGGGGTAAAAAGGGTGGTACATATCACCGAACGGTCACTGTCTTGCAGCAAATTAGACGCAAATCTATGAGCAGCAACCTATGATTGGTTGTAACCTATAAGTTAGTTATCAATTTTGAAATGAAAATGAATTTGAAAAAAGTGGAGTGGCACCGTGACACTTTGAGATTGAACACTTTTTGAAAAAGTAACATATTTACATCAAAGATTACAAGACAAACAAACAAAACAAATCTAACTTCCGAAAGAAATATGCAACAATGTTTGATATTCTGTCACATGTTCTAATTGAGTTTAATTCATGAGGTTGACGAGAAAACACATTCCGTTCATGGCACCTGGGCCTTAAAATGGCCCTTTTGGGCGGCAGTGGTGCCAATTTGAAAAATATTTGGTCAGGTTGCCACTCATGTCGACGATGTCATTTGTCATCCTCTTGACAGGTGTGCGCAACAAATCTGCCCAAAAAAAACCATTTTCTCTTCTTGGCAAACCATCGAGGTGCACAGACGTGAAATAATTCTAAAATTCTACTCCCGTCTTTTTCTCTTATGTGGCTGAACCGCTACATTTACCATTTTGCACGATTTTTCGGCATGCCTAAGTGGCATAAGTGTAATTGTGGCCTAAGTGGCCACAATTATTCTCGAAGGAGCATCAATCCTCCGCCATCGACTCTAACTCATTAGGCGGTATGCCCAAGCGTAACCAGCCGAGTTTTTGGACTTGGTCCTACCACCTTCTCCTGGGCCTGCAAAGAATCGCATTCAACGCCCGCCTCGGAAGTCGTGATGAAGGGGACATTCTTGGCTCGAGACCAAACCACCGAAGCATAGCCATCCCGTTCGAAAAAGCAGCTGCCCAACGTTGAGTTCATCGCGCACTGCCGTGTTTCTTACCATATTCCGGGTAGTAAGTCCCACCACAGCACGAAGAAATCTCATCTCAGAAGCTTATATTCGCGATCTTATTCTTTCGGGCATTACCCTAATTTCATGGCCATAGGTGAGAGTTGGAACAAGTACTGAATGTAAAAACTCTAACTTTGATTTGCCACCAAGCTCGGCCTTCCTAGTTACAGATCTATCAAGCTGTTTCAAAATTGACCCAGCTTGACCAATCCTACAGGAAAGCTCAGAATGACTCCTTCCATCACTCGTGAGAAAGACCCCGAGAGACTTAAACTTCTCCACCTGCTTCAATGGGACTCCACTAACCTGTAGAGTGCGTTGAACAGGCGTTCTCGAGATAACCATAACCTCCGATTTGTCCATGTTGACCTTCATTCCAGCATCAGCACATACGGCCCCAGACCTATCGAGTGCGCGCTCGAGTTCCGTCTGGGAAGATGTGAGGATGAGCAAGTCATCTGCAAAAAGAGTATGACTCACCCTCAACTCTCCCAATGTGAAACATTCCTCGCCTCGGCCGCCCTGCAACATCCAGTACATATATACAATGAAAAGGAGAGGTGACAAGACGCACCCTTGGCGAAGTCCACGCCCACGGTGAAAGGTGTTGATTTATCACCATTAACCCTAACACAGCTGCTGCAGTTTAAGTATAGAGACTGAATGGCCCTCAGAAGAGGACCATCAATCCCATACTCCTGCAGAACACTATAGAGTACACCTCGAGGAACTCTGTCGTATGCCTTTTCCAAATCTACAAAACAGTGGTATTTAGATGGGTTTGGCATGCTAACAAGCCTTCTCAAGTACCCATCATAGAATGAAAAGCTGGACGGTTGTACTTCTGCCGCACTGTGTTAACTTTGATTTCACTGGCATTCCAACCGGAGACCCACTAACCAAGGGCAGGCATTTAACCAACTATCAATATATTCATTTCGTGTGTACAGTGGTTCTAACCAACCCAGGCATACTCACACTTATTACACGCACTGTATGAAGTGCCATCGCGCATAGATCTACGAGCGGAACTCAGGTCATCATCTGCAATGTATGCAGCGATAATTGGATAATTTTTCACATTTTATGCGCGCTCATTTTACTTTAACTTCAACGACCCCGGTTTTAGGCGCTCCAGTGTACATGGCTTGATTCAAATTGTAACCTAACCGCACTTAACCGTGCAATAGTGTCAGACGGAGTGGCAGTTGCAAGTACTTGACTCCTATGGTCGCCACCCAAAAGTATGCAACACGTTTATTCATCTTCAGTGTTTTTAGCGTGACGACAGTAGTGGTCGGTCGATTCTATCAAAGGTCTGGAGTTAATCCAGTAGACGAACTAGTTCCCTTATGTAGAGGAATTCTTTAATTCCACTGAAGTGAGTGCCTCCCTATGGATGAAAAGTTTCCTTAACCATAGTAGTGCCGGACATTCGCTTAAAATGCGCTCGGATGTTTCATCGTCTTCCCGAGAAAGCCATTGTACGGCAGGCTGCCGTGACTATTAAGAAAGCTCGTTAGCATTCTAACCCTTTCCCAGTCAAGGCAGAGATTTCCCTTTAATGCTGATTAATCGTTCGGATTGCATAAGATCATCCTTATTGGTCCAGTGGTCTAGGCGAAGTTATTATTCCCAATCCTCACTCAGCGTTGTAGTTGCTGTCCAATGATGGCCGAGATTCCGAACCAGCCATGGCCACCTCATTTGTGGATTCGTTGCCTGAACACCACTTGTGTCCAGGGCCCAGACGAGCTTCATTTTGTTTCGTCTGGCCAGGGATTGTAGTGCGTCGTAGCAACATTTTGGAGTTAATTTTGTTGGACAATAAAGCCTTAAGTGTTGGCTGACTGCCTGAAAATATCTGTATTCTAGCGCCCAATACCGTCAAGGAGATTGTGTCTGGCGCAGACCTCGCCGGAGTGCATTTCAGCTTGGGGCAGTGTCGGACTCGATCCCATTTTTTGTATGCCAGAAGTTATAAACACAAACTGGAGCACTCAGACACAGCGACTGTGTCCATTTGTACTGCCAGGCAGCAACCCTCGGTCAGACAGCAACCACTGATCGACCACTCCAGTGATAGTGCCGTTAATTTAATCCCAACGGCAAATGGTGACTGGACCAGATTCGAAAACCCGGCAAAAAGCATTTTGACATTGCTTTCACTGGGATTTGATCCGGAGACCCCACTAATGAAGGGCAGGCACTTAAGCAACTGCGCCATCTTGTCGCTTTGCCGCGAAGAGAATGAAGAAATGAACCGAGTGCTGGAGTGATATTTGAGTTCTTCTCGTTTGCGTTTTTCTTTCATTCTCCTTATGTCCCTGAATCAGTAGCTCTCGACAAGAATTTGCTGCCACTTGTTATCGCGCTAAATTGATACTTTGATCGAGTTCTCTTGTGTAAGTAGTCAGTAGTCATTCGAATGATCATTCGATTATTAAAATATCTCGATGACTAAAATCATTCGGTTATGGCCATCACTAGTACAGACCATTGACACATTTCTTAAGGAATGCGGCGGACAGACCATCGGGACCGGGGGAGAAGTCATCCTTGAGCTGAATCTTTTTGCATACCTTACCCCTTCTTATATTTATTGAGACAGGAGTGGTCTGTGGGCAGTTGTCCCGCTAGCGGAAGTAGTCAAGGTCAGGTTCATGCGAATGGTCAGGTAAATGTCATGTCGTTTCCCCCCTCAATCCTTATAAGACAGTTCATTGCAAGGATAAGCGTTTATTACTTCAAATGGTCACCAACACCAGAAGCACCCAAAAGGAAAACAATTGGGAAAACAATGAAATCAATTAAACTAGGTAGACGTTGAATTTGGCGGTGAAGCCACCAACTGGTGTGCCGTTTTTACGGAATTCCACTTCATACATGTAATTTCCTCGGCCAAGCTTGGATCCGGCCGTCAAATCCTTGAGGCTGTTTGCTGGGGACAAGTGGACAATGGTACCCTGTGGAGGAATGAAGGTCATCTGTGTGAAAATTCCCCACTGATTAATGGAAACAACTTACTGGATCCATGTCACACAGGGTGGTGTCTGGAGGCACGTCGCCACGCATTCCAGCAATTGGCTTCAGATATTGCGGATAAAAACTCGCCGAATATTTACAAGCATTCAGCCTCCCCCACATTGGATTAGTATTGGATCCAATCTTAGTGATTCTGTAAATGGCCTACGAAAGTAGAGAGAAGTTAAAAAGTAAAAAACTAGGTAAATATCGTTGTCATCAAACATACTTGAATTGAGCTGTCCACCTTGGATCTAATTCTAAACTCTCCAGTGAGGTAGGCAGTTGTGTAACTATCTTCTACCAGCTTCGAAATGGCAAGTCCCGAGTGGTCGAGTATTGTGTCCTCGGAGTCACTATCGGCTTCAAAGGATTGAAAGTCAAAAACACAGTCCTTCAAATCGTCGTCCTGGAATATTTCAGTTAGTTCTTCTATTCGGCAGATATGTGTGGGAAAGGTCTTACCGCGAACACGGAGATGCACATCCCACAGAGAACAGTCAATGCCAGAAGTCGGAACATGGTGCTTGATAACTGACCTGACTACGAGTGGTGTGTGGTTTTTATAGAGCAGATACCCAGGCCAAGGCAGACTCTACAGTTGCGCGATGCGGTACGTTAGAGCACGCTATCGCGGCAATTGTTCAATTATTTATAATAATAATAATAGTTACGCCAAAGTGTGATATAATAAGAAACGATAAAATATTACATATTAGTCATCACACCCCAGGTGAGAAGCCAAGCCTGGTTGATGGTGCGATGTAATCTTTCCACTCTTTCCACTGGGATGCTGCTTAGATAGTCGCCGATCGACGCCTAGTTGAAGTGGTGTACTCTTAGTGCTCTGTGTCGGAGTGCCGACAATGTTCTAATGGGACTCCTAGTTTCCTAGCGGTCGCACCGTTGCTGAATTTGAGCGTGAGTAGCCTGTTTTGGAGCCAAAGCCACCAAGTGAAATGAAGAAAATACCTCTGCAGCCCTTGTAGCGGCCAGTATCGATGATACCCAGAAATGAATTTGGCGCCGGACGGTATAGAGTATCCTTCCCGGACTTGGGCTTCAAACAAAAAGCTTCTCCAGCTAGTGCAAGCTCTGGCTTGTGCCTCCACGTAGGCTGAAGTCCTTCTTCACAAGACGTGAGCGTCCTTCGCTGTATTGCCCCACTAGCTCGAAGACTCTTCGGGCCGGAGCTAAATTCTCCCGGTCCATACGAAGCTAACCCTGTGACACCACAGACACCGACACACAGACACGACAGTTTAATCTGTAGACACCTGGCTCTTATCCCCCAGATGCCATCAACGTAAACAGGACCAAATACCGCACGCAGAACTTTTTTCTTGAAGAGACTAAGCACTTCCACTCACAACTGTTCAGCAGAACTGGGCCGATGAGTGTCTTACATAAAGTCGGCTTGGTTTGTCAAGAGGTCGGCGGCGCATCTTGAGACCGAAGATTCATTTGTCTCTTAATGGACTTCACATTTCACGTGAAGACCCGGAAATCGTTGTCATTTCTTGGTTCGCTCGGGCTGTACGTCCATCCATATTCAAAGCTTATGGTCGCCTCTGAACATTATTTTTTGAGTGGTTAGCGAGTTAATTTAACGCACATGCCCTATCGGTGAGCCAAACGCCTTGCTGTACCCCAAGGGCGAAGGGTCTGTGGCAACCGGTTTCGATTATCTCATTGGGAGTGTCATCGCCACCGTTGATCGGGCTCGTAAGTCGCCAACTCCATCCCAAAGCCCCGACATGGCCTTCAGACCTCAGCTCCGAATATGTCGAGGTAGCTGCAAGAGCAATCTCCTCTCTCACCAGTAAGCTCCTTCGGTCTGGAGTTTTGAATGCCGCCGTTGCGTAGTCTATTGACCAGCTCTTCCGCCGCCACTCATAAAATAGTACGCGCCCTGGTAGACTCACCCCCCTTCACCAAAATACTTCGCCACGGGGAAGTGAGCGTAGGTTCCTTGGTAGCGGCTAGCTGCAGACGCATGTGCCTGCATGAGGCGCCATATCTACGCTTGGAAATCGTACTTGTTGAGATTGTAATTAAATGGAAGTATAACCTAATTATCTCATTTATTCAGAACAGTGAGGCGATAACGTGCACTAACTTTCCGATCGCTTATCGTCGCAGCTTGTGTTGCTGATACCTTAATAAGGTGCACAAAAATGTCGCACTCTCTCGAAATCATGTTAGTTACAGGCACCATCACCATGTCCCCTCTGTTCTGGCTGCCTTATCAACCCAAAAGTCAGAAACGTCTCTACTTGGACGGTAAAAAAGTATGGTATGACGGAGAACAAGATATATTTTTTCCACACACTTTAGTGGGTGGAGGGACGGCGGAGTACTTTTTTTGTTTTGAACTCGAGAAAAGTGCACGGGTGGTCGGTTGATCTTTGAAGCACGCGCTTATCCGAGCAGTGGATGGATGGATGTCATCTTCCACATCGCCCGTTCAACTGTGGATGGGCGACTCAACCACGACCATTCCGTCGCACAGCGAACTGAGGAGGGTATCCTCCGGTTCAGTACGGCGGTATCCAGGAGAGCTTCTTCTTCTTAGTTTGGCGCTACAGTCCGGGGTGGACCTGGGCCTCAACCAACAAGCCTCTCCAGCCAGCACGATCTTTCGCCAGCTGCCTCCAGTTGTGCACACCAAGTTGGTTGAGGTCCTTCTCCACTTGTGTGCGCCATCTTGTTCTAGGACGACCTCTTATGAGTTGTCCCAAAGGCTCGGAATCGAAGACTCTTCGGGCCGGAGCTGTGGTGTCAGTCCGCTCTACGTGACCTAGCCATCTTAAGCGTTGGATCCGAAGACGCTTAACTAGGTGCATGCCGCTGTACAGCCCGTACAGTTCGTGGTTGAATCTCCTTCTCCAGACGCCATCAATACAAACAGGACCAAAGATCGCACGCAGAACTTTTCTCTCAAAAAGACCAAGAGCTTCTTCATCCGCTTTCAATAGCGTCCATGTCTCTGCACCATAGAGCAGGACGGGGATGATTAGGGTGTTATATAATGTCAACTTGGTGTTTCGAGAGATGGCTCTGTTACTCAATTGCCTCTTGAGCCCAAAGAAACAGCGATTGGCAAGAGTAATTCTGCGCTTGATCTCGGTACTGGTGTTATTGTCCCTGTTTACTGCAGAGCCAAGGTAGACGAAGTCCTTGACTACCTCAAAGTTTCTGCTGCCCATTATGACGCTCTGTCCGAGGCGTCGATGTTGTGCGTCCTTTCGTGATGACAGCATGTACTTTGTTTTGCCCTGGTTAACTGCCAAACCAGCAAAAGCCTCATTGACAGCTCGGTGTGTTCGTCCAATCACGTCAATGTCGTCCGCGTAGGCAAGCAGTTGAACGGACTTTTGGAAGATCGTGCCTCTGGTGTTGACATTTGAGTTTCGCACGATCTTCTCAAGTATGATGTTGAAGAAATCACATGACAGCGTGTCGCCTTGTCTAAAACCTTTTTTGACATTGAAGGTCTCGGTGAGTTCGTTACCGACCTTGATGGAGCAGCGAGAGTTCTCCATCGTCATCCTGCACAATCTGACGAGTTTGGCTGGAATGTCAAAACTAGACATGGCATTGTATAGCTCGTCTCTATGTACGCTGTCATATGCGGCCTTAAAATCGACGAATAGGTGGTGGGTGTCGATCTGCATCTCGTGGGTTTTTTCCAGGATCTGCCGCAGTGTGAAAATTTGGTCTATGGTGGACTTTCCCGGCCTGAAACCGCACTGATAAGGACCTATCAGGTTATTGACGAATGGTTTCAGGCGTTCACACAAGACGGCAGAGAGGATCTTGTACGATATGTTAAGGAGACTGATCCCTCGATAGTTGGCGCAGTCAAAAGGGTCTCCTTTCTTGTGGACCGGACAAACGACGCTGAGATTCCACTCATCGGGCATGCTTTCCTCCGACCATATCTTACAGATGAGCTGGTGCATGCGCCCAACCAGATCATCTCCAGCTGCTTTAAACAGTTCCGCGGACAGTCCGTCCGCTCCAGCAGCTTTGTTCGACTTTAGTCTGGATATCGCTATCTTGACCTCGCCTAAGTCGGGGGGACGGAATTGTTGGTCATCCTCGTCCAAATTAAGTGGAACATTCTGCCTGACAGCGGAATTTGTGTCGTCATCGCCGTTTAACAGTCTGCAGAAGTGATTTTTCCAAATTCTCAGCATCGACTGTGATTCTACTACTAGTTGTCCATTTTCATCCCTGCAGGCTTCTGTCCGAGGTCTATACCCTCCGGATAACTGTTTTACCTTTTGGTAAAACTTTCGGACCTCCTTCCTGCCGTAACATCTCTCCATCTCTTCGACCGCGCGCTTCTCGTGCTCTTTCTTTTTCCTTCTGAGAAGCCGGTTCTCTTCCCTTCTCTTCTGCTCGTAGAGCTCACGAGCAGCTCTCGTTGTTCGATGCAGAGTTGCCTTGTAGGCCTCCTGTTTGGCTGCATGTGCCTGCCTGCGCTCGTCGTCAAACCATGGGTTCGTCTTTGCTGGTGTCGTAAAACCCAGAACAGCAGCTTCTTTGATGGCTTCTTGACAACGTTTCCATTCCTGGTCTATTGTGGTTGCAGGCAGGGTCGAACTTTCGGAGAGTTTCAGGGAAACTCGGTCGGCAAAGTTCCTAACGATCGATTGCGATTGTAGCTTTCCAACGTCAAAACGAGGTGTCCTGTCTCGACTCCGTATTTCTCTCGATATCCTCATTCTTACCTTGGCTACAACAAGGAAATGATCCGAGTCAATATTGGCTCCTCGGAAAGTTCGGACATCGAGAATATTGGAGGAGTGTCTGACGTCGATCGCAATGTGATCAATCTGGTTGACGGTTGATTGATCAGGTGACCGCCAGGTCCCTTTATGGATGTTGAGGTGTGGGAACCGTGTGCTCATTACAGAGAGGTTACGCCCCGAGGCGAAATCCACCAGCCTTAGTCCGTTTCCGGATGTGTTGTCGTGCAGGCTGTGTTTTCCGATAACTTTAGCAAAGATTTCTTCCTTGCCAAGCTGTGCGTTGAGATCTCCTAGAACGATCTTGGTATCATAGCTGGGGCATTGATCGTATGTTCTTTCTAGGAGATCATAGAAATCGTCCTTGCTATTGTCATCCTTCTCCTCTGTCGGGGCGTGGGCGCAAATCAGGCTGATGTTCCCGAGCTTAGCCTTGATGCGGATTGTTATGAGGCGCTCGCTTACATACTTAAAGCTTAAGACTTTTTGCCCTCCTTCTCTGTAGCAGTCGGCGTAGTAGAGGTCGCAGTTTCTCATCCTCTTTTTGCCCGGCCCGTTCCACCGCACTTCCTGGATAGCGGTTATGTCTGCTTTATAGCAGTCTAGGGCCTCCGCTAGTTCATCGGCTGCACGTGGTCTGTTAAGGTACCTCACATTCCACATGCAGAACCGAAAATCATTGTCCTTTTTCCGTTTGCAAGGGTCGTCAACAGTAGATCCGTCCGTATCCGAGGCAGGTTGTTGTATCTGAACTCGTATTTTTTTTTTACGTGGTGAGGAAGTTAACCTCACGCACAACCTCCAAACTGGAAGGACAGGCCCATTAATTTAACCCTCGGGCAGAGGGTTCGCTGCGTATATTAGTTCACCACACAACGGCTGTTATGATGGCTATCCAGGAGAGCGCAACACCGAACATTCTTCTGGTGGCTGGCTAGAGTAGGAGCTCCCTCGGCGAACCCTTCAGACCCGGGGTAAAAAGGGTGGTACATATCACCGAACGGTCACTGTCTTGCAGCAAATTAGACGCAAATCTATGAGCAGCAACCTATGATTGGTTGTAACCTATAAGTTAGTTATCAATTTTGAAATGAAAATTAATTTTGAAAAAAGTGGAGTGGCACCGTGACACTTTGAGATTGAACACTTTTTGAAAAAGTAACAATTTACATCAAGGATTACAAGACAAACAAACAAAACAAATCTAACTTCCGAAAGAAATATGCAACAATGTTTGATATTCTGTCACATGTTCTAATTGAGTTTAATTCATGAGGTTGACGAGAAAACACATTCCGTTCATGGCACCTGGGCCTTAAAATGGCCCTTTTGGGCAGCAGTGGTGCCACTTTGAAAATAATTTGGTCAGGTTGCCACTCATGTCGACGATGTCATTTGTCATCCTCTTGACAGGTGTGCGCAACAAATCTGCCCAAAAAAACCATTTTCTCTTCTTGGCAAACCATCGAGGTGCACAGACGTGAAATAATTCTAAAATTCTACTCCCGTATTTTTCTCTTATGTGGCTGA
Source organism: Eristalis tenax (assembly GCA_905231855.2). Taxonomy (NCBI): domain Eukaryota; kingdom Metazoa; phylum Arthropoda; class Insecta; order Diptera; family Syrphidae; genus Eristalis; species Eristalis tenax. The sequence goes on along the minus strand of HG993124.1, from coordinate 58,274,663 downwards.
ACCGCTACATTTACCATTTTGCACGATTTTTCGGCATGCCTAAGTGGCATAAGTGTAATTGTGGCCTAAGTGGCCACAATTATTCTCGAAGGAGCATCAATCCTCCGCCATCGACTCTAACTCTTTAGATACCCCCTAATGCCCAAGCGTAACCAGCCGAGTTTTTGGACTTGGTCCTACCACCTTCTCCTGGGCCTGCAAAGAATCGCATTCAACGCCCGCCTCGGAAGTCGTGATGAAGGGGACATTCTTGGCTCGAGACCAAACCACCGAAGCATAGCCATCCCGTTCGAAAAAGCAGCTGCTGAATGTTGTGTTCATCGCGCACTGCCGTGTTTCTTACCATATTCCGGATAGTAAGTCCCACAATAGCACGAAGAAATCTCATCTCAGAAGCTTATATTCGCGATCTTATTCTTTCGGGCATTACCCCAATTTCATGGCCATAGCTGAGAGTTGGAACAAGTACTGAATGTAAAAACTCTAACTTTGATTTGCCACCAAGCTCGGCCTTCCTAGTTACAGATCTATCAAGCTGTTTCAAAATTGACCCAGCTTGACCAATCCTACAGGAAAGCTCAGAATGACTCCTTCCATCACTCGTGAGAAAGACCCCGAGAGACTTAAACTTCTCCACCTGCTTCAATGGGACTCCACTAACCTGTAGAGTGCGTTGAACAGGCGTTCTCGAGATAACCATAACCTCCGATTTGTCCATGTTGACCTTCATTCCAGCATCAGCACATACGGCCCCAGACCTATAGAGTGCGCCTTGAAGTTCCGTCTGGGAAGATGTGAGGATGACCAAGTCATCTGCAAAAAGAGTATGACTCACCCTCAACTCTCCCAATGTGAAACAGGCGAGGGCCTCGGCCGCCCTGCAACATCCAGTACATATATACAATGAAAAGGAGAGATGACAAGACGCACCCTTGGCGAAGTCCATCGCCCACGGTGAAAGGTTAACCCGCACATAGCTGCTACAGTTTGTGTATAGAGACTGAATGGCGCTCTGAAGAGGACCATCAATCCCATACTCCTGCAGAACACTATAGAGTACACCTCGAGGAACTCTGTCGTATGCCTTTTCCAAATCTACAAAACAGTGGTATTTAGATGGGTTTGGCATGCTAACAAGCCTTCTCAAGTACCCATCATAGAATGAAAAGCTGGACGGTTGTACTTCTGCCGCACTGTGTTAACTTTGATTTCACTGGCATTCCAACCGGAGACCCACCAACCAAGGGCAGGCATTTAACCAACTATCAATATATTCATTTCGTGTGTACAGTGGTTCTAACCAACCCAGGCGTACTCACACTTATTACACGCACTGTATGAAGTGCCATCGTGCATAGATCTACGAGCGGAACTCAGGTCATCATCTGCAATGTATGCAGCGATAATTGGATAATTTTTCACATTTTATGCGCGCTCATTTTACTTTAACTTCAACGACCCCGGTTTTAGGCGCTCCAGTGTACATGGCTTGATTCAAATTGTAACCTAACCGCACTTAACCGTGCAATAGTGTCAGACGGAGTGGCAGTTGCAAGTACTTGACTCCTATGGTCGCCACCCAAAAGTATGCAACACGTTTATTCATCTTCAGTGTTTTTAGCGTGACGACAGTAGTGGTCGGTCGATTCTATCAAAGGTCTGGAGTTAATCCAGTAGACGAACTAGTTCCCTTATGTAGAGGAATTCTTTAATTCCACTGAAGTGAGTGCCTCCCTATGGATGAAAAGTTTCCTTAACCATAGTAGTGCCGGACATTCGCTTAAAATGCGCTCGGATGTTTCATCGTCTTCCCGAGAAAGCCATTGTACGGCAGGCTGCCGTGACTATTAAGAAAGCTCGTTAGCATTCTAACCCTTTCCCAGTCAAGGCAGAGATTTCCCTTTAATGCTGATTAATCGTTCGGATTGCATAAGATCATCCTTATTGGTCCAGTGGTCTAGGCGAAGTTATTATTCCCAATCCTCACTCAGCGTTGTAGTTGCTGTCCAATGATGGCCGAGATTCCGAACCAGCCATGGCCACCTCATTTGTGGATTCGTTGCCTGAACACCACTTGTGTCCAGGGCCCAGACGAGCTTCATTTTGTTTCGTCTGGCCAGGGATTGTAGTGCGTCGTAGCAACATTTTGGAGTTAATTTTGTTGGACAATAAAGCCTTAAGTGTTGGCTGACTGCCTGAAAATATCTGTATTCTAGCGCCCAATACCGTCAAGGAGATTGTGTCTGGCGCAGACCTCGCCGGAGTGCATTTCAGCTTGGGGCAGTGTCGGACTCGATCCCATTTTTTGTATGCCAGAAGTTATAAACACAAACTGGAGCACTCAGACACAGCGACTGTGTCCATTTGTACTGCCAGGCAGCAACCCTCGGTCAGACAGCAACCACTGATCGACCACTCCAGTGATAGTGCCGTTAATTTAATCCCAACGGCAAATGGTGACTGGACCAGATTCGAAAACCCGGCAAAAAGCATTTTGACATTGCTTTCACTGGGATTTGATCCGGAGACCCCACTAATGAAGGGCAGGCACTTAAGCAACTGCGCCATCTTGTCGCTTTGCCGCGAAGAGAATGAAGAAATGAACCGAGTGCTGGAGTGATATTTGAGTTCTTCTCGTTTGCGTTTTTCTTTCATTCTCCTTATGTCCCTGAATCAGTAGCTCTCGACAAGAATTTGCTGCCACTTGTTATCGCGCTAAATTGATACTTTGATCGAGTTCTCTTGTGTAAGTAGTCAGTAGTCATTCGAATGATCATTCGATTATTAAAATATCTCGATGACTAAAATCATTCGGTTATGGCCATCACTAGTACAGACCATTGACACATTTCTTAAGGAATGCGGCGGACAGACCATCGGGGCCGGGGGAGAAGTCATCCTTGAGCTGAATCTTTTTGCATACCTTACCCCTTCTTATATTTATTGAGACAGGAGTGGTCTGTGGGCAGTTGTCCCGCTAGCGGAAGTAGTCAAGGTCAGGTTCATGCGAATGGTCAGGTAAATGTCATGTCGTTTCCCCCCTCAATCCTTATAAGACAGTTCATTGCAAGGATAAGCGTTTATTACTTCAAATGGTCACCAACACCAGAAGCACCCAAAAGGAAAACAATTGTGAAAACAATGAAATCAATTAAACTAGGTAGACGTTGAATTTGGCGGTGAAGCCACCAACTGGTGTGCCGTTTTTACGGAATTCCACTTCATACATGTAATTTCCTCGGCCAAGCTTGGATCCGGCCGTCAAATCCTTGAGGCTGTTTGCTGGGGACAAGTGGACAATGGTACCCTGTGGAGGAATGAAGGTCATCTGTGTGAAAATTCCCCACTGATTAATGGAAACAACTTACTGGATCCATGTCACACAGGGTGGTGTCTGGAGGCACGTCGCCACGCATTCCAGCAATTGGCTTCAGATATTGCGGATAAAAACTCGCCGAATATTTACAAGCATTCAGCCTCCCCCACATTGGATTAGTATTGGATCCAATCTTAGTGATTCTGTAAATGGCCTACGAAAGTAGAGAGAAGTTAAAAAGTAAAAAACTAGGTAAATATCGTTGTCATCAAACATACTTGAATTGAGCTGTCCACCTTGGATCTAATTCTAAACTCTCCAGTGAGGTAGGCAGTTGTGTAACTATCTTCTACCAGCTTCGAAATGGCAAGTCCCGAGTGGTCGAGTATTGTGTCCTCGGAGTCACTATCGGCTTCAAAGGATTGAAAGTCAAAAACACAGTCCTTCAAATCGTCGTCCTGGAATATTTCAGTTAGTTCTTCTATTCGGCAGATATGTGTGGGAAAGGTCTTACCGCGAACACGGAGATGCACATCCCACAGAGAACAGTCAATGCCAGAAGTCGGAACATGGTGCTTGATAACTGACCTGACTACGAGTGGTGTGTGGTTTTTATAGAGCAGATACCCAGGCCAAGGCAGACTCTACAGTTGCGCGATGCGGTACGTTAGAGCACGCTATCGCGGCAATTGTTCAATTATTTATAATAATAATAATAGTTACGCCAAAGTGTGATATAATAAGAAACGATAAAATATTACATATTAGTCATCACACCCCAGGTGAGAAGCCAAGCCTGGTTGATGGTGCGATGTAATCTTTCCACTCTTTCCACTGGGATGCTGCTTAGATAGTCGCCGATCGACGCCTAGTTGAAGTGGTGTACTCTTAGTGCTCTGTGTCGGAGTGCCGACAATGTTCTAATGGGACTCCTAGTTTCCTAGCGGTCGCACCGTTGCTGAATTTGAGCGTGAGTAGCCTGTTTTGGAGCCAAAGCCACCAAGTGAAATGAAGAAAATACCTCTGCAGCCCTTGTAGCGGCCAGTATCGATGATACCCAGAAATGAATTTGGCGCCGGACGGTATAGAGTATCCTTCCCGGACTTGGGCTTCAAACAAAAAGCTTCTCCAGCTAGTGCAAGCTCTGGCTTGTGCCTCCACGTAGGCTGAAGTCCTTCTTCACAAGACGTGAGCGTCCTTCGCTGTATTGCCCCACTAGCTCGAAGACTCTTCGGGCCGGAGCTAAATTCTCCCGGTCCATACGAAGCTAACCCTGTGACACCACAGACACCGACACACAGACACGACAGTTTAATCTGTAGACACCTGGCTCTTATCCCCCAGATGCCATCAACGTAAACAGGACCAAATACCGCACGCAGAACTTTTTTCTTGAAGAGACTAAGCACTTCCACTCACAACTGTTCAGCAGAACTGGGCCGATGAGTGTCTTACATAAAGTCGGCTTGGTTTGTCAAGAGGTCGGCGGCGCATCTTGAGACCGAAGATTCATTTGTCTCTTAATGGACTTCACATTTCACGTGAAGACCCGGAAATCGTTGTCATTTCTTGGTTCGCTCGGGCTGTACGTCCATCCATATTCAAAGCTTATGGTCGCCTCTGAACATTATTTTTTGAGTGGTTAGCGAGTTAATTTAACGCACATGCCCTATCGGTGAGCCAAACGCCTTGCTGTACCCCAAGGGCGAAGGGTCTGTGGCAACCGGTTTCGATTATCTCATTGGGAGTGTCATCGCCACCGTTGATCGGGCTCGTAAGTCGCCAACTCCATCCCAAAGCCCCGACATGGCCTTCAGACCTCAGCTCCGAATATGTCGAGGTAGCTGCAAGAGCAATCTCCTCTCTCACCAGTAAGCTCCTTCGGTCTGGAGTTTTGAATGCCGCCGTTGCGTAGTCTATTGACCAGCTCTTCCGCCGCCACTCATAAAATAGTACGCGCCCTGGTAGACTCACCCCCCTTCACCAAAATACTTCGCCACGGGGAAGTGAGCGTAGGTTCCTTGGTAGCGGCTAGCTGCAGACGCATGTGCCTGCATGAGGCGCCATATCTACGCTTGGAAATCGTACTTGTTGAGATTGTAATTAAATGGAAGTATAACCTAATTATCTCATTTATTCAGAACAGTGAGGCGATAACGTGCACTAACTTTCCGATCGCTTATCGTCGCAGCTTGTGTTGCTGATACCTTAATAAGGTGCACAAAAATGTCGCACTCTCTCGAAATCATGTTAGTTACAGGCACCATCACCATGTCCCCTCTGTTCTGGCTGCCTTATCAACCCAAAAGTCAGAAACGTCTCTACTTGGACGGTAAAAAAGTATGGTATGACGGAGAACAAGATATATTTTTTCCACACACTTTAGTGGGTGGAGGGACGGCGGAGTACTTTTTTTGTTTTGAACTCGAGAAAAGTGCACGGGTGGTCGGTTGATCTTTGAAGCACGCGCTTATCCGAGCAGTGGATGGATGGATGTCATCTTCCACATCGCCCGTTCAACTGTGGATGGGCGACTCAACCACGACCATTCCGTCGCACAGCGAACTGAGGAGGGTATCCTCCGGTTCAGTACGGCGGTATCCAGGAGAGCTTCTTCTTCTTAGTTTGGCGCTACAGTCCGGGGTGGACCTGGGCCTCAACCAACAAGCCTCTCCAGCCAGCACGATCTTTCGCCAGCTGCCTCCAGTTGTGCACACCAAGTTGGTTGAGGTCCTTCTCCACTTGTGTGCGCCATCTTGTTCTAGGACGACCTCTTATGAGTTGTCCCAAAGGCTCGGAATCGAAGACTCTTCGGGCCGGAGCTGTGGTGTCAGTCCGCTCTACGTGACCTAGCCATCTTAAGCGTTGGATCCGAAGACGCTTAACTAGGTGCATGCCGCTGTACAGCCCGTACAGTTCGTGGTTGAATCTCCTTCTCCAGACGCCATCAATACAAACAGGACCAAAGATCGCACGCAGAACTTTTCTCTCAAAACAACCAAGAGCTTCTTCATCCGCTTTCAATAGCGTCCATGTCTCTGCGCCATAGAGCAGGACGGGGATGATTAGGGTGTTATATAATGTCAACTTGGTGTTTCGAGAGATGGCTCTGTTACTCAATTGCCTCTTGAGTCCAAAGAAACAGCGATTGGCAAGAGTAATTCTGCGCTTGATCTCGGTACTGGTGTTATTGTCCCTGTTTACTGCAGAGCCAAGGTAGACGAAGTCCTTGACTACCTCAAAGTTTCTGCTGCCCATTATGACGCTCTGTCCGAGGCGTCGATGTTGTGCGTCCTTTCGTGATGACAGCATGTACTTTGTTTTGCCCTGGTTAACTGCCAAACCAGCAAAAGCCTCATTGACAGCTCGGTGTGTTCGTCCAATCACGTCAATGTCGTCCGCGTAGGCAAGCAGTTGAACGGACTTTTGGAAGATCGTGCCTCTGGTGTTGACATTTGAGTTTCGCACGATCTTCTCAAGTATGATGTTGAAGAAATCACATGACAGCGTGTCGCCTTGTCTAAAACCTTTTTTGACATTGAAGGTCTCGGTGAGTTCGTTACCGACCTTGATGGAGCAGCGAGAGTTCTCCATCGTCATCCTGCACAATCTGACGAGTTTGGCTGGAATGTCAAAACTAGACATGGCATTGTATAGCTCGTCTCTATGTACGCTGTCATATGCGGCCTTAAAATCGACGAATAGGTGGTGGGTGTCGATCTGCATCTCGTGGGTTTTTTCCAGGATCTGCCGCAGTGTGAAAATTTGGTCTATGGTGGACTTTCCCGGCCTGAAACCGCACTGATAAGGACCTATCAGGTTATTGACGAATGGTTTCAGGCGTTCACACAAGACGGCAGAGAGGATCTTGTACGCTATGTTAAGGAGACTGATCCCTCGATAGTTGGCGCAGTCAAAAGGGTCTCCTTTCTTGTGGACCGGACAAACGACGCTGAGATTCCACTCATCGGGCATGCTTTCCTCCGACCATATCTTACAGATGAGCTGGTGCATGCGCCCAACCAGATCATCTCCAGCTGCTTTAAACAGTTCCGCGGACAGTCCGTCCGCTCCAGCAGCTTTGTTCGACTTTAGTCTGGATATCGCTATCTTGACCTCGCCTAAGTCGGGGGGACGGAATTGTTGGTCATCCTCGTCCAAATTAAGTGGAACATTCTGCCTGACAGCGGAATTTGTGTCGTCATCGCCGTTTAACAGTCTGCAGAAGTGATTTTTCCAAATTCTCAGCATCGACTGTGATTCTACTACTAGTTGTCCATTTTCATCCCTGCAGGCTTCTGTCCGAGGTCTATACCCTCCGGATAACTGTTTTACCTTTTGGTAAAACTTTCGGACCTCCTTCCTGCCGTAACATCTCTCCATCTCTTCGACCGCGCGCTTCTCGTGCTCTTTCTTTTTCCTTCTGAGAAGCCGGTTCTCTTCCCTTCTCTTCTGCTCGTAGAGCTCACGAGCAGCTCTCGTTGTTCGATGCAGAGTTGCCTTGTAGGCCTCCTGTTTGGCTGCATGTGCCTGCCTGCGCTCGTCGTCAAACCATGGGTTCGTCTTTGCTGGTGTCGTAAAACCCAGAACAGCAGCTTCTTTGATGGCTTCTTGACAACGTTTCCATTCCTGGTCTATTGTGGTTGCAGGCAGGGTCGAACTTTCGGAGAGTTTCAGGGAAACTCGGTCGGCAAAGTTCCTAACGATCGATTGCGATTGTAGCTTTCCAACGTCAAAACGAGGTGTCCTGTCTCGACTCCGTATTTCTCTCGATATCCTCATTCTTACCTTGGCTACAACAAGGAAATGATCCGAGTCAATATTGGCTCCTCGGAAAGTTCGGACATCGAGAATATTGGAGGAGTGTCTGACGTCGATCGCAATGTGATCAATCTGGTTGACGGTTGATTGATCAGGTGACCGCCAGGTCCCTTTATGGATGTTGAGGTGTGGGAACCGTGTGCTCATTACAGAGAGGTTACGCCCCGAGGCGAAATCCACCAGCCTTAGTCCGTTTCCGGATGTGTTGTCGTGCAGGCTGTGTTTTCCGATAACTTTAGCAAAGATTTCTTCCTTGCCCAGCTGTGCGTTGAGATCTCCTAGAACGATCTTGGTATCATAGCTGGGGCATTGATCGTATGTTCTTTCTAGGAGATCATAGAAATCGTCCTTGCTATTGTCATCCTTCTCCTCTGTCGGGGCGTGGGCGCAAATCAGGCTGATGTTCCCGAGCTTAGCCTTGATGCGGATTGTTATGAGGCGCTCGCTTACATACTTAAAGCTTAAGACTTTTTGCCTAAGTCTGCCTCGAACAACAAAACCACATCCAAATAAGCGCTGCCCTCCTTCTCTGTAGCAGTCGCCGTAGTAGAGGTCGCAGTTTCTCATCCTCTTTTTGCCCGGCCCGTTCCACCGCACTTCCTGGATAGCGGTTATGTCTGCTCTATAGCAGTCTAGGGCCTCCGCTAGTTCATCGGCTGCACGTGGTCTGTTAAGGTACCTCACATTCCACGTGCAGAACCGAAAATCATTGTCCTTTTTCCGTTTGCAAGGGTCGTCAACATTAGATTCGTCCGTATCCGAGGCAGGTTGTTGTATCTGAACTCGTATTTTTTTTTACGTGGTGAGGAAGTTAACCTCACGCACAACCTCCAAACTGGAAGGACAGGCCCATTAATTTAACCCTCGGGCAGAGAGTTCGCTGCGTATATTAGTTCACCACACAACGGCTGTTATGATGGCTATCCAGGAGAGCGCAACACCGAAAATTCTTCTGGTGGCTGGCTAGATTAGGAGCTCCCTCGGCGAACCCTTCAGACCCGGGGTAAAAAGGGTGGTACATATCACCGAACGGTCACTGTCTTGCAGCAAATTAGACGCAAATCTATGAGCAGCAACCTATGATTGGTTGTAACCTATAAGTTAGTTATCAATTTTGAAATGAAAATGAATTTGAAAAAAGTGGAGTGGCACCGTGAAACTTTGAGATTGGACACTTTTTGAAAAAGTAACATATTTACATCAAGGATTACAAGACAAACAAACAAAACAAATCTAACTTCCGAAAGAAATATGCAACAATGTTTGATATTCTGTCACATGTTCTAATTGAGTTTAATTCATGAGGTTGACGAGAAAACACATTCCGTTCATGGCACCTGGGCCTTAAAATGGCCCTTTTGGGCGGCAGTGGTGCCAATTTGAAAAATATTTGGTCAGGTTGCCACTCATGTCGACGATGTCATTTGTCATCCTCTTGACAGGTGTGCGCAACAAATCTGCCCAAAAAAACCATTTTCTCTTCTTGGCAAACCATCGAGGTGCACAGACGTGAAATAATTCTAAAATTCTACTCCCGTCTTTTTCTCTTATGTGGCTGAACCGCTACATTTACCATTTTGCACGATTTTTCGGCATGCCTAAGTGACATAAGTGTAATTGTGGCCTAAGTGGCCACAATTATTCTCGAAGGAGCATCAATCCTCCGCCATCGACTCTAACTCATTAGGCGGTATGCCCAAGCGAAACCAGCCGAGTTTTTGGACTTGGTCCTACCACCTTCTCCTGGGCCTGCAAAGAATCGCATTCAACGCCCGCCTCGGAAGTCGTGATGAAGGGGACATTCTTGGCTCGAGACCAAACCACCGAAGCATAGCCATCCCGTTCGAAAAAGCCCAACGTTGAGTTCATCGCGCACTGCCGTGTTTCTTACCATATTCCGGGTAGCAAGTCCCACCACAGCACGAAGAAATCTCATCTCAGAAGCTTATATTCGCGATCTTATTCTTTCGGGCATTACCCCAATTTCATGGCCATAGGTGAGAGTTGGAACAAGTACTGAATGTAAAAACTCTAACTTTGATTTGCCACCTAGCTCGGCCTCCCTGATTACAGATCTTCCAAGCTCCTTCAAAATTGACCCAGCATGCCCAATCTTACAAGAAAGCTCAGAATTTCTCCTTCCATCACTCGTGAGAAAGACCCCGAGAGACTTAAACTTCTCCACCTGCTTCAATGGGACTCCACTAACCTGTAGAGTGCGTTGAACAGGCGTTCTCGAGATAACCATAACCTCCGATTTGTCCATGTTGACCTTCATTCCAGCATCAGCACATACGGCCACAGACCTATCGAGTGCGCCTTGAAGTTCCGTCTGGGAAGATGTGAGGATGACCAAGTCATCTGCAAAAAGAGTATGACTCACCCTCAACTCTCCCAATGTGAAACATTCCTCGCCTCGGCCGCCCTGCAAATCCAGTACATATATACAATGAAAAGGAGAGGTGACAAGACGCACCCTTGGCGAAGTCCATCTGCACTGTATGAAGTGCCATCGCGCATAGATCTACGAGCGGAACTCAGGTCATCATCTGCAATGTATGCAGCGATAATTGGATAATTTTTCACATTTTATGCGCGCTCAGTTTACTTTAACTTCAACGACCCCGGTTTTAGGCGCTCCAGTGTACATGGCTTGATTCAAATTGTAACCTAACCGCACTTAACCGTGCAATAGTGTCAGACGGAGTGGCAGTTGCAAGTACTTGACTCCTATGGTCGCCACCCAAAAGTATGCAACACGTTTATTCACCTTCAGTGTTTGTAGCGTGACGACAGTAGTGGTCGGTCGATTCTATCAAAGGTCTGGAGTTAATCCAGTAGACGAACTAGTTCCCTTATGTAGAGGAATTCTTTCATTCCACTGAAGTGAGTGCCTCCCTATGGATGAAAAGTTTCCTTAACCATAGTAGTGCCGGACATTCGCTTAAAATGCGCTCGGATGTTTCATCCTCTTCCCGACAAAGCCATTGTACGGCAGGCTGCCGTGACTATTAAGAAAGCTCGTTAGCATTCTAACCCTTTCCCAGTCAAGGCAGAGATTTCCCTTTAATGCTGATTAATCGTTCGGATCCTTATTGGTCCAGTGGTCTAGGCGAAGTTATTATTCCCAATCCTCACTCAGCGTTGTAGTTGCTGTCCAATGATGGCCGAGATTCCGAACCAGCCATGGCCACCTCATTTGTGGATTCGTTGCCTGAACACCACTTGTGTCCAGGGCCCAGACGAGCTTCATTTTGTTTCGTCTGGCCAGGGATTGTAGTGCGTCGTAGCAACATTTTGGAGTTAATTTTGTTGGACAATAAAGCCTTAAGGGTTGGCTGACTGCCTGAAAATATCTGTATTCTAGCGCCCAATACCGTCAAGGAGATTGTGTCTGGCGCAGACCTCGCCGGAGTGCATTTCAGCTTGGGGCAGTGTAGGACTCGATCCCATTTTTTGTATGCCAGAAGTTATAAACACAAACTGGAGCACTCAGACACAGCGACTGTGTCCATTTGTACTGCCAGGCAGCAACCCTCGGTCAGACAGCAACCACTGATCGACCACTCCAGTGATAGTGCCGTTAATTTGATCCCAACGGCAAATGGTGACTGGACCAGATTCGAAAACCCGGCAAAAAGCATTTTGACATTGCTTTCACTGGGATTTGATCCGGAGACCCCACTAATGAAGGGCAGGCACTTAAGCAACTGCGCCATCTTGTCGCTTTGCCGCGAAGAGAATGAAGAAATGAACCGAGTGCTGGAGTGATATTTGAGTTCTTCTCGTTTGCGTTTTTCTTTCATTCTCCTTATGTCCCTGAATCAGTAGCTCTCGACAAGAATTTGCTGCCACTTGTTATCGCGCTAAATTGATACTTTGATCGAGTTCTCTTGTGTAAGTAGTCAGTAGTCATTCGAATGATCATTCGATTATTAAAATATCTCGATGACTAAAATCATTCGGTTATGGCCATCACTAGTACAGACCATTGACACATTTCTTAAGGAATGCGGCGGACAGACCATCGGGACCGGGGGAGAAGTCATCCTTGAGCTGAATCTTTTTGCATACCTTACCCCTTCTTATATTTATTGAGACAGGAGTGGTCTGTGGGCAGTTGTCCCGCTAGCGGAAGTAGTCAAGGTCAGGTTCATGCGAATGGTCAGGTAAATGTCATGTCGTTTCCCCCCTCAATCCTTATAAGACAGTTCATTGCAAGGATAAGCGTTTATTACTTCAAATGGTCACCAACACCAGAAGCACCCAAAAGAAAAACAATTGTGAAAACAATGAAATCAATTAAACTAGGTAGACGTTGAATTTGGCGGTGAAGCCACCAACTGGTGTGCCGTTTTTCCGGAATTCCACTTCATACATGTAATTTCCTCGGCCAAGCTTGGATCCGGCCGTCAAATCCTTGAGGCTGTTTGCTGGGGACAAGTGGACAATGGTACCCTGTGGAGGAATGAAGGTCATCTGTGTGAAAATTCCCCACTGATTAATGGAAACAACTTACTGGATCCATGTCACACAGGGTGGTGTCTGGAGGCACGTCGCCACGCATTCCAGCAATTGGCTTCAGATATTGCGGATAAAAACTCGCCGAATATTTACAAGCATTCAGCCTCCCCCACATTGGATTAGTATTGGATCCAATCTTAGTGATTCTGTAAATGGCCTACGAAAGTAGAGAGAAGTTAAAAAGTAAAAAACTAGGTAAATATCGTTGTCATCAAACATACTTGAATTGAGCTGTCCACCTTGGATCTAATTCTAAACTCTCCAGTGAGGTAGGCAGTTGTGTAACTATCTTCTACCAGCTTCGAAATGGCAAGTCCCGAGTGGTCGAGTATTGTGTCCTCGGAGTCACTATCGGCTTCAAAGGATTGAAAGTCAAAAACACAGTCCTTCAAATCGTCGTCCTGGAATATTTCAGTTAGTTCTTCTATTCGGCAGATATGTGTGGGAAAGGTCTTACCGCGAACACGGAGATGCACATCCCACAGAGAACAGTCAATGCCAGAAGTCGGAACATGGTGCTTGATAACTGACCTGACTACGAGTGGTGTGTGGTTTTTATAGAGCAGATACCCAGGCCAAGGCAGACTCTACAGTTGCGCGATGCGGTACGTTAGAGCACGCTATCGCGGCAATTGTTCAATTATTTATAATAATAATAATAGTTACGCCAAAGTGTGATATAATAAGAAACGATAAAATATTACATATTAGTCATCACACCCCAGGTGAGAAGCCAAGCCTGGTTGATGGTGCGATGTAATCTTTCCACTCTTTCCACTGGGATGCTGCTTAGTGCTCTGTGTCAGAGTGCCGACAATGTTCTAATGGGACTCCTAGCTTCCTAGCGGTCGCACCGTTGCCGAATTTGAGCGTGAGTAGCCTCTTTTGGAGCGAAAGCCACCAACTGAAGTGAAGAAAATACCTCTGCAGCCCTTGTAGCGGCCAGTACCGATGATACCCAGAAATGAATTTGGCGCCGGACGGTATAGAGTATCCTTCCCGGACTTGGGCTTCAAACAAAAAGCTTCTCCAGCTAGTGCAAGCTCTGGCTTGTGCCTCCACGTAGGCTGAAGTCCTTCTTCACAAGACGTGAGCGTCCTTCGCTGTATTGCAATCGGTACAACTTCCTTCCTGCTGAAAAGTTGCAGTGACTTTAATGTGAGTTACATGTGAATCATTAGTGTTGTGGATCAAAACAATGCCAATGAATAGAACTATAATTGCGGGTGCGGATTGTGGCCAGTTTGTGATTGCGGACTGACCGCAGTCCGGTGTCTTGTGTCCTCTGCTATGGTAAATGCTGGCTGACTCGCTGCTTGGTGCTCTCACTGGTTCTAACGTCAACGCCCAGGCCCATGCCAAGGATGTAGCTGTATTGTCTCAAAAGTGAAGGTAGCCCTAGGGGTGATCGACGACGACGAACCGAGGTTGTTCTCTTCACTAGGAGGTGCAGATTGGCAGGTCCCTGCAAAAAGATAATATTGACTGTTGTCGACGACGAATATGGCTCAAAAGTGCTCCAACTAGCATTGTAAGCAGGTCCATGTCATACTGCAGGAGGAGCTCGTCAACCTCATGAATTAAACTCAATTAGAACATGTGACAGAATATCAAACATTGTTGCATATTTCTTTCGGAAGTTAGATTTGTTTTGTTTGTTTGTCTTGTAATCCTTGATGTAAATATGTTACTTTTTCAAAAAGTGTCCAATCTCAAAGTTTCACGGTGCCACTCCACTTTTTTCAAATTCATTTTCATTTCAAAATTGATAACTAACTTATAGGTTACAACCAATCATAGGTTGCTGCTCATAGATTTGCGTCTAATTTGCTGCAAGACAGTGACCGTTCGGTGATATGTACCACCCTTTTTACCCCGGGTCTGAAGGGTTCGCCGAGGGAGCTCCTACTCTAGCCAGCCACCAGAAGAATGTTCGGTGTTGCGCTCTCCTGGATAGCCATCATAACAGCCGTTGTGTGGTGAACTAATATACGCAGCGAACCCTCTGCCCGAGGGTTAAATTAATGGGCCTGTCCTTCCAGTTTGGAGGTTGTGCGTGAGGTTAACTTCCTCACCACGTAAAAAAAAAATACGAGTTCAGATACAACAACCTGCCTCGGATACGGACGGATCTACTGTTGACGACCCTTGCAAACGGAAAAAGGACAATGATTTTCGGTTCTGCATGTGGAATGTGAGGTACCTTAACAGACCACGTGCAGCCGATGAACTAGCGGAGGCCCTAGACTGCTATAAAGCAGACATAACCGCTATCCAGGAAGTGCGGTGGAACGGGCCGGGCAAAAAGAGGATGAGAAACTGCGACCTCTACTACGCCGACTGCTACAGAGAAGGAGGGCAAAAAGTCTTAAGCTTTAAGTATGTAAGCGAGCGCCTCATAACAATCCGCATCAAGGCTAAGCTCGGGAACATCAGCCTGATTTGCGCCCACGCCCCGACAGAGGAGAAGGATGACAATAGCAAGGACGATTTCTATGATCTCCTAGAAAGAACATACGATCAATGCCCCAGCTATGATACCAAGATCGTTCTAGGAGATCTCAACGCACAGCTTGGCAAGGAAGAAATCTTTGCTAAAGTTATCGGAAAACACAGCCTGCACGACAACACATCCGGAAACGGACTAAGGCTGGTGGATTTCGCCTCGGGGCGTAACCTCTCTGTAGTGAGCACACGGTTCCCACACCTCAACATCCATAAAGGGACCTGGCGGTCACCTGATCAATCAACCGTCAACCAGATTGATCACATTGCGATCGACGTCAGACACTCCTCCAATATTCTCGATGTCCGAACTTTCCGAGGAGCCAATATTGACTCGGATCATTTCCTTGTTGTAGCCAAGGTAAGAATGAGGATATCGAGAGAAATACGGAGTCGAGACAGGACACCTCGTTTTGACGTTGGAAAGCTACAATCGCAATCGATCGTTAGGAACTTTGCCGACCGAGTTTCCCTGAAACTCTCCGAAAGTTCGACCCTGCCTGCAACCACAATAGACCAGGAATGGAAACGTTGTCAAGAAGCCATCAAAGAAGCTGCTGTTCTGGGTTTTACGACACCAGCAAAGACGAACCCATGGTTTGACGACGAGCGCAGGCAGGCACATGCAGCCAAACAGGAGGCCTACAAGGCAACTCTGCATCGAACAACGAGAGCTGCTCGTGAGCTCTACGAGCAGAAGAGAAGGGAAGAGAACCGGCTTCTCAGAAGGAAAAAGAAAGAGCACGAGAAGCGCGCGGTCGAAGAGATGGAGAGATGTTACGGCAGGAAGGAGGTCCGAAAGTTTTACCAAAAGGTAAAACAGTTATCCGGAGGGTATAGACCTCGGACAGAAGCCTGCAGGGATGAAAATGGACAACTAGTAGTAGAATCACAGTCGATGCTGAGAATTTGGAAAAATCACTTCTGCAGACTGTTAAACGGCGATGACGACACAAATTCCGCTGTCAGGCAGAATGTTCCACTTAATTTGGACGAGGATGACCAACAATTCCGTCCCCCCGACTTAGGCGAGGTCAAGATAGCGATATCCAGACTAAAGTCGAACAAAGCTGCTGGAGCGGACGGACTGTCCGCGGAACTGTTTAAAGCAGCTGGAGATGATCTGGTTGGGCGCATGCACCAGCTCATCTGTAAGATATGGTCGGAGGAAAGCATGCCCGATGAGTGGAATCTCAGCGTCGTTTGTCCGGTCCACAAGAAAGGAGACCCTTTTGACTGCGCCAACTATCGAGGGATCAGTCTCCTTAACATAGCGTACAAGATCCTCTCTGCCGTCTTGTGTGAACGCCTGAAACCATTCGTCAATAACCTGATAGGTCCTTATCAGTGCGGTTTCAGGCCGGGAAAGTCCACCATAGACCAAATTTTCACACTGCGGCAGATCCTGGAAAAAACCCACGAGATGCAGATCGACACCCACCACCTATTCGTCGATTTTAAGGCCGCATATGACAGCGTACATAGAGACGAGCTATACAATGCCATGTCTAGTTTTGACATTCCAGCCAAACTCGTCAGATTGTGCAGGATGACGATGGAGAACTCTCGCTGCTCCATCAAGGTCGGTAACGAACTCACCGAGACCTTCAATGTCAAAAAAGGTTTTAGACAAGGCGACACGCTGTCATGTGATTTCTTCAACATCATACTTGAGAAGATCGTGCGAAACTCAAATGTCAACACCAGAGGCACGATCTTCCAAAAGTCCGTTCAACTGCTTGCCTACGCGGACGACATTGACGTGATTGGACGAACACACCGAGCTGTCAATGAGGCTTTTGCTGGTTTGGCAGTTAACCAGGGCAAAACAAAGTACATGCTGTCATCACGAAAGGACGCACAACATCGACGCCTCGGACAGAGCGTCATAATGGGCAGCAGAAACTTTGAGGTAGTCAAGGACTTCGTCTACCTTGGCTCTGCAGTAAACAGGGACAATAACACCAGTACCGAGATCAAGCGCAGAATTACTCTTGCCAATCGCTGTTTCTTTGGACTCAAGAGGCAATTGAGTAACAGAGCCATCTCTCGAAACACCAAGTTGACATTATATAACACCCTAATCATCCCCGTCCTGCTCTATGGCGCAGAGACATGGACGCTATTGAAAGCGGATGAAGAAGCTCTTGGTTGTTTTGAGAGAAAAGTTCTGCGTGCGATCTTTGGTCCTGTTTGTATTGATGGCGTCTGGAGAAGGAGATTCAACCACGAACTGTACGGGCTGTACAGCGGCATGCACCTAGTTAAGCGTCTTCGGATCCAACGCTTAAGATGGCTAGGTCACGTAGAGCGGACTGACACCACAGCTCCGGCCCGAAGAGTCTTCGATTCCGAGCCTTTGGGACAACTCATAAGAGGTCGTCCTAGAACAAGATGGCGCACACAAGTGGAGAAGGACCTCAACCAACTTGGTGTGCACAACTGGAGGCAGCTGGCGAAAGATCGTGCTGGCTGGAGAGGCTTGTTGGTTGAGGCCCAGGTCCACCCCGGACTGTAGCGCCAAACTAAGAAGAAGAAGCTCTCCTGGATACCGCCGTACTGAACCGGAGGATACCCTCCTCAGTTCGCTGTGCGACGGAATGGTCGTGGTTGAGTCGCCCATCCACAGTTGAACGGGCGATGTGGAAGATGACATCCATCCATCCACTGCTCGGATAAGCGCGTGCTTCAAAGATCAACCGACCACCCGTGCACTTTTCTCGAGTTCAAAACAAAAAAAGTACTCCGCCGTCCCTCCACCCACTAAAGTGTGTGGAAAAAATATATCTTGTTCTCCGTCATACCATACTTTTTTACCGTCCAAGTAGAGACGTTTCTGACTTTTGGGTTGATAAGGCAGCCAGAACAGAGGGGACATGGTGATGGTGCCTGTAACTAACATGATTTCGAGAGAGTGCGACATTTTTGTGCACCTTATTAAGGTATCAGCAACACAAGCTGCGACGATAAGCGATCGGAAAGTTAGTGCACGTTATCGCCTCACTGTTCTGAATAAATGAGATAATTAGGTTATACTTCCATTTAATTACAATCTCAACAAGTACGATTTCCAAGCGTAGATATGGCGCCTCATGCAGGCACATGCGTCTGCAGCTAGCCGCTACCAAGGAACCTACGCTCACTTCCCCGTGGCGAAGTATTTTGGTGAAGGGGGGTGAGTCTACCAGGGCGCGTACTATTTTATGAGTGGCGGCGGAAGAGCTGGTCAATAGACTACGCAACGGCGGCATTCAAAACTCCAGACCGAAGGAGCTTACTGGTGAGAGAGGAGATTGCTCTTGCAGCTACCTCGACATATTCGGAGCTGAGGTCTGAAGGCCATGTCGGGGCTTTGGGATGGAGTTGGCGACGGACGAGCCCGATCAACGGTGGCGATGACACTCCCAATGAGATTATCGAAACCGGTTGCCACAGACCCTTCGCCCTTGGGGTACAGCAAGGCGTTTGGCTCACCGATAGGGCATGTGCATCAGTTAAATTAACTCGCTAACCACTCAAAAAATAATGTTCAGAGGCGACCATAAGCTTTGAATATGGATGGACGTACAGCCCGAGCGAACCAAGAAATGACAACGATTTCCGGGTCTTCACGTGAAATGTGAAGTCCATTAAGAGACAAATGAATCTTCGGTCTCAAGATGCGCCGCCGACCTCTTGACAAACCAAGCCGACTTTATGTAAGACACTCATCGGCCCAGTTCTGCTGAACAGTTGTGAGTGGAAGTGCTTAGTCTCTTCAAGAAAAAAGTTCTGCGTGCGGTATTTGGTCCTGTTTACGTTGATGGCATCTGGGGGATAAGAGCCAGGTGTCTACAGATTAAACTGTCGTGTCTGTGTGTCGGTGTCTGTGGTGTCACAGGGTTAGCTTCGTATGGACCGGGAGAATTTAGCTCCGGCCCGAAGAGTCTTCGAGCTAGTGGGGCAATACAGCGAAGGACGCTCACGTCTTGTGAAGAAGGACTTCAGCCTACGTGGAGGCACAAGCCAGAGCTTGCACTAGCTGGAGAAGCTTTTTGTTTGAAGCCCAAGTCCGGGAAGGATACTCTATACCGTCCGGCGCCAAATTCATTTCTGGGTATCATCGATACTGGCCGCTACAAGGGCTGCAGAGGTATTTTCTTCATTTCACTTGGTGGCTTTGGCTCCAAAACAGGCTACTCACGCTCAAATTCAGCAACGGTGCGACCGCTAGGAAACTAGGAGTCCCATTAGAACATTGTCGGCACTCCGACACAGAGCACTAAGAGTACACCACTTCAACTAGGCGTCGATCGGCGACTATCTAAGCAGCATCCCAGTGGAAAGAGTGGAAAGATTACATCGCACCATCAACCAGGCTTGGCTTCTCACCTGGGGTGTGATGACTAATATGTAATATTTTATCGTTTCTTATTATATCACACTTTGGCGTAACTATTATTATTATTATAAATAATTGAACAATTGCCGCGATAGCGTGCTCTAACGTACCGCATCGCGCAACTGTAGAGTCTGCCTTGGCCTGGGTATCTGCTCTATAAAAACCACACACCACTCGTAGTCAGGTCAGTTATCAAGCACCATGTTCCGACTTCTGGCATTGACTGTTCTCTGTGGGATGTGCATCTCCGTGTTCGCGGTAAGACCTTTCCCACACATATCTGCCGAATAGAAGAACTAACTGAAATATTCCAGGACGACGATTTGAAGGACTGTGTTTTTGACTTTCAATCCTTTGAAGCCGATAGTGACTCCGAGGACACAATACTCGACCACTCGGGACTTGCCATTTCGAAGCTGGTAGAAGATAGTTACACAACTGCCTACCTCACTGGAGAGTTTAGAATTAGATCCAAGGTGGACAGCTCAATTCAAGTATGTTTGATGACAACGATATTTACCTAGTTTTTTACTTTTTAACTTCTCTCTACTTTCGTAGGCCATTTACAGAATCACTAAGATTGGATCCAATACTAATCCAATGTGGGGGAGGCTGAATGCTTGTAAATATTCGGCGAGTTTTTATCCGCAATATCTGAAGCCAATTGCTGGAATGCGTGGCGACGTGCCTCCAGACACCACCCTGTGTGACATGGATCCAGTAAGTTGTTTCCATTAATCAGTGGGGAATTTTCACACAGATGACCTTCATTCCTCCACAGGGTACCATTGTCCACTTGTCCCCAGCAAACAGCCTCAAGGATTTGACGGCCGGATCCAAGCTTGGCCGAGGAAATTACATGTATGAAGTGGAATTCCGTAAAAACGGCACACCAGTTGGTGGCTTCACCGCCAAATTCAACGTCTACCTAGTTTAATTGATTTCATTGTTTTCACAATTGTTTTCCTTTTGGGTGCTTCTGGTGTTGGTGACCATTTGAAGTAATAAACGCTTATCCTTGCAATGAACTGTCTTATAAGGATTGAGGGGGGAAACGACATGACATTTACCTGACCATTCGCATGAACCTGACCTTGACTACTTCCGCTAGCGGGACAACTGCCCACAGACCACTCCTGTCTCAATAAATATAAGAAGGGGTAAGGTATGCAAAAAGATTCAGCTCAAGGATGACTTCTCCCCCGGCCCCGATGGTCTGTCCGCCGCATTCCTTAAGAAATGTGTCAATGGTCTGTACTAGTGATGGCCATAACCGAATGATTTTAGTCATCGAGATATTTTAATAATCGAATGATCATTCGAATGACTACTGACTACTTACACAAGAGAACTCGATCAAAGTATCAATTTAGCGCGATAACAAGTGGCAGCAAATTCTTGTCGAGAGCTACTGATTCAGGGACATAAGGAGAATGAAAGAAAAACGCAAACGAGAAGAACACAAATATCACTCCAGCACTCGGTTCATTTCTTCATTCTCTTCGCGGCAAAGCGACAAGATGTGGGGTCTCCGGATCAAATCCCAGTGAAAGCAATGTCAAAATGCTTTTTGCCGGGTTTTCGAATCGGGTCCAGTCACCATTTGCCGTTGGGATCAAATAAACGGCACTATCACTGGAGTGGTCGATCAGTGGTTACTGTCTGACCGAGGGTTGCTGCCTGGCAGTACAAATGGACACAGTCGCTGTGTCTGAGTGCTCCAGTTTGTGTTTATAACTTCTGGCATACAAAAAATGGGATCGAGTCCTACACTGCCCCAAGCTGAAATGCACTCCGGCGAGGTCTGCGCCAGACACAATCTCCTTGACGGTATTGGGCGCTAGAATACAGATATTTTCAGGCAGTCAGCCAACACTTAAGGCTTTATTGTCCAACAAAATTAACTCCAAAATGTTGCTACGACGCACTACAATCCCTGGCCAGACGAAACAAAATGAAGCTCGTCTGGGCCCTGGACACAAGTGGTGTTCAGGCAACGAATCCACAAATGAGGTGGCCATGGCTGGTTCGGAATCTCGGCCATCATTGGACAGCAACTACAACGCTGAGTGAGGATTGGGAATAATAACTTCGCCTAGACCACTGGACCAATAAGGATGATCTTATGCAATCCGAACGATTAATCAGCATTAAAGGGAAATCTCTGCCTTGACTGGGAAAGGGTTAGAATGCTAACGAGCTTTCTTAATAGTCACGGCAGCCTGCCGTACAATGGCTTTCTCGGGAAGACGATGAAACATCCGAGCGCATTTTAAGCGAATGTCCGGCACTACTATGGTTAAGGAAACTTTTCATCCATAGGGAGGCACTCACTTCAGTGGAATTAAAGAATTCCTCTACATAAGGGAACTAGTTCGTCTACTGGATTAACTCCAGACCTTTGATAGAATCGACCGACCACTACTGTCGTCACGCTAAAAACACTGAAGATGAATAAACGTGTTGCATACTTTTGGGTGGCGACCATAGGAGTCAAGTACTTGCAACTGCCACTCCGTCTGACACTATTGCACGGTTAAGTGCGGTTAGGTTACAATTTGAATCAAGCCATGTACACTGGAGCGCCTAAAACCGGGGTCGTTGAAGTTAAAGTAAAATGAGCGCGCATAAAATGTGAAAAATTATCCAATTATCGCTGCATACATTGCAGATGATGACCTGAGTTCCGCTCGTAGATCTATGCACGATGGCACTTCATACAGTGCGTGTAATAAGTGTGAGTACGCCTGGGTTGGTTAGAACCACTGTACACACGAAATGAATATATTGATAGTTGGTTAAATGCCTGCCCTTGGTTGGTGGGTCTCCGGTTGGAATGCCAGTGAAATCAAAGTTAACACAGTGCGGCAGAAGTACAACCGTCCAGCTTTTCATTCTATGATGGGTACTTGAGAAGGCTTGTTAGCATGCCAAACCCATCTAAATACCACTGTTTTGTAGATTTGGAAAAGGCATACGACAGAGTTCCTCGAGGTGTACTCTATAGTGTTCTGCAGGAGTATGGGATTGATGGTCCTCTTCAGAGCGCCATTCAGTCTCTATACACAAACTGTAGCAGCTATGTGCGGGTTAACCTTTCACCGTGGGCGATGGACTTCGCCAAGGGTGCGTCTTGTCATCTCTCCTTTTCATTGTATATATGTACTGGAAGTTGCAGGGCGGCCGAGGCCCTCGCCTGTTTCACATTGGGAGAGTTGAGGGTGAGTCATACTCTTTTTGCAGATGACTTGGTCATCCTCACATCTTCCCAGACGGAACTTCAAGGCGCACTCTATAGGTCTGGGGCCGTATGTGCTGATGCTGGAATGAAGGTCAACATGGACAAATCGGAGGTTATGGTTATCTCGAGAACGCCTGTTCAACGCACTCTACAGGTTAGTGGAGTCCCATTGAAGCAGGTGGAGAAGTTTAAGTCTCTCGGGGTCTTTCTCACGAGTGATGGAAGGAGTCATTCTGAGCTTTCCTGTAGGATTGGTCAAGCTGGGTCAATTTTGAAACAGCTTGATAGATCTGTAACTAGGAAGGCCGAGCTTGGTGGCAAATCAAAGTTAGAGTTTTTACATTCAGTACTTGTTCCAACTCTCAGCTATGGCCATGAAATTGGGGTAATGCCCGAAAGAATAAGATCGCGAATATAAGCTTCTGAGATGAGATTTCTTCGTGCTATTGTGGGACTTACTATCCGGAATATGGTAAGAAACACGGCAGTGCGCGATGAACACAACATTCAGCAGCTGCTTTTTCGAACGGGATGGCTATGCTTCGGTGGTTTGGTCTCGAGCCAAGAATGTCCCCTTCATCACGACTTCCGAGGCGGGCGTTGAATGCGATTCTTTGCAGGCCCAGGAGAAGGTGGTAGGACCAAGTCCAAAAACTCGGCTGGTTACGCTTGGGCATTAGGGGGTATCTAAAGAGTTAGAGTCGATGGCGGAGGATTGATGCTCCTTCGAGAATAATTGTGGCCACTTAGGCCACAATTACACTTATGCCACTTAGGCATGCCGAAAAATCGTGCAAAATGGTAAATGTAGCGGTTCAGCCACATAAGAGAAAAATACGGGAGTAGAATTTTAGAATTATTTCACGTCTGTGCACCTCGATGGTTTGCCAAGAAGAGAAAATGGTTTTTTTGGGCAGATTTGTTGCGCACACCTGTCAAGAGGATGACAAATGACATCGTCGACATGAGTGGCAACCTGACCAAATTATTTTCAAAGTGGCACCACTGCTGCCCAAAAGGGCCATTTTAAGGCCCAGGTGCCATGAACGGAATGTGTTTTCTCGTCAACCTCATGAATTAAACTCAATTAGAACATGTGACAGAATATCAAACATTGTTGCATATTTCTTTCGGAAGTTAGATTTGTTTTGTTTGTTTGTCTTGTAATCCTTGATGTAAATTGTTACTTTTTCAAAAAGTGTTCAATCTCAAAGTGTCACGGTGCCACTCCACTTTTTTCAAAATTAATTTTCATTTCAAAATTGATAACTAACTTATAGGTTACAACCAATCATAGGTTGCTGCTCATAGATTTGCGTCTAATTTGCTGCAAGACAGTGACCGTTCGGTGATATGTACCACCCTTTTTACCCCGGGTCTGAAGGGTTCGCCGAGGGAGCTCCTCCTCTAGCCAGCCACCAGAAGAATTTTCGGTGTTGCGCTCTCCTGGATACCGCCGTACTGAACCGGAGGATACCCTCCTCAGTTCGCTGTGCGACGGAATGGTCGTGGTTGAGTCGCCCATCCACAGTTGAACGGGCGATGTGGAAGATGACATCCATCCATCCACTGCTCGGATAAGCGCGTGCTTCAAAGATCAACCGACCACCCGTGCACTTTTCTCGAGTTCAAAACAAAAAAAGTACTCCGCCGTCCCTCCACCCACTAAAGTGTGTGGAAAAAATATATCTTGTTCTCCGTCATACCATACTTTTTTACCGTCCAAGTAGAGACGTTTCTGACTTTTGGGTTGATAAGGCAGCCAGAACAGAGGGGACATGGTGATGGTGCCTGTAACTAACATGATTTCGAGAGAGTGCGACATTTTTGTGCACCTTATTAAGGTATCAGCAACACAAGCTGCGACGATAAGCGATCGGAAAGTTAGTGCACGTTATCGCCTCACTGTTCTGAATAAATGAGATAATTAGGTTATACTTCCATTTAATTACAATCTCAACAAGTACGATTTCCAAGCGTAGATATGGCGCCTCATGCAGGCACATGCGTCTGCAGCTAGCCGCTACCAAGGAACCTACGCTCACTTCCCCGTGGCGAAGTATTTTGGTGAAGGGGGGTGAGTCTACCAGGGCGCGTACTATTTTATGAGTGGCGGCGGAAGAGCTGGTCAATAGACTACGCAACGGCGGCATTCAAAACTCCAGACCGAAGGAGCTTACTGGTGAGAGAGGAGATTGCTCTTGCAGCTACCTCGACATATTCGGAGCTGAGGTCTGAAGGCCATGTCGGGGCTTTGGGATGGAGTTGGCGACGGACGAGCCCGATCAACGGTGGCGATGACACTCCCAATGAGATTATCGAAACCGGTTGCCACAGACCCTTCGCCCTTGGGGTACAGCAAGGCGTTTGGCTCACCGATAGGGCATGTGCATCAGTTAAATTAACTCGCTAACCACTCAAAAAATAATGTTCAGAGGCGACCATAAGCTTTGAATATGGATGGACGTACAGCCCGAGCGAACCAAGAAATGACAACGATTTCCGGGTCTTCACGTGAAATGTGAAGTCCATTAAGAGACAAATGAGTCTTCGGTCTCAAGATGCGCCGCCGACCTCTTGACAAACCAAGCCGACTTTATGTAAGACACTCATCGGCCCAGTTCTGCTGAACAGTTGTGAGTGGAAGTGCTTAGTCTCTTCAAGAAAAAAGTTCTGCGTGCGGTATTTGGTCCTGTTTACGTTGATGGCATCTGGGGGATAAGAGCCAGGTGTCTACAGATTAAACTGTCGTGTCTGTGTGTCGGTGTCTGTGGTGTCACAGGGTTAGCTTCGTATGGACCGGGAGAATTTAGCTCCGGCCCGAAGAGTCTTCGAGCTAGTGGGGCAATACAGCGAAGGACGCTCACGTCTTGTGAAGAAGGACTTCAGCCTACGTGGAGGCACAAGCCAGAGCTTGCACTAGCTGGAGAAGCTTTTTGTTTGAAGCCCAAGTCCGGGAAGGATACTCTATACCGTCCGGCGCCAAATTCATTTCTGGGTATCATCGGTACTGGCCGCTACAAGGGCTGCAGAGGTATTTTCTTCACTTCAGTTGGTGGCTTTCGCTCCAAAAGAGGCTACTCACGCTCAAATTCGGCAACGGTGCGACCGCTAGGAAGCTAGGAGTCCCATTAGAACATTGTCGGCACTCTGACACAGAGCACTAAGCAGCATCCCAGTGGAAAGAGTGGAAAGATTACATCGCACCATCAACCAGGCTTGGCTTCTCACCTGGGGTGTGATGACTAATATGTAATATTTTATCGTTTCTTATTATATCACACTTTGGCGTAACTATTATTATTATTATAAATAATTGAACAATTGCCGCGATAGCGTGCTCTAACGTACCGCATCGCGCAACTGTAGAGTCTGCCTTGGCCTGGGTATCTGCTCTATAAAAACCACACACCACTCGTAGTCAGGTCAGTTATCAAGCACCATGTTCCGACTTCTGGCATTGACTGTTCTCTGTGGGATATGCATCTCCGTGTTCGCGGTAAGACCTTTCCCACACATATCTGCCGAATAGAAGAACTAACTGAAATATTCCAGGACGACGATTTGAAGGACTGTGTTTTTGACTTTCAATCCTTTGAAGCCGATAGTGACTCCGAGTACACAATACTCGACCACTCGGGACTTGCCATTTCAAAGCTGGTAGAAGATAGTTACACAACTGCCTACCTCACTGGAGAGTTTAGAATTAGATCCAAGGTGGACAGCTCAATTCAAGTATGTTTGATGACAACGATATTTACCTAGTTTTTTACTTTTTAACTTCTCTCTACTTTCGTAGGCCATTTACAGAATCACTAAGATTGGATCCAATACTAATCCAATGTGGGGGAGGCTGAATGCTTGTAAATATTCGGCGAGTTTTTATCCGCAATATCTGAAGCCAATTGCTGGAATGCGTGGCGACGTGCCTCCAGACACCACCCTGTGTGACATGGATCCAGTAAGTTGTTTCCATTAATCAGTGGGGAATTTTCACACAGATGACCTTCATTCCTCCACAGGGTACCATTGTCCACTTGTCCCCAGCAAACAGCCTCAAGGATTTGACGGCCGGATCCAAGCTTGGCCGAGGAAATTACATGTATGAAGTGGAATTCCGTAAAAACGGCACACCAGTTGGTGGCTTCACCGCCAAATTCAACGTCTACCTAGTTTAATTGATTTCATTGTTTTCCCAATTGTTTTCCTTTTGGGTGCTTCTGGTGTTGGTGACCATTTGAAGTAATAAACGCTTATCCTTGCAATGAACTGTCTTATAAGGATTGAGGGGGGAAACGACATGACATTTACCTGACCATTCGCATGAACCTGACCTTGACTACTTCCGCTAGCGGGACAACTGCCCACAGACCACTCCTGTCTCAATAAATATAAGAAGGGGTAAGGTATGCAAAAAGATTCAGCTCAAGGATGACTTCTCCCCCGGTCCCGATGGTCTGTCCGCCGCATTCCTTAAGAAATGTGTCAATGGTCTGTACTAGTGATGGCCATAACCGAATGATTTTAGTCATCGAGATATTTTAATAATCGAATGATCATTCGAATGACTACTGACTACTTACACAAGAGAACTCGATCAAAGTATCAATTTAGCGCGATAACAAGTGGCAGCAAATTCTTGTCGAGAGCTACTGATTCAGGGACATAAGGAGAATGAAAGAAAAACGCAAACGAGAAGAACACAAATATCACTCCAGCACTCGGTTCATTTCTTCATTCTCTTCGCGGCAAAGCGACAAGATGTGGGGTCTCCGGATCAAATCCCAGTGAAAGCAATGTCAAAATGCTTTTTGCCGGGTTTTCGAATCGGGTCCAGTCACCATTTGCCGTTGGGATCAAATAAACGGCACTATCACTGGAGTGGTCGATCAGTGGTTACTGTCTGACCGAGGGTTGCTGCCTGGCAGTACAAATGGACACAGTCGCTGTGTCTGAGTGCTCCAGTTTGTGTTTATAACTTCTGGCATACAAAAAATGGGATCGAGTCCTACACTGCCCCAAGCTGAAAT
This sequence comes from Eristalis tenax, assembly GCA_905231855.2. NCBI lineage: Eukaryota > Metazoa > Arthropoda > Insecta > Diptera > Syrphidae > Eristalis > Eristalis tenax. The sequence continues at coordinate 58,246,845 of HG993124.1, read as the reverse complement.
GCACTCCGGCGAGGTCTGCGCCAGACACAATCTCCTTGACGGTATTGGGCGCTAGAATACAGATATTTTCAGGCAGTCAGCCAACACTTAAGGCTTTACTGTCCAACAAAATTAACTCCAAAATGTTGCTACGACGCACTACAATCCCTGGCCAGACGAAACAAAATGAAGCTCGTCTGGGCCCTGGACACAAGTGGTGTTCAGGCAACGAATCCACAAATGAGGTGGCCATGGCTGGTTCGGAATCTCGGCCATCATTGGACAGCAACTACAACGCTGAGTGAGGATTGGGAATAATAACTTCGCCTAGACCACTGGACCAATAAGGATCCGAACGATTAATCAGCATTAAAGGGAAATCTCTGCCTTGACTGGGAAAGGGTTAGAATGCTAACGAGCTTTCTTAATAGTCACGGCAGCCTGCCGTACAATGGCTTTGTCGGGAAGAGGATGAAACATCCGAGCGCATTTTAAGCGAATGTCCGGCACTACTATGGTTAAGGAAACTTTTCATCCATAGGGAGGCACTCACTTCAGTGGAATTAAAGAATTCCTCTACATAAGGGAACTAGTTCGTCTACTGGATTAACTCCAGACCTTTGATAGAATCGACCGACCACTACTGTCGTCACGCTAAAAACACTGAAGATGAATAAACGTGTTGCATACTTTTGGGTGGCGACCATAGGAGTCAAGTATTTGCAACTGCCACTCCGTCTGACACTATTGCACGGTTAAGTGCGGTTAGGTTACAATTTGAATCAAGCCATGTACACTAGAGCGCCTAAAACCGGGGTCGTTGAAGTTAAAGTAAAATGAGCGCGCATAAAATGTGAAAAATTATCCAATTATCGCTGCATACATTGCAGATGATGACCTGAGTTCCGCTCGTAGATCTATGCGCGATGGCACTTCATACAGTGCAGATGGACTTCGCCAAGGGTGCGTCTTGTCACCTCTCCTTTTCATTGTATATATGTACTGGATGTTGCAGGGCGGCCGAGGCGAGGAATGTTTCACATTGGGAGAGTTGAGGGTGAGTCATACTCTTTTTGCAGATGACTTGGTCATCCTCACATCTTCCCAGACGGAACTTCAAGGCGCACTCGATAGGTCTGTGGCCGTATGTGCTGATGCTGGAATGAAGGTCAACATGGACAAATCGGAGGTTATGGTTATCTCGAGAACGCCTGTTCAACGCACTCTACAGGTTAGTGGAGTCCCATTGAAGCAGGTGGAGAAGTTTAAGTCTCTCGGGGTCTTTCTCACGAGTGATGGAAGGAGAAATTCTGAGCTTTCTTGTAAGATTGGGCATGCTGGGTCAATTTTGAAGGAGCTTGGAAGATCTGTAATCAGGGAGGCCGAGCTTGGTGGCAAAGCCAAGTTAGAGCTTTTACACTCAGGACTTGTTCTAACTCTCACCTATGGATGAGAAATTGAAATTGGTTGAATAAGGTCGCCAATACAAAGTGCTGAGGCCGGAATAGGGTAATTAACACGGCAGTGCGCTACGAACTCAACATTGAGCAGCTGCTTCGTCGAACGGTAAGGGCTATGCTTCGGTGGCTTGGTCACGTGGCACGAATGTCCCCTTCATCACGACTTCCGAGGCGGGCGTTGCATGCGATTCCATCAGGTAGGCGACCGCTTGGCAGACCCAGGAGAAGGCGATAGGATCAAGTCCAAAAACTCGACTGGTTACGCTTGGGCATACCCCCTAATGAGTCGATGGCAGAGTCAATGCCTAAGAAGCATGCCGACAAATCGTGCAAAATGGTGTATGTAGCGGTTCAGGGACATAAGAGAAAAAGACACGAGTAGAATTTTAGAATTATTTTACGTCCGTGCACCTCGATGGTTTGCAAAGAAGAGAAAATATTCTTGTCTAATGTACCCTTTCAATGTACCCTGACCCCCGACGTCAGGTTATTGACCGAGTTCATCGCTCTGACATTGCTGCTTCATCAGGAAGTTGTCCACTAGTATCAGGTTCGCCTGTTGTATATGACCTCATTTGAATAGAATTTTCCGTCTGGCATTCGATGAAGGCGAAGGCAAGCCACAATGAAAAAGTGCCATAATGCCACGATCGTGGTACATCGGCAACGCTGGTGGTGACGCCTGGTGATCGATAGTGTGTTTCTTTGCGGTGTTACGACATATATTGTATTACTTCAGGTACATCTCGAAATTGCTGACGCAAATTATGGGTAATTTGCCCATCAACTTCGCCTCATACCGCCATTTCGGTGGTCTGCGAAAACAGCTGTGAAGGCCGAGAGGACTTTCGCAAAGGACAGTAGGCAACGTTCTACTGACAAACGAAGAGTTTCAAACGGTTCCTCTAAGTAGAAGCTGTTCTTAATTCAAGGCCAGCGAGGGCGAGGCTCTTACACCCGCGAACATGCTAATAGGAGGACCACTGCGAGCATTGCCACCAGAACCAGTGCCAAGTCAAATATGCTGCTTAAGAAGATGGCAGCGTCTATATTGTTTCAATCAGCAGTTCTGGCGGAGGTGGTCAAAGGACTCTCTGCTGAGCCTTAAAATTTGGAGGCAATTGGGTACAACAACGTCATCGGAAGGCTTGTCGTCATTTACGGAGTCTAAGGGGAGGACGAAAGGAAGACAAACGGCGTAACAAGACGCCGCATCGTAAGACTAGCTAAGGTTTCCTGTATGGAGACTTATTTGACTCAGTGCATATAGTTCTTAAGAATGTTTAGTTTTGATGGATCACACGACTAACTGATGCGCCCAGGCTGTGCCACGCTAGCCTGACTTTGGAGTCGTTAGATGAGCTCATCTTCGAGCTGTGTTGAACATTTCCATCCAAAGGCGAAGGAGTCGATATTCACGACGCACTGAGGCTGAAGCTATGGAGAGGTGGCGAGGACTACGAGAGTGATGTACCACGTCAATCGGAACTGAAGGGGAGGCAAAGCGGCAGACAGCTGTGCGCAGGTCAGAACATCGTTTCCGATGCCGGCAACCAGGACACCTGATGAGAAACTGCCCGCAAACACGTGGTCGCAGTGAACAAGTGCCGTCGAAGCGACAGCAATTGGGCAATGGCACTGTCATCGATGTTAGCTACGCTGGATGCAGCCGTACCACCGAAAAAGGGAGAATGCTCATCAACGAGCTGGACGTTGTGCCCAAAATCAGCGAGCTCACAGAGACTGCTTCGCAAGCAATTTAGGTGAATTGTGTCAGTGAAATTCAGTAGAATGTGTCATACGTACGGCGTGCGTGCTGCCGTATACACTACCATTTTGTGAATGAAAAAGTTGAACTGCTGAGGCAAGGAGTGGTGCGACCGTCGACATCCGAGTCGTGTTCGCCTATCGTTCTTACCAAGAGGAAGAACGGGACAGATATGCTCTGCACTGACTTCCGTGCACTTATGAAACGTCACAGGTAAGCACACAGTCACGCCTGCTAACGAAGAAGTTTTGACAGCGCTGGAAGCCGATAAGTTTCTCAGCATATTGGCATTCGACTACTACCAGCACCCAGAAAGTAGTACAAATTACCGAATGCCATTTGGACTCGTCAATGCCTGATGACCTCACTTAAAGCGCAGCTGCAGAAGAAATATGTCGGATTCTAGCTTCACCACACCATCATTGCCAGCAAAAATAACGAATAGGGGCTGGAGAAGCTGGAGCGATTCCTGAAGGCTCTAAGGCGTTTCGGATTCACACTTTATCTCACATACGTCTAAGTAAACGTGTACCTCTCCGAGCTATTATATAAAATTGAAGAAGCTGGATTGTGGTCGAGTCCGGGGAATAAGATAGAAGACCGGAGACAACCCGTCGACTGGCTGTTCCGACTGGTGGAAGGTACTGAACGGTGTCACATGTAGTCTGTTGGTAAATCTAGTGACCAAATCCTCCGTTGACAAGTTCAAGTTATGTCATCAAGGTTTCCTAGATTACGGAGTTTTGAATCCGCACATTTCAAGAGTCAAGGGAATGGCAGAATAATGGCCACACACCGACTGTGCCCTTTCGCCGGACGACACACTCCAAATGGATCATCTCGGGCATTTCACGCGAGGAAATGATCACTCGAGTGCTCCCAAATGACACCTACGTCGTCGATGATCATCCTGGCATGCAACGCACTCAGCGCTGCGATGAGCGCCAAAAAGCTGAACCATGGTGCGAATTGCCGCATGAAGGGCTAGCTGATTATAGATGCGAGGAAGCTGATCATTCCGAAGGTGAGCAGAAGAATTCGAATTGTGAAGGCACGATCAGCGTGTAGGCAGATCGAGTTGCTGCACCAATGCAGTGGCAACACTAGACCTGAGAGTGTATTAAAAAACGAGTGCGCATTTACTAAGAGAAAAATCTCACTTCTTTTCAACAATTTATGGCCCCGACTCTACGGCATACCAGGAAAGTGTAAAGCTCATAGATTCGATGGGCCTAGTAATACCAGTCCTCTGTCGCCAAGGGGAGGTTTGCCCCCCATGCCCCACGTGCAGGCATTACGTGTTTCAAAACAAAGGTAGTTTACCAACACTCAATCTCAGTCGACCTAATTTCTGTTAAAATGTGTCATTAAATATAATATAACCTAATTATCAGTTAGTTGATAGCGTGTTCTAGCTTTCGGGCTGTTTATCTTAAAAACTTGAGTTCCCGGTTATAAGGTATCAGACGTATAAAACTGCCGGACCCCCTCGAAATCGTATCAGTCGCCACGCACCATGTCTCGACTAGTCGCATTGATCGCTCTCTGTGGGCTGTGCAGCCCCGTGTTCTCGGTAAGTTCCAGTGTTACACATGTGGTTACGAATTGCACGAAACAATTGCATTGCAGGATGATGGGAGGAACTGTATTTTTGACTTTGAAGCCTTTCGAGCGGAACGCGATTATAATGACAAAAAAATCGACTTCTCAAGACAGAAGCTTGCTACACTGCAAGAAGGGGGTAGGAAATACAAATACATCACAGGACCCATTAGAATCAAATCCGCAATTGACAGCTCAATGCATGTATGACTGATGGGAGTGGAGTGCATTTAGTTGGCTTTGTTGACATCCCCTTGTCCTCCGTAGGTCAACTACATTGTGGAGCAGTTGGACAATGGACAGGTTACTCGTGGAAAACAGGGGGCTTGCGAATTTTTCGAGGACTACTATCGACAATACCTAGCCCCTATTTCGGCGATGCATAGCGACTTCGGTTCTCCATTCAACATTTGCGAAGTGAAGCCGGTAAGTTGGTTGTATTCGCATTCTATCGCTGGGTTCAGACAGGAAGTTAATGCATTTCAATACTCTGCAGCGTACTTCTTTGAACCTCCTCCCAGCGAATAACACCAAGGAATTGACTGCTCCATCCAAACTTTCCGGGGGGCGGTATTATTTTGAAATGACGTTTATACAGGACTTTGGATCCGTTGGTGGCATGAGTGGCGTCTTTAACCTGATAAGGACTTGATTGAATTCTGCGACTTCACTTTTTCGTGGTGTGCGTGCTTTTATTTCAATTAATAAACTCTTAGCGGGGGTGTGTGAGCAAATAACATGACGTTTTGATTGCATTTATTTGAGGTTAAAGCAAGGGCAGGCCAAGGTGGACTTACAAATAGCCTCCACAGCAAGTACTTGTGTTGTACGTCCTATTGTTCCCCCTAGTGGATGGGGCTGCAGTGCGTCGATGTGAGTATGGGTCTGGTCAGACCAGATCGGGCTACAGCCCTGGCTGAGAGCTAATGTCATATGTGAAAGAAAATTCGCAAGCAAGCAATAATCTATAGAGATATCCATCTTCAGCCATTTTGGCCCCTAGTCCGAACCGGAGATGTAGTGGTGTTCCCATTTATATCACACATTCTTTTACACAATGGATGGATCCACCACGCAATGGCGGCCGATTTCAAATCCGGAAAACAACTATAGATGGGCTTGGCGTTCTTCCAAGCCTTATCAAGTGCAATTCTTAGAGTGAGAACCTGGTAGGTTGTATTTCTACCGAGACACTGTTCCTCCCGCATCCTGGGCTCGACAATAGCTCTAGAACGCGCTTCCAACACCTTAGCGTGGACTTTCCCGGGGAGACTTAAAAGACCACAACCGTTTGCCAATCTCACCACGTTCCCAGGCCACTTTAATGACACGAGAGAACCATAAAACTCCCTCTTTACCCAATGCCTTAAGCATTTCTGGCCGAATTTTATTCACACCGGCGGATTTGCCAACTTTTAGCGATTCAATCGCCAAAATGACTTCCTCCACTGTTCGACTATTCTAGGGTTCTAGTGGTAATGTCCCAGATTCATGGACAAAATGGCGGAAGAGTGCTGAATTTGAAAAAGATGACTCGTATTTTTAGGAGCGTATACTTAGCATATGTACTGTGACATGGACTTTCGTAAATGAAAATGTGACGTAATAGCATTGTATAGGAAACTAATAGTAATATCTTATGAAGAAAGTGTTAGTGCACCATCTGGTATCCTACGGAAAAACTACATCATTGAGTACGGAGAAAGAATTATATTCTTTGTTCTCAACTACAAGCGGACGGAACAGAGGAAGAGTACATTTTCACCCTATTTTAACCAATCTCTTATTAAAGTAGGAACCCTGCCGTTCCCACCTCTAGCACAATGTTGTTGAATACGAAAACAGAGCGAGTTATTTCTTACTTTACTACAAGAATGAGAATGAAGAGGCATCGCGCTCTCACTGCTCTCAGTAGTTTAGGTGGTTGGACGTTTGTCGTATGTTTTCGTTGTATTTGTTGGCGTTGGCAAAATGATTTCACTCATATTCATACGATTGCTTTAAAACAACTTTAATTTACTACACATTGCGCATATGATATGCACCTGATTTGTTTATACATCGCACTAGCAGTTGAACATTTCTTGTGTGTGTGTCATGTCACATAGTGCAACCTTGCATTCCATTAAGACTGCTAATTAGTGGGTATCATTATGGAAGTTTACAGCTAAAATGAGAAGGCCACATTGCTTCGGAGGCTTAGGACAAACATTACTTGCATTGAATCAATATGCGAGAAGGTGAAAGACGATCACGAATTTCTTCTCATTGCACACTTGAACGCAGATCAAATAGAGGTTCATACGAGCGAAATCCTTCAGCTTGCAGATTAGTTAGAATTTTGAAGCAAATCGTTTTCAAAAATTTGATATCGTTAGAAAATGCCAGTTATGAAGATTCTGGGGTTGAATCTTTGTTACAACAAGCAAATTGCGATGATCTTAAATAGCGAAGAATTTCACATTGAAGCCCCCTTAGATGATCGGCTTATGGGAATAGGTAATGTCCAAGTGGAACTATTTGATCTGAATTTAACTCTTAGGTATATATAAGCATAAGCCATATCTGACCAATTGTCTCAAAGAATTAATCCCACGCTATAGCCTTACTTAATGAATTCTTAAAACTTATAAATTCAAGTTACATAAATTGGTAAGAGCAATGACACCATATTGCATAAGAAAGTGTGGCGTATCATACTTAATACGGTTGAATTAGACATAATTACAACAGATGACGCTGCAAGGGCAACACTTGTATATGCCCGCGGAGCTGCCAAGTAGGAGAGAATAGAGGATTCGTGCTTCAGCTAGCCTAAAGAATAGAATTAAATAAAGAAGATTTCGTTATCCGTATCGTGCATTTCATTTAATCACGCCACAAAAGGTTGTCAATATTTTTGTAAGTGGGAATGAGTGGTAGAGGTGGGGTGGAGGGAGATGTAGAGGGGTGGAGAGGGTAGTAGGAGTAAGAGAGTTAGAAGTAAGATGTCTCTACCTTCAATTATCTCTGCTATTAGCTTTGCGTGCAACGTATCATCATCAACGGCTGACTTGAACAGCATTTTGATTTCATGAATTTTTGTTATGTGGAATCAGGGCCAATTTTCATAAACAGAGGAACAAAGAACACAGGCATCCACCTTAGAATCCAATTACTCGTTCTTCTCTGTTTCAAAATGGAAATAATCAGACAAGGTAGCGTTTTCTGGCCATCAATAGGTCCAATATTCACTAAACTTTAAATTTCAATTTTCTTTTTTTTTTTCTTGCAATCTGCTTCCGAAACCCAAGGAAGACTAACTGGCTCGTACGTTAAACAGTTCACAATCATACTTATTGTGAATAAAACTCCGTCTGAACTTTTTTCTCTTATTGGAAGGGAAAAAGGGAAAAAGTCCGGGGGGAATTTTATTCACAATCACCCCGAATATTCATATCGTATTATGTTTGTGTATAAGACAATTTGTTACTCGTCCCCTTTACTACTTCTTCGTGTCATACTCTATTTTAAGGGAAGCCTGTCGTTAGAGCTGCCTAAACATCGATAGGCTATATATGGATATTGACATAAATGAATTGTTCAGAAAATAATTTAAAAATAGGCCACTCTTGATAGGCCTATTCTATCTTAAGCTGTGGAACATAATGAAATTAGACACCACAACATCTCTAGAAATTTAATCTCTATGGATTGTCACTTCTGCAGCGTAGGCTTCTCCTTGTTTTAACAATTATTTTCCTCCCCCCTTCTAAACTAATACTCAACTTGCGCTGTGATTGTTTTGCCCTTTGGAATGCCTCGGTAATTGCATATTTTGCCAAAAAAAAATTAAACAGCTGCCCGATAAGAGTTTTGGTGACAACTTCATGAAAAATGTTGGTGCTTAGTGTATGCAATTTATTTAAATTGCCGATTATAGGTAAGCCCCATCCATTTTCGAAATATTGGGTTCGAAGGTGACTGTAGGGTAACATCAACGACGAAGTTGACTAATAATCTAACGAGTTTGACAATAAATACGATGTCAACCTTTTTTCATAACAAAACGCTGCTTGTTCTCTCTCTTATAAATAGAAAAAATTTTGAGGGCCAATGTTGAATGTGAACCACACCAAAACGTCAAGTTTTTTTTCCGCATTTCATTCGACATTTCTCAATTTCATTCAAACTCAATTTTAACCATGGAAAGATACACAATCGAGCAACGCGTTAAAGTTATTCAGGCTTATTATGAAAATGGGCGTTCAAATCAAAATGCATATCGTGCACTTCGTGATTTTTTCGGTCAATTTAATCGTCCAAATGTGCTTATAATCGCAAAAATGGTGCAAATATTTGAGCAAACCGGGTCTGTAGGAGATGTGACAACACCAGTGCATGCTCGTAATGCTCGTACTGCAGAAAATATTGCTGCTGTTCGCGATAGTGTGGCTGAAGAGCCGTCCACCTCAACCACACTTTATAAACCAAGAATTGAAAAAAAAAACATTCAATCAAAAACCTGAAATATTTTGAAAAAAAAAAAAAAAAATTCTCTGTGAAGGGATCCCTTGAAACCCTTAAAATAAGATAAATATTTATATTAAATAAAATATCTTATTTAATAAATTTTTTAATTATATAAAAATATTAATATTGAAATAAGTATCTTAATATGTATCTAATTTATTTATTTATTTATTTGTAACTCATTTTATTTAATTCGGCGTTAACATTTTTTGTATAATGGTCCCACCTAGAAAATTCGCAACGACCCGCTTTTCGCCATTTTCATTTTGGTTACCCTAGTAGAGCATCTGGGTCTAGCTTCTCAGCAACCTCTCGTGTTGTGCTTGCTATTGTTCTCTCACAAATGGAAGGCTCCAACAGTTAAATGCCATCTCCGAACGACAAATTGAGATGCTTTTTCTAGACAGTGGTTACGCTTAGAGTAGGAATTGCTCTAAGCCTTCTTCCAGGAATTGAACCCACTTAGGCAAACTACAACTCCACTGCCGCCACTAACATTCAGTTTTCACAAAAAATCTCTAACGATTTGAGATAAAAAGTCCACGAAATAGACATCCACTGAACCCCACGTTCAAAATATTTTCTTATTTTTAAACTATAAATTATGCTTAATTATAATAAAATTATTTTGTTTAATACAAAATTAACGTAATTATCTTATCGTTCTACCTTCCGATCGCTTATCTTGACAATCTAAACTGTTGGTTGTCCCGTGTTTCAGACCTATAAGAATCGCGTACACAGCCGATATCACGTCAGTTACCAAGCACCATGCCTCGAATGCTCGCATTGATTGTTCTCTGTGGGATGAGCATCCCCGTGTTCTCGGTAAGTTTCCCTGTAGGTACATGAATTTTGAATTTTTCTAACAAAAATATTCCAGGACGATGACAGAGAGAACTGCATTTTCGACTTTGAATCTTTCACGCCCCTAGGTGATTCAGATGACGTAATAGTTGACCATTCAGAGCAAAGTATTGCAACCCTGACAGAAGGCAGTAAGACATATCGTTACATCACTGGACCGCTTAAAATCAAATCGCCGGTTGGCAGCTCAGTTTACGTATAACTCGTCGATTGCCACCAAACTGAATGATTTCTTAGAACGCATTTGTTTCCCGTAGGTCTACTACAGTATAGCAAAAGAATCAGTGGGCAGCATTGCTCTCAGTACTCGGGATGCTTGTGAGTTTACAGCGAATATTTATCCGCAATACCTAGAGCCAATCGCTGCCATGCACAACGATTTGCCTCCTCACCCCAATATTTGTGAAATGAAACCGGTAAGTTGCATCAGCAGGCAGTTTCTGGATGTGAGTCAATCAGTTTTCAATTCTCCTCAGGGTACTTACAACCTTTGGCCAGCGAATAACAGCAGGGAACTAGTGGCTCCATCTTCGCTTGACGAGGGGAAATATAACTATGATATAATATTCTTCAGAGACTCCAAGTCTGTGGGTGGCATGAGTGGCGTCTTTAACCTTTTGAAGGCTTAACTTGATTCAGATCTTAATTCCATGTGTGGGTGCTTTTATTGCAATAAATAACTCAAGCAACTATTACTGCCTGCGCTTAGCTTTTGACTTTAAAGTGCAAACTGAACCGTAATGGCCATCGGCGGCCTTATGTCAACTTAACTGATAACAATGAGTGATTATACACAATTTGATAAGCTATAGTTTGTTGTTAAGCTATGTTTACTTTTGCTTAATACGTACATTCCTACTCCAAAAAAAAAAAACTCATGATGATATACGCCCGAGGAGGAAAGAAAGTGTGCACGAATATTTGAAGAAAGCGAATAGAACTTAACCCTTTCTCCTCTTTCACTGTGTATCAGGGGTGATGATCCGCATGAATTTTGACATCTGCATCCGCACAATTCAATGCGGATGTTGAACGATTCATGTGGTCTCATATCGTCTGTGATTCCAACAACTGAGATGCTTACGAAAAAACTGTATGACCATTTAACTAGACTCTGGTCCAATTCGGCGGGCAGTCACCACTTTAAAAACGGACATGTCTACTGAATTGTCCGCCTTGGATGAAAATCATTTATTTGCTACACCCACTTACACAAAACGTCTTCATGATCACACATGTTTTCGAAGTAGGCATTCGCTTCAAATCCCCCGTGTCAAAATTACCCACAAAAAAATCCCTGGATCCAAGATCCCCCTAGAAATGCCCTACTTGCAAAATTAAAAATCCCCCGCGGTTGTGAAAAGAAATTCCTGAGCCTGCCCAGAAGCAAGTTTTGTTTTACAATTTGCGGGCGCACAAGGTATTGTTAGTACCCTTAAGTGTCCAGGTTCAAGACACAGCACGTCCCGAAGTGTAAAGGGAGAAAGGGAGAGGAGGTACCTGAGCAGATTGGTTTTAAATATCTGCGGATTGTATTCAGGGGGAAATATTAGGGTGGAAGGAGCATTCCATACTCGTGTCGTGCGGCTGATGAACGAGTCCCTAAATTTAACTGTGCGTCTGAAAGTAGGCTTAAGGGTAAACTGATGAGCATTCCTGGCGAGATGGGTATTGCGGGTGAATTCATGGAGAGGAGGAATGCAGTTGGCTAGCTCGCTTGAGCATTGTTTGTTAAAATAGCGATAAAGTACGGATAGAGGCGAGACGGTACGTCGACCTTCGAGCGAGTCTAATGACTCTGGAATATTGTTCTCTGCTATAAGTTTTATCGCTAGCTTTTGGATTCTATCTAGTAGGTGCAGGGTGGTTTTGGGGCCACCAGACCAGATATGAGCGGTGTACTCAAATTTGTTGCGTATATACGCCTTATAAATTCAAGCCAAATCAGAAGGGGTGAAGAATTTCTTGCATGGATTGAGGAGACCTAAACACTTCGGAGCATTTTTGGCGACCTCAAATATGTGGTCGTTCCAACGAAGTGTTGTGTTGATACACAAACCAATAATGGAAAGTTTCCGGATTCATCGACACAGGTGCCATTCATAGATAATGGCTGATGAACAAGGGTTCGCCTGAATGACAGCAGACAGCATTGAATTCCACACGGTTGTTCTTTCCCCAATTAGTTATGTCAACAAGATTGAAATTCAATGTGCTTAACATACGCTGCCGTTCCAATTCTACGGCCGAAGGGCGGGGTCGTGAGTCTTGGAAGGAATATGAAAAGCTGAGGGTGCTGTCATCAGCGAAGGAATGGATTGGATTAGAAGTAGCAGACAAGAGATCATTTATAAAAATGAGAAAGAGTGTCGGAGACAGAACAGACCTTGGGGAACACCAGCATTTATTTGGTGGACATCAGGCTTGAACCCCGCCAAAACAACTTGAATTGAACGGTTCGAAGGTAATTTCTAATCCATTGAAGAAGAGATTCATCGACACCATAGGCACGCATTTTCGACAAGAGAGCTTGATGCCAAACTCTGTCAAATGCATTGTGCAAAGATTGGTTCCACTTTTCGGTGGGATAAGCTATCAGATCATCAGTGGAGCTGTTGCTGCGGAAACCATACTGCCGGTCATTAAGAAGCTTCCGCGATTCGAGATATTTCATAAGCTGACGGTTTATCAGCGTTTCCATGACCTTAGAAAGAATGGACGTAAGTGTTATGGGTCTGTACGAGGTGAGTGACGAAGATTCGCCCGTTTTTGGGGCGGGCTGGACAAATGCTGTTTTGCATCTGCTCGGAAAGAGACCTAAGGAGTAGGATTGATGAAAAAGCTCACGCTGTGGTTTTGCCAGCGCAGAAGAACACCTCTTCAGGAGAATAGGGGGAACACTGTCCGGGCCAGCGGATTTGTGTTCTCCAAACCGTATTAAGTTTGTTCTAACAAAAACTTATCTTCAATTGTAATTTTAAAATTATTTAGACTCCATTCATATCAGGTGCATATGTCATCATCATTATCATCTTCTGACAAGCATGCTCCACTAAAGGGGTCGCAGGGGTAAACCACGCACGCAACTCGATCCTCCGCCATCGCCTTTAACTCATCAGGAGTTATGCCGAAGCGTAGTCAGACGAGTTTTTGGACTTGGTGCAACCATCTCGTCCTGGGTCTGCCAAGCGGTCGCCTACCTGATAGAATCGCATTCAACGCCTGCATCGGAAGTCGTGATGAAGGGGACATTCGTGCCACGTGACCAAACCAACGAAGCATAGCCCTCTCCCTTCGAAGAAGCAGCTCCTCAATGTTGAGTTCATCGCGCACTGCCGTGTTTCTCACCCTATCCCGGAGAGTAATTCCCATAACAGCACGGAGAAATATGATCTCAGCGGTTTGTATTGGCGATCTTAGTCTTTCGGTCATTAGCCAAATTTCATGACCAGAGGTGAGAGTTGGAACACATAGTGAGTTGAAGGCCGCTGAATTGGCTTTGACACTAAGCTCGGCCTTCTTGATCATCTACCAAGCTGTTTCAAAATTGACAGCTAGACCAATCCTACAGACAAGCTCAGCATTACTCCTTCCATCACTTGTGAAAAAGACGCCGAGGTATTTAAACTTCTCCACCTGCTTCAATGGGCTCCAATGCACAAAATGTTTTCAAAATATCACATAATGCAGGTATGTAGGTAGGTTATGTTTAAGGAGCCATAGCGATGTTGTGCGCAATGAACTTTAGAAAGTCTAGTTTTCATGTTGATTCTCTCTTCCGTGTGATCTTTCATAACTTTTTGTTCGTTCAGGGCAAGTGATTAAGAAGATTCATTACCCCTTGCCCTGAACGCATTTTTTTTTTCAATATTATTCTTTTCAATAATATGCTCCAGGGCAAGTGCTTCTATGAATTTGTTCACCCCAACATGGGGCTTATCCAATCAAAACTTGAACACGTCTATGCCAAGCTTCAACATTGTGTTGCGTCCATGGATCATTTTGAGAGTCCGCAATGAACCACATCTCCGGGGCATGTTGTGTATTTGATGCTATTCAGCATATTTTCGTTACCGCTTGTAAAATTTATCCAACCGATGCGTTTGACAAACGTTTTTGTTAGCTCCTCATAGGAGCCAGGTATAAACTCTGGATTAACAAAAGCCAAACTTTTTATCATCCTTTATGCCATATTTTCTTGCGAGTCTACTAAAGGGTGATTTTTTAAAAGCTTTAGGAAAGTTTAAAAAAATTCAGAAAAATGCATGAAATCTTTATTTGAATCGATAGTACGGTCCATATAATTTAATGTTTCAAGATTATTTCATGCAAATGTTGACCTTGACTATGCCTCAAAGGGTCCATCCGTTTAGCCCAATTTTGGCATACTCTTTTCAACATTTCGGCCGGTATCTCACGAATAAATGCTTCAATGTTGTCGTCCAATGCGTCAATTGAAACGGGCTTGTCTGTATAGACATGAGCTTTAACATAGCCCCACAAAAATTGTCTAAAGGCGTCCAATTGACCGGTCCCGAACGTGAAATAAAATGTTCACCAAACTCGCCTCTCAATAAGTCCATTGTTGCGCGTGCTGTGTGGCATGTGGCACCGTCTTGTTGAAAGCACATGTTATGCAAGTCAAGCTCTTGCATTTTGGGCAAAAAAAAGTTGGATATCATCTCACGGTAGCGCTCACCATTCACAGTTACGTTACGATTCGCATCATCTTTGAAGAAGTACCGTCCAATGATGCCACCAGCCCATAAACTGCACCGCACCAAACTGTGACTTTTTCTGGATGCATTGGTAGCTCTTGCCATGCTTCTGGCTGATATTCACTCCAAAATCGACAATTCTGCTCATTTACGTACCCATTGAGCCAAAAATGAGCGCGATGAAAAAAAAAAAATACAATTCAATAATTTGCAAGCGTTGTTCGTTTGTAAGACGATTCATGGTTAAATTATAGACCAAACTGAAGATGTTTGACAGTGAAGCAAAACACGAAACGTGCGTCAGCTGCTTAAACCAGATAATAGTTAAAAAATCACCCTTTAGTAACATTTTGTCAAATTTTTATGAGATGTGATCGAGCTGCGAGAACCTGAACAATATGGGCACGTCTCCATTCGTTGTCTTCTGCACGTTCCTCTTGCGTTTGATAATCACGGACATTCTGACTAATTATTGCACCACGTTACCTCGCCTAGTAGAAGGCATTAAAGGCAAGCAAATAAATCTCCCTTAAGAACAACAACGTCTATTCTCACTAAACCTATTCAAAGAAAATTATCTTATAAAAACTTACGGAACGAATGTTCCACAATGAATGGCCGAGTTACGTAACTATACTTCCCTGTTGACCAATTGCACAACGCCATTCCCATTCGACTCGTCTCCATGTTTCTCTCTCCGCATATTTGTTTACGCCTCTGTCGACTACAGTATTGTCTGTGATCATGTGATAGTGGCGTCCTTTTCCAGTTCTCTCTACTCCTGTGTGTGTTGATTTTTTGTATCGTGGATCGACCAATGAGAGTCGAATGGGATGAAGGAGCAGTGAGCTCTTCATAAAGTTTTAATTCGAAATACATTTTTGTAAAAATAAATTCTAAAAAACTAAGTGCGTGTGTTTTGGTTCAATAAAAACCTAATTCCCGCAATCAAATTGGTTAACCTCACTTTTAACACGCGTTGAATTTTTCAATGAATCGTCATGCTTGTACTACAGAGTAATTTCTCGACTTTTCCGGTAGGTTTTCCCAAAATTCTCTTTCGTAAGAACCTTCTCCTCGGAGCGAGCAGTGGACGGACTCGAGGTCTATGTGTAAACATCTTATCACCGCGGTGTCCCCCCAAATCGATGATATCCGAACGGACAAGAAACCTTCACGAGATACCAAGTATTTTATTTAAAAAATGAGTCATGAATGATTTGGTGGCGAATATTTAATCAGGTTCAATTTATGCTTGATACGATGGGCTTATGATAGCTGAAATAGGAAGCGTATACTTGAGACTGCAATGTACTGAGATATCGTTGGAATACTGCGTCGACGACTGTACCACTTTGAGTGGTGGACATTTCTGAGTTATAGTTTATATTTTGCAGCTGGGGTTAAAATTCTTGAGTGCCCACACAAAAGTAGTTTGCTCTGTGCTAGTGATGGAACTGCGTGAAAAATTTAAAGCAGATACATCTTGGCTGGAGAGAGATCGAGGGGCCCCGGAGGAAGTCCTGCTCTCACACGGATTTTTAGAGGAAACTAGATGACTTGAGGGAATTTTCACGAATTTTTGCTTACCTGGCATCGTCGATTCGAAGCCTCTGGACAGCTCAACCTCTGACTGCCATAACGGCCCTAATAGACCAAACTATGACTTCTGTACGCCTTTGGTGATGTTTTCGTGTATCAATCGATTCTGATACGTTGGACTGCATTTCAGGACATCGGAATTTTCGCGAATTTTTGCATACCCGGCATCGTCGATTCGAAGCCCTTGGTCAGTTCAACATGTTTCCAAGACATTCTAAATTCAGTACACTCTGCGTGCACAATTGAAGTTTCTTTTATTTGCCAACCTCTCATCATTCAGTTTCAAGCTATTTTTATAATGAAAGAAAACCACCGTCACCTAGCATGTCCCGCCCCCTCAAGACTGTAAAGTTGCCCATTGTGCCACCAACGGGCCTCAGGTTCTTCGTAAATGCGATTTCGAAATAATAATCACCCTCGTCCAGCTGAGATGGGGCCAACAATTCCACGCTGACTTGCACCTTGTTGATGTCCGCAGTAAACTGTGAAAGAATCACTTTCACTCTTAAACTTGCCGCTGAGTGTGAATGCAAAACTTACCGGCTTTATTGGACAGACACTAGCCTCAGGAGGGAAGTTGTTGTGCATTCCAGCAATGGGCAGTAGGTACTTCGAATAAATGTTCTCTTGGAAATAACAAGCGTCACGTAAGCCGAGAGCAATGTTTTTCACACCCCCATCCGAATGCTTTTGTATAATGTAGTAGACCTGTGGAAGACGAATGCACATAACAGTCAAGCCTGAAGAACGCCATTCCCATCGGTCATACAAGATATGAGCTGTCAACAACGGATTTGACGTCCAGTGGTCCAGTGATGTAGTGGTATGTCTTACTGCCCTCTGTCAGCGTCGAGATCTGCTGGCCACTATAGTCCACGACGTTGTTCTCCGAATTGCCGTGCGGTGTGAAGAATCCAAAGTCAAAAATGCAGTTCATCGCTTCCCCGTCCTGCAGTAGTTGCGTTCAATATTCGCGTATGCACTTGTGGCGAAAAACTTACCGCCAGCACGGAGACGCTCATCCCACATAAAACAACCAATGCGAGCAGTGTAGACATTGTACTTGGCAACTGATGCGACTCCCCGTGTGCTCGGGATTTTTATACGGCTGCGACAGGGGTTACCGAGCAAAGCAAACTCTCAGATAGGTGATCGTGAATTTGGAACATGCTATCGTTCGACTGATTTTTAAAATGGGATAATTACCGTAAATTACATTTATTAAAAATTGTAATAACGTCCGGTTAAGTAATGTGAAAAGCCTTATCGTACACGTTGATAAAGTCATGGAAACCGAGGGGACTGCCCTGCTAAACATGGCCCACAGATGTGCATGGAATCATTTGAATAAGAAATCGATCCATTTCTGAAGAGGATGAGACTGGTGATGAAAACTACATCACATACGACAACTCGAGTCGCTGTGAGCACATGCAGAAGGTGGCCAAGCCAGGACTGACGGGCATTAGGGTACTGCTTCTGTTTAGTGGGAGTGACAGGGAACCAGCTTATAAGAGCTGCTCCCCTTCGGTACAGACTTTGCGGCAGCATGTAATATGGTATTAACCAGCATGAGGTTCCCTCACACAGCAACCTGGCGATCTCCGGACGGTCGGACCGCCAACCAAATCGACCATATGCTCCTTGAGGCATGGCATGCGTCAAATATCCTTGATGTGCGAACATTCAGGCGGGGAAACGTCTAC
The DNA here is from genome assembly GCA_905231855.2 of Eristalis tenax. Classification (NCBI taxonomy): domain Eukaryota; kingdom Metazoa; phylum Arthropoda; class Insecta; order Diptera; family Syrphidae; genus Eristalis; species Eristalis tenax. The sequence continues at coordinate 58,228,631 of HG993124.1, read as the reverse complement.
TCTGACCACTTCTCGTAGCTCGACTGTCCAATGTCAGAAAGCTACACCAGCCAACAGAGGGCAGTTTTCACAGTGGACGCCTGAGCACACCAGAGATTGGCAGAGCCTACGAAGAGCAAATACGTGAAGGACTCTCCGGTATGCCTACGTCGAACACCAACGCCAACGAGATGTGGTTGCATTGCTCGGCCAGGTTACCAACTACCCCCGACAAGAAACCCGCGGTATGATGGCGAGTGTGAGCAGAAGAAACGTGCAACTGACGAGGCACACCAAAAGGCGCTGCAACGGAAAACAAGAGCAACGCGTGTACCAGGCTAATAAGACGGGAGGAGAAGAAGCGTCTACTCCTGAAGAAAACCTCCCATCTCAAGGATATCGAAGAGTCTAGGGACAGACAGAAAATACTGGCCTCTTATAAAAAAGCCAAAAGCCTTGCTACTGGCTTTTAGGAAAGGCACCCAGGCTCTTCGAAACTGTGAGGGTAACCTGACCTGCAGGGAATAGTGGATGTGTTTTTTAAGCAGCACATCCAGCAGCTGCTGAGCGGGCCTGACCGGGTGAGTGAGGGGGGAATCAAAATCTCCCAACTCCAGTCTATGAAGTAGTCCTCCCTCCTAGCTTTCAAAAAGGCCGGTACACCCATTAAAAGGCTGGAGAACAACAAAGCCGCAGGCTCAGACGCTTACCATCAGAGCTCTTCAAGGCCGGTGGCGATGTTGTGGTAGGGAGCATGGACCAGACCATTTGTAGAATTTGGGACGACGAAAGCATGCCCGACGACTGGAATATCAGCTCCATATGCCCCATCCACAAAAAAGGCGATACCACCTCTCCCAACAACAGCAGAGGTATATCCCTGCTCAACGTCGCCTGTCAAGCGTACTGTGTGAACGTCTAAGAACGCACTAATCGGCACGTACTTGCCCGGCAAATCGACTATAAACCAGCGAGTTTCAAATCAATACGCACCATCTTTTCATCGATTTTTAAGCCGCATACGACAGCATTCACCGCTATGAGCTACACGATGTGATCGCCGAATTCGGGATTCCGGGAAAACCACGCTAACACACATGCGATGTACTGGGCAGTTCGGCTCAAGGATTTCCGAGCCGTTTGAAACCGGCACCGGACCGGACCTGCACCGGACTTCGGCAAGGAGATGCGCTGTCGTGTGATTTCTTCAATCTGGTACTGGAGAAGATAGAGCGGCGGCCAGCTGCGAACACGGAAGTCAATATGTTCTACAAGTCGGTCCAAGTGTTGGGGTACGCAGATGACATCGGCATCGTAGCGCGTTCCCAACGTGTCGTAGTAGAGGCTTTTACGGCGATTAAAGAACAGGCGAAACGAACTGGTTTCAAGGTCAATGAGGACAAAACCAAATATATGCTGTCGACCAAAAAACGTTCCGTCTCGCACCACCTTGCACAAAACACCACGATCGACAGCTACAATTTCGAGGTAAAGGAGTTTGTCTACATCGGGGTAAACGTGAGCTCCACAAACGACATCACAGTGGAGATCCGACGTTGAATCGCCCTTGGCAACCGGTGCTACATGCCCTAAAAAACCCTCAATTTGCCAGTCCTGCTCTATGGAGCCGAAAGCTGGACGCTAAGCAAAACTGCAGAGCTGATTCTTGGTACCTTCACAAGGCAAATTCTGCGTCGAATATATGGTGCCGTCTGCGAGGAAGGTAAGACACAACCGCGAACTCTACGAGGTGTACCAGGATGTGGATGTAGTTCGTGTGCACTGGCTCAGGCACATCGAGCGAGTGGGCAGCAACGCTCCAGCTAAGAGGGTCTGCGAATTCGAGCCTCCTGGTGCGAGGAGGAGAGGAAGACCAAGTCGTAGCCGATGCAATACAGATTGGTCTTGATAAGTGGAAGCACCGTGCTCAGAAGCGCCAACGATAGAAGGCAGCAATTGCTCAGGCTCAGATCGTCCAAGGGTCGTCGACATACTAAGTAAGTAAGAAATTACAAAAGCACATGCGTAAAATGATGGCTTCATTCAGCTACTATACGAAAGATGTGAAGTTCTATTTTCAAAAGAAATATCGCCAGTAGCTCCAACAATTTCCAGTTTGGCGATAAATCGACACAACTGACAACCCTGTCGTTCACAACTACGTTCCACAAGAGAGGGGACTCCGTACACCACCTTGTGCCAGCAAATCTACAGATCGTGGTCCCACCTAGCTAAGTCGCTCTATTCTTGAGAAGCTATCTGGGTCAGTAACTCCGGCGCAGTTGGTAAAGTGCCTGCACCCGGTTGGTGGGGTCCTCGGTTCGAATCCCAGTGAAAGCTAAGTTAATACGTCTTATCCGGTTTTCAAATTGTGGCCCAGTCACCATTTGCCGTTGGAATCAAATGAATGGCATTGTCAATCAGTGATCCGTGGTCAATCAGTGGTAGTCGACTGACTGTGGGTATCACAATGGACGAACTTGGCCTGAGTGTGCTTGTTCATTATTATGCACCAACTCCACGTCCCCGGCAAGTCGCAAAAACAATGTCTCCCTGAACAGCATTAAGGCGCTCCATCACCCCAGCCGTGCACTCCGAGCTAAAAACGAACCACGGTTTGGCTGCGGAAGTCGCTGCTGACATTTTGTGTGCGCACACCATCAGCAGCACGTTCCTTCTCCCACTCACCCCGGGCTTCTGGTCCTGGCTCGGTTTTCACGATGTGGCCACAGGGTGGCGGTTGCTGTGGAAGCATTCCGCGTGTGATGACTACGTTTCTGTGAAAATTCAACCCCTCCGGCTTGCGGAGGTGTGCTGCTGCATCGGTGAACCTGAACACGACCGGGAGTGGGACGACGTGAGTGTAGTGCAGGACAATAAGATTGATGTGCTCGGTTGCGCTGGTTTCACCGGTTTTTCATATCAAACAGTTGAATTCTGACTTCGATTTGAGGCTGGCACCGATGGATGGGATTTCGCGGATCTGATTTTTCAGTCGACGGCTGGCTTTGATGTTTTGATAGAGAGTAAGTCGCGTGAAGAATGAGCCTGCGGAGCTCTGCGCGGTAATTGAATTCACCTGCGATTGGCTTTGATAAAGGGAAACCAATCGGATCTTCGGATATCGTCTCTGGGTATTCTCCCGTGTGTAATTTTGTGCACTCAGTAATTTCAGGTCCTGTGAGTGTTGAATGGCAAATGGGAACGAACGCACAATGGATGCTCGATGCTGGCTGCTTCGGACAAATGTAATGCAATATCTGCGAATGCGGAACCGGGCGGATTGTGATGAATGTTGGGTGCAGATAAAGGCTTACTTTAACGGTTTACTATCAGCTGCACTTATTGATGTGTGAGAGAGATAGAGAGAGAGAGAGAGAGAGAGAGAGAGAGAGAGAGAGACGAGACACAATAGCGCAGAAGGAGCTGACGGGACAGACGCCGACTGATGTCAAATTGCTTTCGATGAATACAGGGGAATAGAGGAATGCCTGCAGAAAACAGTCAAAGACCTAAAATTGCCTCTCGAAAGGTATGCCGTTTATGTTAGATTTCTGCGAAAGTAAAATTACATAATTCGCTTGACGTTTGAAAAGAATCTGCTTTTTACGGCTGGACGATGTCATTCCAGCTCGTGGAGGAAAATAGACGGTACCATAGACAGAATAGAGATAGATCATTGGGCAAGTGAAGCTTGGCTCATGCGCTTTTGACCTAGGTTACAGTGGGTTTGTCATCAGATGATTTCGGCGGTCCAAAAACTCGCCTGGTTACGCTTGGGCATAACTCCTTATGAGTCAGAGTCAGGTGGAGCATGCGGGTCAGAAGATGATAATGAGGATGATGAAACAAACGACGAAAAACAGGGAAATTCGAGATTAATCTCACAGACTTCCAGCGACTGTCATCGCAAAAGTAAAAAATTGGAATGAAAGATCGGTTTGGAAAAATCGGAATTCGTGGGAAAAGGATGATCGTTTCTTGAATTACATTGTGATTTAGATTCCGCAACATGATTATCATCGATCCCACCTTCAGCTGTCAATTACGCGGCGAAGTTCCTGGCACATCAATCGAATTAAAATATTCCGTCGGATAGTTGGTCGCTTCATCCTCGTCGTTGGCCACCCTATTAACGGACTTATACGAATACAATTCGCCAGCGATTTGACTTTGAATAATGAAGTTCAAGCTTTCGACGTCCTTATTCATCGCTTATCGATTGAAACTTCAATGCATTGCAATGCTTTCATGAGACAGACAGTGAACCTATACCGTCACAGCCAATATCTCTGTAGGCGATATCGCGTTCGTTTGCGATTCAAGTCTACATTTACCACTGGTCTTCGAATTTAAGGATGTGATTGAGCAGCGCGAACCTGTGCAATATATGCACGTCTCCCTTCATCTTCTTCATCTTGTTCTTCTTGCGTTTGATAATCATGGGCATTCTAAGTAATTATTGTACGACGTGTACGTTTAATCGTCTGTCTAATAGGAGGCATTAAAGGCAAGCAAATAAATCTCCCTTAAAAAGAACAAAGTCTGTTCGTATTCGAATTCGTGTCAGAATTGCAATTGCATCTTGGTTTACCCGTCAATCGGTTACACAGCTTTCTCAGCGTCCATTGCCGTCAACAAAAAAGGTTCGTTTGGGATGGGGTAGCGGGGCTTAACATCTTTGGCGGACACAAAGCCTTATGCGGTCTGATGGACTGGCGGGGGACACAGTGGAACGTCTGCATGCAAAGCTGTTGAATAAATGGTTCTTACGTAGGCTTCCCCGAATTATTTTGATGTAAATTAATAGCTACAGTAGCATATAATTTAATTCCGATATTTATTATTTTTTTCATTTATAAAAAAATTATTAAAATTAAACGCCAAAGTCCAGAGGGTCAGAATATTGATTTGACTGAATTACTCGTAAGGATCTAGCGCAAGCGTTTCCTGGAAACCCTTCATTCACTACTACATTGTGTTTGAAAAGAGCAGAGCTTCAAGATATTTACAAAAACGAACGTAATAGTGCTGCATAATATGTGGAGGATATAGGGTAAATACGAAGTAATCGGCACTCTTAAGGTCTCGCTCTTGGTCGACATGAATCTAGTTTTGGGTTTAGACATTCTTACTGATACGCTTCTCTCGGGTGCTTTTATCGGATTATTGAATTTGAATAGATAACCGACCAGCTTTTCACTTAAAGAATGGCACTTAAGGAGGCCTGGGAGTATGCCAAGCACATCTGCAGTTGTTTTGTAGATTCGGAAAAGGCATATGACCGAGTTCCTACTCTGGATTGTTCTGCAGGAGTATGGGATTGATGGTCCCCTTCTGAGGGCCCTTTAATCTCTATACACAAACGGTAGCATCCGTGTTCGGGTTAATGGTGCTTAATCAACACCATTCCCCGTGGGCGTTGGACTTCGACAATGGTGCGTCTTGTCACCTCTACTTTTCATTGTATATATGGACTAGATGTTGCAGGGCGGCCGAGGCGAGGAATGTTTTACATTGGGAGAGTTGAGGGTAAGTCATCTTCTTTCTGCAGATGAGTTAGTTATCCTCACATCTTCCCAGACGGAACTCCATCGCTCACTCGATATGTTTGTGACCGCATGTGCTGATCCTGGAATGAAGGTCAACGTGGACAAATCGGAGGTTATGGTCATCTCCAGAACGCCTGTACACGCCTGTACAGGTTAGTGGAGTCCCATTGAAGTAGGTGGAGAAGTTTAAGTGTCTCGGGGTCTTTTTCACGATTGATGGAAGTAGTAATGCTGAGCTTTCCTGTATTATTGGTCAAACTGGGTCAGTTTTGAAACAGCTTGGTGGATCTGTAATCAGGAAGGCCGAGCGTGGTATCAAAGCCAGGTTGACGGTTTTCAACTCAGTATTTGTTCCAACTCTCACCTATGGCTATGAAATTCTGATAATGACCGAAAGAATAAGATCGTGAATACAAGCTGCTGAGATGAGATTTATTCGTGCTGTTGTGTGAATTACTCGCCGGGATAGAGTGAGAAACTCAGCAGTGAGTAGCTGCTTCTTCGAACAGAGAGGGCTTTCCTTCGGTGGTTTCGTCACGTGGCACAAATATCCCCTTCCTCACGACCTACGAGGCGTGCATTAAATGCGATGTCATCATGTAGGCGACCGCTTGGCAGACTCAGGACGAGGTGGTTGGACCAAGTCTAAAAATACGCCTCGTTACGCTTGGGCTTAACTCCAGTTGTCTGGAGATCTCTCGTGCGTTGTTTACCCCCGCGATCCCTTTAGTGGAGCATGCGGTTCAGATCGCGATGATGATGATAATCGGAGCGGACTGTTAAGACATTCCATCTAGATCTCTAAGTAGTAGAATTCAAATTATAGATCAAGAAAGGCGACGCAATAGATCTATTTTAGTCGCAATGCTATGTGGTTGCTGCAGTCGCTCCCCATTTGCTTCAATGCAATACCTTCTTCTGTGATCAGACCAAGAGCCTTGCGCAAAATTCGCCATATCGTGGTCTTGGCGATTCTCAATTCTTCAACTCACACTGCTCTCGACTGTCTCGGTTCGTTTGCCATAGACGCTTAAACGACAACAATATTCTCGGCACTTCGACCAAGCCGTTGTCTCACTGGCACGGGAATGTCCAGCAGCGATTTTACAACCAAGAATTGACATTGACGCTTTTAAAGTTGCTGCCGCCGACTCAGAATGTTGGCAATAAAATTTGTGTTTTTTTTGTAAACGTTCTTTGGTCGTGGAAATCGCCTTGATGAATATGTTGGCTTTTTCTAAATGTTTTGACAAGTAGCAGTTTGGTCATTGGTTTAAGGATGTCAAGCCTCAACTGGAAAGTCCTTAACATGTGACCACAGAGGCTGGACGATAATCTGTCTGGAAAGAAGGGAGGTGTCTTGGAAAGCTTAGCCCTGTGAATGGAAACACACACACGCAAAGAGCACCAGCTGTTGCAAGATACGGATGTATCGAGAAGGCTTTTGCCTTTCCGTTGGCTAACCTTGCTCGGCAGCGGCAGCTCAAGCACAGCCCCTCCATGGGTCACATGCCTGGTAAATAAGTAATTACATGAATTATAAGCTATTCATCATTCAAGCATTTCGTTTCACTAGCAGCGTTCATCTCATCTTAAAGACCTGCCAAGATTGAGGACACCATTGTTGGAGTTAACAACCCGTAACCCAATTATATCAAAATATTTATTGTTTTCCTCCGAACAACAATAACCATTGGAATCATTACCCGAAGCAATTTATTTCACCGTCCCAAATCAGGATCGTTATTGTTTGTGTACGGCTCATTTTTTTTGCCTGCTAATTATCCTTGTAGACCCAGCGCTGGCCAACGGCCGTTTCCACCGGCACAGCGATACGAATTTAATTAAAATTAATCTCCTCTGGCTACATATAGAACAGTTTTCAGATTGTTTGACTAACCGTGACCGGCGGCACTCTTGGACTGCTTCCTGCGCGAAAAAACAAGATTTAGAAACCTGATACATTGGCTGCCCTTGTTGGACTGGTTAGAAGGGTCAAGAATGTAATATTTTTTTAGGATTGGGGAGGGGTGAATTTGTTTATTTTCCAGTTCGGGGTCGTGAAGTGAATGCACTGAATTAATTGTGCGTGGTGAGGGCATGCCTTGCTTGATTAGGCGAATCAAATATTGAAGGGCTGTCGGTGGAGTACACCCACCACCATTCACAGTGGACTGGGCATCTAAATCTGTGCATTCTAAGATCACTTTTTCTGAACATAGCCTGGCTTCTATAGCCTACCAAACCATTTAGTGCTTCTAATAAAGCAGAGGCTATGGCTGACTCTTATGCTAGTATTTCAGCCAGGCTATAAAAACAGTAGGCTCCCAGAAGTCTGAATCTACGGGATGAGAGAGTGCATTGCAGTTGCATAGCAAGTTTACTTTGTTTCTTCCTCCTCATCGTCTCTGCAGTTTCTGCAGAAGCAGTTGTAGGAAAGGCCTAGTCTGTGGGCGCAATGCGCTGTTATAACGATCACTTAGGGGCGAGTGTAGCCCAGAGTTCTTCGGTGCAAGATTCATTTGCGCAAGCGTCTCCAGTTTCAGGAGACGTTTTTTGAGTAGCACTAGGTGGATCACCGTTCCGAGTTCGTACCCTTCCCAATTCTCTGGAATCTCACACTCCAGAGTTTCCTTCTTCGTCAGAGAGCTCAAATGAAGACTTCTGACTGTTGGGGTGGGTGGTACGGAGGTCGAGATCGGAGAGACCGATACTGTCGGTTTCCCGATCTGGATTCTCACTGAGAGAGGACCTCTTATCGCTGTTTCACTCTGCCTCGACCTCCATCGGTGTAATAATGAGCATAGCTGCCGCTTTATTGATTGCGGTCGAGCTAGAGAGCTTGGGCTAATCCGTAATTTTATTTAATAATGTATTCGAAATGAAATGTTATTCGTTTTTAAAAGTATCCGGTTTTTTAAGAAATAAATGAACTACCTTGACAGCCCAGTCCATAGACCGCTTTTTAGATACGGAGAGTTTCTCCGGAGGGATGCACTCGAGGCGCTCTAGAAACCAGGCGGTTCGCAGATCCTTGTGTTTTTTCTAAGAAGGCCCAATGACCTTCGATAGCTGCTCCCTGCATTGTTTTTCGATTTTTCATAAAGCGCCCCACGCGACCTTTGGAAGTACTACGTGCGGATCTAGAAGTACTTCCAGAGATGGGTTTGGGCCCGTACGGGCAATGGGCCTTGGATTTCCAGTCAGTCAGGGAGCACTGGTAACGTTTTTCATGATGATGGTCGCACGATCATCGGAGAAAGGAAAATCACGCTACGCAGATATCCGCAATGCGTAGCAAGGGCTGATTAATCCGGAGGTTCGCCAGCAAGTTTTTCAAGAAGACCGCCCCCAGCCAAGATAATTATAAGCACCTTGATCCAGCCCACACGATGGCAAGAGGACATGAAAAAGACAGGATAAGGTAACTGAGGAGACTGTAACTTCATGTCCCCTCATAGGGAAAGTTTATCAAGTGTCATTGATCTTTACTGAGCCTTCGCATCGCGACAAGGTGTACAGCCCCGCGCAGTTTCTGGAACGTATCTACTGCGTAAAAACAGAATTAGGTGTCCACAAAGCCTCTCATGAATAGTCCATTATTAAAAAATTAAGACCAATTCTAGAGCATAATGCACAGCGTATTGTTTGCCGAAAGAATGAAAAAACAGAAACGATCGTAACTCTCTCTAAAATTTATAATTATTTCGGTCGTTTGAGACGTTTCATTTCCCATCGTACAGTACCTAGAGGTGGAGAACTATTGATAGATCGATAGTCATATGTGCAAGTAATCCAAAAACAGTTTGTATGGGAGACGACATACGACGACGAACATGCGTTGGAAAGCTACTGTCATTGTACGTCGTTTCAGTGTATTTCATTCATTTGAAGTGTGAACAACAGTCATTTTTTTTTCACTCAAATATGTCAAACTTTGTGCCCGAATAAGTGTTTTTGCGTTGAGTTCTTCTTCATTACTTTAATATGAAGAAAACTGCTGCCGAAAGTCATGGTATTTTGGTGGAAGTTTATGGTGAACATGTGCCAGCTGAGTGAACGTGTCAAAAGTGGTGATTTTGGCTTGGCCAAACAGCCAAAGCCGAATATCTATGTCGCAAAGATAATGCTCTGTATTTGGTGGGATCAGAAGGGCGTGCTGTATTATGAGCTGCTAAAACCCGGTGAAACCATCAATGGACAACGCTACCGAACACAATTAATCCGTTTGAAGAGAGCAGTAGCCGAAAAACGCCCGGAATTTGCGACCAGACACGAGGCAATAACTTTCCATTATGACAACGCTCGGCCCCACGTTTCTATTCCGGTTAAGAACTATTTGGAAAACAGTGGATGGGATGTTTTACCCCACCCGCCTTATGGCCCATACCTTGCCCCTTCTGACTACCATTTGTTCCGGTCGATGCGGAACTCCCTTACTGAAATACGGTTCACATCAGAGTAGAATATCAAAAATTGGTTTGATTCATTCTTGGCTGCCAAGCCGGCGCAGTTCTTTTGGGATGGGATCCACAAATTGCCACAATGATGGGAAAAAGTCATAGCTTCAGATGGGCAATACTTTGAAAAGTACTATTGTACAAGTTTTTCTTAAATAAACGTTGAAATTTTGAAAAATATAAAATACTTTCAGAGTCCCATCAGCCTCTGTAGTGTCCTGTGCTGCGCTTTTTATGTAGAACTGCGTGGAGTTGGCATTGAATAGGTCATCAAATCCAGGGTGTGTGATTGCTGTGGTGTTTAAGTATCGATGACTGTGCTCGAGTGGAAGTCGTTGCAGTTCCTTTATGTCTTGATTCAGATGACTGTTAAAAGTACTTAACAGCTTCCTGGAGAGCTGAAGGATGTACTTGTCTATCGGCAATATCTGCGCTTCCTCACGAGAAGTTTGTGGCGCGGGTTTTTAAAGGGTGATTTTTTAGCTATTATCTTTTTGGCAACACTGGTTTCAACAACTGACGCACGTTTCGTGTTTTGTTTCACTGTCAAACATCTTCAGTTTGGTCTATAATTGAACCATGAATCGTCTTACAAACGAACAACGCTTGCAAATTATTGAATTTTATTATCAAAATGCGTGCTCTGTTAAGAGAGTCCATCGCGCGCTTCTTCCATTTTATGGTCAGTCAGCGACGGAGCTCATTTTTGGCTCAATGGGTACGTAAATAAGCAGAATTGTCGATTTTGGAGTGAATATCAGCCGGAAGCATTGCAAGAGCTGCCAATGCATCCAGAAAAAGTCACAGTTTGGTGCGGTGCAGTTTATGGGCTGGTGGCATCATTGGACCGTGCTTCTTCAAAGATGATGCGAATCGTAACGTAACTGTGAATGGTGAGCGCTACCGTGAGATGATATCCAACTTGTTTTTGACCAAAATGCAAGAGCTTGACTTGCATGACATGTGGTTTCAACAAGACGGTGCCACATGCCACACAGCACGCGCAACAATGGACTTATTGAGAGGCGAGTTCGGTGAACATTTTTTTTCACGTTCGGGACCGGTCAATTGGCCGCCTAGATCGTGCGACTTAACGTCTTTAGACTATTTTTTCTGGGGCTATGTTAAAGCTCATGTCTATATAGACAAGCCCGCTTCAATTGACGCATTGGAAGACAACATTGAAGCATTTATTCGTGAGATACCGGCCGAAATGTTGGAAAGAGTATGCCAAAATTGGACTAAGCGGATGGACCATTTGAGGCGCAGTCAAGGTCAACATTTGCATGAAATAATCTTCAAGCATTAAATTTTATGGACCGTACTATCGATTCAAATAAAGATTTCATGCATTTTTCTGAATTTTATGTGTTTTTTTTTTGAAAAACGTTCCTATAGCTTTTAAAAAATCACCCTTTATGACCGCGACTCTACGTTTTTTTTTTCTGTTTCATTGCACTTTTAATTTTTTTTTTATTAAATTTGTTCAAAATAAATATGTGGGTCATCTTGCACGTATTACGTTACATGTCTTTTTTAGACAAAAGGGTTAATCCCGTGACCAAGTTTTCATTGCGTTGAGTCACTGACAATTACTCAAAGAGTATTCCTGTCTAAAAAAGGGCATTAAACTGCAGGTCCATTCCACAATGGATTGAACAATAGCACAAACAATTTTGGTGGGTGTTGCAAAAGCTAGGCCCGTGTCCACCTCGGACTGTCGCCCCACCAATATTATTGTCATTACTAGCATTTACCAAAAACAACATAAATTGTAGTAAATTTCCGCAGCAGATAAAGTCCTTGATAGGTAATTTGAAACGAAATTCGTCCATAAATTCCCTAGCATGCACTCTTCCATGAAGCAAGAAACTTCGAGTGATTGTCGAAAAGTTTTGAAAGGATAAATTATCCAATCAGTGTTCAATTACCTACCTAATCGCAACTGAATTGAAAAAGTTTCAATAGCCAACGAATTTATGTTTGGATCAATATCTATTATTCTTTCAGGTCGATTTACGAGAACAATTATCAAATACTTAACGGACGTGTGTGTCAGCAGTTGTGGTAGAGACTAACTCTGCTTGCCATGCAGCCATTCGTAGAGTTTCATTTTTGTTGTACACATGAACGTGTAATTGTTAGTCGTTGCATTGAGAATGGAAAAGAACTTTGCGAATTTTGATATTCCGAGTGTAGGGTTATAGTGTTTGATGTTCGAAAATTCCAAGACCAGTACTTGAGTAACGCCTCCATCTGCAACTGGTGGCAGTTTGTGGTGGTTTTTGTTGTGGCGGTTGTTGTTTCCGTCCTGGAGATAGTGCCTGGCCATAACTTTTGGAAGAACGTAGACAAGAATTGAACTAGCATTGTCGTGTGGTCATTGATTTAGATTTAGGGGAGAGTGGAGCTTAATTTTCTCCGATATGAAATATGCTTTCCCTAGAACCTATTATGGTTGGGCGCAATTCTTCTGTTTTGTTTCTACAGTAGACGTTCGATATGGGGAACTAATAAAAATCGGGCATGTTCATTGTGTCGAGCGTAGACTCCCTAAAATTACAATTTTTGTTGAAACACTTTGTTCAAAAGCACTTTTCTTTTCTAATCAATTCATATCTAAGTCGATGATGAATGGCTTGCTATATTTTTGTTATGTGGTTTATCAGAAATGTTCAAACCAATGGTGATGGACAATGTTGATGTTGATGCGAAGCTTTCCAGCGATGCAATAAAAACCAAATTGTTGCAGGAGGTTCATCCTACAAGTGATGATGGCGCATTTTTCAGTGGAAACGATTTCGAAGAAGAATGAATTCCGTTGTTATGTTTGCAACACAATAGGCCACAAATCCCAAGACTGTGCAACGAAGAAATCAAAAATGAATGCTAAAAAAAATGTTGGTGCATCTTTTAGTTCTGGTACATTGATTCTGGTGCAACGCAACATTTAACCATGAATCGAAGTTGGATTTTTAATGTAAGAAAGCCGTAAATCAACAGCTGCAAATACTACCAAAATGAATGTTGAATCTTGTGGTTCAGTGCAATTAATTTCCAATGTTAACAGCCAACCGAAGATGATTGATGTCAAGAATGTTCTGTGTATGCCGGACTTAGCTGCAAACCTTTTGTCTGTTAGTCAAATTACTCAGAGAGGACATCAAGTCAAATTCTTAAAGGATCGTTGCGAAATTCGGGATTCACAGAAAAATATTTTGGCGACAGCTTTGCTGGTTGATGCTTTGTGTCGACTGAATAGATTCAAGGAATTTGGATGCATTGCAACTGCGTCCGCTGGTTGCGAGGCATCGACGTTTGGGACATTTGAACTATCATGATTTGAGGAAAATGATGTCTGGTGCGGTGGATGGTATGTCATTTGTTGAAGGCAAAGGCGAAAATGTCTGTGTAACTTGCTTAGGAGGAAACAATCTATACTTCCTTTAAAAAAATCTGGATCAAGGGCATCTGAAATCTTGGAAACGGTTCATGCTGACTTAGCAGGACCAATGGAAAACATTTCATTTCTTATTATTTGTTGAAAATATTTTCCAGTCACTCCAATTATATTCTTCAAACTGTTCGCGTGTTTAAATTTATTTCTATGCTTCTGGAACACTGAAATTCTACAACAATTTTCCATTCCAATTACTAGAAAAAAACAAGCAAAAATTTATAAAAAAAAGAAAGCAAATTGCTTCAAAATGTGTACGGTTTTACGTGCAATTCGCCAACAACTGCTTCATCACATGAAGTTTTATGCCCGGTACCTTCTTTCTAGTTCCCTGAACTCTTCCCTGAGGACGTGATCTCTAACAGTGCAGAATGGTACGTGGTCTCTGAAAGGTTCCGATGTCGCTTTCCTAGCGAGGGAGTCGGTCAATTCATTGATCTATTCCTGTATGACCAGCAGAGTTTTACGCTTTTGCTGCTGCTCAGTTTCTTAAGCATCTGTAGACATTCCCACTCGAGCTGGGATCTGATGATATATGAGTCTAGTGCCAGGATAGCGGCAAGATCGACATGCCGACCACATGTCGCAGTTGGTATAGGCCCTGTCAAGATTGATCTGAGCGGATGTGTCTATGACATAGACTTCTGCTTCAAAGGTACTGGTGCGTCTGCCCATGGGTTCGTAGAACTTTATCCGTCAAACCATGAATGTTCATTAAGTACAAATCTTCCAAACGATTCCTACCATGCTTGAGCTATATATGCGATGACACTTCTTGTTAATACCTGGGGTTCTACACGTCGTTTGATACCAAACTTTTGTCATTTGGACGACTTTGAATTTTGAATTAATTTCCGCTAGATTCGAAAAATAGTGTGTTATTTTGTTTTGTGCGGCGTTGTGTCGGCCCAGAAAATTCTCGTGATCTCGTGTAGATTCTCCGTTCCTCAAACTTGGTTCTCATAGAATCGCGCATCAAAATTTGCTTAAAAAAATATAAAAATATTCTTTTAGTCAACTGAAGCTTTTTACGAAAATCAGATCACACTTCGAAATGTGCCGCAAGGTGGTGACACATGAAGATTCTCGGCAACACTCGCTGTGAACGTCTTGGAACCTCATAGGCCGTCTTCGTCTACATCGACACCGTGTTCGATAACATCGACACTAGACGACGAATAGTGTTGTCCGACGGTGCCTGTTGGACATCATATTTTCAACGATAACGACGTTGTGTTGTGAACGAATATTTGCAATGGAGAGGGTCAATATACCGCCGTGTTGTTTTTTTTTTTTTGAGTTGAGAGTTGAGAAGCGATTTAAAACCGTTATAAATACATCTTAATTGAGGAAACATCTTAATTGGGACTTTCTGTAATTGGGGCATGTCCAAAATGAATTGCACTTCATGCCAAACTGCAAACGGGGCTCCTCTGAATTGGACCATGGGCCAACGATTTTGGTGGAAAAAAGCTTTCGTTGTCTGAAAAACAACCCCTAAATTGGGGCACAAAGCTAAGAAAGGTAGAAATCACAAGTGTGTGGATGGGTCCATCTGCTTATACACATGGTCATGCGCCAAAAATAGACGATTTCTCGGGATGTCTTTGATCGTTTTGTGTTGTTGCCACCAAGCACTCATTCATTGTAGTAGTCTTTCTTACATTTAACATTTCAAGAACATTTTATTTCAGAGGTATGTAAAGGGTGGTTAAATTTTAAGGGCCGATGTTGATTTTGAAGAAAACACAAATTATGTAGGAAATTATTGTCATTTCTTTTTATCATGATAATATTGGTATGGTTCAATTATGTATGGAACAAAATATAGGCCAAATGCCGGCCGCGACCTCGGCGGCACACCTCAATCCGATGGTCCAAATTTTCGATGACGCTGAAGCGCAATTGAGGTTCTATTTCGTTAATGTGCCGAATTATCTCATCCTTTAGCTCTTGAATTGTTGCTGGCTTATCGGGGTACACCCTTTCTTTCAAATAACCCTAAAGAAAAAAAATCCAACGGTGTCAAATCACATGATCTTGGCGGCCAATTGACATCGCCAGCACGTGAGGTAACACGGCCATTGAATTTGTCGCGCAAAAAGAGCCATTATTTCGTTAGCTGTGTGGCAAGTGGCACCGTCCTGTTGGAATCACATATCGTCCACATTCATATCTTCCAAGTCTGGCCATAAAAAATTCGTTATCATTTCACGATAGCGAACACCATTCACAGTAACTGCCTGACCGGCCTCATTTTGGAAAAAATACGGCCTGATGATGCCGCCAGCCCATAAACCGCACCAAACAGTCACTCTCTGTGGGTGCATTGGTTTTTCGACAATCACTCTTGGATTATTCGCCATTCGCCCAAATGCGGCAATTCTGATTATTGACGAATCCACTGAAGATGATTTTCTTCGAAAATTGATCATCCACTATTGCCATTTCTTGCCACCATTCTGACCATTGACGACGCTTGAAATGGTCAAGAGGCTTTAGTTCTTGAGTCAATTGCACCTATTAAGCGTCGTCGTTGATGAACATTATGCATAAAGACTTGCATTTATCTTTATGCATAATGTTCATCAACGACGACCGTGAGAGGTGCAATTGTTGGGCACGACGACGAGTTGAGGTGGACGGCTCTTCAGCCACACTATCGCCAACAGCAGCAATATTTTCTGCAGTACGAGCTGTACGAGCATGCACTGGTGTTTTCACATCTCCTACAGACCCGGTTTGCTCAAATTTTTGCACGACTTTCCGATTGTACGCACATTTGGACGATTAAATTGACCGAAAAAATCACGAAGTGCACGATATGCATTTTGATTTGAACGCCCATTTTCATAATAATCCTGAATAACTTTGACGCGTTGCTCGATCGTGTTTGTTTCCATGGTTCAAATTGAGTTAGTCCGAAATTGAGAAATGCCAAATGAAATGCAGACAAAAAACTTGACGTGGTGTGGTTCACATTCACCTTTATAATTGGGACAGAATGATATCTGGCCCAATTTAGAAGTCCTCTCAAATCGTCCCTTGGAGTGTCCCATTTAGGAGGTGTCACCATACATGTAATTTAAAGTACCATTTTACTTCTTATTTCCATCTTATCATTCAAAAACTAAGAGAAACGATAAATAATCTTGTTTATGTATTTGGTCCAGAAAGGGTCGTAACCTCATCAATCGCGTTTGAATATCTTTTCATCCCATAGAGTTGAATTACTTCTTGTATTGACACCGTAGATGAGATAATGCTCGACGGCAAGTGCAGCGGCATTATTTCTTTAGGCTGATAAGATATGTTATGTAATTTTGTAAAATTAAGGCAGTTCGAAAATAGTGTTAAACGAGAGCAGAAGTGTTACGTTACTCAAACTCCAACCGAGAGAACTCAAAGTGTTTTTTAATTTCCATTTCAATCTATTTCATTTTTGTTGCACTGGAATTTAGAAACGTTATTCAGCTTACAGAAACAGGGTCGAAACCAATCGCACTACGTTTTTCGGAGATCGACTGTCTAGTCGAAGAAAAAACCCGTTCTGAGCTGATGTGGCTGTGTAGCTTATAATTTACAGGTCGTTTTATACAAAAGAGTGATCTCCAGTTGGTGCATGCGGTACCACTACAGGAATTTAAACTCATGAGATAAAGTCACATTGGTGTTTCCATTCCGGAAAGAGACTTCCCGAAAAGACATTTCTACACAGACGCATCCAAGGCGGGAGGCGAAGCAGGAAGCGGTGGATTCTCTGAACATCTCAATCTTAACAAATCAATTCATTTACCTCATCACTGCAGTGTCTTCTGATCGAAAATAATGGCGATCAGTGAAACCCTGTCCTGCTTGGGGTGGAACGTGATATCTGCCAGCGATATTTGCATCTTAATGGATAGCCACAAACTCACACAAACCTACAAACTCAACTCGTAATCATAAATTGCCGAACACCTCTTGAGGAGACAACCGAATAGTTTCACATTCGCCTGAGTCACGTATCAGGTCATAGTACACCGTATCCACTGGAAATTTTTCTGCCCAACATCACATCCACAATCTGAACAGCCATCCGCGCTCTTTTCTTTCGTTGGCATGATATGCCATATAGCTTCACTTCAACGTTGGCGTCAACATCGTCAGCGTCAACATCGAGAAGCGGACAACCACCCACCAATCAACGAAGTAGATCTCACTAAAAACAGTGCCAAAAAATGACATTCACTAACACTTCTGCTTTTACTCTCAATATTTACCATTCTATGTAAACTAAATCGTGCACATATGGCAAAACGTCAAATCGCATGTCCAACTGTTGAACAGTTGCTCATGATCAAGATTCTCCGACACGATGTAAGTTTGGACATGGATTTTTGTGCCTCCACTAGAGTTTTTCACATGTTCATGAACAGGGCATGGTTGATGTCCAGTGGAGACGACGTGTAGAGGCACACAGTTAAGCTGACAAACGCACAAATTTCGCCAAAACACTGCCAGATGATGGGACCTTTTGTGACTTAGGTGCTCCCTAAATTGCGACATTCAGAGTAGATTAAAAGCCATCAAAAACATTTGATATCTTGATCTCCGTAAAAAGAGCCACAATCAGCATCGCAGGGAGAATAATCCCGGAACACTGCCTATTAGTGTCCGAGGAGGCTAGCGAAGAGGCTAGGACTATTCTCAAATGATTTGTGACTAGATGAAGAAGAGGAGAGAAGCGTGCAACACCTTCTATGTAGCTGCCCTGCACTCGCCTCGACTAGGAAAGCCAGGGCTCCTGCGGCTAGGGCTCCTGCGGCTTGGACAACTTGATCGAGTTAAGTGAAACACCAGTTAAATCGATACTGAATTTCACTGACAAATCTGTCTGGCTGTCGTAGTAATCACTCCGCCCCAGAACCCCTTTTCTGTTAACCCATGTGGCAGTACCACTTACCTACCCACCCTTCTAATAAAACAGTGTCCAAAAATGACCTGAACGTGAGACCTACACCATTGTGAGAATTTTTTAAATAAAATACTATGCCTTTTACCACACATTTTCCAATCAGAGCTACAAATATGATTTTTCCCAGTTGATGACGACACAAGTAAAAACGATGGCGAATCATCAACATCGACACACATCCACGGTATTTGAAAGAAAAGGTGATGTGTATATTTTGGGCAGCTTCCAAATTTAAATTCATTCGTTAACATCGCAATCGCCCGATGACATGTTTCTTTCGACACCATCAACGGCAAACGATCATCGAAATGTAAACATTTGCATTGTCACATTAATCCACGCATCCCGTTGCCAGCAGCAAATATTTATGAATATTCGTAAATACTTCGCCAACTCGTTCGCAGCACCGCGCTGCGAGACGAGTCGTTACATCGGTATACAAATGTTAACTCTGAATGGATGGTCGGCAATTTGGCCAGCTCATGTAAACAAGTGCAGCCATCGGGATCATGAGAGCAATCCATTCATGACTCGAGGCTATTTGCCAAGTGGTTGTTGTGTACACGGCTAGTTAGTCGTGCGTTGTTAGTGTACGTGGAGAGGAAAAACCGAACACAGTGATTACTGATTGTTCTACAGAGGCTCTGGACATAATTAGATGGATCAATTGAGCAAATACCGGTATTGATTGTAATCGCATCCCTGCACTATGCATGAATGGCCACGGTGAATATGATGCGCAGTTGTTCTGTGAAACCGATAAGTTTCCATTAAACTTAAAAAAAAAACTTTCTATGAATTCATTTAAAATTATGCCGAAAAACTGAGGATTTGAGTAACACAGACCCAAAGGATATAGTCCAATTTCTTAGAGCCACTAACTGGCTTTAAGAGATGCCAGCAGGAATCACAAACGACTAGCATATCAAAAGAGAGAATACAAAAATCCGATGAGGGAGTTGCAATATGATAAATTGTCAGCTTATGAAATATCTCGAATCGCGGAAGCTTCTTAATGACCGGCAGTATGGTTTCCGCAGCAACAGGTCCACTGGTGATTTGATAGCTTATCTCACCGAAAAGTGGAACCAATCATTACACAATGCGAAAGCAAGATAGTTGCGCTTGATATTTCTAAGGCATTTGACAGAGTTTGTCATCAAGCTCTCTTGTCTAAAATGCGTGCCTATGGTGTCGATGAATCACTTCTTCAATGGATTAGATATTACCTTTCGAACTGTTCACTTCAAGTTGTTTTGGCAGGGTTCAAGCCTGATGTCCAACAAATAAATGCCGGTGTTCCCCAAGGCTCTATTCTGTTTCCGACACTCTTTCTCATTTTTATAAATGATCTCTTGTCTGCTACTTCTAATCCAACCCATTCCTTCGCTGATGACAGCACCCTCAGCTTTTCATATCCGTTCCAAGACTCACGATCCCGCCCTTCGGCCGTAGCGAGTGGAATTCAATGCTTCAAAAACTTAATGCTGCCTGCTGTCACTCAGGCGAACCCTTCTTAATCAGCCATTATCCACGAATGGCACCTGTGTCGATGGAACCGGAAAGCTTTCCATCCTTGATTTGTGTGTCAACACAACACTTCGTTGGAACGACCACATATTTGAGGTCGCCAAAAATGCTGCGAAATGTTTAGGCTCCTCGCAATACTCGTCTCGCCAGGAATACTCATCAGTTTATCCTTAAGCCTACTTTCGGACGCACAGTTAAATTTAGGGACTCGTTCACCAGCCGCACGGCACGAATATGGAATGCTCCTTCCAGCCTAATATTTCCCACAGACCACAATTCGCAGATATTTAAAACCAATGTGCACAGGTAGCCTTTCTTCCTTTACACCTTCGGCCCGTGCTGTGTCTTGAACCCGAACACTTAAGGGTATTAACAATACCTTGCGTTCCCGCAAATTCTAAAAAAAAACGGTCTAAGGGCACAATGTACCGGAGGGCCTAAGTGAGCATGATGTTCTGAATAAAGGACTCATCATACCTGGCTCCCTAACTACCTTATACCGAAAATTAATTTTTTATAAATAAACATAGCGCCGTTCCGTCGGCAAGTAAGAACTAATGTGATCGAATGTGGGTGACGTGTGTGGCGGTAAGCGAGACAAGTGCGCACCGTGTATGGGGCACTTAAGTCATATGGTGAATTTCAACGAAAATAGGGGATTGGACATATTGTCTAGATACCAAACACTAAATTGTCACGAAAGAGTGCTTATAATGGCATCCCATTTGGATGGATTTGGATCTTTGGATTTAGCTGGATTTTTAAAAATGTATTGTTCAACAATTCTCGTCCTTTATTCTGTGGCCACAAGAGATCTCCATTCAACTCCATCCTCCGCCATTGACTCTACCTCACCAGGACCTATGCCCAAACATATCCAGACGTGTTTTTGGACTTGAACCTACCACCTAGCCCTGGGCGGTCGCCAACTCACTCTCGTTTAAGGTATGCCTCAGAAGTCATGATGATGGGCACAGTTGTGTCACGTGAAGCGTAGCCATTTCCATTCGAAAAAGCAACTCCTCCCGTATTGCCACGCTTCGCAGAAACTTGAAGAACAGCACGAAGAAATCAAATTTCGGTCATTCACACAATTCATGGTCGTAGGTGGGAAATAGGATAAATAAGACCGCTAACTTGACTTTAACACCAAGCTCGGCCTTAATGACTACATATCTTCCAAGCTGTTTCAAATTTGACCCAGCTTGGCCAATCCTACAGGAAAGTTCAGCGCTACTTCTCCCAAGCGCCACAGACTTTGCGGCAGCTTGTGATATGGTTATAAGCAGCACGAAGTTCCCTTACAAAAGAATCCACACAGCAACCTGGCGATCTCCGGACTGTCGAACCGACAACCAAATCGACCATGTGCTCATTGAGGCGTGTCACAAATCTGCACCAGCCAACAAAGAGGAGTTTTGACATTTTACACCTGAGCACACCAGTGATTGCCAGAGCCTACGAAGAGGAATTAAATGAGGGACTTTCAAGCATGCCTACTTCGAACACCAACGCCAACGAGATGTGGTTGCATTATCGCCGGCCATCAACGAGGTAGCGGAAACTGCCTTAGACTGCCGACCACCCCCGACAAGAAACCCGTGGTATGATGGCAAGTGTGAGCAGAAGAAACGTGCAACTGACGAGGCATACTAAAAGGCACTGCAACGGAAAACAAGAGCAGCACAAGAGGAGTACTCGGCTATAAGACAGGAAGAGAAGAAGCTTCTACGGCTGAAGAAAAGGTCTCCCGCAACCTCCCATACTGGCTCTTTTATAAAAGCTTTGCTACTGGCTTTTAGGAAAGGCACCCAGGCTCTTCGAAACTGTGAGGGTAACCTGACCTGCAGGGAATAGTGGATGTGTTTAAGCAGCACATCCAGCAGCTGCTTAGCGGGCCTGACCGGGAGAGAGTGATGGGGAATCAAAATCTCCCACTCCAGTCGATGAAGTAGTCCTCCCTCTTCAAAAAGGTCAGTACACCCATTAAAAGGGTGAAGGGCCGGTGGGGATGTTGTGGTAGGGAGCATGGACCAGATCATTTGTAGAATTTGGGAAGACGAAAGCATGCCCGACGACTGGAATATCAGCTCCATATGCCCCATCCACAAAAACCTCTCGCAACAACTACAGAGGTATATCCCTGCTCAACGTCGCCTACCAGATCCAGTCGAGCGTACAGTGTGAACGTCTAAAAATGGACTAATCGGCACGTACCTGCCCGACAAATCGACTATAAACCAAATAATCACACTAAGGCAAATCCTGGAGAAGACTAGAGAGTTTCAAATCCATACGCATCATCTTTTCGTCGATTTTAAGGCCGCATACGACAGCATTCACCGCTAGGAGCTACTCGATGCGATCGCCGAATTCGGGATTCCGGGAAAACCACGCTAACACACATGCGATGCACTGGGCAGTTCGGCTCAAGGATTTCCGAGCCGTTTGAAACCTGCACCGGACCGGACCTTCACCGGACTTCGGCAAGGAGATGCGCTGTCGTGTGATTTCTTCAATTTGGTACTGGAGAAGATAGTGCGGCGGGCAGCTGCGAACACGGAAGTCAATATCTTCTACAAGTCGGTCCAAGTGTTGGGGTACGCAGATGACATCGGCATCGTAGCGCGTTCCCAACGTGTCGTAGTAGAGGCTTTTACGGCGATTGAAGAACAGGCGAAACGAACTGGTTTCAAGGTCAATGAGGGCAAAACCAAATATATGCTGTCGACGAAAAAACCTCCGTCGCACACCACCTTGGACAAAACATCACGATCAAGCTTGTAAAGGAGTGTGTCTACATCGGGGTAAACGTGACCCCCACAAACGACATCACAGAGGAGATCCGACGTTGAATCGCCCTTGGCAACCGGTGCTACTTCGGTTTGTCAAATCAACTGGGCTCAAAACTCCTGAATCGGAGGACAAAAATCATGCCCTAAAAAACCCTCATTTTACCAGTCCTGCTGTATGGACACGAAAGCTGGACGCTAAGCAAAACTGCAGAGCTGATTCTTGGTACCTTCGAAAGACAAATTCTGCGTCGGATATATGGTGCCGTCTGCGAGGAAGGTAAGACACAACCGCGAACTCTACGAGGTGTACCAGGATGTGGATGTAGTTCGGAAGACAAAAATCCGTCGAGTGCACTGGCTCGGCCGCATAGAGCGCATGGACACCAACGCTCCAGGTAAGAGGGTCTTCGAATCCGAGCCTAATGTTTCGAGAAGGAGAGGAAGACCGAATCTCCGGTATAGAGACCAAGTAGTCGCGGATGCAAGGCAGCTTGTTCTTGATGGAAGCAGCGTGCCCAGGACCGTCATCGACGGAAGGCAGCATTTGCTCAGGCTCAGTAAGTACCCCTACGGTACAACTGTTAATTCGGAGATGTACTGTCAGTTGGACTGTTTGAAGGAAGCAAAGAGGAATTTTGTTCCATTAGGACAAGGATTATTATTGTCAAGACTTTGTGATCTATTTGATACATTTGAAATCTTTCGAGTTCCCATCGCGTACAGTTCCTTTTGCGCATAGATGGAAAAAGTCAATTCTCTTTAAGCCAGTTTCGTGGTTGGTAGAACACAGCGAGCCGTTTGCTGGCATTGAGGCGGAAGCGGCTAATATGGGTCTAGCGGTGAATGAAGGCTGTCCTCAAGAAAGCACGTACAACATCGTCGTCTTGGACAGAGCGTCACAATGGGCTGCTATGACTTCGAGGTTGTCAAGGACTTCGCCTGCCTCGGCTCCGCAGTAAATAGTACGTACAACATAAGTACCGAGATCAAAGGCAGAGCAACTCTTACCAACCGCTGTTTCTATGGGCATAAGAGACAATCGAGTAATAGAGGCTTCTCTCGAAGAACCAAGCTGGATTTATGTAGACCTTGGTCATCCCAGTCCTGCTGTATGGCGCGGAGGCATGGAGAATCTCAAAAGCGGATGGGGAAGTCGTTGGTCCCTTCGAAAGCTCTGCGTTCGGTCTTTGGTCCTATTTGTGTTGACGCTTTTTGGAGGAGAAGATTCAACCACAACAGCTACATGAGCCTAGTCAGATGTCTACGGATCCAACGTCTAAGGTGGATGGGCCATACAGAGCGCATGGACAACTCAGCTCCGGCCCCAAGAGTCTTCCACTCCGAACCTGTGGAACAACGTAACAGCGGACGCTCGCGATTAAGGTGCCGCACCCAGGTGGAGAAGGACCTCAATCAACTTGGCGTGCGACACTGCTGCACTGGAGGCTGCAGGATTCTCTACCTCGGCTCTCAAGTTGAGCTTGCCAGAGATCGTGCTAGTTGGAGAGGCTTGTTGGTTGAGGCTCAGGTCCACAGCGGACGGAAGAAAGCTCAATCAAAATTATTGCTAGATCTCCCTGGAACTTGGAAATAATGATTTTTAAAGCGTCAACAAGACGCAGGACAATTACAAAAGTGAGTACACATTTTTATCTGAATTTACATACGTATGTATAAGTCAATGCCTGCCATTTTCTGTTAACGATTCTTTGGCTTCGACTTGTTTGCCGACAGTAAGAACTGTTGTAAACCAACTGGGGCCACTTCAGAACAGAATCGACCTGCGGCATGGAAACCTGTATTAAGCTCTCCTATGGATTACTCCACTCATGCTTGATGTGCCTATCAGAATTGCTTTGAATAAAATCAACTTAGAATATGACCTTTCATAGAGGAGTGTGAGACGTCCCGAGCCCACAGGATCCACTGAATTTATGCAAATGTGGGCAGAAAACGAGTGTAGTCTTCATGAACTGGCGATGCTGTTCAATCCCTCCTAATCTAACGATTCAGCACAGAGCCGAGCTAAATTCCCACCAGATTCGAGTTGCTTCCCGGCAAATCTTCCAAATCGCATGCACCCCAAAGCCCAGCACACACACACAAGTTTGGAAATGGAATGAAATTTCTCTTTATTCTTCAAGGAAAGATAGCAGCCAAAATGAATGCAAATAGAGTTACATTCTTTCCAAACGGCAAAGAGATATCCCAGAGTAGCACAACGTGAATATCTCCACACAGCCCTCTAGAGTGCCAATCCACAGCTCTTGGCGTCATTTGGAATTTACGTCATTACGCCCCGGCCAAAGTAAATGTAACCCAGTCCAGCCGCGAGAGTCAAAGTTGAATGTTATTCAATTTTTCATTCATCTTCAGGCAGTACATTGGCACCGACAACAATCGACAAGCACTGCTGTCGGGGATGTCTGTTCTGCTTTTTTTCCCAATTTCGTCGACTCTCTTGGAATTAATCTTAAAATTTGTAAAAGGCACAACGCCGGCACCAGATGTGCTCCACTAATGAGCCATTTGCATCCCTCTGGCATGCCAGTCGTCAGCTTCAATTGGAATCCCATGAATGTGGACGAGGCAACTATCCGCAGCGAAAAGTTTTCCATTTAACTTCTCTTGGATGGGTGAAGTTTTCGGAGTGGTCTTATCATTGAATGGAAAAGTGAGATGAGGATTTTATTGGCTTTCAGATCTTCGCCCGCACGAGGGGCGGTAGGTTGGAGTCACGGGACACGCCTTTGAAGTGTTGCAGTGAAAATGAATTCAATTCTGATTTATTGTGCGAAGATCCTTCTTTTCGAAACGAGATACAGCGAATGGGTAGAAAATGCTTTGTCTATGGGTTCCGAGTGCCGGGGGTCTTATGTATGTCTCCGCCATTAACACCACTCAGACGGGATCGAATTAATGGCTCTTGACTTTGAACTGTGCGTGCTAAGACTTTGGCGCCATCAAATATTGATTGGGTACTCTGTCACTCGCGGAAGGCTTTCGACAACTGAATGACGCCATGATGAAACGATTTTCTTTTCGTGATTTAATATGAGCTTCAAGAGATTTTAATCTCAGATAATGGCTTCATTGTTTGAGAAGCACCGTGCTGGTGAGTCTGGAGATGTCTCTTGGGGTAGACATGTGCTGAGGGGAAGGCATTTGATAACCTGAAGGAAACGTACGTAAGTTTGCCACTGCTGAAGCTAGACAACGACTCTCTAGGGACTTTTAAATGTCTGGGCCCTCCAGTATCCAGTGATCCAGTGAGGTTTCGAAACGTACTCGCGTTGGAGTTGTGTGCTTAAGGAGACACAGTCGAACCTCCATAAGTGGTATAGCCACGGGGACAAATATTGTGTTCGATTCATGGAATGTTAGAGTTGTGGAGTGAAAATTTAAGTCGTGAATTCCCTTTAGTCCTGACACATTTCTTCGACTTCTAGAAAATTCGGGTTAAGGATGTTCGACTTATAGAGGTTTGACTGTATCTGCTTTTCAGTGAAATCGAAGAAATTGCATAACTCAATTAAGGACTCACAAGAATATGGATTTTGGAAGAATTGTGACTGAATCAGAGATCGTTTCTGAACCCCCAGTGTTTTCAGTTCAGTTACAAAAGGAAACTCACAAACTGATGCTTCTTCATAACATAACAATGTCTTCCAATGCCAACGCGTAGTTCAAGATTTACATTTATAGGCGGCGCTACAATTCAACGTGGACCTTCGTTTGTGATCTGCAGCAGTGTTTTTCAAACTGTGGGTCGCGACCCACTAGAGTTACATGTGTCTCTCAACACAACTGCCTAGCAACAGCGGGAACATGTACACTGGGGGACACAAACATGTTTACCCGAAGCCAGTATCAGCAACGGGAGCAAGCGTCCTAATAAAAGACCACAGCATTGGTGAACAAGTGGTTTTCCACATGATACCTCGCAAGACAGCATGGCAACAGCAACAGCAACACTCCAACCAATGCTATGCACCAGCTATGGCACAGTCGCAACCTACAACCACTAGTCCACCTGATGGCTTGGCTTGTCACGGCGTGGCGTGGCTGGGCTTGCTATCGTATGATCGTTTCTTTCTTTTGATCGCAAGCAAAAAGGATTAAGCCAGAGGACAAAACTGCTGCTTATAGGAACGATCTCAACGTACGGCTTCCCAATCTGGCACACCATCTCTAAGACCAGCATGACGAAGCTCGCAATTTTCGAAAGAAAATACTGCGAATATGTACCGAACTCACCTTCGATAGGGACCGTCAAAGGCACCACAGCAACAGTAGGCTTTACGACCAATCACGCATCATCCCCCTGCAACAGTGTATGGTGACACTGTTCAGAAAGCAGCCACTAGAAATCAACAACCATCCTAACGAGGAAATCTGGAACTTGAGAAACACACATACCGGACAACGGTACCTACCTTCACCCTTGATTTCGGAAAGTTTCGTAACTTGTGCGTTATGTTTTTACCCTGGTATCAAGTAGGCTTCTGTAAAACAATCCTCTTGACACAGCTAAGGCTTTCTATATGTCACCATACAGATACTGATCCAACCAAATGCCAAGACACCTTACTTCACTCTTCACATCTAACACCCATTCCTGCGGGTCAACTATGCCGAACTTACGCCAGTTTATGCATGCATCCCATGATGTCATGTACAACGAGGTCCTGAAAGGGATTGTTTTACACTTCAGGAAGTTATCAACTTCCAGTCGTCTTGTTCGAAGTCACTTTGCAGCAAGGTATTTGTCACTTCAACCTTCTGAGTCAATACGCTGCTAGATCGTCGGCGTAAGCAATTGAATGCGGCTCGAAACTATAAGATCTGCCGTGAATATAGTTCGGCGAACTAACCGCCCCCGGATGCAGACCATCAAAGGTTCTTCGAGCATATTTGCATTGCTCGACTGGCATGAAGCAGGCCAAGAAGCTCTTGTGCGAACATAACCGGAAAAGGTTTGAGGCGTGCAGCAGAATGAGCAAAAACAACCTCCGTATCCTAACAGGCTTCCTAACAGGTGCTCCCTGAGTCTACAGCGCCCGAAGAAAACTAAGAGCTTCAGAAGACGGCCTCTGCAGATTATGCGGATTTTGCAGATTCTGCAGATTCAGAGGAAGAATTGAAGTCACTGGAACCAGCTCTCATTCTCAGATTCCTAAAGGCTACGGGCTTATAGAGAACACTCTAGGACAAATCTCTCTTCCACCTTCGCGCAACAGGAGCAGATAACCCTCAACACAACTCTGAAAAGAGCTGCATGAGAGGGGAGCCCTTAAGAAAGCAAAGGTATGAATAGGGGTCTCAATCTTCCCTCTCCACTATGCCAGCCACACGTTACCACCTTTCTCAGTGGGGTGGTACGTTGCCAAGGGAGCAAAAATATGGATTGTAGGGCTCTCAATCGCTATGTAGGCAATTTACCCTTATTAATGATAATAATTAAAAAAGACCGCGTTAGAAGTTACCACTTTTCACGACGAGGAAGTTCGTCCATGTGTCATAGATCATGTATACCAAATGTTTACTTATGCCGAGCCTGACCAGCTTAAAAGGAAGAGCCCCTCCAATCAAACGGTGTCGAACGCTTTCTCCAAGTCAATCAAGCAGGCACCTGTGCATAGTTTTTTTTGCCTTTATTCCACTCAATGTCGGACACCAGTTTGGACGCGGCATGTATGGTTTCATGCCCCGCCCTGAGCTGGTTGTCCTGTATAATCTTATTTTCCTCAACCCATTGTTTCAGCACTAGAATGACCTGTTCAATGTACTCTACGTGTTATTGGAGTTTAAGTATCTCGTGGTATTTATCACGAGTGATGCGAGAAGTAATGCTGAGCGTTCCTGTAGGATTGGTTAAGCTGGGTCAATTTTGTATTGGCTTGAAAGCTTGACTGAGAAAGTACTTGACTTACGGTCTTAAACTCAATATGCATCCTACTTAAGCTCGCCTGGTTGCACTTGGGTATAGCTCCTGATGAATCTCCTGTATAAACATCGAGTTATCGCAGAGGGAAGACAGCTTGGAGTTGTTATAATAAAATCAATAAGTAGTATTTCCATCTTGAAATGGCAATGCTAACAAAGCTTGTTTGACTTTGACACATGTCACGAATCACGCGAGACCTTTTAAAATTAGAACACTGAAAAACAAGACTGTACAAAAGAACACACTATCAACAACTACGGAGTGCAGGGAGATAGTTGATTACAAACGCCTGCGATCCTACGACTTATGTTATGGGAGAGTGGAGAATAATTTGGTAAAATCTAGTTTCAGCTGACTAGGTCTCAGATGACCTATGTGTTCACGGCTCTGCCATGTTGACACTCGACAGGTACTTTTGTTAGTTTTCGCATCATATATCAAGAGTAAAGTGTCGACAACCTGTTAGATTGCTCCCTTCATAAGGAGGCAACCAACCTGCCAGGTTCTAGCGATCTTGAGAATACAGCATCCTTGAGCCATCTTCTTCGATGACTGCAGCCACTTACAAACTTATCCATAGACAGATTGGTTTCCTTCTTTCAATGCGCCTAGTGTGGCCTAAATGTGGTGTTCGCCATTGCAACCCCCACTTACTGGTGACTGTTGTCGAGACTAGTTGGAAAGCTTACTAGTGCCAGAACTGCTGCGCATCACGAAGCCTACAGAACATGTGGTTCCGACAAGGTAACACAGGTCGTACTATGATTTTATGAACAAATTTCCAGCCGACAGAGGCAGAGCCTCTGATGGAATGAGACGGCTGCAAGGTAGAGGCGAGCCCACATTGAATAACCGTGCTACCAGAACCAGAAACCAGAAATGCCAGTTTAATGTGTGCATGGAGTGTTGTGGAATTGATAACTTACGAGCGTGAAGAGGTCATTGGCAAAAGAAGTTGCCACACAGGAGTGATTTGCTATGGGAGCAGATGCGAAGTAAGTTGGTTTTTCCGAATCATACGTTGGGGCGTATGCCTTTTTTTGTTGTTTTTCGTGGGGAGGTGCAAACCTTGCATAGGCACTACTAGTAACATGGCTTACTATCGGCAGACTGCACTTGGCAGTGTTTCTACTTATCCAAACATGCGCCCAAGCCACTCGCGTAATAATGCTGTGCATCGATGGAAAGCGGTAAAACCAAGCCAAGCCTAAGCACTCGCGTGATGTTGCTATGCATTGGATGAAAAGCGGTACAGCCAAGCCAAGCCCAAGCCATGTGCTTGCTATTGTCCAAGCACGCGCCAAGCCAAAGAACTCACGTGATCCTGCTGTGCACTATATGAAGGACGCCACAGCCAAGCTACAACGAAACTCGTGTCGGTATGGGCCGACATGACCTTCGGGACACCCCAGTGTCCCGAAACTCGTGTCGGTATGGGCCGACATGACTTTCGGGACACCCCAGTGTCCCGAAACTCGTGTCGGTATGGGACACCCCAGTGTCCCGAAACTCGTGTCGGTATGGGCCGACATGACTTTCGGGAAACCCCAGTGTCCCGAAACTCGTGTCGGTATGGGCCGACATGACTGTCGGGACACCCCAGTGTCCCGAAACTCGTGTCGGTATGGGCCGACATGACTGTCGGGACACCCCAGTGTCCCGAAACTCGTGTCGGTATGGGCCGACATGACTTTCGGGACACCCCAGTGTCCCGAAACTCGTGTCGGTATGGGCCGACATAACTTTCGGGACACTGGGGGGTATTGGCCGACATGACTTTCGGGACACCCCAGTGTCCCGAAACTCGTGTCGGTATGGGCCGACATGACCTTCGGGACACCCCAGTGTCCCGAAACTCGTGTCGGTATGGGCCGACATGACTTTCGGGACACCCCAGTGTCCCGAAACTCGTGTCGGCATGGGCCGACATCGTGTCGGTATGGGCCGACATGACTTTCGGGACACCCCAGTGTCCCGAAACTCGTGTCGGTATGGGCCGACATTACTTTCGGGACACCCCAGTGTCCCGAAACTCGTGTCGGTATGGGCCGACATGACCTTCGGGACACCCCAGTGTCCCGAAACTCGTGTCGGTATGGGCCGACATGACTTTCGGGACACCCCAGTGTCCCGAAACTCGTGTCGGTATGGGCCGACATCGTGTCGGTATGGGCCGACATGACTTTCGGGACACCCCAGTGTCCCGAAACTCGTGTCGGTATGGGCCGACATTACTTTCGGGACACCCCAGTGTCCCGAAACTCGTGTCGGTATGGGCCGACATGACTTTCGGGACACCCCAGTGTCCCGAAACTCGTGTCGGTATGGGCCGACATGACTTTCGGGACACCCCAGTGTCCCGAAACTCGTGTCGGTATGGGCCGACATGACTTTCGGGACACCCCTGTGTCCCGAAACTCGTGTCGGTATGGGCCGACATGACTTTCGGGACACCCCAGTGTCCCGAAACTCGTGTCGGTATGGGCCGACATGACTTTCGGGACACCCCAGTGTCCCGAAACTCGTGTCGGTATGGGCCGACATGACTTTCGGGACACCCCAGTGTCCCGAAACTCGTGTCGGTATGGGCCGACATGACTTTCGGGACACCCCAGTGTCCCGAAACTCGTGTCGGTATGGGCCGACATGACTTTCGGGACACCCCAGTGTCCCGAAACTCGTGTCGGTATGGGCCGACATGACTTTCGGGACACCCCAGTGTCCCGAAACTCGTGTCGGTATGGGCCGACATGACTTTCGGGACACCCCAGTGTCCCGAAACTCGTGTCGGTATGGGCCGACATGACTTTCGGGACACCCCAGTGTCCCGAAACTCGTGTCGGTATGGGCCGACATGACTTTCGGGACACCCCTGTGTCCCGAAACTCGTGTCGGTATGGGCCGACATGTCGGTATGGGACACCCCAGTGTCCCGAAACTCGTGTCGGTATGGGCCGACATGACTTTCGGTACACCCCAGTGTCCCGAAACTCGTGTCGGTAATGGGCCGACATGACTTTCGGGACACCCCCAGTGTCCCCGAAACTCGTGTCGGTATGGGCCGACATGACTTTCGGGACACCCCAGTGTCCCGAAACTCGTGTCGGTATGGGCCGACATGACTTTCGGGACACCCCAGTGTCCCCGAATACTCGTGTCGGTATGGGCCGACATGACTTTCGGGACACCCCAGTGTATGGGCCGACATGACTTTCGGGACACCCCAGTGTCCCGAAACTCGTGTAGGTATGGGCCGACATGACTTTCGGGACACCCCAGTGTCCCGAAACTCGTGTCGGTATGGGCCGACATGACTTTCGGGACACCCCAGTGTCCCGAAACTCGTGTCGGTATGGGCCGACATGACTTTCGGGACACCCCAGTGTCCCGAAACTCGTGTCGGTATGGGCCGACATGACTTTCGGGACACCCCAGTGTCCCGAAACTCGTGTCGGTATGGGCCGAAACTCGTGTCGGTATGGGCCGACATGACTTTCGGGACACCCCAGTGTCTCGAAACTCGTGTCGGTATGGGCCGACATGACTTTCGGGACACCCCAGTGTCCCGAAACTCGTGTCGGTATGGGCCGACATGACTTTCGGGACACCCAGTGTCCCGAAACTCGTGTCGGTATGGGCCCGACATGACTTTCGGGACACCCCAGTGTCCCGAAACTCGTGTCGGTATGGGCCGACATGACTTTCGGGACACCCCAGTGTCTCGAAACTCGTGTCGGTATGGGCCGACATGACTTTCGGGACACCCCAGTGTGTCCCGACATGACTTTCGGGACACCCTTGTGTCTCGAAACTCGTGTCGGTATGGGCCGACATGACTTTCGGGACACCCCAGTGTCCCGAAACTCGTGTCGGTATGGGCCGACATGACTTTCGGGACACCCCAGTGTCCCGAAACTCGTGTCGGAATGGCCCGACATGACTTTCGGGACACCCCAGTGTCCCGAAACTCGTGTCGGTATGGGCCGACATGACTTTCGGGACACCCCCAGTGTCCCGAAACTCGTGTCGGTATGGGCCGACATGACTTTCGGGAGACCCCAGTGTCCCGAAACTCGTGTCGGTATGGGCCGACATGACTTTTCGGGACACCCCAGTGTCCCGAAACTCGTGTCGGTATGGGCCGACATGACTTTCGGGACACCCCAGTGTCCCGAAACTCGTGTCGGTATGGGCCGACATGACTTTCGGGACACCCCAGTGTCCCGAAACTCGTGTCGGTATGGGCCGACATGACTTTCGGGACACCCCAGTGTATGGGCCGACATGACCTTCGGGACACCCCAGTGTCCCGAAACTCGTGTCGGTATGGGCCGACATGACTTTCGGGACACCCCAGTGTCCCGAAACTCGTGTCGGTATGGGCCGACATGTCGGTATGGGACACCCCAGTGTCCCGAAACTCGTGTCGGTATGGGCCGACATGTCGGTATGGGACACCCCAGTGTCCCGAAACTCGTGTCGGTATGGGCCGACATGACTTTCGGGACACCCCAGTGTCCCGAAACTCGTGTCGGTATGGGCCGACATGACTTTCGGGACACCCCAGTGTCCCGAAACTCGTGTCGGTATGGGCCGACATGACTTTCGGGACACCCCAGTGTCCCGAAACTCGTGTCGGTATGGGCCGACATGACTTTCGGGACACCCCAGTGTCCCGAAACTCGTGTCGGTATGGGCCGACATGACTTTCGGGACACCCCAGTGTCCCGAAACTCGTGTCGGTATGGGCCGACATGACTTTCGGGACACCCCAGTGTCCCGAAACTCGTGTCGGTATGGCCGACATGACTTTCGGGACACCCCAGTGTCCCGAAACTCGTGTCGGTATGGGCCGACATGACTTTCGGGACACCCCAGTGTCCCGAAACTCGTGTCGGTATGGGCCGACATGACTTTCGGGACACCCCAGTGTCCCGAAACTCGTGTCGGTATGGGCCGACATGACTTTCGGGACACCCCAGTGTCCCGAAACTCGTGTCGGTATGGGCCGACATGACTTTCGGGACACCCCAGTGTCCCGAAACTCGTGTCGGTATGGGCCGACATGACTTTCGGGACACCCCAGTGTCCCGAAACTCGTGTCGGTATGGGCCGACATGACTTTCGGGACACCCCAGTGTCCCGAAACTCGTGTCGGTATGGGCCGACATGACTTTCGGGACACCCCAGTGTCCCGAAACTCGTGTCGGTATGGGCCGACATGACTTTCGGGACACCCCAGTGTCCCGAAACTCGTGTCGGTATGGGCCGACATGACTTTCGGGACACCCCAGTGTCCCGAAACTCGTGTCGGTATGGGCCGACATGACTTTCGGGACACCCCAGTGTCCCGAAACTCGTGTCGGTATGGGCCGACATGACTTTCGGGACACCCCAGTGTCCCGAAACTCGTGTCGGTATGGGCCGACATGACTTTCGGGACACCCCAGTGTCCCGAAACTCGTCTCGGTATGGGCCGACATGACTTTCGGGACACCCCAGTGTCCCGAAACTCGTCGTCGGTATGGGCCGACATGACTTTCGGGACACCCCAGTGTCCCGAAACTCGTGTCGGTATGGGCCGACATGACTTTCGGGACACCCCAGTGTCCCGAAACTCGTGTCGGTATGGGCCGACATGACTTTCGGGACACCCCAGTGTCCCGAAACTCGTGTCGGTATGGGCCGACATGACTTTCGGGACACCCCAGTGTCCCGAAACTCGTGTCGGTATGGGCCGACATGACTTTCGGGACACCCCAGTGTCCCGAAACTCGTGTCGGTATGGGCCGACATGACTTTCGGGACACCCCAGTGTCCCGAAACTCGTGTCGGTATGGGCCGACATGACTTTCGGGACACCCCAGTGTCCCGAAACTCGTGTCGGTATGGGCCGACATGACTTTCGGGACACCCCAGTGTCCCGAAACTCGTGTCGGTATGGGCCGACATGACTTTCGGGACACCCCAGTGTCCCGAAACTCGTGTCGGTATGGGCCGACATGACTTTCGGGACACCCCAGTGTCCCGAAACTCGTGTCGGTATGGGCCGACATGACTTTCGGGACACCCCAGTGTCCCGAAACTCGTGTCGGTATGGGCCGACATGACTTTCGGGACACCCCAGTGTCCCGAAACTCGTGTCGGTATGGGCCGACATGACTTTCGGGACACCCCAGTGTCCCGAAACTCGTGTCGGTATGGGCCGACATGACTTTCGGGACACCCCAGTGTCCCGAAACTCGTGTCGGTATGGGCCGACATGACTTTCGGGACACCCCAGTGTCCCGAAACTCGTGTCGGTATGGGCCGACATGACTTTCGGGACACCCCAGTGTCCCGAAACTCGTGTCGGTATGGGCCGACATGACTTTCGGGACACCCCAGTGTCCCGAAACTCGTGTCGGTATGGGCCGACATGACTTTCGGGACACCCCAGTGTCCCGAAACTCGTGTCGGTATGGGCCGACATGACTTTCGGGACACCCCAGTGTCCCGAAACTCGTGTCGGTATGGGCCGACATGACTTTCGGGACACCCCAGTGTCCCGAAACTCGTGTCGGTATGGGCCGACATGACTTTCGGGACACCCCAGTGTCCCGAAACTCGTGTCGGTATGGGCCGACATGACTTTCGGGACACCCCAGTGTCCCGAAACTCGTGTCGGTATGGGCCGACATGACTTTCGGGACACCCCAGTGTCCCGAAACTCGTGTCGGTATGGGCCGACATGACTTTCGGGACACCCCAGTGTCCCGAAACTCGTGTCGGTATGGGCCGACATGACTTTCGGGACACCCCAGTGTCCCGAAACTCGTGTCGGTATGGGCCGACATGACTTTCGGGACACCCCAGTGTCCCGAAACTCGTGTCGGTATGGGCCGACATGACTTTCGGGACACCCCAGTGTCCCGAAACTCGTGTCGGTATGGGCCGACATGACTTTCGGGACACCCCAGTGTCCCGAAACTCGTGTCGGTATGGGCCGACATGACTTTCGGGACACCCCAGTGTCCCGAAACTCGTGTCGGTATGGGCCGACATGACTTTCGGGACACCCCAGTGTCCCGAAACTCGTGTCGGTATGGGCCGACATGACTTTCGGGACACCCCAGTGTCCCGAAACTCGTGTCGGTATGGGCCGACATGACTTTCGGGACACCCCAGTGTCCCGAAACTCGTGTCGGTATGGGCCGACATGACTTTCGGGACACCCCAGTGTCCCGAAACTCGTGTCGGTATGGGCCGACATGACTTTCGGGACACCCCAGTGTCCCGAAACTCGTGTCGGTATGGGCCGACATGACTTTCGGGACACCCCAGTGTCCCGAAACTCGTGTCGGTATGGGCCGACATGACTTTCGGGACACCCCAGTGTCCCGAAACTCGTGTCGGTATGGGCCGACATGACTTTCGGGACACCCCAGTGTCCCGAAACTCGTGTCGGTATGGGCCGACATGACTTTCGGGACACCCCAGTGTCCCGAAACTCGTGTCGGTATGGGCCGACATGACTTTCGGGACACCCCAGTGTCCCGAAACTCGTGTCGGTATGGGCCGACATGACTTTCGGGACACCCCAGTGTCCCGAAACTCGTGTCGGTATGGGCCGACATGACTTTCGGGACACCCCAGTGTCCCGAAACTCGTGTCGGTATGGGCCGACATGACTTTCGGGACACCCCAGTGTCCCGAAACTCGTGTCGGTATGGGCCGACATGACTTTCGGGACACCCCAGTGTCCCGAAACTCGTGTCGGTATGGGCCGACATGACTTTCGGGACACCCCAGTGTCCCGAAACTCGTGTCGGTATGGGCCGACATGACTTTCGGGACACCCCAGTGTCCCGAAACTCGTGTCGGTATGGGCCGACATGACTTTCGGGACACCCCAGTGTCCCGAAACTCGTGTCGGTATGGGCCGACATGACTTTCGGGACACCCCAGTGTCCCGAAACTCGTGTCGGTATGGGCCGACATGACTTTCGGGACACCCCAGTGTCCCGAAACTCGTGTCGGTATGGGCCGACATGACTTTCGGGACACCCCAGTGTCCCGAAACTCGTGTCGGTATGGGCCGACATGACTTTCGGGACACCCCAGTGTCCCGAAACTCGTGTCGGTATGGGCCGACATGACTTTCGGGACACCCCAGTGTCCCGAAACTCGTGTCGGTATGGGCCGACATGACTTTCGGGACACCCCAGTGTCCCGAAACTCGTGTCGGTATGGGCCGACATGACTTTCGGGACACCCCAGTGTCCCGAAACTCGTGTCGGTATGGCCGACATGACTTTCGGGACACCCCAGTGTCCCGAAACTCGTGTCGGTATGGGCCGACATGACTTTCGGGACACCCCAGTGTCCCGAAACTCGTGTCGGTATGGGCCGACATGACTTTCGGGACACCCCAGTGTCCCGAAACTCGTGTCGGTATGGGCCGACATGACTTTCGGGACACCCCAGTGTCCCGAAACTCGTGTCGGTATGGGCCGACATGACTTTCGGGACACCCCAGTGTCCCGAAACTCGTGTCGGTATGGGCCGACATGACTTTCGGGACACCCCAGTGTCCCGAAACTCGTGTCGGTATGGGCCGACATGACTTTCGGGACACCCCAGTGTCCCGAAACTCGTGTCGGTATGGGCCGACATGACTTTCGGGACACCCCAGTGTCCCGAAACTCGTGTCGGTATGGGCCGACATGACTTTCGGGACACCCCAGTGTCCCGAAACTCGTGTCGGTATGGGCCGACATGACTTTCGGGACACCCCAGTGTCCCGAAACTCGTGTCGGTATGGGCCGACATGACTTTCGGGACACCCCAGTGTCCCGAAACTCGTGTCGGTATGGGCCGACATGACTTTCGGGACACCCCAGTGTCCCGAAACTCGTGTCGGTATGG